>OX422208.1:793515339-794739506 GCA_949130495.1 Sambucus nigra | reverse complement strand
AAAATCGACCTGAAAGTAGAGAGAGAGAGAGAGAGAGCAGCGTCGAGAGAGAGAGAGAGGGAGGGAACAGCGGGAAAAAAGAAGGGGATAGGGTTTTTGCTGCAAATATTGTCACGGTCGTGTCAAGGTCATTGACCGTGACAAGTATTTAAAGAATTGTCACGGTCAATGACCGTGACAATTAGTTGTCACGGTCGTGTCAAGGTCATTGACCGCGACAAAAAACACGCATTTTATGTCACGGTCATTGACCTTGACAAGGCTGGCCGGCTGAAAGGTGACAATTTTCCCATTTTGGTGTAGTCATCTCTAACACCCCCTACCATCATGGGTTGTTTCAATATGTTTCATTGGTTTTGCATCCACATTCTTCTCAATTATTCTTCATAGTATGAAGCATGAATGTCCGTGTGAGATTTTTTACTGATTGTATAATTTTCCTTTCTTATTCTATGTTCTCGGTGAACTTTTGATCCACTTCCTTGATGTACCCTTATTTTTTCTCACTTATATACGTATATATGCATCTTGTTGTGTTTATGATAATATATGTTTTTTCCTTTTGTGATGCAGTGTAGGGAGATTATTGAAATATAAACTTGTTTTTATATTTAATCAACCAATTTCTAAGAAGCATCCTAAGTTAGTAAGGTGTGTTTATTTATTCTTAGTGCTTCATAGTGGATAAATAAGTGGAAACAAATTGTGTGGCTTAAGAATATGTGGATTAATTTAATTTGAACCACATTAAGTACATTCGATTTTCTTCTAGTATAAATAGCCGTCATCCTTGAGTTCTTAGAATCATCAAACAACAAGGAAGATAATAAGCAAAGATTATTAGTTGTAATAGAGAGAAGTTAAGTTGTAAGAGTGTTTTCTTCTTTGTAATAATATTTGAGTGCTAAATACAAGATAGTTGTGTGAGTGTCTTTGAAAGATTATTTCCAACCAAGTGGTATCAGAACAATTGGAAATTTGTTTCAAAGTATACGCTATAGCATATCAAATCGAAGCTCTCGACGAGATGAATCCAACGCCTTCAAATTCATCCCAATCGGAGGTCTAATGCGCCGCCACGTGTCACCGGAACGTTGCTGCCAGAAAGTGAGTTAACTCACCGAGTTAGCCAAATCATCCGAGTTGGAGCCGAGTTGACTGAGCCGTGACGCCTGTTGACCGAGCCGTGAAGCCTGTTTGAGCTACTTGACCGAGCTGTCGAGCCTTGACCAAAGGCTGACCGTTGACCAAAAGTTGACTTTGACTGTTGACTTTGACCATTGACTCTAACCAGATTTTCATTTTTTGGTCCACGTTGTTCGTAAGGTTTTTGGGCATTCCGAATCCATCCGCGCAATCAAAATTTCCAAATTCTCACTAGGATTATGGTAAATGGTGGTATGGCATCCTTTCAAGTCCCGATACTCAACAACAACAACTATGATAATTGGAGTATTAAGATGAAGGCACTTTTGGGTGCACACGATGTTTTGGAAGTCATGGAGAGAGGTTACAATGAGCTAGAAAATGAAGCTATCTTGAACCAAACTTAGAAGGATAGTTTGAAAGACTCAAGAAAGAGAGACAAGAAAGCTCTTTATTTCATCTATCAAGCATTAGATGATGATGGTTTCGAGAAGATTTCAAGTGCAATCTCCTCTAAGCAAGCATGGGAGAAACTGCAAACCTCTTATAAAGGAGCCGAACAAGTGAAGAAAATTCATCTTCAAACTTTAAGAGGTGATTTCGAATCTCTACATATGAATGTGTATGCGTCTATCTCCGATTACTTTTCAAGAGTCTTATCTATTTCAAATAAATTAAAAAGAAATGGCAAGAAGTTAGAAGATGTGACGATCATGGAGAAGATACTCCGCTCGTTAGATCCAAAATTTGAGTACATCGTTACGACGATTGAAGAAACCAAAGACTTGAATGAGTTGACAATCGATTAACTAATGGGGTCATTACAAGCATACGAAGAGAAGAAGAAGAAGAAGAAGAAGAAGAAGAAGAAGAAGAAGAAGAAGAAGAAGAAGAAGAAGAAGAAGAAGAAGAAGAAGAAGAAGAAGCAAGAGATTGTGGAACAACTTCTTAAGACAGAGCTCCATCCGACAAAGAAAGAAGAAAGTTTCAACAACAATAGAAGCCAACGTGGAGGACGTCGTGGCCGAGGATGAGGTTACGGACGTGGAAGAGGTTGGAATTCTAACAACTACAATTCCAATAACAACTACAAGAGAGGGGAAATCTCTACACGAGGTCGTGGAAGAGGCAATCCAAACTCGAGGTATGACAAATCTCAAGTTCGATGTTATAATTGTCAGAAGTTTGGGCATTATGCTTCAGAATGCAGAGCACCTAACAATAGAGTTGAGGAGAAGGCCAATTATGCGGAGGAGAAGATAAATGAGAAAGAAAATCTTCTTATTCTAGGACGGAAGGAGACTGATGGTAGCCAAGAAAATTCTTGGTTTCTTGACAGCGGTGCAAGCAATCACATGTGTGGAAGGAAAGACATGTTCGTTGAGTTGGACGAGTCAGTAAGCGAAAATGTCTCATTTGGAGATGATTCTAAAATATCGGTGAAAGGAAAAGGTAACATCCTTATTCGTGCAAAATATGGTAGTCACCAATTAATTTCAAGTGTCTACTATGTGCCTAATTTGAAAAGCAACATCTTGAGTTTGGGTCAACTCTTAGAAAAAGGATATGATATCCATATGAAAAAGTGTAGTCTTTTTATAAGAGATGATAAAGGAGATTTAATTACCAAGGTACAAATGTCAAAGAATATGATGTTCCCTTTGAATATTCAAAACGATGTTGCAAAGTGTCTAAAGGTATGTTACAAAGATGCATTGTGGCTATGGCATCTTCGATTTTGGCATCTCAACTTTGGAGGATTGGAATTATTATCCAAAAAGGAAATGGTGAGAGGCTTACCTTGAATTAATCACCCTGACCAACTATGCGAAGGATGTTTACTTGGGAAGTAATTCAAAAAAATCTTTCCAAAGGAGTCAGACTCAAGAGCTAAGAATCCACTCGAGCTAATCCATACCGATGTATACGGTCCGATCAAGCCAAGCTCTCTTGGTAAAAGTAATTATTTCCTTCTCTTCATTGATGATTTTTCAAGAAAAACTTGGGTATATTTCTTGAAGCAGAAATCAGAAGTTTTTGAAATATTCAAGAAGTTCAAAGCTGTCGTGGAAAAGGAGAGTGGTCGTAAGATCAAGGCAATGAGATCTGATCGATGAGGAGAACTCACTTCGAGTGAATTTCAAGAATTTTGTGAAGCAAATAGAATTCGTCGACCAATGACAGTTCCTCGATCCCCTCAGAAAAATGGAGTAGAGGAAAGAAAGAATCGAACCGTCCTTAACATAGCTCGGAGTATGCTCAAAAGCAAGAAATCGCCCAAGGAATTTTAGGTGGAAGTAGTGGCGTGTGCCGTCTACTTGTCCAACCAATCTCCAATAAGAAGTGTTTGGGGAAAGACACCGCAAAAAGCATGGAGTGGAATAAAACCGGGTATCTCCCACCTGAGAGTCTTTGGGAGCATAGCCCATGTACATGTACCAGATGAGAAAAGAACCAAACTTGATGAAAAAAGCGAGAAGTTCATCTTCATTGGCTATGGCAATAACTCCAAAGGTTATAAATTATACAATCCTAGCAATGGAAAGATTGTAATTAGTCGAGATGTGATATTTGATGAAGAAGGAGAACTTGATTTTAGCTCAAGTATAGATGATTTCAACTTCTTTCCCGACTTTGAAGAAGAGAATGAAGAAACCATGATAGAGCAAGAAGGAGAAGTTCAAAAAGAGACCACTACTCCACCTACCTCACCAACATCAATCACTAATGGAGACTCATCACCATCGTCAAGTGAAAGTTTCAATGAAAGAGTTGTTCCCCGCACAAGAAGTCTATGGGATCGCTATGAGGTAACCGAAAGACATGATAATCTTACACTCTTCTGCCTCTTTGCCGATTGTGAACCAGTAAACTTCCAAGAAGCTGAACAAGATAAGAAGTGGAGAGACGCGATGAATGAAGAAATCAGGTCCATTGAGAAGAATGACACTTGGGAACTCGCTTCACTTCCAGAAGGTCATAAGGCTATCGGTGTCAAATGGGTGTACAAAATGAAGAGGAATGTTATGGGAGAAATAGAAAGACATAAGGCAAGGCTAATCGCAAAAGGATATAGTCAAAGAGATGGCATTGACTATGATGAGGTATTTGCTCATGTTGCCCGCTTAGAAACTGTGAGATTAATTATCTCCCTAGCATCTCAAAATAGGTGGAAGATTCATCAGCTATATGTGAAGTCTGCATTTGTAAATGGAATACTTGAAGAAGAAGTCTACATCGAGCAACCTTTGGGATATGTAGGGAAGGGACATGAAGACAAAGTCTTGAAGCTGAAGAAAGTTCTCTACGGGTTAAAGCAAGCACCAAGGGCGTGGAATAGTCGTATTGACAAGTACTTTCAAGAGAATGGTTTCAGCAAATGTCCATACGAGCACGCTTTATATATCAAGATCAAAGACGGAGATATTTTGATCGTGTGTTTATATGTGGATAATTTGATTTTTTTCGGAAGCAACCCAAACATGTTCAATGACTTCAAGAAAGCAATGGCGAAAGAGTTCTAGATGACAGATATTAGGCTAATGGCGTACTATCTTGGCATTGAAGTTAAACAACAAGAAGATGGAATTTTCATCTCACACGAGGACCGGTCGACCGGTCCCAGACCCTCGGTCGACCGCGGGTCCAAATTTTGGCTACGAAGAAATGCAGTAGGCTTTTTCCCTAAGGCACGGTCGATCGGTCCCCAGACCACGGTCGACCGGCCATACCAGATATTCTGGCCGATTTCCCTTTCTCAACAAAACCCACGAAATTAATACCCTAAAACTTTCATTCTAATCCCCAAACTTTCATCAAATCATGATTTTAAGCCCATTAATCAACCCAAAGTTGATCCCAACCAATTCTACTCCATTAAATCCATTTTTAAGCATTGATTCCAAGATTAAACCCAAAAATCTAGGTTTTGATGTTTATACCCAAAAACCATTTCTTTAACCTACAAATTATGAAATGAAATACACAAATAGCTATTTAGCAAGATTAAACACTTGCCTCAGATTTGTAGAGGTTGGATCGTCCTCGATGTCGCGGTTTTGGGACGGAATCTCCAAGCTTCCTTCCTCTCTCTCTTCTTTTCTTCTTCTTCTCTCTAGGGCTTTTTCTTTCTTTCTCTCAAATGAGTAATGGCTTCATCCGTAAGCCTCCAAATCCTTTAAAACATAAACCCAATTTTAAATGTTAATACACACTTTAAATAACTCGTTTACTCCAATTCCAGTCAAAATAACTTAAAAACATTCCGGAGCCGAAATAAGACCCAATGACAGTCATTTTAACTATTTAGACCCTTTCGGGATCGATGGTATCCTCAAAATCATCATCCAGAATACTTTAAAACATTCTCTATTTTTGGGCCTCAATTCCCAAATTTTGAAATTCTCCAATTTAATTAAATTTTATCTTCCCAAAATTTCATTTCTCAATCTCCAAAAATCGAGGGTTGTTACAGTCAAATAGTCCAATAACATTCAAATAGTCTAGATTCATCAAATAAATTCACATATAATACGAAATATACAATATTCATCCATCAAATTCACATTATCTCAAAAAAACAAAGTGTCAAATTTTTTAAAAAATTGGGTATAATCTCCTTTGTTTATGGAACTATTCACCCTTCTTAACAAATAACAAATAGTCCAACATCCAAATTTTCTAAATTATTCAAACAATTTCACATTTAAAATGAAATATACAATATTCACCAATCAAATTAACTGTGTCTAAAAAAAATAAAGTGTCAATTTTAAAAAACAATTGGGCATAGTCTCCTTTATTTATTGGACTATCCACCCTATTTAAAGGGTAACAACAAATCCAACAAATTAAAAAAAACTCCCAAATTCGAAGATGGGAGCTTGAAGGTAGGGAAAGGATAATATGTGGGACTTCCTCAAAATGTCTGTGACATGGTGCTTCATGATTAGGTGCTACTACTGCCGTCTTCCCATCTTTCTTCCCACCTCAAAATTGTTTAAATACAGAAACAATCTATACAAATGAACATATGTATACTAATAGAAGAGTTGACTTGTTGAAATACGTTGAAACATTTAGAAAGAAGTAAAGCTCTAAGTATGCCCAAAGTTCTAAGTGAAGAAAAAGTGTACCTCTTTCTTTCGATATGTCAGAAGTCCATAAGGTGAGGTTGTCCCTCAAGAACTGCATTCAATGAAGTTATATCAGATTCAGATGTCCTTCATATCAGTACATGTATCGACGACAATAGTCTCGTCATGAACCTGCAAGAAAGTGGTCACAACCAATAATAAATCGCTCATGAAAAATTAAATATGATAGTTAAGCTTCACTACCTCATTTTGATCGCTAAGATTGGTTCTTATCTTCTTGTGTATGGTATGCTACTATACCTCTTGTGTTACCTCATTTTAAAGTTGCTTTGACAAAAAAAGAAAAAAATAATTATATAATATACAAACACCAAATATATAGTATACAAACACAAAATATAACAATTCAAGTATTAACTCAAGAATTTGCAAAGTGTCTCCTACTACAAACGCCCTAATGGCATATAACTCAACCTATGCCTCTAGCATTGACATGAAATCCACCATGGATCCCTTGCATTAGAGACTCCTATGAAATTATCTTGTTTCGACAATAACAGTTACAATGATTCCCTGAAGACCGTGAAGGAGTGTCATAGATATATTAGATAGTTTCAAAGAACCAATTATTTACTGAAGATCATGGTTCTCTGAAGATGTATCTATTAGATAGTTTCAAGATGTATATATGATGTACACATAACAGTCATAATGATTCCCGGACGACCGTGGTTTGAATTGGTAGTTTCGTAGATACCATGAAGGAGAATCATCATCTTGAAACTATCCAATGTATATAGGGGGTGCGTGTGTGCGTGTGCGCGTGTGTGAGTGGGGAGGGGGGGAGGTGATGGGGCAGGGGGCGCGTGTGCATGTGTGTGTGTGTGTGCATGTTTGTATGTGTGTTTGTGTGCGCGTGTGTGCGTGTGTGCGTGGGGAAGGGGGCGGGGACGGGGCAAGGGGCACGTGTGTGCGCGTATGCATATATGCAGTGTGAATGTGTGAGTGTGCGCGCCCTACAACACCTTCGAGTTCGTGATCAAATGCAAGATTTTCCCAATAGGCATTTAATTGAACAGTAAACAAATATTATTAGTAATATTGTGTTCATTTGATTCTTAAATGCAACCAAGAAAAAACTGTCCTAATTATAGTTATACATTTGTGAGATCTTACAAAAAATAAATCAAGATCTTACAAACCATCAATATGAAACTAAACGAATTCTATAAGTTCAAAAAATTCTACTGATGAAATCACATATAGGACATAGAAAAAGAAACCTAGAAATTCAAGTGGTCATTTTGTCAAACAGGTAGGTAGGTATAGGATTACCATAAAATGGGTATTGATTTATGAGATATCTAGATCCATATGCACACGCTTATGCTTATACTTAACACGTAAATTAGAGGGATAATGATGTGATAGGTTCACTATTAGGTTATTGCCAAACTAATAAGAAACTACCTTTGTGTTGTATACCACTACATTTTCGGTATATTAAGAAAGTAAAAGTGAGAGAATGTTAAGAAAAATCCTAACTTCAAAAAAACTAAATTAAGGTCAAAACATTATTCCTAAAGATTATGAGCCAGACATTACAATGTCGACATAAAATCATAGAATACCTGAGTTTGCAATTAAAGAGGAAAACTGATGAAATGTCCGAACCCACGAAACCTAACACCTGAGTTTGTAATGAAATAAGTATAAAAACATAAAATGAAAAATAGAAAACTGAATTTGTAAAAAATATAAGCTCCCAAACATAAAAAAATAAAAGGATACCAGAGTTTTCCAAGAACAACCTCCAAAATGTACAATCTGAGCCAAGAAACCCCAAAATGTACAATCTGAGCCAACCCCCAAAATGTACAATCTGGTATTAGAATGTAATGAAGGGTTTATAACGAATGTATACATAGGATTCTGAGCAAACTCCAAATACAAATACAACATAATAATGTAGATTTAAATGGCATATCATTTTGGTAGAGCTTTGAGTACAAAAACGACCACTTCTTTCATAATGTCAAACTAACTTGTTCTTGTCCCTAAAATTTCTCACATTATTTCCTACATCCCAATGTCCAATCTTGGTCCTAATAAGCTCACACACTTGGATATTACAGTTTATGTTCAAAGGCAGAGGGGAGAAAAGTTTAAATTACTCAGTTTTGGAGTCCTATTATCACTCTAACATCTAGATGTTTAAGAAAACAAAACATATAAAATACATAAGATTTGATACCTTTCAACTTTTACAACACGTTTCAATTTATATAACAGACGCTTCTCTTGCTTTTCAACTCGATACTTCTTTTCCACTTGTCTTTTAGAAATCAATACATGGAGTTTTCTCAAATACCTGAGAATACTTGGAAAAGAAATCAATACGTGGTCCTTCTCATTTGAATATTTCTTCCATAGTATGATAATTGGGGTGGTGGGGGGTGGGGGGTGGGGGAGTAACTCTGCCCTATTGAGTCAGGCAAGTGAAGTCAGATATCATTGAGATAACTAAGAATCTATATAGCTAATAACCAAATCATGCTAATCTTATCGTCAATCCTAAAGAAATGACCTAAATATGAGGATAAACCAAACTTATACTAAAGGAATACATTTGTACTGGGCTATATGATGCTTAAATCACAACATACACTTCTATTATAATAACAAAACATATAAGCTTCAATTTATTTCTGAATGACCATGCTAAATAAAAGTTCGTGATATTGATAATGTGAAGGAAAACCCCGGCAACAAAAACCAAAAAATTACCCCCACAAAACTTTGTTATCTACACAGAACTATTATCTATTAAGAAACATAACTAAGACATTGAGTTGGAGATACCTAGTATATAAAATGGTATACTTCCACGTTATTGGAATTTCATGTTTATGTGAATCCTTCAATTTAGATCTGCAAAATCAAACAAATAATCAAATCTCTAGTTGGAAACATTCATAACACCATTATTGAAATTTATAGATCTAACACAAAAAAATCTTTAAACTAAGTAAATATCCATTCTTTAAACCCTAGTGTCAAAACACGGTATTACTTCCACGTTATTAGAATTTCAACACAAAAATAATTACGCATGCACCAAAATCTTAAAAGTCAAAAGCAAATGTATTATGTTTAACAAATATCATACCTTAATCAAGTGCATAAAGATTTGGGTAAATAAGAAAAAAAATTGATCCTCTAAAACAAACTATGGTTTTAGCCTTATCAATGGAAGAATTTGAACAACATATGCTAGAACCATTTAAACTACTACTAGAGTCTTGTAAATTATTTTTCAATTTTAAAATTTCGGACTCAAGTAATAAATTAGACTCCTCAAAATTATGGGACTCCTTCTTTAAATTTTCAATAATTCCTAGAAGGTTAACACGCTCTCCCTCAATATGAGCAAACTTGTCCCTAAGAGTCTTTTCACGATTTTCACTCTCTTTCTTGGACTTTTCTAAAATATCAAAATTTGAATGTAACTCCATGAGCTTTTCACGGAAAATATCTTTTTGAGATAAGGAGATTTGCAAAGACTCAATGTGAGCTTTAAAACAAGAATTTTCATTTTCAAGAAATTTAATACTTTTTACAAATCTTAAATTTAATTCCGTTAAGGTTTCGTTACATTTCTTAAGCCCATTTAATTCTTCTCGAAAATCAAAATTTTTATTTTCATTTAAATTGGACAAATTTTCATTAAGATGTCCCATCGAGAGATATAAAACAAAAATTGAGAGTGATAAAAATTAAACCACCTAAAAAGGTAAGGAAATACAAAAAGCCGAAAAACAGATCTTTAACGCGATAACTTAGCGCTCCGGCTCTGATACCAATATGAAAAAGCGAACCCCAATTAAAACAAACCAATTAAAAATAATTTCCTTTTATGTAAAAAACAAACACGAGATGCGGAAGCGGTGTGATGGTTCAACTTTAACAACAAATTTCAAATTTTAATTGTCTTTAAACAAATTAAAACTTAAACCAAGTGAAGTAAAATTAATCAATTAATATATTCACTAAAACCGATTTATTAATCCAAGTCCTAGAATTTGCCTAAGTCATATTTTCAATTTCAACAAAGTTAGGCGAAACCCAATTTTAGCAAATGACTTGAATAAACCAAATTTACCCAATATTTAATTTAGTCCCAAATTAAATGAGTGTGATAATTTAAACCAAATTTTATCTTGAATTGTCCTAAGCATGCGTTCTAAATTATGATGCAAGATAAAATAGACAATATCACACTACGCCGCGATGTACGAGGAAAAACCCAAGACGGGAAAAAACCTCGGACGACCCTAGCCACAAGTCCACTAGATATGGATTTTACAAATACAAGAAAAAAGACTTACTTCCTCAACTCGAACCCTCTCAAGCCTTGATGATCCTTATTGTAGACACCTCTTCCTAGAGGACAACCACAGAGCTCCACCGCGGTCTCGGAATCCACCGATGGGACTTTCTATGGTCACCGTCACCCGTACACGAAGGCTTTCTTCAACCGGGTAAAACAACATAAACACTTCTTCTTTTTGTGTGGGAGGTAGAAGCAAAACCCAAAACTTCTCTTCAATTCGGTGTAGAGAAAACCGGTGCCAACAAACTCCAAGCAATTGATATTTATGTAGGAGAACTTGGATAAACAATATTTGGGTGTAAACACTAGAGTGGTATATGAATTTCTCTTTGAAAATTTGCACTCAAAACATGAACATTTTTCTAAACAATTTTTTCTCTCAAACTCTCTCTAAGAGATAAACTAGGTTGGAAACGTTAGATTGGAAAATGTCCTTCCCGCACATATTAAAGTCTGAAAAAGTTGGTTAAAAATCAAGTGGGGAAGTGGGTGCAAAAATGCCAAAAAACTGCCAAAAATTGTTCCCGCCTGGCCTCTCGTTCGAACGACATTTCGTTCGAACGAAATCTCGTTCGAATGAGTCTTCTAACGACGCTCCGGTATGGACTCGTTAGAAGCTCGTTGGAAATCTCGTTAGAACGAAAAATCTCGTTTGAACGACATTTCTAACGACGGACCAATATAGCTTGGTGAGAACTCGTTGGCAAGCTCGTTCGAACGACATCTCGTTAGAACGAAAAAACTCGTTCGAACGACATATCGAACGACTTCCACAAATTTTATTTAATTCGATTTTGGCCCAGAAACTTTTATATACTTTAAATTAAAGTTCTAATAAATTCTTTCTGAAAATAAAACACAGTTTTTATTAAACCTAACACCCAATAAACTTGTTCCAAGCTCCTATATAAACATAATTGCATTCTTACCTTGGGAGCATGGAACCATAGTTGATGATGTAGAAATAAGGCACGCAAACCGGCACATTTGATGAAGCTTTATACTCTTTGCCGCTACGTCTTCAACAAACACTTCATAGGCTTGGGAGTATTACAATAACATACTATCCTAGAATAAATGCTTTTGTCCGGAATTGAGCCAACACAATACATGGACTCAATTGGAAATTTTTGTCCTTACAGTCGGCCCCCTGAGGGGTCGTCCGGAGCCTGGTGAAGGTTCGGCCCCCTGAGGGGTCATCTAGAACATGATGAAGGGTCGGCCACCTGAGGGGTCGTCCGGAGCATGTTGAAGGGTCTTCCCCCTGAGGGGTCGTTCGGATCCTGTTGAAGGGTCGGCCACCTGAAGGGTCGTCCGGAGCCTGATGAAGGGTCGGCCCCCTGAGGGGTCGTCCGGCCAGGAGGGTATATCTGGGTATATCACTAGTCGAGGGAAAAGTTGAACAGTGTTACCCTATCCAGAAGGGTCATATCAAAGATAAGGGTCAGCTTAGCCGACCCCATTGTTATCAAGCAGTCATATCGGGCGCTAACTCAGCCCTAGCCCTAGCCCTCGGCTAATCTGAAGCCTCAGCTAATCACATAAATGCTCAGCGCATGCTTGGGGGGTGCACTACACCCCGAAGAACTATATATACTTGTTTTTTTTACCTCGTAAAAGGATCCATAATGGTAAACCCTATCTGAACCTCTGTTAGAATACATTATAGAGAAAGAAAGTGAGTATATTGTATCACAAGGCCATTAGAGCCTTTATTATATAGTGAAGATCATTCACTGCACAGTGGACGTAGGACTAAGTAGGGTGAACCACTTATATTGGTGTGTTTCTCCTCCTTTCCTCACCTCTTTCTATAACTATATTGCCTGCTTGCTTCCATTGTTATACCTGTTTGAGATCTCCAACACCTTAATTTGGTGGTGCTATTTACAGCATCATCACTGCTTTTTATTTTTCTTATGAGGTGAGGAAACTAAAATCTATTGGCCCACTTTTTGGCATATTTTTCTTTTTATTGTCTTATCAATTTTTTGGGGGCTCTTTTCAACCTCATTGGACCATGGCTTCTATTTTTGCCACATTGTTTTTGGTTCGATTTAAACGGTGTCTTAATCGCAAAGGATAAATGAGTACCTTTCGTAGCCCTTCCTCATTTTTAAATAAATCACACAAACTCACCAACAGTTCTTACATGCACTACTTCCATTGTCAAGTTTTATCGTATTGGGTTTGTTTTAAAAACAAAATCGAGATGACAACACTCCGACCAATATGCGGTAGACAAGTAAAATAATCAAGCAAATTCGTGCAAGTGTGCATTAAAGGCAATTATGAGTCAAACATGTAGGTAGTAATCACAAATTACATCTTAATGACTCCACACATTATGAAGCACAAAATGAAATGTTGGCGCATATCAAAACACTATCAAATAGTCACATGGATATGGAATGAAGTTGTGACTCGATCATCTTAAATGTTCTTTCATATACGGTGTAAACAAAATACAAAAATCTTTTTATCTTTTTCCAAAAATCTTATCAAAATAAAATATTTTTATTTTTCAAAATTTTCAAAAAAAAAAATATTTTTGTATTTTTTTAAAATTTTAAAAAAAAATCAAATACAAAAAGTACACATTTCATAACACTAGCAAAAATATATTATGAAGCACAACTAGCGTATGAAAAACAAGCAAACACAATCATCTATATAATATGGCAAGAGAAGAATCATGTTTTGAGGGATTTTCTATTTTCTATTTCATATCAAGCATAATGTTAAACTTGGAGGTTAAGAGTTGATGATTCTTGATATTTTTTCTATTCAGGTTATCTTCTCTCCATCGTCACTGTAAAGGCATCATAACTGTGGAGGTGAGACAGGTGAGGTAAATTACGTCATCGACGACGATGGTAAAATTGGAGTCTCGGGCCTCAAATTTGTTGGTCTTCACTTACACTTATTGACTTTTTAATTTTTCTTTTACTGATTTTTTAATATTTTTTAGGGTGTCCTCTACACTGCATCAGCAAATACCATTGATGAGAACTAATCTCCGCTACAACCGAGCAAATATGGGATGAGAAAATATGATGGACGAGATCAGGTAACTCATCTCTGCCACTACCGAACATTTACCCTGGACGAGTTATGGTATGAGAGCTGCCACTCTCCCTCTCATTGTGTGTGAGATTGAGTTAAAGTTCCCATCTTTTTCTAATGGATAATGTCTCCAAAAGGTGATTTTTTAAAAATTTACTATTTTAAGGTATTTTGTCTTCCTTTTTACCTTTTGTCTATACTCACTCCAAAGAGTTATGAAGATCAGGTGGCTAATCTAATAATTTGATTTATTACAGGTGTATTTTAATTAGTAGTGAACTCTGTTATAATAGTTATTGCATTTATAGCGGCAGTTATAGAAACAATTATCCAAGGTCATTGCAGTAATTATCCAAGGTCAATACATCAGTTATCCAAGGTTATTCAAGGTCAATGCTTTAAACAAGGTCATTACAGCAGTTATAGACGTTATACCAAAGGAGTTAACACAAAGTCATCTAGGAGTTATAACATGATATACTAAAAGGAACTGAAAGAAACTTTACATCAGATGCAAGCAGCTGGAGACCGACTGAACCTTAAGTATCATGATGAAAGTGGATGATACACTATATCCCTAAGTTCTGTTTTGTCTGCAAAATGGTCCAAAAACATCAAAGAATACATGATAGAAAAGCTTGGCATAGAGGAGAGTAAAGTTCCTCAAATGTGTGTTCAACGTTACAAGGATTATTAACAGTTGGCTGTACAGTTGTTCTTGATTTACCTTATTGGTAGTTTTAACATAAATTTTATTGCTTGAAATTCAATTTTGTATCTTTGACCTGACTTTATAATCTTTTTAGTTTTGTGGTTCGAATTAAGTGTAAATTTCTTATTCAACTGTGTTTTAAATTTTAGTGGTTATTTAGAACAACTGATCACATGAAGAACTGATCACCTGAAGAACTGATGTTTCATTGTCTTAATTATTTTTTAATTATGGCCATTTCTTTAAAGGTATGTATGCACTCCAATGTATTTCACTACTATTTATTCAGAGCTCCATATTTTATTCATGCCATAGATTGGTTTATATTTTAGGAAGATGCTTAATATGTGTTGGTTGTTTTCAGCCTATGGGTCCAAAAGTTTGTTTTTCATATGGCTTTATTTATTGTCACTTAGCAATTGAGTTTGTTTATGAAGCAAAAATGGAGCATGGACATCTCCAAATAGTATGTAAAAAAACTCTCTGAGTCCTGCGTATTTGAGAATACAACCACAAGTGTTGTGCCAGAGGAACGAGGTATGATAGTCCATGCCCTTTAATAATTTCATTTCCTAATATCCATGCTATTTAATAGTTTCATTTCCTAATATACATGCTCTGTTTATGTCCACCATCCTCTAAATGAGACTTCGTGTGATACAATAGCTTTGGCTTTTAACGTTTACAAAATAGCTTTAGGTTATAAACAGGCATGACCATATGTATGCATTGATTTATCAGCTATGGGACTCTCACACTAATTATATTACTGATTTCTTTATGTTCACCATCCCGTGGTGATTTATTTAGGATAATGCATGTTGGCATTGGAAGGTATGTGGCTAATTTTGATACTTAGGAATAAGAATGTGGTTGTTTACTTATATTAGCTAAAACGAATGCTATCTTAACCAACTAGATAATATTATTAGGTAGCTGAAAATTTTAGGAATTTAAGTGTTTTGCTGAAATGATGTATATTTTGTTTTGATCACCATAACTTTGTTATTTAGCCTTTACCGTATCATTATTTCTTTATTAGTCTGGGAAAATCAAACACGGTCGAGCAAAACTTAAGTGGTTTAGCATTTTTAGTGCAGTCCACCTTCATAGAGAAGTAAGGCATGGACAACACTTTTTCTTTCTTTCTTTTCTATTTTTATTTCCCACTCATTCTATTTGTTTATTTGTCGGGAATACGAGAGTGTTTGTTGGCGCTTTAGCATTTTTAGTGCATTCTAGAATGGACTATTACTATTGTTGCGTTGAAGTATTTATTTTATTTCTTAAACATGGTGAATGGTCCTATAAACAAAATAAATTTTGCTCAAATTTTCTAAATGTTTTACACATAACTTATGAGTTTTAAAAAAACTTTTTGACTTAAATTACACACGATTCAATACTTTGGCAAATTTTCACTCTGCCTTTAGGCACGGGCATTTCGCTAGTATATATATATATGACTATAATTTTAAATTATTGTATAATTATAATTACGGTATTAATATTTAGGGTCTCTTTTTTATTTTGAATACCTGTTTTAATTTAGGTAAAAGTAAAATTTAGGTAAAAGTAAAATGTTAAAGATTATCATCGCATTCGAGTGATTTGATCGGTTGATTCAAAACTGATTCCACTTAATTCAAATTCGTCTCGGCTTTTCAGTTCTATGATACTGCAATGTGTTCAATATTTCTTTCACGATATGTTAAATATGTTTGGCACTTGAATATTTAGGTTGAATGTACAAAAAAATGCATATTATGTTGTTGGTTTAATAAATTGTTATTAGGTAACAATTTTAAGGGATTAAACCTATATAATATGTTTTTATTTTTTCCATGTTGTCATTAATACACTTTTCTAATTTAGAACTTTCTTCTTTATATCAATTCTGATCACTCGAGCTAGAAATAAGACAAAAAACTATAGTTCACTTACTCTTGGTAAAGAAGTTTAATATTTTATTTTCTTACCGTTACATTCATTGTTCATTTCTCTATTTCATATGTGCAAGATTAAAAAGGAAAAACTAACAATCTACTAAATCTCAACATTAGTGGTTTGTCCCTTTAAGGACCAACTGATCCATCTGGATATTCAAATATTAATACCAAAACAAATGTTAAGTTAGATATCACCTATATTGAAAATCGCTTATCACTTTTGATGCTAACATTGCATCCATCAAATATTGAATTGGTTTCTTTGGTGGCAGACACCTTACAGGTGATGTGAAGACTAGGTGTTCTTTAAGTACCTCAAAATCTTAGGAATAATGTTATATCTTGGAATATAAGTTTTAAAAAAATTACTTATAATTTAATTATTGTTTTAACTTTTTGAATGCTTAACAAGCAAGTTTTCTTTTTAAAGTGAACAAATAACTAAATGAAATATAAGTTGCATCGGGATCTTTAAAGAATTGTGCAAGACATAAAAGCAAGTCATAAAATAAATGTGTTAATCAATCTAATGTGTTTGTTGTATGAATATATATGAGATGGTTTTACTTTAAATTGGTGTTATATGCTCTTTGATTTTTTTATAACTGCCCGCGCATTGACTGATGGATAAATAATAATTGTGTTTGCTTTGAAGGGCCAATGAGATTAAGTTCAATCTACCCCCTCTAGATAAACACCCCCTTTCCAACCCATCAAACCATTTGTAAATTTTGTCGAACACCAGATTCCAAAAGTTAAGAGAATTCAGATTCCAACTCAAAGAATGCCCCAAAAAAGACTAGGACTAAGAAAATACAACACCCAACTTTGGAAGCCAAAACTTCTAAATCCAAAGGTCCCAGATTTATACATGATAATTTGAATTTGTTCAAGTTCATATTATTAACCCTGATACTTCACAAAACTAGAGTATAAAACATAGAGGATTACCAAATTTAACATTATTAGGTAGCTGAATATTTTAGGAATTTAAATGTTGTGCTGAAATGATGTATATTTTGTTTTGATCACCATAACTTTGTTATTTAGCCTTTACCGTATCATTATTTATTTATTAGTCTGGGAAAATCAAACACGGTCGAGCAAAACTTAAGTGGTTTAGCATTTTTAGTGCATTCCACCTTCAGAGAGAAGTAAGGCATGGACAACACTTTTTCTTTCTTTCTTTTCTATTTTTATTTCCCACTCATTCTATTTGTTTATTTGTCGGGAAAACGAGAGTGTTTGTTGGCGCTTTAGCATTTTTAGTGCATTCTAGAATGGACTATTACTATTGTTGTGTTGAAGTATTTATTTTATTTCTTAAACATGGTGAATGGTCCTATAAACAAAGGAAATTTTGCTCAAATTTTCAAAATGTTTTACACATAACTTATGTGTTTTAAAAAAACTTTTTGACTTAAATTACACACGATTCAATACTTTGGAAAAATTTCACTCTGCCTTTAGGCACGGGCATTTCGCTAGTATATATATATGACTATAATTTTAAATTATTGTATAATTATAATTACGGTATTAATATTTAGGGTCTCTTTTTTATTTTGAATACCTGTTTTAATTTAGGTAAAAGTAAAATGTTAAAGATTATCATCGCATTCGAGTGATTTGGCCGGTTGATTCAAAACTGATTCCACTTCATTCAAATTCGTCTCGGCTTTTCAGTTCTATGATACTGCAATGTGTTCAATATTTCTTTCACGATATGTTAAATATGTTTCGCACTTGAATATTTAGGTTGAATGTACAAAAAAATGCATATTATGCTGTTGGTTTAATAAATTGTTATTGGGTAACCATTTTAAGGGATTAAACCTATATAATATGTTTTTATTTTTTCCATGTTGTCATTAATACACTTTTCTAATTTAGAACTTTCTTCTTTATATCAATTCTGATCACTGAAGCTAGAAATAAGACAAAAAAATGTAGTTCACTTACTCTTGGTAAAGAAGTTTAATATTTTATTTTCTTACCTTTATATTCATTGTTCATTTCTCTATTTCATATGTGCAAGATTAAAAAGGAAAAACTAACAATCTACTAAATCTCACCATTAGTGGTTTGTGCCTTTAAGGGCCAACTGATCCATCTGGACATTCAAATATTAATACCAAAACAAATGTTAAGTTAGATATCACCTATATTGAAAATCGCTTATCACTTTTGATGCTAACATTGCAGCCATCAAATATTGAATAGGTTTATTTGGCGGCAGACACCTTACAGGTGATGTGAAGACTAGGTGTTCTTTAAGTACCTCAAAATCTTAGGAATAATGTTATATCTTGGAATATAAGTTTTAAAAAAAATTACTTATAATATAATTATTGTTTTAACTTTTTGAATGCTTAACAAGCAAGTTTTCTTTTTAAAGTGAACAAATAACTAAATGAAATATAAGTTGCATCGGGGTCTTTAAAGAATTGTGCAAGACATAAAAGCAAGTCATAAAATAAATGTGTTAATAAATCTAATGTGTTTGTTGTATGAATATATATGAGATGGTTTTACTTTAAATTGGTGTTATATGCTCTTTGTTTTTTTTATAACTGCTGGCGCATTGACTGATGGATAAATAATAATTGGGGTTGCTTTGAAGGGCCAATGAGATTAAGTTCAATCTACGGCCTCTAGATAAACACCCCCTTTCCAACCCAATAAACCATTTGTAAATTTTGTCGAACACCAGATTCCAAAAGTTAAGAGAATTCAGATTCCAACTCAAAGAATGCCCCAAATAAGACTAGGCCTAAGAAAATACAACACCCAACTCTGGAAGCCAAAACTTCTAAATCCAAAGGTCCCACATTTATACATGATAATTTTAATTTGTTCAAGTTAATATTATTAACCCTGATACTTCACAAAACCAGAGTATAAAACATACAGGATTACCAAATTTAACATTGTTCTAAGAGGAGAAAAACATCAAGTCATCCGTAAATTGGAGATGAGACACCACCACCAAAGTACTCCCTACTCTAAATCCCTCCACCACCCCATGCCGTTGATATTTATTCATAAAGCGACTTAAAACGTCCACGACCAACATAAATAAAAAGGACAATGGGTTCACTTGTTGAAGGCCTCTCTCACCAAAGATTTTACCTATCGGTATCCCATTAATAAAAATGGAAAAGTTAGTCTAACCCACTCAACCACAAATCAACTTCCTCCGTTTGTAAAGGAAACCTTTCTGTTGCATAACAAAATCAAGGAGTCCCAAATTATTAATTTGTCATAAGTTTCTTCAAAATCCACTTTAAAGACAGTTTCTGACCTTTTATTGACTCTATATTTCTTAACAATCCCATTCGCAAAACATAAAATCAAGGATTTGAAGACCCTTAATAAAACCACATTGTGAAGATGACATGGTGTCGTCAAAACTTCTCTTAAACTAGAAGAAAACACCATGGCCAGAGAAAAAAATAAGACTTGAAATAAAAATATTTAGTCTAAAGTTTTTAACCATGACCAACTTATTTTTTTAAGGGTATAACACAAATTTAAGTCTCATTGACGCAAGCATTTACAACTCATTTTTCATAATACTCCCCCTAAAAACTCAACTTATCATCTTTAATGCCAACATTTCTTATACCAAGATAGGAAGAAGCCATCAGGTTCCGAAGATTTATCCGTATTGCATTCCAAAGTGGTCCAATTTATCACTCCTTCCTCAAAAGGTCTTTTAAGCCACTCAACTTTCACCATCGTAATGGGGCACCACTTCACACATCACAAACAACCCCCAACTTTATAGTACTAACTAAAAACAAAATAGATAAATATAGCTATTATAACAACATTATAGCAACTATAACAGTGGCCATAATGCTATTATAGCAACTATAACAAAAGGAGAAGCAAAACACAATTTTTAACATTACACATACACAATTTCACACACTTCCACACACACAGGTAGTTTCACACACTGCACATATAGAGACAAGTTCACACTCCGCACACATGCGCAAATTTATATAAATAATACACACACACACTCAGTGTCACATAGGCTTTCATAGACACTGCACACATAGTTTCACGGATGGCACAGACACAATTTCGCATACATATACACAGTTTAATACAACACAAAATTTCATACACACACATAAAATGTTACATACTGAATTAACTACGATACAAAAATGAATTTAGAGTTCCCATAAAATACCAAATAAATTCTACAACTAGACCAAACAAAATTCTAACATCATGGAATTAGAATTCATTGATGAATTCCAATTCTATGCATCCAAACAAACACTGAGAACATGTCATGCATGTGAGCCGATTTCATGATTTTCATTAACTAGGTAGTGGTTGATAGAAATATGTGAATGTGATTTCTAATGATAATTAAAATGATTTATCTATGATTATGATAATGCTCTGACATATCAATTGAATCGTACAATATTATTCTTTTGTTGTGATCTCGACATAATATCATGCAAAGGCAATACAGAAAAACAAAAAGAATATCCCATAGTTAAGGGTAAGAGATTGAAAGAAACGAGACACGCACACACAAACTTCCAACTTTGAATATAAAGTAAACATGTGTTGTGGCTTCTTGAGTTTTTCATTTTCATACTTTTCCATTTGGTAAAAAATGGTATATTATTTTGGGATATTATATTTTGTTCACTCTAAATATATCATCATACAAATTAGCTTCATCAATATTGTATTGTTTATTCAGTGGAATATTGCAATTCATGGTATTTACTAAGGACACAAATGCAATTGTTTTCACTTATCCTCCCGCGGGATCCTTCAACAACACGGGTTTGGTAGTTTCTTCCAAGTTGCCAAGATTCTCCGATATGTATACACTTAATGAAGCAAGTGGTGAACCCAATCAATATCTGCAAAGCCAATGATGGAATTTACCAAAAGTGTTACTAATTTACCAAATTTTGTTGCAACTGGTCCAATAGCATAGATATACAATAAATACTAGAAACAGGGAGATATAATAATTTACAAAAAAATTACAGGGAACCCTATATAAAAAACACTATACCGATATAAAACATATGATATCGTATTACCTGTGTATGTCTGCATACTTTTAAAAAATAAAATGATAAATTTCAATAAACTTTCCATTGACCAAGGAAGACCAGGTTCACCACATGCGTTATCTACGTACTGATGTAGACACATGAGTACAATCCCCAATTGGGCGTTCCCTAGTAAGGCCAAAGTCCGAAGGCTTCGGGTTGAAGTCCATGTCCAACAACACGTTTGAAGAAATAAAATTTTGATATATCACCTTCCTAATTTAACAAAAGAAAAATTAATTCAACAATATGTACACAAGTATCTTGTTCTCAATAAAGTTGAAATTTTCAAGGCATAGCCTCTAAATTAAAGACTTAAAGATAAAGTATGAAACAAAAAGGTAATTCATTATCTAAATCTAATAAATAATACCAATTATATTATAATTACTTATCTACTACTACTAAAAGGTAATTCTTAACATGGTAATACAGTAGATTATAAACAATAGACAGAACATAACATTGACTTACAATATACACATGGTAATAAAGTAGATTCACGTATGTTTTGTTTTTCTGATTAGAAACTATACATAACAATATGATGAAATATACGATGAGAGCTAGATAAGAACAATGCGAGCAAGACAAGAACCAACTGCTTCATTGTTCATCAATAGGATTCAATTGCTTAATGAATTTCTTACGCTATTATAACATATAGGAGAAATATAAATACACTATGGTTCCTATTTTATACTTTTTCACATTATACTGTTTGGATCTTATCAGATGACGTAAGAGCAACAAACTATTATTTGGATCTTATCAGATGACAGAGAGCCCAAATCCCAAATTCAAAGTGACAAACAAATGGGTGGAGCTCTATTTTTCAGTAAAAATGAAATAGTATACTTGATCTGATCTGATTGAACCAAAAATATATGGGTCGAGCTCCAAGATCTTAATCCAAACTTAATCAATTTGAAACACAATCCAAATCGAATACAAAAATCACAAACAATATACTAATATCGAAATCCAAAAAGGAAATGAAAAATTGACTCAAGATTGATACAAAGGCTTAGTTTCCAAACCCTAAGTAAATATTGATTCTCTAAACCCTAGTGTCAAAACAAAGGGAGTTGCCTCAGTGTCAAAACAAAGGGAATTACGTCATATACAACATCTAGCAAGTAGTTTTAAATTTGACAATCGAAAGCCCTAAAAATGTATATATAAAACCCTACGATCAGTAGACTCACAAAAGCACAACGATATATATATATATATATATATATATATATATATATATATATATATATATATATATATATATATATAACCCCTAAGATGCAAAAATGACACTTCAAATCATGGGAGGATCCAAAACGTGTATTATTAGTGTAAGAGTTGAGCGGGACCAAAACGTGGGAGACTCCAAAGTTACGAACTCCAAAGTGACCAAAAGTGACGAACTCCAAAGTTATTAACTCTAAAGTGATCAACTCCAAAGTGACGAACTGCAAGAGAGAAAGAGACAAGTGGTAGACTCGAAAATGAGAGGATGAGTGAGCGGGAGACTCCAAAAGTGAGTAAGTGATTTTTTTTAGTGCACTTTATATTTTAGACAAGTGTACCCAATTTTAGCACACTTAAAAACAATGCCAAATTTTGGCACCATTTAAAGTGTGACAAATTGTCATTAAACCGTGCCAGAATTTGGCACAGTTTAAAAATGTGTTAGATTTTTAATATCAGGGTGCGCCAAATTGTTATTTTTGGTGTAGTGAATGTTAACGAGCTAGAGGATCAAATGTCGATTATCTAGTATGCCTTTGAAAATAATCCGTCGGTGCAAACTAAAAGTGAAGTTCAAGAATGCAAGGGTAAATTAAATCAAGCTTTGAAAATGGAGGAAGGCTTTTGGCATCAAAAATCAAATCTTAAATGGATTAAGGAGGGTGATGGTAACTGTAAAATGTTCCATACTTCAGTAAAGGCAAAAAGAAAAATGCAGATGATCATCTAGATTCAAGATATTGATGATAATATGGAGGTTTCTAAAGAAGGTATCTTTAATACTTTCATTAATCACTTTAAAGATCTATGGTCTGCAGATTTTATTAGGTCTGTTAATGTATATTTAGAGTCTATATCCAAGGTGATTTCCGTGACATAAATGAGGTATTGGAAGCCATTCCAGAAGAGGCATTAATCTTCAAAGCAGTTCAGAATCTCAATTAGGATAGTGCTCCTGGTCCTCATGGTTATGGAGGTATTTTTTATGTAAAATTATAGGATCTAATCAAAATGGACATCACAAAGGACATTCAAGCATTTTTTTCTTGGGGCTGAAATGCCTAAAAGTTGGTCAGGTACCAACATTATGCTTATTCCCAAGGTAAGTAATCCCAAAACTCGTGCTAATTTTAGGCCTATTAGCCTTTGTAACTTTTCAAATAAAGTCACCTCCAAAATCTTAAATGATAGACTCTCTAATATCCTGCATAATATTATCTCCCCTAACCAAAGTGCATTTGTGAGGGGGGGGGGGGGGGGGACATCCATGATAATATATTGTTGGCCTAAGAGATGGTTCATTCTTTAGGGAAAAATGTCATGGAGGAAACATCATCTTTAAATTAGATATGGATAAGGATTATGACATAATCTATTGTTCTTTTTATTCTCTGTGTTTAGAAGTCTTGGTTTTTGTGAAGCATTCATAGACATGGTGTGGAGATTGGTTACTTTTAATTGGTTCTCCATTTTTATTAATGGTCAAAGCTCAGGTTATTTCAACTCTTCAAGGGGATTAAGACAAGGAGATTATTCATCTCTTAGTATCGTCATCATGGTTATTGAAGTGTTGAGAAGAAAATTAGATACCCTTTTGCTTCACACAAAGAAATTCCTTACTTTCATCCTCCAAGAAGTATTTTAGTTTCTCATTTGGGTTTGTAGATTACTTAATCAATTTTAGCAATGCAGGTAAAAGGCCCATTAAATCGCTCCTCAAAGTGGTTTCAAAGTTTGAAAAAGCATCATGTCAACTGGTTAACAGGTCCAAAAGTTTATTTTATCTGGCTAAGAAGAACAGAAGGAGTATATCTAAAGACATTGTTGAATTCACTTGGCTTTCTCATAAATGTTTTCCCATCAAATACCTAGGTTGTCCTCTCAATTCTAGTAGGAAGAAGATATCTCATTTCACTAATCTAATTAACAACATTAGACATAAAATGTTTGATTATGCTTCCAAACTTATTTCTCAAAGTGGTAGAGTGGATCTTATCAAACATGTTATTGAATCTATTTCAATACATATCTTATCATTTATTTGTCCCCTAAAAACAGTATTGAGGAAAATCCAAGACCTTTTTAGCAAATTTCTTTGGAGTGGTTGCTCTAAAGACAAACATCATAAATTGGTTTAATGGGAGAATCTTTGTTATCTTCTAGAGGAAGGATGAAATAAATTTAGGAGTCTTGAGGACATAATTACATCTACAAGTATCAAAATTTATTGGAAGTGGAATTTTTAGAAAGGGTTGTGAGGATCCTTCATGAGAAATAGGAATAAAACTTTCAATGCTAGTTCTAATGCCTCTCAGGTATTTAAGAGGCTTCTGTTAGTTCAAGATATAGCAGATGATTTGATAAATAAGGAAGAGGAACTATAGTTTCCATCTTCTATGAGAGATTTATCTCTTAAATCATCCTTTGAGTTTTTTATGAGGGTTAGATCTGCTTCTCCTAATTGGAAGCTATTATGAAGAACTCACTGCCCCCCGAAAATCAATTTGTTTATTTGGAAAGCATTGAATCATGCTGTCTCTACAGATAATTCAATTCAATGTATTAGTATAAAAAGTATACTCTAGATATCGAAACTGTAAAGTCTCCATAGTAATAGACGACCATTTGCTTGTAAGTTATCCGATAGCTCAATCAGTGTGGGAGAATTTTAGTGGTAAATTAGGCTTTAGTATGAATTTCTCTTCATGAAAATGCATGCTTATGTCATAATGGATGCAAATGTGCCCTAGGGATCATAAAAAAATTGTTTACACTTATCTGCCTAAATTCATAATATGGGATCTTTAGAAGGCTAAAAAACTTGACCATTTTGAGAATTTATCTGTAGAATCAACCTCTGATATAAACAATTTTATATCTGCTATGGTTGATCAAGATTCTATCAATGTTTTTAAAGATAGATGAAGTTTTGAAGATAGATATGGTATCAACTAGTTCAGGATCAAGATCAAGTATCCTCAACCATCCATTAAGACATGTGTGTGGCCTAAACCTATAGAAAGAGTGTTCAAGCTCAACATTGATGGTGCTTCTAGAGGAAATCTTGGCCCCTCTGGCATAGGGGGTGTTGTTAGGTATCATAGAGGAATATTCATTGTTGGATTTAGTTTGGTTTTGGTTGTTAAAAACAAAATTCAGGCATAGGCAGAAGATTTATTGTAAGGTCTTAAGTTATGTAAGATCTTTAAATATAAAAAAGGTGATTATAGAGTTCGATTCAAAAGTGATTGTAGATTTGATTCAGAAAAAAAGGTAAAACTCCTTGGGCTATAAAAGGTTTTATAGACAAAATCATGCAATCTCCCCCTTTTTAAATCAACCATGTGTGGAGAGATTTTAATACAGTAACTGATAGTCTTGCATCAAAGGCAGCCTCATCTCAAAATTCAGTTCACTTTTGGTCCTTTTCATCCCTCCCCCCAATTATTAAAGGTTTCTTGAATTTGGATAGACAAGGCTCTCCTCAAATTATATCTAAATAGATTTTTGTAATAGAGCTATTATAAAGCCCCAATTTTCCATCCCGCATTGATTTTTTATAAAGTGGGATATTTTTAAATCCCCATATTTCAAGATTTCCTAAACTAGAGCATTGAGCTCATCCTCTAGTTTTCTTTGTTAGACCTTTTTACATAGAGAGGCGTTTTCTCTTTATTTTAATAATATTTGTGGGGGAATTGTCCTTCTTCTAAAAAAATGTCAAAAAAATCCAAAAAATAGTATCTTTTATTTAGATAGCCTCGCTAATGCATAATAGATTGTAGTCTTTTTCAATCGGGGGTAACATTGTAAATACGTTGACATGGAGATTAATTTTAAACAAGTATATTCTTATTATTTATAAAACTTGCCATATGTTTGGCTTGACCTCGGTCCAGAAAATGTGCAGTTTTTTTCAGTTCTATCAAAACTGTCTCTTAATTAGAAAAAAAGGTAAATAATTAAAAATTATGTTTAATGAAATATATTTAATTACATATTCCTCCATATCTATATCTTTTCTTTTAGTTCCTAAATATGGTAGTGGTTAAGTTGTAACTATAATTCTGTTGTCCTAACTTTCCTTTTTCGTCAAATTGCAAATAATGACGAAAGAAACATATCTTATATTCCCTCTTTTTCTTAAAGAAAAAAGAAAATATTTTGTTAATAATTCAGAGAAAAACCTCTCCTATGTCTCTTACAAGCTATAATGAAAAACAAATTAAGAAAATTTATGAATTCTTAAATGCCAAGAAAATGTCTTAAATTGTAGTTAAGAGCTGATTTCTCCTCGTTAGATAAGGTCGGAAGGTATCCGCATGAGAATTTTTTTATCTTACTATATGTTTAATACCATCCACCCCATCTTGCTCGAGAATTATTGAATCTTCAAATTAGCCTAAAATATCAAAGAAATTGCTGACTTGACTGTTGAACATTTCATATTGATTTTTTTCACAATTTTCCCAATCGAGTCTTCAATAAAATCACGAGCTAGGGAAAAATTCGAACTCATTCCGAAATCATATCTTGGGATCTCGACACAAATTAATTCCAAGACTGTTACCTTCATCTACTACCCGGACTAAATCCATTGAATTAGCTGATGTATTTTCATTTACATTTGGAATGTCCTCAAGAGGAGGCATTTCATCATAAGAACCAATCTCCAAGATAACTATTTACTCTAAATATACATTCTAATTTTTTGGATCATTGATTTTCTCCAATGTCATTGAATTACTATCTTGTCCCTCCTTTTTAACAACTGAATTGATTGGTCCATTTCTTCTAAGCAATTTTTTGAATTAGACTTATTTTTTTCCACATTATTCTCATAACTGTTAGTGATTTAGATTACCACTTGTGAGCTTTTGTTTTTGTGTCTTTCCATGTTTCCAGTATGGATTTGACCCGATTTTGTTCGAACCTTCTTAGCCAAGTTTTGCACATTTGAAGCAACTCCTTCCCATCTAAGAGCGGTGACTTCCTTTGTTGACTTGGCCACATGTGTCGATTCTAAAGAATTTTTCAAAGCCGATTCAAGGAGATCAACTTTCTTGTCAAACTTTTTCAAAATAATGGATGTATCATACTTTTCAATGTGACCTGTTCCTCCAGATCCGATTTAATTTTTTTGAGATATTGATAATATCTTTAGGTTGAATGTCATTTCTCTCCAAAAACTTTAATCTATTTGGAAAAAGGTTGGCCTCTAATTTTTGGTATCAACTAAATCTCGGGATAAATGGTTTTTTCCAAATTCTTGAGTAGTGGAATGAATTTTTTTAACCTTTAGACAAGAAAAAAAAAGATGCCTAATGCATTTACAAATTTCTTAGATCATAGGTATATTTTTGAAAATTATCTTAATGGGTATTTTCATTTCTTCATTTTCTATGATAATTACACTATGAAAATGAAATGAGAACTCTATGTCTATAATAAAACCTAGAAAATCCCAAACATACCAATTTTTTTCTATAACGTTGCATCATTAATCCATATTGGAACGCCCACACCTCTATCAATTTCAAGAAGCACTCAAGGAAGCCAAAATTCATCCGAAAGATCTATGAAACGAGCCCAAGAATGAGCATTGGTGAAATAAAATTTGGTGGGTTAAAATTTGGATACCAAGCAACTAGTTTAGAAAAACCTACTATAAAGGTATAAATGCTTGGAGCTAAAGCTCTCATTTTAATTTGAGAATGCGTGATATCGATTACTCTTTGGATTCGCAAATTTTAATTAAACTTATTTAATTAGATGCAATATTTTTTTATCCAAACTAAATCAATTAAATCCAATTTTATTTAAACCCTAACACATGCATCTATGTGAATAAAGCATGCCATTATAAACAATCACAAATTGCTGATAAACAGATTTCAGGAAAAAAACCCTGAAGGGTAAAAACCTTTTATTTCATTATTAAGAGTAAATCACAACTTACAATTACATACGTGAAATACAACAATGAATTTTCCGCAGCAAACCCATATAGCCCGCAACCTAGATAAGCAATGGATTCCTACAAGACTCCACAAGAACTGCAGCTCTTCCTTCAGCAAGAAACACTATCGAGTATTCCCAATGACCGTAGTCGTCAGCAAACAACTCCCTCAAGAGCTACCAATCTAGCAGTAGAGATTTCATCTGTAGAAGAGAAACTTCCACAGAATTGTGTCTTAAGTTCCTAAATGATTAACTAAAGTAATTAGGATGATTTGTGAATTAAATAAAAAAGTTTTAAACCCTAAAAGTGAAGAATAAAAATTCTGCAGTTTTGTAGTTTTCGTTCAGCAAACATCTTAAGGAAACAGGACTCATAAAATAGGTATTTATATAAAACTTTAATTGGCGGGGTCGTTCAAACGAGATGCCGATGTCATTTGAATGACAAACAATATCGTTTGATCCATGATCACACTTCCTATATAACGACCTGTTAAAACATGAAACAGTACGTGTTAGATGAAATGCTTCAGGTGAGGATCTTGTGACCTTTCTAATGACATTTAATGTCGCTTGAAGAAGTCATTTGAATGACTTCTTCCTATCGTTTGAACGACATATCAATATCGTTTGAATGATCGAAGCGAAAAATATTTTCTTTTATAACTCTATCCACATGTCTTAGAAAAATTATTTTGACTCAATAAAACACCTCAGGTTGGCAAAAGTTTTTTAGAAAAAATATCCCTACACTTAAATGAAATATTAATGAACTTTAAACACAACGTTGCCAAAATCAATCTTATGGAGGCTTGTTGTTAAAGAAGCTTGATATTCGGATCCATTATCTTGACCAAATGACCGTGAAGAATCTTCGATGGGTGTAACGGTATACGACATACTCAATGTAAAATGGACTATGTGAAATATGTCCTTAGAAATCACCGCCAATGTCTATGTCGGTACAAACTAAAAACAATCCTAATTATCAAATCATATATCTTATACAAATCAAATACCCTCCCATGAACTCAAAAGTGAAAAGGTACTAAAAATGCAAGTCTTTAAACTTTCTTAAAAAATCTTCAACTTTAATCTTCAAATCTCTTTGGTTTCCTTGTGCTTTCCAAACATCATCAAAGTGCCTACACACAATAAACAAAGAAAATACCTTCATGATGTATCGAGTTTGAAATGATCTTAAAATAAACCAAATCATCACAATCAAATCTCCCTTATAATACAAACTCCCACTCCCCTATAATTCATAATTCGTTATCCCCCTTTTTATTTGTTTGAAATTGATAAGGAAAAGAATAAACAAAATAAATACTGAGTTTTATTCAAATCAACATGAATAAATCAACTACGCTAATGCAAGGATAAACTCTAAAGCATTCACAATCTCTTTTTGATTTTTTAATTTTTTTTCAAGCAGTCAAATTTTAAAAAAAAAATCACACACAGTGAATTTAAACGAAGATAACCAAACAGTGGATATGGAATGAATGGGTGTGAACACATTCAATAGGAAGATCAGTGCAATCAAACATAATATATGTGCACGATGAATACGGATACTCCCAACTAATGAACTCAAAATTACCCTTAGGTGTCAAAAAGTGTTGAATTTATGTGATATCGACTCAATCTATCAACACATCAATAACGTTTAAAACGATTTAATGCTTTTTCAATACTTTGTCCGGATGTGAAAACCCGTTGGTATATATCCATCTGCATACCTTCATTAATAATAATTTTTTTTCTTGAGGTGATCTAAATCCTAATTGCCTTTTTTTGGCATATTTATCTTTTTATTGCCTTGATTTTTTTCGGGCTATTTTCAACCTCTTTGGACCTTGGCTACTTTTTATAATTCCACACTTTTTATGTCCGATTTAAATGATGTCTTAATTTCAAAGGACAAGTGTTACTTTCACAGCCTTTCCCCGTTCACTGATTATTTTTTAAAATTTAAACAAATCCTCATGGGCAACGGTTCTTACATGCACTACTTTCAGTGACAAGTTTTATCACATTTGGTTAATTTTAAAGACATGATTGAGATGAAAACACTTCGACCAATATGTGAAAGACAAGTACAATAATCAAACAAATCCATTCATGTGTGAATTAAAGAAAATTATGAGTCAAACATGTAGGTAGTAACAACTAATCACATCTTAATTACTCCACACATTGTCAAGCACAAAATGAAATGATGTTGCATCTCAAATCACCTCAAATAGTCACATGAATATGGAATGATGTAGTGACTTGGTCATCCTAAATGTCCATTCGTAAATGGTGTAAAACAAAATACAAAAATCCTTTTGTGTTTTTCCCTATAATTTATCAAAAATAAAATCTTTTTGGCATTTTCAATTTTTTCCCAAAAAATCAAAAATATTTTTGTATTTTTTCCAAAATTTTTCAAAATTAAAAATCTTTTCGGTTTTTTCAAAAAAATATATCAAAATAAAAGAATAAATACAATGGTGGTACACACTAGCAATAGTCATAAAATATCATCATGAAGAACATCCTATGCTAGCAAACAAGTATAAACCTCAACCAATAGATGTGGAGGTGTTTTCCAAAAGTGGTGACATTCTATAAAAAACATCTATCAAATCATGTGAAGTTTTGATAAAAAACGTAACTTGCTCTCGAATATGTGAAAAATCTTTCATATAATCTCTAGGAGCATCAAAAGTATCATGTGTGGGTGCGTGTGCAGGAACACGTGGCAAAACTCTATGTGACACACTACCCAACTTAAAATAAAATTCCTTAAGGTGTCCTCTCCTCTTACAATAGGTGTAAATGTAAATATACATGGGCCTAGGAACACCTCTCTTAAATCGTCTACGACGCACTCTCCTATTGGGAACGAGAATCCTAGGTGGGTTAGGTTGAGATTTATATTGATCTATCACAAACTCGGGAACTAGCTTGGGTGCAACATGAGAAGTGGATGCACTGTCATAACTTATTCCTCGTCTCTCAACATTACCCAAAGCGAGACCGAGGAGCATGTTTCCAACATTCTTAGATGTATCCTCTAATGTAACCTTGACTTCCCGGGAACGTTCTAGATCTATCTTGAGATGGGACACACGGGTTTCAAGTTCATTATTTTCCCAACCTACGACATTCAACTACTCACTCAAAGAAACCTTCACCTTCTTAAGTTGACTTGCGGAAGCCTCAAATCCCCTCAAAACTTCTACCTCTCTCTCCAAATATAACAACTTAAGACTTAACTCCTTATTCAACTTCTTCGTCTTTATGGTCTCAGCGTATAAATCTCTAAATGCTTTTTGGAGTTCACTTTCACCCTCACTTGCACATCCACTTTCACACTCACTCGAAATCCTTCGCCTCTTCCTTGATATCGCTAAGAGTGAATGGCATGGAAATATTCTTTCCCTTTCTCTTTAGCATAGTGGTACATTCAAATGCTTTGTTCCCCTTTCACTCGCATTCAAAACATCTCTCCTCTTTCTCTTTCTCACTACTCCCTTTGGCCTCCTTTTTCTTTTCATTTTTCTCAAAAAACTTTTTATTGAAAGAATTTTCTTTTAAAAATTTGAGAAACGTTTTGAATTTTTTTTCAAACAAGGCCATATCGTCAAAATCAAACTCGCTCTTTATTTTTCTTCTCTCTCTTCCTTGACACTTCTTCACTCTTCCTAAATTGTGCCTTACGTCCAATCCCTATATCATTAGGCTTAACAGTTTTGGGAAACATATCAATCTCATAGGTTTAAAGGTCTCCTACAAGTTCTTCTAACTTAAGTGTATCTAATATCCCCTAAATAATTTAAAACAACGGACTTAGGAATAAAACATGATGGAAGTGATCTCAAAATATTTTTAACAACCCTTGTCTCATTAATTTTCTCACCCAAATTAAAACTCGTGTTGACTATGGTCGACAACTTATCATAAAACACATCAAAGCACTCAGACTTAGACATCGTGATTTTTTCAAAAGCGCCCAGGCCACGGGAATTAAAATTACTCAATTTAAACTCTTCTTCAGTCCAATTCGACACAAGTTTGAGACTCGTGACATTTTAAACTGTGACAATATGAGGAGTCCACCCTCTTTCACAAACAATCCACACACGTTCATCAATTTCTTTTAAGCATGATCTCATGTGGGCTTTATAATATGCATAATTTGTACGATCAAGATAGGCATCCCATTATATAATTTCTACATCGAAAAAATGATGAATTTTCAAAATCTGATTTTTCAAAAAAATCGATATCACAAAAATTTTGCGGAAAAAGGATCACTCGACAAATTAGAGAAACCCGCTTTGATACCAATTTTCAGAGGTATAAATGCATGTAACAACCCGAGGTCATGGAGACAACGAGTTATTTATTTTGGGAGAAAGAAATAATATTTTATTGGAGAAGTAATTAAATTGGCAATTGAGGTCAAAATTTGAAGTTGTTAGAAATACTGTCGAATGTCGATTCTGAGGGTACCATAGTGTCCGAAAGGGTCGAGAAATTCGAAATGACTATACTTGGGGTCTATTTAGGTTCCGAAATGAAATAGGACCGTTTGACTCGAATGAAAGTTACCAGGTCATTTAAAGTGTGTATTATCATTTAAAGATGTGTATCTTGGGATTTAGGGCTTATTAAGCCTACGGGAGACATTTCTCCAAAGAGAGAAAGAGAAAAGGAAAGAAAGAAAGAGAGAAGAAGAAAAGGAAGGAGAAAAGAGAGAGAAACTGGAGATTTTCGGCCAATACGCGATCTCAAGGCGGATTCAGACCATACGAACCCGAGGCAAGTGATTAAACTTGCTAAATAATTGTTGTGTACAAATTATTGCATGATTTGTGGATGGAATTTTGGGTTTTAGGTTTAGTTTGATAAAAACTAACTTTTTGGGAAAAAACTTAGATTTATAGTGTATAATTAGATTTGAGGTTAGAAATTAGTTTATATGTATTCTAGGATGATTATTGATGACATATATGTGATTGGGTTGAAGAGATATGGAGAGAAAATGATAAAAATTGATTTTGGGTATTTTGGCCTACTTAAAAAGTAGCCATTTTCGAGAGTCGTGAAGGGCCGAATCGATTCGGCCTCCTACTGAATCGATTCGTAAATTTGCAGGTGCCCAGGTCTGAGTGACTGAATCGATTTAGACCCTAGCCGAATTGATTCGGCCTGAGACAGAATCCCAGGTCTGATGACCCGAATCGATTCGCCTTCCCGGCCGAATCGATTCGCTAGGCCGAATCGATTCGGAATTGGCCCGAATCGATTTGGAAACAGGGCTTTTGAGGGATTGTTTTTCTAAAAAGAATTTTATCCCGTTTTGTTCGAGGTTATTGATTGGGGATCTCTATAGGAGATATTTGGAGTATGTTTTGGAGACTTTTAGCGAGTTTCCCTTATAAGAAATTTTGGAGTCATATTGACTAAATTTGAGGAATACCGATTAGAGATTTTTGTATTTTTCCAAATGGGGAAGCCCACAATTAATCGGGGGTTTTATTTGGTGATAATAACGATTTCACGATTTGATAATGAGAATAACTTAGAGATAATGGATCTTAGGATCCAATCCCAAATGGGATAAATGGGATAACTTTAAAGGTTCATAAAATAAATTAAACCCTATTATGGATGGAGAATTATGAATGCTATTTGATGTGCATACGGATATAAAAATATCCTTATTGATGTTGGATTTGGGAGATGTCTCACACAATGAGAAATGCTAATTGAAGAGCACTAGGATAAAAGAACATCCTTAACTTAAATAGAATTGAGACATAATTCATAATTAGAAGCGACATGTGAGCTTTAAGAGAGAAATAGTATAGCATATACTAAGTGGGGAAGATGTGTGAGAATTGGCGATTAGTATATCTAGAGGGAAATATACTAAACAGTGACATTAAATCTGTTGCGCCTATGGGCGTATAATAAATATGAAAATGATGTTGCATGTATACCTTATATGATGGTATCTCTTTATTATGTGGGATGTATGTATACCTTATATGATGGTGTATGTAAATGTTAAGCATACCCCCTCCTTGCCATTATTGGGAAGTTACGTGCATAGAGGGTGAGCATTATGGCTAGATGAGCCGGGTGTGGATATTCCCCAGGTCATAGTCATCCATGGTGGTCAGAAAATGACATATATATATATATATATACATTTATTTATTTTGGGGGTGAGAGTTCGTGGGTATGTGTCGCTCTCACTTGCCGGTTAGGAGCTATGACCGCTTCTCGGGACGTCGTGTGCATGAGTTGATCACGAGGTGGGTGTCGTGGAACCCCACCAGGTGACCCCAGTTTGCTACGTATATGGGCTGCTGGAAGATGATAGCATGTGAGCCTGCGTCATTCGAGTTATAGCTCGATTGGATGGTTATTATTGCTTGTGATTGTACTTGGGTGTAGAGGGCATAATGGACCTCAAGGACTAAAATTGTCAGGATTAGTGTATCGAGGGGTTCCTTGTTTGGATTTCGCTTCGGCGAGACGTCCCACGCACAAACCGCAGTGTAATGTTGGAAATTGGGGATAAGTTAGTCCTTAATGGTCATATATATATATATATATATATATCACCTATCCCGACTATCGACAGTGCCAGGAGTAGTGTAACGGGGGGGGGGGTTTCTTGTTTGGATTTCGCTTCGGCGAGACGTCCCACGCATGAAACGCCGTGTACTGTTGAGAGTTGGGAATATTAATTAATTAAAATTTGGATAATAAATTGGGTTACATGCATCTTTGAGCCTCGAGGATTGATACGGTCAGGAGTAGTGTAACGGGGGGGTTCCTTGTTTGGATTTCGCCTCGGCGAGACATCCCACGCGCGAAACGCAGTGCCGTGTGGAGAATAGGGAGGAGTTTAGTCCTTAATTCTTGATGCTAATAACTCATATAAAATAATTACATATATATATTGTTTGCATGCCAGATAAGGGCCTAACTAGAATATAAAATATTCTAGTAGATGAGAATGTTGTTGTATTGTGATGATGTGGTTATGAATGGATCATGTAACTTTATATGTTCAACAAATGAACATTATAAAGATTACTATAACTATTACATTAAAGTCAATATATATAATTTATGGATTATAGAAATAAAATGTAGATTGGGAGATAGGTTAGATGGTTTCACTTAAATACTTCAATTGGGTTTAAGTTAGAATCCTCTTACCTAAATTAGAATCGAGTATCCATTTGGAGATCACATGCATACGTTTAGTGCGCGCTTTAGATGAGAGTTGAGTAGAATTATTATGGAGAGTTCGATTCCACCTTAATCATGTAATAATGCATTTATAATTATTATGCATTTTAATACACTTGCTATAAAATGTTTTTTAACTTGGGCTCTGACCCGTTTATATTTTCTCCTCCATGTATATATTGTACTACTTCAGGTGTTCCTCCGCAAGGACGCCTTTGATGTTCATCCATTCAGGATTCGTGGAGCTGTGGCAGTAGCGGACTGTTGTGGCACTTTGTTTTAGTCGATTCCTATCTCTGTATATCTAGATTAGGATTCAGTTGTATTGAGTTAGTATTCAAGTGTTGTAGATTAACACTTTCATATTTCATTTCTCCGATTGTATTGTTTGTTACCCGACATCATATTCGAGTATTTTATTTGTTCTTTGTATTGTACTCTTGTACATTAATGGAGTTTGCACTTATCACTCATCATAGTTAGATGTATATTGTTGGTTGAGTTGAATTATTAGTTTTGTTATTGTTGTTAAATAAAAAGTTTAAAATTTTTGACAATCCACTTTTAATGATTTCGGGTAGTTAGCCTTATATTATTAGTATTGTCAGTTGATGTTGAGACTGTGCCATCTGAGATACCTGATTTAATGTAGTATAGGGCTGGCCACCCGTTATTATTTTGAGCGGGCTGTCATAATGCCTAGAGCTAAAGCTCTGATACCAATTTGAGAATGTGTGATATCGATTTCTCGTTGGATTCACAAATTTCAATTAAACTTATTTAATTAGATGAAATCTTTTTTATTCAAATTAAACCAATTAAATCAAATTTTATTTAAACCCTAACACACGCATCTATGTGAATAAATCATGCCATCATAAACAATCACAAATTGCTGACAAATAGATTTCAGGGAAAAAAATCCATGAAGGGTCAAAAACTTTTATTTCACTATTAAGAGTAAATCACAACTTGCAATTACATACATGAAATACAACAATAAATTCACCGCGGAAAAACATAGAGCAACCTAGATCAATAATGGATTCCCACAAGACCCCATAATAATCGCAACTCTTCTTTCAGCAAGAAACACCCTCGAGCATTCTCAATGACCGCATTTATCAGCAAGCAACTCCCTCAAGAACTACCAATCCAGCAGTAGAAATTTCTTCTATACAAGAGAAACTTTAACAAAATTGTGTCTTGAGTTCCAAAATGATTCACTAAAGTAATTGGGATGATTTGTGAATCAAAAATAATATTTTTAATCCATAAAAGTGAAGACATAAACTTTGTAGTTTTGCGGTTTTCATTTAGCAAACGTCATAACGAAATAGAACTCATAAAATAGGTATTTATAAAAAACTTGAGTCGGTAGGGTCGTTCGAACGAGATGTTGAGGTCGTTTGAACAACAAACAATGTCATTTGATCCATGATCGCGTGACCTATCTAACGACTTGTTAAAACATGAAACAGTACGGGGTCGTTAGATAAAATGCTTCGGGCGAGGTTCTCGCGACCTTTCTAATGACATGTAATGTCGATTGAAGAGGTAATTTGAACGACTTCTTTTTGTTGTTTGAACGATTGAATTGACAAATATTCTCTTTTAAAACTCCGCATACAGGTCTTAGAAAAATTATTTTGCCTCTATAAAATGCCTCAGGTTGATAAAATATTTTTAGAAATAATATCCCAACGCTTAAATGAATCATTAATGAACTTTAAACACAACCTTACCAAAATCAATCTTGCGGAGGCTTGTTGTTGAAGAAGCTTGATCTTCGGATCCGTGGTCTTGACCAAATGATCATGAACAATCTTCGACAGCTGTAATGGTATACGACATACTCAATGTAAAATGGACTATGTAAAATATGTCCTTACACCTACACTTAATTGGATTGATCCTACCATCCAAGACTTTTGCAGGTCAACCATGGATTCAGAATAAAGGGTATAAAATCCTTTACTTTTAGGTGTGATCTTCCAAGATTTTTTGTGGCTCCTGAATTTCTGATAGTTATTTCTTTAAGGATTCCGCAGTTATTTTTTGGCCCTTAGATACCATCAATCTCTCTAGAAGCCTGGACTTACACGTTTCCAATGATTCTTGGTAGAAATCTTTAGATATTTTGATGATTGGCTTGTCTTCATGATAATATGGTTCAGGGAGGTTGATAAAATGATGAGCAATGCTACGAAAACTTGTAAAATGGCAGTTCTTGATTTTGAATCTTTTTTTTCCATTTGATACCGCCTTAGCATAAGACAATTTTTGTGTATTGAAAATCATAGTAGGAAGATTATTAGGAGAAGAAAGAAGAAGAGAGTAAAATTTTAGAGAGAAGATAGAGCTTCTCTTTCTAGAGTTTAATACCCTAACGATAACTTATCTTATATTCCCTCATATGTCCATGAACAAAGAAAAAAATGTAGTCTCTTCTCCTCTTGATGGATTCATTATTTGATTAAAATGATGTTTGTTTGTTGTAATTTAAGAAAATTACCTTAAAACACAACAATTCAAAATAAACCACATGTCTATATCACGAAAACCCAACACCCATTGCCACCACAATTGAAAGAAAAAACCCATTGCCAACAAAATAAACCACATGTCTATGTCATGTAGGTCAATATTTGGGGGTTGCGTCCCTCTTCCCCCCCCACCACACACACAAAAAAAAAAAATGAATTCCCACCAGAGCCAAGGCGATCCCTGATCTACACCTTGTATTTCTCTGTCTCTCTCTCTGTATATATATATATATATATATATAGAGAGAGAGAGAGGCAGGCTCCTGTGCACACTAAGTTTGCACATTATGTTTTTAAAGTAGTAAAAAATAAATTTTGAGTGCTGCCGCACACCAATTTTTTTATGTGATATTTTAACATTTCAACGGACTCACATAAAAAAAATTAGCTCAAAAAAACTTTTTTTGCTATTTTTAAAAAATCGGTCAAACTTTCGCAGTTTTTAAAGGGTTAAAAGCATAGAAAGTTTGACCGATTTTTTAAAACTAGCAAAAAAAGTTTTTTGAGCTGATTTTTTTATATGGGTTCCTTGAAATGCTTAAATATCACACAAAAAAAATCAACTCAAAAATATTTTTTTTACTACTTTAAAAAGGTAATGTGCAAACTTAGTGTGCACAGGAGCCTGCCTCTCTCTCTCTCTCTCTCTCTATATATATATATATATATATGTACACACAGAGAGAGAGAGAGAGAAAATCTCCTATGAAGATTCCTTATAGTGCAGACTCCAGTACATACCTTTTTTTTAAATAGTAAAAAAAGGAATTTTTTTATGAAACTTCATGGATATGATCTCCACGGTGAGAAGATCATCACCAATTTTCTACTTCAAAAAATTCAATAAAAAAACCATTGAGATAACGTGATATGTAAAAAAATGGTATAAATATGCATTTTCAACCGTTGAAAATACATATTTTTACCTTTTTTTTACATATCACCTCATCTAAACGGTTTTTTTATTGAATTTTTTGATGAAAACAATTGGAGTTGATCTTCTCAACGTGTAAATCATATCAATGAAGTTTAATCAAAAATTTATTTTTTTACTATTTTAAAAAAATGGTATGTACCGGGTCTGTACCATAAGTCCTTGCAAGAGAGGGTCTTTCTCTCTCTCTCTCTCTCTCTCTCTCAATCTCTCTCTCTCTCTCTCTCACTCAAGAGAGAGAGAGAGAGAGAGAGAGAGAGACACGCATGTATGTATGTATCTTCTATCTATATTTTTGTCTTATTTTTTAATTTAAGAGATTTATGAGAATTTTAGGGAAAATTCTTAAAATTCCAATAAAATTCAATAAATGCTTAGCATGTTTGCATGATTGAGATTATATATATATATATATATATATTTAAATTGGATTATTGTCGATAAATTTTAAAAAAATTTATTTAATGTTTTTTCTTTTATAATTTTGTAGTTTTTTTGGACAATACTACATAGATTATATATATGTATAATTGCACATTTGTGTGTATATATATTTATATCTTTGTGTGTTTGTGGAGAGAGGTAGAGAGTATGAGTTTTTTTTTAATTTAAAAAACTAACTATGTATTTGATAAGATTTCCCTTTTAGCAAAACACCCATTTTTTATAATTTGTCTTTTTTTGATTAGCAAAATATGTGTGACCCTAAATTTCTGTCAAAGTACTAATTCTGTGACACATTTTAATGACATCCTTATACTGACATGACCTACCTCTTCTCTTTATATACCTATCTATTCGTCTATATACATCACACACATGAACGCATAAAATGTCAAGGATTGGAATTTTTTAGGGATTTTATTTACTGGGGATCAATGCTAGTAAATCAAATGTATTTTCTGTAATTTTCACTTTTAAAAAAAAAATATGTCACCAGTTTATAATATTTCTTTTGTCCTCGACTTTTTAAAACTTTTAGTATTTCTTGATATTTTCTCCGTAATTTTTCATATTTTTAAATAAATTTTTGATCAAATGTTATACATATTTTTTTTGTATTTTCAAAATTTTTTAAAAGTTTTTTCTGTTTGTCCCGCTTTATTTTTTATTTTTAATATTATTTTGACTCCTTTTCCTGTAAATTGGCTCCTATTTTTTTAAATACCTTTTTAGTATTTCAAGATAATTTTTTCCTATAATTTTCAGAATTTTTATTATATGTTTTTAAATTTCCAAGTAATTGAGATATCATTTTTAATTTCATTTTCATACTTTCAAAAGTCCATATTTTGAAATAGTTCTGTAGTTTTTTTCCTCTCAATTTTTTCGTTTTTCCCGTTATTTTCCCTCATGGTTCAGTGGGGAACGATGATCAATGCTTTAAACTTTTTTTTATGAAAAGAAAGAAGATATAGTATATAGTGTTGATTTAACTTATTTCAACTAGCTGAAATAAGATAACAATTGGTACCTATAGTAATAGAGATACTATTTTAACCTAATGAGGATGAGTTGTTGGTTTTCTAAGTAGACTCGATCATAACTCCTTAAATTCACTATCATATTGTAATTCTATGAGTTCTTAAAGAGAAATTCTATTTGTACATAGATTTACATACCGAGACATGTACTGAGTGAGCTAAACGACAAAACATAATAGGAGAGTAAATGAGAATTCACAAGTTAAACGATAAGGAATGTGTTTCTCTTTTCTTTTGTCACTTTATAAATTTTTTTTGAAAATATAATTTTAAAGTTAAAAAAAACGTCCAATTAAAAAATATATATATGTTAAAATTATGTGTGTTAAAATACAACAAGACAAGACACGAAATCGTATTTTTTACTTCTCACAAATCAAATAAAAAATTACACAATGCAATTATGAATATTTTATTTTTTTAATTAACAGGATCAGGATCCAAAAAAATGCGACGTGACATGGAGTCGTATTTTTTTTTCATACTGCTAGCGCGGATAATTTTTACTATTTTAAAAATAATCTTTTTACGATTTAAAAAAAAATGATCTGCGCCAGCTGTATCTGTAGGCAGTCCGACCACCTATATATACCGCTAGTGAGGACCAACATATTAAAAAAATGGTCTTCACGAGCGGTATGTATTGGTGGTCGGATCACCTATACATATTGTTGACGAGGACCATTTTTTTAAATTGTAAAAAAAATGTTTTTAACATTTAAAAAAAAGGCTTCACCTGCATGGAAAAAATATGACTCCATGCCACATCACGTTTTATTTCGGTCGTGATCGTGCTAGTTAATATAATGTTTTTTGTTATTTTAGAAAAAACTGTGCGTATTATTTGTAAAATGTTTTATAAAAAATCAACTATTATTTTAAGAAAATAGTTTTATTTCTAAAAATAAATTCTTAAGAAGATTATAATAGTGTTAAAAAAAACACCGAATTCTTAAAAAATAGTGTTAAAAAAAACACTGAATTCTTTTTTTTGGCACACAAACACAGGAGTCCTTCTACACACCGTGTTGTCATAGGAGTCCTTATGGATGTGGGTCCGCACCAGCGAAACTAACCAATCTCGACACGGCTTTCAAGGCGGTCCTCAAATGTGGTTCACATAAAATCAGTCGTATTAAAAAAAAAAAATCAATGTTTAGAGTCAAAGTTTATAGTCACATAAAATCAGTGTATAACGTTTTCTAAAACAGTTTATAGTTTTAAAAAATTTATTTATAAAAATAGTGTTTTAAATTTTTTATTTAAAATAACGTTTTTAAAAGATTATAAAAAAATCTAGAAAATATTTTGAAAAACGTTACTGTGAATAAAAAGGTTAAAATATCTCGGTAAAAATATCTATGTTCATAAAACTGTGCGTATTATTAAAAAAATATTTTATTAAAAGTCAACTATTTATTTCAAGGTTCTAAAAAACACGGGCGTGATCGAGGCGTGGAGGCCAAGTCTTAAGCCTTAGAATCTGTGACACCCCGCCTAATTAACCCAGGGTGATTAGTCCTAAATTAAGTTAGAACAGGTTTCTCAGTTGGTTCGTTCTTAGCATCACTGTCGCTTTTTTAATTACTAACCACCTAAGTGAGAAATAGACTGGTGCCAAGTTTTATCTTTCATTAATTTAAATGAAAATCTCATGCGGAAATAAAATAATATAACAATCATAGTTAACTGAAACAACCATTCACAATTAATTAACTGACCGAATAAACCATAGGTTCAAAAAATCGAACAAAAGAAAAAACAAGAAATAAAACTCAACAGGTCTGACAAATAATAAAAAAACTGTGAGCAACATGCTCGAATAACTGATAAGAAGTCTCTATACTAGAAATGAAAGAATGAGGCATCTATCGAACTCCCACAACATCTACATATGCTGCAGCAACGGATCCTTGAAATTGAGTCAAGCCTGGCGTCCCTGTGGCTGGACACCTAAAAGGTTTTTAAAAGTTTTTACAGCAAGGGATAGTACCCAAAACATTTGAAAAACATTTAGCAAATGATTAACTTGCGGTAAAAAGTAAATATGCATGCTCTCCATATTTTAGTTAGTGCTGCACTCTCTTGAAGACTTCCTCACCCCTCCTCTAATGTGTACTACGAACGTCTTAATTAATTCACCTAGTTATTTATCTCATGACTAGATAATTAACAAAACCTCCTTGCACCCACCCTACTCTAAACGAGTGTGCCATGATTATGATATTTAAGTTATTAGCAACATCAACTTAATTAATCATTTCCCTTTTTAAATTCAAATAACTTCCACACTTATTATACATATAATACAACTCATGATTTGTATTAATTAGCCCGTATATAATTAATTACCTAATTATATACTTATAAGCATATTACAGCATTCACAAACATACTCAAATACATTTAATAATATCATCCACCCGACTAAAGACTCACAGGATATAAATTCTCTAAAGTGCAATCCCACTAGGTACATTCACATAACCTAGTTACCCAAAGTAAGAATTGCTCACTAACTTTGTTAATACATACAATTAGAGGCGGTCATATTCCTTCCCTGAAAATGAGATGCCCCTCACCCATATATTGGATGCTATGACCTGGGAATATACTCACCCTACTCCTCAAGCTAGGGGATTCATCCACTACGCGCAACCTTCCCCCATAGCACTAGAGTATATAATAATAATATCTAACCACCGATATTAATGTACACACCATATATATATACTATCACACACCGCATATATATAAATATAAACATCCCGGTTACACCGTGCACTAAGTCCGTGACACAAGACTGTTCAAATTATTATGAGTTTATGGTCCAACTCTAATTATTAATTAATTTTCACATTAATTACATTTGGTGGCGCCCCAACCAATATATTCGGACTTACTCTCGTGGCCCGAAATAAAAACAACACCCGAGTCTAAATTCCCGACTCTAAATTATTTAGCTTTCTCCTAAATAAATTTAACGTCTTGGTATCGCTCAACCAATAACCCTGGACTTACCTACTAAATCCGTCTATAACCATTTTTGAAAAATTATTCTCACAATATAATCATAGTGTGCCACATCTAAATTTCTCCCAAGTCCGAATTAATTTCCCTCACAATTAATTAGTTTGTAACTCCATATTTATTTCTTATTACATAAGGCATGGGAAGATTTTCATTTCATTTTCCCTTATATAAACGAACTGGCTGAACTGCCAGAATTTTTCGGCCTTCGATTGATCGACCCCCGACCCTCGATCGATTAACCGAACAGGTCATCGTCTTCTCCGAGTGGTCTGTTTCAGCCATGGACGAATATCTCCAAACCCTAACTTCTTCTACAGTAAGAACCATGTGACAACCCGCTCCAAATAATAACGGGTGGCCAGCCCTATACTACATAAATCAGGTATCTCAGATGGTAGAGTCTCAACATCAACAACTAAACACTATAATATAAGGCTAACTACCCACAATCATTTAGTGCGAATTGCCAAAAATTTAAAACTTTTATTTTTAACAACAACAACAAAACCAAAAATGCACACAACCAACAATATACATCTAACTAAGATGGGAAATATGCATGCTCCAATAATAAAAGAGTACCCTACATAGTACAACAAAATCTCAACAATAAAATACCCGAATATGCTGTCAGGTAACAGACAGTACAATAATCTGATAGATAAAATATGAAAGTGTTAATTTACAACACTTGAATACTAACTCAATACAACTGAATCTTGATCTAGATATACAAAGAGAGGAATCGACTAAAGCAAAGTTCCGCAACAGTCCGCTACTGCTACAGCTCCACGAATCCTGAATGGAGGAATATCAAAGGCGTCCTAACGGGGAACACCTGAAGTAATACAATATATACATGGAGGAGGAAAATATAAACGGGTCAGAACCCGAGTTTGAAAAACAGTTTATAGCAAGTGTATTAAAATGCATAATAATTATAAATGCATTATTACATGATTTAGTTGGAATCGAACACTCCATCAAAAATTCGACTCACCTCTCATCTAAAGCGCGCACTAAGCGTATGCACGTGACTCCAAAAGGATGTCCGATTCTAATTAGGTAAGAGGATTCTAACTTAAACCCAAATAAAGTATTTAAGTGAAACCATCTAACCTATCTCCCAATTCTACACTTATCACTATATTCTTTAAGTTATACATTATCTTTAATGTAATTGTTATAGATGTCTTTATAATCTTCATTTGTTGAACATATAAAGTTACATGATCCAATCATGTCCACATCATCAACATACACCATCAATCTCAATTACTAGAATTTATATTCTAGTGACGCCCATATAAGGCATGAAACCATATTTATAATTATTATAGATGAGTTATTAGAATCAAGAGTTAAGGATTAAACTCCTCCCGATTCTCAACACGGTACTGCGTTTCATGCGTGGGACGTCTCGCCGAAGCGAAATCCAAACAAGGAACCCCCCCGTTACACTACTCCTGACCGTATCGATCCTCGGGGCTCATTATGCCCTCAATGCAAGATGCATGTAACCCAAATGATTACTGTCAAATTTTAATTAATTAATATTCCCAATTCTCAACAGTACACGGCGTTTCATGCGTGGGACGTCTCGCCGAAGCGAAATCCAAACAAGGAACCCCCCCCCCCCGTTACACTACTCCCAGCACTGTCGATTGTCGGGATAGGTCATTTATATATATATAATTAATTATGAGCATTAAGGACTAAACTTATCCCCAAGTTCCAACATTACACTGCGGTTCGTGCGTGGGATGTCTCGCCGAAGCGAAATCCAAACAAGGAATCCCCCCCGATACACTAATCCTGGCAATGTAGGTCGTTGAGGTCCATTATGCCCTTGACACCCAAAGTACAAGCACAAGCAATAATAACCATCCAACTGAGCTATAACTCGAAGGACGCAGGCTCACATGCTATCATCTTCCAGCAGCCCATATACGTAGCAAACTGGGGCCACCTGGTGGGGTTCAACGACACCCACCTCGTGATCAACTCACGCACACAACGTCCGGGAAGCGGTCATAGTTCCTAACCGGCAAGTGAGAGCGTCACATACCCCCGACCTCTCACCCCCAAAATAAATAAATATATATATCATAAATGTCATTTGCTGACCCCAAAGGACGACTATGACCTGGGGAATATCCACATTCTTCTTTTCTAGTCAGAATGCTCACCCACTACGCATGAAACTTCCCAATGATAGCAAGGAGGGGGTATGCTTAACATGTATATACACCATCATATCAGGTATACATACATCCCACATAATAAAGATATACCATTTTACATAAGGTATACCTGCAACATCATATACATTTTCATTATACGCTCTTAGGCGCAATTTGATTAGCATAATTTGTTTAGTATATTTCTCTCAAGATATACTAACTCTCCTCCTCACACATAAATCCCACTTAGTATATTCTATACTAATTCTCGCTTGAAGCTCTCTTGTTGCTTCTAATATGAATTGTCTTTCAATTCTATTAAGTTAAGGATATTCTAAATCCTATTGCACCTCAATCAACGTTTCTCATTTTGTCTGAGATATGTCCCAAATCAATCATTAATAAGGATATTTTTATAGCCATATGCACATCAAATAGCATTCATAATTCTCCATTCATTATAAGGTTCAATTTATTTTATGAACCTTCAAAGTTATCCCAATTAGGATTGGATCCTAAGATCCGACATCCCTAAGTCAACCTCATCTTCAAATCGTGAAGTTGTTATCATCACCAAAAAAACCTCAAATAAAAGTGGGCTTCCCCACTTAGGAAAATACCAAAGTCTCTAATCGATATTCCTCAAATTTAGTCAGTATGACTTCCAAAATTTCTTTTAGGGAAACTAGCTAAAAGTCTCCAGAACACGATCCAAATATCTCCAATAGAGATCCCCAATCGATCACCTCGAACAAAACGGGATGAATTTCTCTTTAGAAAACAATCCCTCCAAAAGCCCTGTTTCCGAATCGATTCGGGCTTATTCCGAATCGATTCGGCCCAGCAAATCGATTCGGCCAGGAAGGTGAATCGATTCGGGTCATAAGACCTGGGACTTTGTCTCAGGCCGAATCGATTCGGCTGGAGTCCGAATCGATTCGGTCACTCAGACCTGGGCACCTGCATATTGGCGAATCGATTCGGCAGGGGGCCGAATCGATTCGGCCCACCTGGAGGGTCGAAAATGGCTACTTTTTAGTAAGCCAAAAATACCCAAAAAATCATTTTTATGGTTTTTTCTCCATTTCTCTTCAACCCAATCACAAATATATCATCAATAATCACCCTAGAATACATATAAACTAGTTTCTAACCTCAAATCAAATATCTACCTAATAAATCTAAGATTATACCCAAAAGTTAGGTTTTAAATAAACTAAACCTAAAACCCAAGAATCAATCCACAAACCATGCAATAAATGGTACACAACAATTATTTAGCAAGTTTAATCACTTGCCTCGGGTTCGTAGGGCCTGAATCCACGGGAAAAATCCTCTTTCTCCCTCTTTCTCTTTCCTTTTCTTCTTCTTCTCTCTTTCTTTTTTTTTCTCTTTCTCTCTCTTTTAGAGAAATATCTCCCGTAGGCTTTTTAAGCCTAATCTCCCAAGGTACACATCTTTAAATGATAATACGCACTTAAAATGACTCGGTGACTTTAATTCGAGTCAAACGGTCCTAATTTATTTCGAAACCCAAATAGACACCAAGTACATTCATTTCGACTTTCTCGACCCTACCAGACACGATGGCACCCTCAGAATTTCCATTTGAGACACTTTTTAACGACTCTAAATTTTGACCTCTATTGCCAATTTTAATTATTCTCAAATAAAATATTATTTATTTCTCCCAAAATAAAATAATTACTGTTCCGAAAGTCTTGGGTTGTTACAAACTTACCCACTTACAAGAATTTCGTCCTCGAAATTTAGCTAAGCCTAATTCTCCCAAAGCTCAACTATTTCTAATTTACCCATCAACAAATCTTATCTCCAAACATCTAACCTCCCACGACGAGTTAATTTAATTTATTTTATTTTAAGTTAATTATACATTAAATAAAACCAATCTCCACAACAAGGGCGCCCATACACCCTTTAAATTTGAGCTTTGTGCTCATAGCAATCATAATGAGGCTTTATTTGCCTCGCAAGTTCCACATTTCCAACAATAAGTAATACTAAAATTTTAATAGAACAAAAATTTGAATGGTCCAAAGAAATAACTCCTCTCAATTCCTGACAATCGCCACTTTCGTGCGGGGGACGTCTCGCAAAAGCGAAATACAAACAAGGAACCCTCCCAATACACTACTGTGCGGCGACGTCGGGGATTGAGAGTTTGTTAAATCCGGACTAGAGTTTGAAAATATTTCAGTGAAAAATTTTAGTTTGAAAAGGCCCGAAGGCCGATAAAAGTGTTATTCTGAAAAAAAAAGTTTATTTTGAAAAGGATTTATATCTTATGATATAATATAAAATACCTTATGTCCAACACAAGGTCTTTATAGATCATCATCTATATAACATGTAGCTCAGAAATATTATCATACTCATGAGCTAAAATTTTACCTACGTCCCATCAATCCACAACATATAAACTCTTATCAACAACCACATCATACATCATTTCAATATATAGCCTTTTTATAAGGCAAATCCATATCTGGAATTCAACATTCATAGTAGTCTATCATGACTATATAAAAAGAAGTAGCTTTTATCAAAACTACTTATCATCATAACCATTCTTACATTTACTATAAGGTTTAAAGCTCTTTATGAGCACCTTACAAAATCACCAATCCTTTTACAAAATAATAGAATAAGAGCTTATCTTGCTCAAAATTTCCCTTTAGGGTCATTATGTACCATACATGAACATAAAAGGGCTATAGCACTACCCAATCCATATATATCTCCCATGCGATATATCCAAAACTTTACATATTAATAATCCCATTTATAAAGGAAAATTAACTTACATCATTCATCTCTAATCCGATTGCCCATCCTCATCAACGGGCTCCCAAACATAGTCCCCCGGTCTAAAGCGACCTCTAATCTTCTGTAGGGGTTGCATTTCAAAAATTTCATTAAACTGTGGTCCTTTACCTCTTTTAGGACAATCTCTCATTTTATGACCTATTCCTTTACAAAAGAAACACTTACCCATAAACCCTTTCTGCTCACTCGCATTACTGGCACTCTCTTTGCCAAACTTACTTGATGAACTCGAATCTCCAAAGTTCTTACTCTTTTGAGAACAAAAACGATATTCATGACACTTTAATAGTGCGGCATTCACAACCTCGATGAAAGTCATTAACTTAGGACTCTCTAACAAATGTAGTTGGATTTTCCAATCTAAACCTCGAACAAACTTCGATATACGTTTTTCTTCTGTATTTACCTCATTAGGTACTAATCTCGCCCATAGAGAAAAATCATCTTCGTACTCCGCCACCGTTCTATCTCCTTGAAAAATAATCCCCATATCCTGAGTAGGGGAAAGCAAATACCTTCGATCAAAAAGTTCCCAAAATTCTTTTATAGGTAGAGTATCTCTCTGTTCAGATGTGGTGACAGACTCCTACCATTGAAGAGCTGTACCCGATAATCTAAAGGTAACTAAAAATTGTTTCTGCACCTCACTACACTCAACCATACGAAGATGTCTCTGCATACTATTCTTTCATTTACTTGCAGCCATCGCATCAACTCCCCCTGCAAACTCGGGAGGATGCCCCTTACTAAAATCTTCTTTCACTCTCTCCCATAAAGACAATCCTAAATGGGGTGGGGCTACTCGAGAGGCAGATTGCTGAGCCATCGTAGAAACGGCAACAGTTACCGCTTATGCCACAATATTGGCAAAATCATCCGTAGTCATGTTCCTTTGAGGCATTTGGGGTTGCCCTTTGTTTGCCCTGACTAAATGACCTCCCTTCGGTGGCATCTGAAACAAGAACAATTGTATCAGAACGCCTTTCAAATATTTTCAAATCACAGAAAGATACAGACGTATGAATATAATCATACTAACAATAAGGCTCTACATCAAGAACACTTACGAAAGATCGTAGTAACGCACACAGATCCTAAAGACACTAGAACCTGATGCTCTGATACCACCTGTGACAACCCACTCCAAATAATAACGGGTGGCCAGCCCTATACTACATAAATCAGGTATCTCAGATGGTACAGTCTCAACAACAACAACTAAACACTATAATATAAGGCTAACTACCCACAATCATTTAGTGCGAATTCCCGAAAAATTTAAAACTTTTATTTTTAACAACAACAACAAAACCAAAAATGCACACAACCAACAATATACATCTAACTATGATGGGAAATATGCATGCTCCAATAATAAAAGAGTACCCTACATAGTACAAAAAAATCTTAACAATAAAATACCCGAATATGCTGTCGGGTAACAGACAGTACAATAATCTGATAGATAAAATATGAAAGTGTTAATCTACAACACTTGAATACTAACTCAATACAACTGAATCCTGATCTAGATATACAAAGAGAGGAATCGACTAAAGCAAAGTGCCGCAACAGTCCGCTACTGCTACAGCTCCACGAATCCTGAATGGAGGAATATCAAAGGCGTCCTAACGGGGAACACCTGAAGTAATACAATATATACATGGAGGAGGAAAATATAAACGGGTCAGAACTCGAGTTTGAAAAATAGTTTATAGCAAGTGTATTAAAATGCATAATAATTATAAATGCATTATTACATGATTTAGTTGGAATCGAACACTCCATCAAAAATTCGACTCACCTCTCATCTAAAGCGCGCACTAAGCGTATGCACGTGACTCCAAAAGGATGTCCGATTCTAATTAGGTAAGAGGTTTCTAACTTAAACCCAAATAAAGTATTTAAGTGAAACCATCTAACCTATCTCCCAATTCTACACTTATCACTATATTCTGTAAGTTATACATTATCTTTAATGTAATTGTTATAGTTATCTTTATAATGTTCATTTGTTGAACATATAAAGTTACATGATCCAATCATGTCCACATCATCAACATACACCATCAATCTCAATTACTAGAATTTATATTCTAGTGATGCCCATATAAGGCATGAAACCATATATATAATTATTATAGATGAGTTATTAGCATCAAGAGTTAAGGACTAAACTCCTCCCGATTCTCAACACGGTACTGCGTTTCATGCGTGGGACGTCTCGCCGAAGCGAAATCCAAACAAGGAACCCCCCCGTTACACTACTCCTGACCGTATCGATCCTCGGGGCTCATTATGCCCTCAATGCAAGATGCATGTAACCCAAATGATTATTGTCCAATTTTAATTAATTAATATTCCCAATTCTCAACAGTACACAATGTTTCATGGGTGGGACATCTCGCCGAAGCGAAATCCAAACAAGGAACCCCCCCCCCCCCCCCCGTTACACTACTCCTGGCACTGTCGATTGTCGGGATAGGTGATTTATATATATATATATAATTAATTATGAGCATTAAGGACTAAACTTATCCCCAAGTTCCAACATTACACTACGGTTCGTGCGTGGGACATCTCGCCGAAGCGAAATCCAAACAAGGAACCCCCCCGATACACTAATCCGGCAATGTAGGTCGTTGAGGTCCATTATGCCCTTGACACCCAAAGTACAAGCACAAGCAATAATAACCATCCAACCGAGCTATAACTCGAAGGACGCAGGCTCACATGCTATCATCTTCCAGCAGCCCATATACGTAGCAAACTGGGGCCACCTGGTGGGGTTCAACGACACCCACCTCGTGATTAACTCACGCACACAACGTCCGGGAAGCGGTCATAGTTCCTAACCGGGAAGTGAGAGAATCATATACCCCCGACCTCTCACCCCCAAAATAAATAAATATATATATCATAAATGTCATTTGCTGACCCCAAAGGACGACTATAACCTGGGGAATATCCACATTCTGCTTTTCTAGTCAAAATGCTCACCCACTACGCACGAAACTTCCCAATGATAGCAAGGAGGGGGTATGCTTAACATGTATATACACCATCATATCAGGTATACATACATCCCACATAATAAAGATATACCATTTTATATAAGGTATACCTGCAACATCATATACATTTTCATTATAAGCTCTTAGGCGCAATTTGATTAGCATCATTTGTTTAGTATATTTCTCTCAAGATATACTAACTCTCCTCCTCACACATAAATCCCACTTAGTATATTCTATACTAATTCTCGCTTGAAACTCTCTTGTTGCTTCTAATATGAATTATCTTTCAATTCTATTAAGTTAAGGATATTCTAAATCCTACTGCACCTCAATCAAAGTTTCTCATTTTGTGTGAGATATCTCCCAAATCAATCATTAATAAGGATATTTTTATATCCATATGCACATCAAATAGCATTCATAATTCTCCTTCCATTATAAGGTTCAATTTATTTTATAAACCTTCAAAGTTATCCCAATTAGGATTGGATCCTAAGATCCGACATCCCTAAGTCAACCTCATCTTCAAATCGTGAAGTTGTTATCATCACCAAAAAAACCTCAAATAAAAGTGGGCTTCCCCACTTAGGAAAATACCAAAGTCTCTAATCGATATTCCTCAAATTTAGTCAGTATGACTTCCAAAATTTCTTTTAGGGAAACTCGCTAAATTTCTCCAGAACACGCTCCAACTATCTCCTATAGAGATCCCCAATCGATCACCTCGAACAAAACGGGATGAATTTCTCTTTAGAAAACAATCCCTCCAAAAGCCCTGTTTCCGAATCGATTCGGGCTTATTCCGAATCGATTCGGCCCAGCGAATCCATTCGGCCAGGAAGGTGAATCGATTCGGGTCATAAGACCTGGGACTCTATCTCAGGCCGAATCGATTCGGCTGGAGTCCGAATCGATTCGGTCACTCAGACCTGGGCACTTGCATATTGCCGAATCGATTCGGCTAGGGGGACGAATCGATTCGGCCCACCTGGAGGCTCGAAAATGGCTACTTTTTAGTAATCCAAAAATACCCAAAAAATCATTTTTATGGTTTTCTCTCCGTTTCTCTTCAACCCAATCACAAATATATCATCAATAATCATCCTAGAATACATATAAACTAGTTTCTGACCTCAAATCAAAGATCTACCTAATAAATCTAAGATTATACCCAAAAGTTAGGTTTTAAATAAAGTAAACCTAAAACCCAAGAATCAATCCACAAATCGTGCAATAAATGGTACACAACAATTATTTAGCAAGTTTAATCACTTGCCTCGGGTTCGTAGGGTCTGAATCCGCGGGAAAAATCCTCTTTCTCCCTCTTTCTCCTTCCTTTTCTTCTTCTTCTCTCTTTCTTTTTTTTTTCTCTTTCTCTCTCTATTGGAGAAATAACTCCCGTAGGCTTTTTAAGCCTAATCTCCCAAGGTACACATCTTTAAATGATAAATACACACTTTAAATGACTCGGTGACTTTAATTCGAGTCAAACGGTCCTAATTTATTTCGGAACCCAAATAGACCCCAAGTACAGTCATTTCAACTTTCTCGACCCTACCGGACACGATGGCACCCTCAGAATTTCCATTTGAGACACTTTCTAACGACTCTAAATTTTGACCTCTATTGCCAATTTTAATTATTCTCTAATAAAATATTATTTATTTCTCCCAAAATAAAATAATTACTGTTCCGAAAGTCTTAGGTTGTTACAAACCAATCCTTCCCATCTACAATAAATACCAAAAACCTTATAAGGAACCCCCATAAAGTCCAAAAACATCAATTAATTTACCTTCTCTACTGTTTTCACGAATATGAGAAAAATTCAATTAAATCTTTAACCCATTTAAACATCAATTCCTTATCTCAAATTCGTTTCTAATTCATCCGGGTTTACACATCTTACCAGATACATATACAAATATGAGATTATATATGAATTTCTACTCAATTTAGAAATCAGATTCGTGGTTTACAAAACCCCATGTTTATACCCTTTAAATCCCAAAATGAATTTCTTTGATTACTCACATTATATGAATATGAATTGAAATACAATTTAAGTGATACAGCAAGTCAACCACTTACCTTAGTCTTCGTAGAGTCTGATTTTGGAGTTGAATGCCCAAGGTTGAAGATGACCCCTTTGTTTTGACTCTCCTTTGATCCCCAAATTTTCCTTTAACTGCTATTAGGGTTTCCTAATCCACTCCGTCTTTTTCTAAACTCAATTCAGCCGTTCCCTTATCTCTTAATACTATAAAATGCAAAACAAGGCATTTATTATGCTTTGCAGTTAGTCTATCCACGTGGACACCAAATTGAAAGGAATTATCTAATCTCACGTTGCTTGCATTTAATCTAAGAAGCTTTTCAATTTTTCATGCCTTTTCTTTTTCCAAGAAAACCTCTTCGTTTTCTTCTATCCTCTGCCGTAAAGTTTTAAATACAATTTAATCAATCTTTGCAGATCCAAAAACAAAAAAAAACAAAGCCTCCATATCTCTCCCTCTCTCCTCAAGAATCGATTTCAAACCTCCACCACCACTTTTTCACCCTCACACCCACCTCTACCTCCATCGCCACACCACCACACCCACCTTCTCACCACCAAATTTGAACAGGAAGAACAAAAGATTCAAACGGCGAGGGGGGAATGGGAGATGGAGCAGATCGGAAATCCATCAGATCGGAGATGGAGCAAATCGAAGGCAAGTGGGGGATAACAAAATTGGGAATGTTAAACGTAAATGGGTTCTCCTCTCTCTCTCAACAGATCGAAGGCAGGAACTCATCGGAGACCTCTTGGCTTCCGACAACAAAATTGGGGATGTTAAATGGAAAGAGAGAGAGAGAGATTGAGATTAACTCGGTCGGAGATGGAACAGGGTTTGGTCGGAGATGAAGCAGGGTTGGTTGGGGTGGGGAGATAGTTTCTTGGCAGATTGAGTTTTTTTTTTGGATTTGCGTTGTTTTTTTTCTCTCGATATTTGGGTGTGTTCCGGTGGTGGAGGTTTACGGTTGTTGGTGGTGGTGGTGGTGGGGATGAGGCGGTGGGTATAGTGGTGGAGGTTTGAAAAATACAAAGAGAATCCTCACATGTACTCCATTTGTATCTAAAATGTTTTTTGTTTTTTATTCTTGATCTGGTTTTTAGGATAAATGCACTATTTACAAACTCCTGTTGACATGATCTTCCCATACAATGTACGCCATGAGCCGGAAAAAATAAGGGTCATGGACTCGGTTTCAGAGTTGTAGATTACTTACAATTGTTTGCATTAGGGTCTTCTGTAATGGTTTCAAAATAACTATGATTCTAAATTTTGTTTTACTTTGAGTGTGTGATAGATTATTTGGATTACGAAACTTAAATTATTAGCATTATGTCTTTCATTGGTGCAAATAAATGGCAACCGTGCTGAAAAGCACTACCTGTCATTATTTTGTTGAATAAAAGATATCATTTTTAAACTTTCCCCAAGGTTTTTTTGGGCCATTCACACGACCAACCCCATTAAAATACTAACGTGACTTCATTTTTTTATAATAGACACGAACACGACTGGTTGATTCTTGATTTTCAATCCTAACAAGACACGAAAATAGGACATCAAAAATGAAAAATAGCATGACATTACATCATTTATTGGGTCAATTTGGTTTCATTCTCAAAATTTCGACCCCTATATCTTCCACCGCCTATCCACAAACAAAAAATCAATTAATAAATAAGTAAATTCTACTTTTAATGTTATTCTATTATTTTATATTTTTGCATTCATTAGTGGCATGTAAAAAAATATTTTATACTTGCGTATGAGAGTTTCAACCTCACACCCTAGCGAGCAATAACATATAGTGTTTGGATATAAAATAATTTTGTACAACTTAAGTAACTTTACTAATATATAATTTTAGTAAAACCAAACAATATATTTTTATAATATATAAATATTTTTGAATGCATTTTGTAATCATTTAAACAAGTTTCTTTGTTAGATGTTTTGACAATTAGTATATAAGAAAACTGTAACTACAAGTAGAGGAGAAGTGACGATTTTATTGTGTGTTGTTGGGAAAAAATAAAGACATTAAGCTTGGAGTGTCACTAATTTTTCTAAAGTTCGTTTGATGATATATAGGCGATAGAAATTGTATATGTAATTTCAAGTTGATCAATGGATTGGTATGACATATTATATTTGAAATTTTTGTTAAAGTGTGAATTTATGTGTATTTATGGTTTTGTTTTAGTTTAGTAATGACATTTGTTAAGTTTGCTTAATGAATTTTAGGTAGAAAAAATATTAATTGTTAGATAAAACATATAATTATATTTTCAATTATTTTAATGATTTTAAATGAAGACTTTAGTTCTTTTTTATTTATTCTCTCACAAGTAATAAATTAATAAGATTCCTTTATATCCTTAGCAAACAAACATACCCTATTATATTTTTTTATAAAGTTTTTATTATATATGGAATATTTGGTTTAATATATGATAAAGAAGAGAACCAAAATCTGTTTGTGTTCTGTTGCCAAAATATTTAGCATTCAATCTTACCAAAAGATTGTTTAGGTATACATATTGGTAGTAAAAAGTTAATTGATGGTGAATCCATTAAAGGCAACAAAATGTTATAACGCGATATTTTTGTGGGAATCATAATATTATATAACATAACAAGTTGTTGTTTCTTATTCATTATTACAAAGGGCAAGAATATAGATGACACGAAATAAACAAATTACGTGCGAAATAACTATACCAATCGTTTAAACCGCGCATCGCGCGGGTTTACACCTAGTTTCTTATAATTACTTAAGTACGCTAAATCCCGTTTTTTGCCTAATGGGCCAAGCCCAAGTGACCCAAATGTCCCCGTGTGGGCCCGGTTATGCCTAAAAACGTCATGTGACCCGTTTACTACCCCGGGTACACTTTTTCGACTATCTCGGCCCATCCGAACTCAATCGTATACTCAGAATTGGCATCCAAATTAATTAATAAAAAAATCATTATATCACACCCAATTTAGTGTATACGAACTCCCGGATGAGATAAGTGCATATCTCGTCATTAATACCCAAAATGACATAAATAAATTATTACTAGTCACAATAAATTTCCCTAAATATTAACCATTCAGTCCCCGATTAATATTTAAATATATATTGCCATAAATAATTCAATTAAAATTACGACACACAAGTAATTTTGAATTTCCGAATTAATTAAATATGAAGTGCACAAAAATACATGGTGTTACAGAAGCATAGACGGGTTTTAGGGGGAAAAAGATGTGAAAGGGGGTTTAGATATTTTTTAATATTTTTTAACTAAGACAAGGCTATTAAAAATACTAAAATGGTACATACTTTAAAATATGTCTGAATATTAGCAAATTAAAATAATATTTTTTTAAATTATTTAAAAAAAACTCTCGTTTTTCCATGCCTTACTTCTAAAAAACTTGCGTTTTTCACCCCTTATCCCCAAAAAACCAGCGCTTTTTCACGTCTTACCCTGAAAAACGTTGACCATCGTTGACCACGCCTTAATACACGCTTAGAACCAAAACTTGGCATATCTAAAAAGTCTCGCGACTAGGCGCATTTTTTAGAACATTGATTTATTTTAAGAAAATAATTTTATTTCTAAAACGAATCCTTAAGAATATTATGAAAAATTTCTTTATAAAAAAGTTAAAACAAAATCATTGATACAGTTTTTTATTTAATAAAAAATAATGTTCAATTTTTTATTTATAAAATACTAAAATGTGTTAAACCAAATGAACAAAGAAAAAACACATTTTCTTTTTGGATAATATTATGGCTACCCTTTTGTTATTCCGTCTTCAAAGTGTTGTACCTTGTTTTGTCTTTACATGTATGAGTCCCATCAAAACATAAAAAATAAAGCAAGATACAAAACTATCATACCGGGTAACAAAAAATGTTTTTTGTAAAGGATTTGGTATCTTGAAATGGAGGTTCTTTGTAAAACATTTGATTTGACAATGATTGAAAAGAATGTTATGACGAGGGACCTATATATTCTAACCTAGCGAGGATATGATAACTCCTTTAAGACACTATCATATTCTAATTCTACTAGTTCTTAAATCCCATGAAATAAGGAATATGAGTTCTCTCACTTCCTAGACAATGCCTATGCTATATCAAGGAAAGTCCTATAATACATGTGACACTAAAAATCTTCCACTTACGATTCCTAATCCTACTTTAACAACCATAGCCCATAGACCTATATATAACCCCCCCCCCCCCCATGTCCACTTCCACTTCGTCCAGCCATTTTTTTTCTATCTCCTCTCTCAATATGGCAGAGAAGAATATTTGTAGTACCTTTGATACGAAAATCGTAAGGAAACCTAGAAGTCCAATACCTCGAAGAGACCGAATCCCAAGAGAGGAAGAGATACCATTAAGAAGAGAAAGTCTACTGAAAAGACCTGCAGTAGATTCCAAGAATAAAGAAGCCCAAAGTAAGAAGCCAAACAAGTCCAAGAGAAATGGGAATGAAAATTCTATAAGGATGGGCTCAAATATATACAAATGGACTTATTTGCCAAACCATCTAACGATGACCAATAATCCCAAAGATTCTCTCGAAGAACCATAATCAAGCATTCATATATGCATGATACTAAACCCAAAGTATTTCCTTACTTTAATAAGTAATACATACTTAAATCCCATTTAAGTATTCATTGGATATCTCCAATTATACCATTTCTCATTTAGCGAATATATATCTATACTCCCCAAATTTATTCTAATCCACTCATAGGATTCACCCAACCAAAATAAATATGATTATGCCTTCCTATGCGCATAATCACATAGGCCTAAAATCCCCAAACAATAACTTAGGGATTTATCTTCCACAAACAACCTTAAATTTAGTGGGTCATGGATTTCATTTCTATAAACCCAAGGACTACATCTTTCCCATATAATCAATTAAAAGTCGCCAACATAATTTAGGAACCCTAAACCATCAAATTCTACAATTATTCAATTTTCCTCGAAAATATAGTTTAAGGGTAATACATTTAAAACCCTCACTTAAGACTCCTAATTTCCCTTAATTAGAGGACCATATAGTCCTAAAAGGTCCCTTATGTTATCACATAATTAACCTCGAAGCAAGATGAATTGGAATCTATCCCATCCAAATCACACTAGCAAAATTGCCAACTTTCAGCAAGGGTCGATCGATTGACCCATGGCTGTCGATCGATCGATGGGTTCGATCGATCGAACCCCCATGATCGATCGATCGATCATGATGGTCATCTTCTTCTTCGAGAAGTTGTTTCAGCCATGGAAGCTTCCCCCAAGCTTCCATCTCCTCACCAAATAGCCTACAACTCCAACCAACAACAAATACACTTATAATACGGTTCTAAACATCCTAGAACCCGAAAATCACTAAATAATTTAGGTTAAAACCTATGTTTCTCCAATTATTAAATTTTAGGAGTTTATTCGTTTTAACTCCCGAAAACCCGTTTTATCCACTAATACCTTACCCAAAATCCTTAGGGTTTAATTATACCAAACTACGGTATGAGATATTTATGCAAAAATTAAATAAAGCAAGTAAACACTTGCCTCATGGATATAATCCGACGACCTCGAGCCGAATCCCATGTAGGTTGGCCGGAATCTCCCATTTTCCTCTTTTTCTTCTTCCTCTCTCTTTTCTTTCCTTGTCTTCTCTTTTCTTTCCCTTTCTCCCTCTTTATATACAAAGAAAAGGGTTTAACCCCTTAATACCCCCAAACCGACTCGTTTACTCAATTACAAGACCATTTAACTCCAAAATTCCTCGAAACTCAATTTCGACAATCGGACACTCTTTTTCGACTATCGCGGACATTTCGAGACTCACGCCGCAGTCGAAATTCCCATTCGAGGTACTTGACCGCAAATCACTATTTTAACCCATTAAATTTAATGAGGGTTTTCTAATCAAAATCTTACCTTTTTTGTCGCTTTACTCCACGACGACATATAATTAAAATACCTCGACCTATTTAGTCCCAAAAGTAATCACAACACCCATCGAAAATCATTAAATCCTCGAAAATCCTAAAAATCACTATTTCGAGAAATTCTCCAAATTGTCAGTTTATACATAATTATGGAATTTGATTTTTTCCAAAAGGAAGGGTTGTTACAAATAGCTATTCCCATACTCTTTCGATAATTAATGACAATTGTGCCCTTAGATTTGTAAATTCTAAAAGTCCATTTTTCTCACCTCCAAATAAAATAAGTACATTTGATAAAAAACAAAAAATTATATTTTCAATAAAATTACTGTTTTTATAAAACATAAAATCTTATCTATTTGTTTTATTAAAAACCTATATATAAAACGTAAAAAAAATCTTAAGAAACTGTTTTCTTTAAAAAATAGTTTTTTACAAATTTTATTTGTAGTTATAAACTTTTTTTTACCATATTAAAAATAATCTTTTTACTGTTTAAAAAAAATATGGTCTACAGCAGCGGTATTTATAGGCGGTCCGACCATCTATACATACTGCTGTGCGGAGCATTTTTTTTTAAAATGTTGGTCTGCGCCAACGGTATGTATAGGTGGTCGGACTGACATTACATACCGCTGACGCAAACCATTCTTTTCGATAATAAAAAGATTATTTTTAAAATAGTAAAAGAAACAATTTGTAACTGAGAAAATAAACAACGAGACAGTTTTGTAAATAAATAAAAGAAACGGTTTTTAACTAAAAATGGTAAAAAGAATGTCCATTTTTTAAATAAATAACAAACAGTTTTTTATCAACGTCCATTTAAATAAAAAAACTAATAAGTTTTTTTAATAAATAACATAATGTTTTTTAAATGAAAAAAATAACTTTTATAATTTTATATTTTAAAAATATTAAAATTTGAAATTTCTAGAATATTAGGAATTTTATTTTTTACAATATTATGTTTTTATTTTTTTCATAACATTATGTTTTTTTAAAATAATAGATTTTTGGACAAAAGATTATATTTGTTAAAATCATATATGAAAAGAGGGTCTTTTGGTCTTTTAGTGTTTAGATATTGAAAAGGGTGTGGGGGATGACATGAAGGGTGTAGGAATAGCTATTCCATCTTTTATTTATTTTCAAAATTTTTATTTATTTTTAATTTTTAAAATTTTGTTTTATTTTTTTAAATAAAAAATGAAAATGATTTTTTTTTTTATTTGTTTTAAAAAATGAATATTTAATGATCGTGTTTATTGAGAGAGAGAAATGAATGTGTGATAGTTGTAAATGGAAATAAGAAATGTTAGTGTGGTAATAAGATAAATTCCATTATTTTCACGTGTTAAAATATTCGCTTTACCCATCGCTTAAAATGATAAAAGTTTCACCTCACTTTTCACCATATTCATTTTATTTCGCCATATTAAATGTTCAACCAAATACATATTTTACCTAAGTGAATTATTTTTAACGCGTTAAAAAATATTTCAACACGAACAAAACGAACCCTTAAAGACACTATCCTATTCTAATTCTACGAGTTCTTAAATCCCACGAAATAAGGAATATGAGTTCTCTCACTTCCTAAACAATGCCTGTACTATATCACGGAAAGTCCTATAATACATGTAACACTCAAACTCTTATACATAGAATTCCTAATCCTACTTTAATAGGAATACCCATAAACCTATATATAACCCCTATGTCCACTTCCACTTCCACTTCGTCTAACCATTTTTTTTCTGTCTCCTCTATCAACATGGCAGAGAAGAATATTTATAGTACCTTTGATACGAAAATCGTAAGGAAACCTAGAATTCCAATACCTCGAAGAGCCCAAATCCCACGAGAGGAAGAGATACCATTGAGAAGAGAAAGTCTACTGAAAAGACCTGCAGTAGATTCCAAGAATAAATAAGGCCAAAGTAAGAAGCCAAACATGCCCATAATCTTCCGGGATGTGAATGATGCTTGCAAATCATGCAATAGGTGCCAACGAATGGGAGCCATTACTCGACGAGACATGATGCCCCTTACCCCCATACTCATTATTGAGATATTCGACTGTTGGGGTATTGACTTCATGGGTCCCTTCCCACCGTCTTTTGGTTTCCTATACATCCTAGTTGCGGTAGACTACGTTTCTAAATGGGTGGAAGCTATAGCTACCAAGAACAATGACAACAAAGTGGTGATAAAGTTCCTGCAGGAACACATACTTTCCCGCTTCGGTGCACCGAAAGCGATAACTAGCGATAATGGCACGCACTTTTGCAATAGGCCATTCGAGATGCTCATGAGAAATTATGGTGTCGTCCACAAGGTTGGAACAACATATCACCCACAAATTAATGGGCAAGCCGATCTAGCGAATCAGGATATCAAGAACATTCTTGAAAAGACCGTCAATCCTACCCGAAAAGATTGGTCCCTTAGATTGATCGATTTGCTATGGGCCTATTGTACCGCATATAAGAACCAACTCGGAATGTCCCCTTTTCATTTTGTGTATGGAAAACCTTTCCATCTTCCCGTGGAGCTCAAACACAAAGCATATTTAGCGATTAAGCAATTGAAATATGCCATGGACAAGGCCGGTGAAGCCCGCAAGCTTCAATTGAATGAGTTAGAAGAACTACGCAATGATGCGTATGAGAATGCCAAAATTTCGAAAGAGATGATGAAACTCGCTCATGATAGCATCATTCAACGCAAAGAGTTTCTTCCCGGGCAGAAAGTTCTTCTCTACAACTCTCGGCTTCACCTCTTTTTGGGCAAGTTGCGGTCACGATGGTCTGGCCCGTTCGTTGTGAAGAATGTTTTCCCCCATGGAGCTATTGAATTGGAAGATGTAAAAGGGGGAAACACGTTCAAAGTGAATGGACAACGCCTGAAGCCATATCTAGAGGCGTGTGCGGAATAATTCGACACTGTCTCATTGTCGGACCCCATTTATAGGGTCGCGTGAGCTGATTACAGTGAGGTCGTCGCACCCCCGATGCGTATGGGGTGAGAGTTGTGTGTTTTGAGAGTCATTAGGACTAGGTTTCGTTCGGGAAAAGCATTCATGTGTTTCGGGAATTTTGAGTCAAAAGGGTGTTGACCAGTGAAATTGAGAGGGTTTTTAGTCCAATTGGATAGAGAGTATATCGGGAAAGCGAACATTTTTGAAGAAGAGAGCTCGAAACAGAAGTAGATGAAGTCCTGCCCAAAAATTCTGGGGCGGACCGGTTCCTTTTTAAGGAAGATCGGTCCGACCCCGGACCGGTTCCTTTTATTTTTAAAGGAATCGATCCGCCTATCGAGTGTTGAAAAGTCAAAGGGCCGGACCGGTCCGCCCCTATCCCGGACCGATCCGCCCTCTACAGATCTGACTTCTCCCCTTCCCAAGATTCACCCCTTTTCCCCCCAATCCCATTCATTCCCTCCAATTCGTCTTTCCTCTTCTCAACCCCAACCATTCCCTCCCAAATCCGTCCCCTTTTCCCTCTAAACCCTTCCCTCCCAATCCAACACCCCCCTCACCCATTCCACTATAAATACAACCCCATCTCCACCCTTCCCCTCACACCTTCAAACCCATACTCTCTTCTTCCTCTATTGTGTTTCAAGCAATTCATTTTTTTTCGATGGCCCCCCGTGTTGCCCCCACCAAATACGACTCCACCGTGATCCAACCCTCCGGTCACGGCGTATACCGATCCCGCTAAGAGGAGCGATGGTGCGCTCAATACTTTGGTTTGGGCCGCAAACTCCATATGGAGTGCGCGGTCCAATGGGAAGCTTTGCCCAACTCCGTCACCGCCCTTTTCATGGTCCTCGGCTGGTGTCGTTTCCTCAACCAACCTCACGACGCGGTTTGGGCAACCGAAGTCCGCTCCTTCTATGGCACACTTGTTCGGACGGGCCAATTCGAGGCCTAAGCTTTCGTGGATGGGACTCGCATTCCCATTTCCTTGGACCATCTCACGGCCAAGTTGGCCGAGTTCGACGTCCCGGACGTCCAAGAGTTCACATATCCCCGAAACGTTCCCCAGGTCGACAAGGATACCATCATGGCCCGCATTGCGCCGAATGTGTCTTGGATGGGGCAAACCGTTGCCGTTGGACGCATCAACGAGAAGGCGTGCCTCACATTTCAGATTGTGTGCGCTAACATACTGCAAACGTCCAATGATTCCTCCATGTGGCCTCGGCAAGCCACCTTGACGTACCACCTCTTCGACCCCCAAACTTCCATCCATTTGGGCCGAACCTTATACGCGGATATCATTAATGTGTCTTTGGATGAGAAGGGCATCGACCCACTTCCCTATGCCCGATTGATCACATCCATCCTTAAGGATGCTGGCATAGAGGCGCCGAGCGACCATACGCGCATCCCCAGTCCGTTCGGACAAGGGACGCGCACCAAAAGCGCCAAACAGCTAGCTGTCCTCCGCGCTAGGTGGGGCGCTGATAGTGATGAAGAGGTTGCTCCGGGTGACAGTGAGGAAGAGGCCGGGCCAGCCGGTGAGGACGTCGGGATGGGAGATATCGGCCCGAACGAAGAGTCAGCCGACGAGAAGGACGACCCAGATTTGGAGTGGGCGGGCACGGACCTATCCGTGCGTATGGTAGCGCTTGAGACGAACTTCAACACCTTTCAGACTAACTACGAGCGCGACATGGACATCGTTCTCCGCTTTCGAGCGAACAACTATCGCCGCATAGGGGACCCGAATGAGCCACTACCTTCCTACTACCAGAACCCCTATGACCCCAACGCGCTCGGTTCCTCCCACCACCCACCCCGGTGAAGCTTATATGGTGTTGGCAGTTTTTTTTTCTTTCTTTATTTTTTCGTGTTCACGGTGTATGCTTTTTCCTGCACATGTAACACAGTCCTGTTGTAATAAAATACCGCATTTTCTCTATTTGTTTGTTTTATTTATTGCACTTATTATTTTGCCATATTTAGATTTTAGTCCTTTTTCCTTGAGGAAAATGCAAAAGTCTAAGTTAGGGGGGGTCACAAGTGCATATTTCTAAAACTTCACAAATTTTCAAAATGCCCAGAAATTTCGAAAAAAAAAATTGAAAAATCCAAAAATATTTTTGTTCAAAGTAAATAAAAATTGGAATTCAAATTTTACAAAAATATCATTAAAAGTCGGTTTAAAGTCTCAAGTTGTAAACATTCATCATACACAAAGTCGAAATTGACCAAAGATGGAAATTGAGCGAAAATTGACGACTTAACGAATAAATGTGGAGATTAACAAACCCGGTGATATTCGAGCCTATCACGTTTTGCGAGTTTTTAAATCAATCCGAGTTAATTGTTAACTCAAAGTTCTTTTTTAGCTCCTAATAAGTTGTCAAGGATCTCAATCCTGTCATTTTGATCGATTTTGAAAAATGTGTGCTATATTGCCTTGAAAAACGTGCCAAATTAATCTCTAAACTTAAATTCATCTAGAAATGCATATGGTAACAAAATTGGCATTTTGGACAATGACGTAGGCCCTCGTCTGTCATCCAAAATTTTTGGCCAAAAAAAGTAGCGAAAAATCACCCTTTGCAACCCAAATTGAGCCGAATAATTTTCCCTTTCGTTTGATAACCCGAAAAACCCAAACAACCCGGAATTGCAAAAAATGGGAACATTCAGAATTAAGTCTGGAAAGTGCATAAAAAAGGGCAAGAAAAAAATAAATATGCTCAACAAAAATAGCAAGAGCAAAAAAAAAAAAGAGCAATAGCCCGGAAAAAGCACAAATGGACATCATTAATGACTTTTCCAATTCCAACCTTCCCGACAATTGTCATTTTACCCCATATACCTTAAAACCCAAAAAAGTCCTAACCGTGTCTAAATTGCGAAATTGGTTATCGCGTGGAGAGTTAAAACACAAAAGATAATATAAGAGATTAAGTGCGCGAAATAGAGGCAATGTTCCCGTTTTTAAAATTCGTAATCCTTTGTTGAGGTCCTTTCACCATAAAATTTTCGTCTTTCTAATTGTATGCGTGAAATTGCGTCCATTACATTTACTCTTTATATCACGTATGCCTAGAGAATAGCCATAATCCGAGAGTTTCGTTTCTGAGAGCATTCTGTGAGAAATTGAAATCAAAACGAATTTTCGGATAAGTAGCGTAATGATCAATCAGTAGAAATTGGCGGTTATATTTCCGGCTCCGCACACACACTACGGTTTGAGACTTATAAATATGACTTAATGATGATTATTTTTTGGAAAAGTTTGAATTGCACAATTTTTTCATATATTGAATTTTATTTGAGTCCAATTTTGTGGGTATATTCTCTGCAAACCCTCACGAGACAACACTCGTCCTACTAGGGTAACCTAGGGGTTTAACGGCTTGTTGCATACGCTAAATGCAATCGTGTGCCCGTGAAAAATGTATTTTATCCCAATAAAATGATTTTCAAAAGATGAGACTTTCTAGGATTCTTTTACATTGCTCGGGACGCGCAAAGTTCTAAGTTAGGGGGGTTTGATTAGGCACAAATTCTTCCTAATTTATCCCTTGATTTAGTTACTTTTAGCACCTCGAACAATGTAATTGAACTGACTTTATCTCATAATCGTGCTACTGACTAATCCTAACGAGTACACCGAGTTTCTGGTATTTTGTAGTGATTTTACAGGTATTTGATGTCAAGAAACGAAAGAAGGAAACCGGAAGAATCAAGACACGAAAGAAGGAAAAGTCTCAAGGGCAAAACCGTTATTTCCACCCAGAATTCGGATGAGGTACCTAAAGATAAGTTGAAGACATCTCAGTCACGAGCACATAGGAAGAAATGGCACCTCCATCGGAATCCCGGAACAAAAGTTATGAGCAGTCAAAGATGAGTCAAAAAGTCAAATAGCCGGACCGGTCCGCCCCTACCCCGGACCGGTCCGCCTTGCCCAACTCCAGAAGACCCCGGATCGCATGCAAACCGAAGAAGGAAAAAATAAAAAGAACCGGTCCGCCCCAAAATAAAAAGAACCGATCCGCTTTGGGGGCAGACCTGTCCGCTCCTGCCTCGGACCGGTCCGGGCTTCGAGATTTGAAAGCTTCCTCTCTTCCTAAAAAGACTCCTATTTCTGCTGAACTTCTGAGATTGTTGTAGGGTATAAAAGACCCGATTTATTATTATGATAGACACGTAGAATTAGTAGGTTTTTCTTCTATTTTTCCAAAAACCCTAGTTTAGTTAAGAGCTGCAAATTTAATTCAAGGTTTCAAGATTTTATTCAGGAATTTTGTGAGTATCAGTTATTTCATTGCTTCTCTTATTGCTTGGATAATTCTAGTGAGTAATTCTTAATTTTAATTTCACCCTACATTAATTCCCAATTTTATTTAGAGTAATCATGAATACCTGCATAGCAATCATTATTTTCTTTATTTTCACCATGTTAGGCTAGGTTTTCCAAGGCCGGGGTACATGAACCCAGCCTGATGTGTTAGTGCGTGTGTATAAAATCAATCTGCTGAATTTAGTGATTGGCCATGATCGTATTGCGTAGTTACACAAAAGTTGTGGATCTTTATATCTCGTTTGCCTCTGGGTACTCGTGATGATTTAGAGTACTGATTAGGCACATATTCTTCACATTTATCCCCTTAATTTCGATATTTTTATGATCTCGTGCAGTGTAAATAGCTTGGATTTGTCTCGTATTTATGCTACTAACATTTTTTGGCAAGTATTTCTTGTTTTGTGTATTTCTCATGTGTTTTACAGGTATTTCATGCAAGTTAGTGCGAAAGAGAACGCAAAACAGTGAAAGAAACCAAGAAATGGAGAGTTGAAGGGCATTTTCCTAATTTTTCATCTTTAATTTGGAGGTGGGGCCAAATAGAAAGTTTAAGAGCTCTAAATTACAAGAACACTGGAAAAAACGGCACCTCAATCCGAGCTATGGTGAAGAAGTTATGAGGATTTGAAGTTGCGAGATAATGAAGAGAAATGGACCAGAAACCAAACCGATCCGGATGGAATAGGACCAATCCGGTGGGGACCGGACCGGTCCGGTCAAAAATAAAAAGAACCGATCCAGTTACCAAACCGATCCGAATAGAACCGATCCGGCTGTCAAAATTCTGAAATTTAATTTAGAGCTGAAGAGGTGCATAGCTGGTAGAATCTTGCGCAACAAGCGATTCTAGCTGTCAGATTCGTGCTACTTGGTGCTATAAAAGACCAAGCCCTACCTCATTTCAAAGGGAGTCGAATTCTAGAGAGTAGAATAGAATTTTAGAGAGAGGAAGTCAGATTTTAGAGAGTCTTTTTAGTTTTCTTTGGTAGAAATTTTCATAAACCCTAGTTTTTGAAGTTTGTCTACTATTCAAGATTCAAAGTTCTATTCAAGATTCATCATTCATCCATTGCAAGTAATTTTAATTTATTATTTTTACTTCTTTTCTAGTTAGTTTAATTAATTTTTGATTTCTAGTTTTCCATTCCCAATTCAAGTCATGTTCTCAATTTTTTAGAGTTAGTTATGAATTCCTACACTTTAATTTGTAAGTTTTATTTTGATTTCATCATGTTAAGCTATGTTTTTAAGGGTTGGGATGAATGAACCAATCCCAATGTAAATTACTTATGTAGAAAATAGAATTTAAATTAAAAATTTGAAAGAGTCGTGCGAGACAATTTTACAACCATTGTAGATCTTTTAATCTCTCTTGCCCTAGGTACTTGGGATGTTTAAGAATATGATGTGCGTAAAATTATTTATCACCGCTTTATATTTACCTTTGATTTCATATGGTGCGGGCTTGATCCTCATATATGTAATGCCTAGGATCTATAAAGACTGGATTCATTCAAATTTATAATTTACAATTCTAGGTTTCTATAGGGTAAATTACTAGGGTTAGGGGGATTGTATTCCAACCTACTTTCTCATTCATCTTAATAAATTTATCTTCTTTATTTACTTATTTTTTTCCCTTTTCAACCATCATCATCTTTTTCATTTTTTCTTTAGAGGTAATAAATTAATTAAATTCTATCAACCATTCCCTGTGGATTCGATACCCAGACTCGCCACTATACTCCTTAAGAAGTGTAGTTACAAGTTTAGTTTTTTTTTATTGAGGTTGGAAGACGATAACAACGACTAGCGTATTACACGGACGCTCGATTTTACACCTTGATCAAAATGGCGCCGTTGCCGGGGAGTGTTTGTTATATATAATAATTGACTTACTACTTCGTAAAAAAAAATTGAAAAATATGGGTGTCACGTTCTTGAATTGCCCAATTTGAAATGTCTTACTTTAACTCATTTTGTGGCTTTAATTGTTATGCTAATAGTGAGGAGGAGAATGAACTCACGATTTATGAACATTGGATCAATATCACTAAATATGAGTCTCATAAATACAAGCCCAGTGCTAAGTCCATCCAAATTTATGAAAATGAAAGGCTTGAAGAAGAAAGGCGTGAAAAAGAATATTGGGGAAAAAATCATTTTTGGGAGAAAGAGTTGGATGCATTATTCGAATCCAATGACAATTTTTCTTCTGATATTTTTGAGACTAAAGAATGTTTTCAACCAAATGACGAATCCAATGAAGAATCACTTGAGCTTGAATTTATGTCCTCACCATTTTCATTCACTATTATCGAAGAATTAAATCCATCACAAGAAATGGATGAATGTCTTGAGGATGTTAATCCGATTCTTGTATGGGAATGTTATTTTGAGATGCTTCATCTTATGGACCATACACTTAGACGTGTCACTCCACCAGATCTAACTGAAAATTTGGGGAGAGAAGATTTTGAGGACAAGGACACTACACTTTAATTATTTTCCAAGATGGACTCTTTCTATTTGTGTGATCTTCTTACCATACTACTTGAAAAATCTTTGGGAAGTGATTCCATTTTTCTTGGATCCCAATGGTACTTGTCCCCCTGTGCACTCAAATCCCACATTACCCCCCTAAAAATTTTAATTGGTGATGGTTCATTTTTTAAACTTTGCACATGCCTTCCATTTTTTAAATGGAATTCTTATTTTTCGGGAGGCATGCTTTATAGTGAGGGTACACTATTAATCCCTCAAAGTCAGATTGTATTTTGGGTAGACCCTCAAATTTTTCGACTTCTTCTGTATGAGTTATTAGAAGTTAAAATCGTAGGTTGTATATAATTAGCTTTTTCTTTTTCCCTTTTTCTTTTTCATAGTTTAGAGTAATTAGTTAAAGTTTTTGTTATTCTTTTTGCTATGCTTGGTTCTAACACGTTTTGTAGATTCAATGGACTCGCACTCATCGGGGATCGCTCCATTTGGGTAATATCTTTATTTTCCTCTCTTTATGTTGTGTTCTTGATTCGCATCGAGGACAATGCAACATTTAAGTTAGGGGGTGTGGGATATTCTTCCCATTTATTGTTTAGATTCATTGATTTGATCACATGTTCTTTCCAAGTGTGTATTTTTTTATAGAAAATTTCAAAAAAAAAAATAAAAAAAAATATTTTTCTTCAAAATAAATAAAAATTGGAATTTAAATTTCTCAAAAATATCACCTTTATACTGTTTGAAGTCTCAAATTGTTAACAATCAAAATGCACTAAGCCAAAATTGACCGAAGATGGAAATTGAAAGAAAATTGATGACTTAACGAATAAGTGTGGAGATTGACCAAACCCGGTGAGATTTTGAGCCTCTCAATTTTTTATGAGTTTTTAAATCAATCCGAGTTTATGATTAACTCGATGTTCTTTTCAGTGTTTTAATAAGTCGTTGATGATCTCAAACCTTTGTTTTGATCTGTTATGGGAAATGTGTGAAATGTTGTCTCGAAATTCATGCTAAATATATCTCTAAACTTAATTAATCTCGAGATGCATATGGTAATGTGATTAGCAATTTGGATAATGAAGTAGGCCCTCGTTTGTTTAACCCAAAAATATTAGCCATAATAAAGTTGTGAAAAATTATCCCCTTGCAACCCACTTTGAGCCTAATATAAGATTTTCCTTTCGTTTGATAACCCGAAAAAACCGAAATAGCCCGGAATTGTGAAAATTGAGAAAATTCATCAGTCCAAATTGTGCAATAAAAAGGGGCAAGAGAAAAATAGAAAAAAAATGCTCAAAAAACAATTCGTGAGAAAAAAAAACAGAAAATTGAAAAAGAAAGAGAAAAATGAGCAAATGCCCGAAAAAGCACTAATAGACGTCATAAGGACATTTTCCAATTCCGAACAATCCGTCTATTCCCAATTTTACCCTTTACACTTTTTAACCCAAGAAAAGTCCTAACTGAGTCTGAATGGTGAAATTAATTACTGCATGGAGAGCTAAGACATGAAAAGATAATAAAAGAGATTAAAAGGGTGTGATTAAGAGATGATGTTTCCCGTTTCCTAATAACTGTATTCCGATGAAGAGATCTTTTCACCATATATTTCCTTATTTTCAATTTTGTATGCGTGAATTTGTGTCCATTATATTTACTCTTTATATCATGCATACCGAGAGAACAACTACAATCCGAGTGATTCATTTGTGACTGCATCCGTAAGAATTTGAATCAAAACGAATTTTCGAAAAGTAACGTAATGCTCAATCGGTGGAAATTTGAGGTTTAATTTATGGCTTTGCACACACACACACACACACTATGGTTTGAGACATTTGAATATGAATTTATAGTGATTATTTTGTCGAAAAGTTTAAATTGTACAATTTTTAAGTATTTTGATATTTATTTTAGTCAATAAAGAATTTTGTGGGTATATTCACTGCAAACCCTCATGAGACAAAACTCGTCCTACTAGGGTAACCTAGGGGTTTAAAGGCTTGTTGCATACGCTAAATGCAATCTCTTACCCACGAAAAAGGTATTCTATCCCAATAAAAGAATTTTCAATAGTGGATTTTTGGTTAGATTCATTTACATTGCTCGGGACGTGCAAAGTTCTAAGTTAGGGGGTGTGATTAGGCACATATTCTTCACATTTATCCCCATAATTTCGGTATTTTTATGATCCTATGTAGTGTAAATAGCTTGGATTTGTCTCTTATTTATGCTACTAACCTTTTTTGGCAAGTATTTCTTGTTTTGTGTATTTCTAATGTGTTTTACAGGTATTTCATGCAAGTTAGTGCGAAAGAGAACGCAAAACAATGAAAGAAACCAAGAAATGGAGAGTTGAAGGACATTTTCGTAATTTTTCAGCCTTAATTCGGAGGTGGGGCCAACTAGAAAGTTGAAGAGCTCTAAATTACAAGAACACTGGAAAAAACGGCACCTCAATCCATGCTATGGTGAAGAAGTTACGAGGATTTGAAGTTGCGAGATAATGAAGAGAAATGGACCAGAAACCAAACCGATCCGGATGGAACAGGACCGATCCGGTGGGGACCGGAGCGGTCCGGTCAGAAATAAAAAGAACCAATCCGGTTACCAAATCGATCTAGACAGAACCAATCCGGCTGTCAGAATTCTGAAATTTAATTTAGAGCTGAAGAGGTGCATAGCTGGTAGAATCTTGCGCAAAAAGCGATTCTAGCTGTCAAATTCGTGCTACTTGGTTCTATAAAAGACCAAGCCCTACCTGATTTCAAAGGGAGTCGAATTTTAGAGAGTAGAATATAATTTTAGAGAGAGAAAGTCAGATTTTAGAGAGTCTTTATTGTTTTCTTTGGTAGAAATTTTCATTAACCCTAGTTTTTGAAGTTTCTCTACTATTCAAGATTCAAAGTTCTATTCAAGATTCATCATTCATCCATTGCAAGTAATTTTAATTTATTGTTTTTACTGCTTTCCTAGTTAGTTTAATTAATTGTTGATTTCTAGTTTTCCATTCCCAATTCAAGTCATGTTCTCAATTTTCTAGAGTTAGTTATGAATTCCTACACTTTAATTTGTAAGTTTTATTTTGATTTCATCATGTTAAGCTAAGTTTTTAAGGGTTGGGATGAATGAACCCATCCCAATGTATATTACTTATTTAGAAAATAGAATTTAAATTAAAAATTTGAAACTGTCGTGCGAGACAATTTTACAACCATTGTAGATCTTTTAATCTCTCTTGCCCTAGGTACTTGGGATGTTTAAGAATATGATGTGCGTAAAATTATTTATCACCGCTTTATATTTACCTTTGATTTCATATGGTGCGGGCTTGATCCTCATATATGTGATGCTTAGGATCTATAAAGACTGGATTCATTCAAATTTATAATTTACAATTCTAGGTTTCTATAGGGTAAATTACTAGGGTTAGGGGGATTGTATTCCAACCTACTTTCTCATTCATCTTAATTAATTTAACTTCTTTATTTACTTATTTTTTTTCCCTTTTCAACCATCATCATCTTTTTCATTTTTACTTTAGAGGTAATAAATCAATTAAATTCTATCAACCATTCCCCGTGGATTCGATACCCAGACTCGCCACTATACTCCTGAAGAAGTGTAGTTACAAGTTTAGTTTTTTTTTTGTATTGAGGTTGGAAGCCGATAACAACGACTAGCATATTACACGGACGCTCGATTTTCCCCTCGATCAAGTACAACTCGAGTATCACTATCGCGATACTGATTTACTCATCCTCAGATTAGGTATGACGCGGGCTTAAACCTCGTATACATAATGCTTGGGAGTACTAAATTCCGGATCAAGCCAATCAGATAAATTTAAGATTAATATTATCACTTCACTACACTGGGGTTGGGGGATTGTATTCCCGTCCTACTTTCCTCATCATTTAAAACAAAAATTTTCAAATAATCATTCATTCTTAATTTCGGTAGACTAGTATAAGTACATTTTTCCTTACTTTCATTATCGAATTTTGCTGTAGTCAATCTCAAACCCAAATCATTTTTCCTTTCTTTTTAGGGTCAGAGTTAGGGTTCCTCTGTCTTTTCCCGTCGTCACAACTTCGTTGTCCTTTTTCCCTGAGGATCGATACCCGACTCACTAGGATTATTACTTGAGCGACAGGCTTGCACTTGAGCCTAGAGTGAATGCATTCCTGAGACACATTTTTAGTCGCGCCAAGAGGCATCTGCTTTAGGCGAACCGTTGTCCTTCTTAAGTTTTTCATTGGTCACGAGCGGTGTAGCAACGGATTTGCTGTCGTACATCCGAAACTTCTTTAGGAGGTTCTTGGTGTATTTATTTTGTGACAAGAAGATTCCACCATTTTCTTGGCTTATTTCAATGCCAAGAAAGTAGTGCATCAAGCCCAGGTCGCTCATCTCGAATGTCTTCATCATGTCTTCTTTAAACTCTTTGATCATTTTTTCATCATTTACTGTATAGATTAAATCATCCACATAAAGGGAAATGATAAGAATATGGTTCTGACTTTGGGACTTGATGTAAAGAGTTGGATCGCTCTGGCTCCTCCTGAATCCTTGATTGGTGAAGTATCCGTCAATTCTGCTGTACCAGGCTCTAGGAGCTTGCTTTAGACCATACAAGGCTTTCTTCAGTCGAAGGACTTTATCTTCTTTTCCTTGAACCTTGAATCCTTGTGGTTGTTCAACGTAGATTTCTTCCTCAAGATATCCATTAAGGAATGCTGATTTAACATCTAGTTGATAAATCTTCCAGTGATTTTGAGCTGCTAGTGCTACTAGTGCTCTAATGGTGTCTAATCGTGCCACTGGGGCAAAACTTTCATTGTAGTCAACTCCGAATTGTTGTGAGTATCCTTTTACTACTAACCTTGCTTTGTGTTTCTGGATTGAGCCATCAGGTTGTAGTTTTGTTTTGTAGACCCAATTTACTCCGATGACATCTTTGTACTTTGGTCGATCCACCAACTCCTATGTCTTGTTCTTCTCTATCATCTTCATCTCTTCTTCCATATCTTTGACCCAGACTTCTTATTTTGTAGCAGCTTCATAACTCTCTGGTTCTAGAATTGCAAAATTGAAGCTTTCATATATCTCAGCTAGTGGTCTGGTCCGTCTAGGAGTTAATTCTGGAGATGAGTCTTCTTGTCTTGGTGATGATGGAGGTATTGTTTCTGGTGTCGGGGCAGCTATAGTCTCTGTAGCTTCACTCTGTTGTGGTGGTGTAGATGTGATGATGCTTCTTCTTTCAATCTTCTCTTCTTCCCAGTTCCAGGTAGCACTCTCATCGAACTCCACATCGCGACTGATCATCAACTTCTTGGTTCTCTGGTTATAGACTCGATAGCCTTTTGATTGAGTAGTATAGCCTAAGAAGATTCCTTTCTCCGACTTGTCGTCGAGTTTTCTTCTCTTTTGCCATGGAACAAGAGCATAACATATGCACCCGAATACTTTGAGATGTTTTGCTGATGGATTTTGACCGCTCCATGCTTCGATCGGCGTCTTGTTTTGAACAGCTTTGGTGGGAAGCCTATTTAGGAGGTACACTGTAGTGTAGAGTGCCTCTGCCCAGAAAGTATTGGGAATGCCTTTCTCCTTAAGCATCATTCTGGCCATCTCCATGACTATCCTATTTTTTCTTTCAAAACTCCATTCTTCTCTGGAGCATAACCAATAGTTTGTTGGTGTTCTACCCCTTCATCTTCGCAGAACTTATCAAATTCATTAGAGTTATATTCATTTCCTCTATCACTTCTCAAAACTTTGATGAATTGACCACTTTGTTTCTCAATTAAGTTTTTAAATTTTTTGAAAACTATAAAAACTTCTGATTTTTCACGGAGAAAATAGACCCACGTCATTCTTGTATAGTCATTAATGAATAAGATGATGTGCCTTTTATTCTCATGAGATAGTGTCCTCATAGGACCACACGCGTCGGTGTGTACCAACTCTAGTAATGTCTTGGCTCTCCATGATTTGCCTGATGGGAATGGTTGTCTTTGTTGCTCCCGAGCATACAACCTTCGCAAACATGATCTAGCTCTTTTATCAGCGGCATGTCTCTCATCATGTTCTTCTGATGGAGTAGATTTAACGCGTAAAACACTACACCAAATCTGCCCATTTGTCAAGGTCATTGACCTTGACAAATCCACCTTGTCAAGGTCAATGACCGTGACATTTGGAGGCGAGACAACTTTTTTTGTCACGGTCGTGTCACGGTCATTGACCTTGATAAAGGCTCGCGTTTTGTGTCACGGTCGTGTCAAGGTCAATGATCGTGACATGTTTGTCATGGTTTATAACCGTGACAAAGCCGTGACCTTTTTTTAAAAAAATTGTCACGGTCAATGACCGTGACAATTTTGGGCAGAATTTTAAAAAAATTTGCTGGGCAGTATGGCCACTGCCACTGCCCAGTAGTATATTTGTACCTGTTATAGCAACGTTGTACCTGTTCCAAACATCATATATCCAACACAAACTAAAGATAATGCAAATATATATTCATGAGAGTATAATCCAAATATTCAAAGTAAAAATAATATACATGACGATATAATCCAAATATAATTAAAATGGACAAACTAGAAAATAATGTTACTACATGTCTTGGATAAAACTGAGGAGGTGAGTAGGCCACACGACATACGAATTGATGCACCCACTAATATACGTCGTGCCGCATTGTTCGCGCAACCACAATAGGGAGTTCTCCTTCCCGGGTATGACATGCGTGACGAGCACCCTGGTCTCCATCTGTTGAAGCACATGTCCATGGACTATTCCACCCTCGACGATATTCGGGTCCCTCAACCCCCGCCCTATCCACTGACCATCAAATATATCCAATATGAACACGCTCGGCCAACCAATTGTCGACAATGGTCTGTTGGAGGGCGTCAAATAGGGAAGTGGATCGTCGAAGTACGAACGTGTCGGTGATGAAGCAGTGAGGTCCACATCCTTGTCATCCTGTGCCTCGTCCTCCCGCACCTCCTCGTCCTCCCGCACCTCCTCCTCCACCTCCTTTTCCTTCCCTTTCCCTTTCCCTTCCCCTTTACGGTCTCCACCCAACGTACGCTTCATGAATGCGTACATATCTTGGACCGTCGCCTCGAAACGGGACAGCTTCGTGTCGTGTGAATCCACCGTTCGAGCCAACCCGGTGTCGCTCGTCTTCAATCCAATGATCCTAGATTTGGCCACCCGCGAGCTCACTCCCCTTATCCTCCCCTTGCGATCAGAGCCAAGCACTTGGCTGAGTGCGTCTCTGGACAAAGATGCCTTGTCGGCATCAGACTGCGACTCATGCACTTCCTTAAGCTTTGCCTGAAACGACAAAAAGCACATGATTAGTAAAATAAGTAAACTAAAAAATTATAACATAATTAACAATAATTAAACTGTTGGATTACTTACAATCGTGGCCGCGACGCTCGGGGACACCTCCTTGTCCTTCCCCTTCTTCGTCCGAAGAGCCACATAAGTATCGAGCCTATGTGGCTTACCCCCTGGCCCACTCCTTACCCCCTGAAATAAAATAAAGTAAAGTAAAATTAGTATCGTCCCCGCAAAGTAAAATAATATCCAATAATATATTTCTGTAGTTATAGATAAATTAAATCTTACCTTCATCCTATGCTCCACCTCAGCGTAAGAGGTCCGGCCGGAGTAGTGCACGTCCGTCTTTTTAGCCCGATTTTCCCTCCCCGATTGGCGGGATGCCAATTGTCGATCCTCGATCTCATTGTGAATGAACTTTTTCCATTGTGCCAATGAGATTGGCTCCTTGGGCGGGACGGATCCGCGCCATTGTAAAATGGACTCTCGTGTTTTTCCAAAGTACCGTGTCCGCATATTTTTTTTCCACGTCTTGTGTTGCTCCCTCAACTGCTCCAAGACGGAATCGCGTAGCATTGGATCCAAGTTGAATTGTTCTTGTCCAACAAATACAATGTTATTTGCGAATAAATATAAATATAAATATTAATATTAATATAAATATAAATATAAATATAAATTGAAATTGAAATTGAAATATTCATATAAATATTACCTGTAGTGCCACCCAAACAGCTAACTTGAGCTCATACGACACCTCCTTCCAACTCATATACCCCGGGCCGATGACCTTCTTTAGCAGCTCGAGGGATCTCGCTAAAAGCTCCGACTTGTTTTCGACGGTAATCCCAAATTTTCCATATTTGGGGAGCCTAGGGGCGGAGGAGCCCTCGTCGCCTCCGCTACCACCGAACCCAGACGACGACATCATCATAAACATCATCATCTTCGCCCTAACATCTGAAGGAGACATTTTTGCTGTAAAAAAATGTTATTAGTACAGATAAAAAAAAATGTTAATAGTACACATTTCGTTTTACCTAATTGAATTAATTGAATTAATAGTACAGATAAAAAAATGTTCCGTCTATATTATAACGTATGTGTAAGTTCCTTCAATACCATTTCATTTCAATTTTGTAATATTATGTTTTTTCCAAATATTTAAAGAGTTATTAAATGGGTGCCCCACCCCTGCCCCCCTCCCCTCGCCACACACACACGCACACCTACGCACACACACACATACACACACACCCCACCCCCTACCCACCCCACCCCCCACCCCCTCCCCCCACCACGACCGTGACAACTACATATATTGTTTATCAATAAAATTATGACATGAGATAATTATAATTGTAGCATAAATTTCATTATCATGGGTTTTACCTAATTGAATTAATTTCATGAATAAAAGGAAAATATCCAATATTTCATTATCATGGGTTTTACCTAATTGAATTAAATGAACAATACTTTTAGCCCTTGTTATTCATCAAATTTGAGGCAAGTTAATTAGAATATTTGTAGGACTGAAATTGATTTAGATTATGCCTATCTATGTAACTCTAAAACCTAATTGTGATTAAAATCTGATTTATATGGATTAATTCTATTACATTTATAATTTAACTAATAGAGTTGAAATTGGTGGCAATTTACTTTGGTTTGGTTTTATTTCTAGTTGAATCTGAGTTATAATTTTTAGATTATCTATAGGAATTGAATTTTAATATTAATCCTTCATAAATCCCTTGAATACATGCATAAATTTGTAGAGATTGAAATTAAATTGCTTGAGATTGAATTTCTATATTTCGGGGTCATTATTTGAAAATACTTAATTACCCTTTGAAAACCTTTCATAAAACACCTATGTATTAAATATGGGTTAAACCTCTTAGCTTGCTCAACCACCCATTTACACACTTACTTTACCTTTTATTTACATTATGGATATTAATCAATTCACACGTTTTTTGTTCACTTCAACCTTTACTGAAAAATTTATTAATTCATTCAAGTTAGGTAAAACCCATTCGATGTGTTTTAATATTTTGAAAATTTCCACAATATTCAACTTTTTCTTTTACCCCCTTTCCACTGTGCCTGTCCTTCTAACTTCTCACAATAGGACTATCATATGTAACACCCTTTCCAATATTTTTATTTCATAAAGATGTTCCGCTTTACGTAAAATTAGCTTTTTACTCATTTGATTCCAAACTCACCTTTTACTCTATTTTCACAAGTGTTAATTTTCCAAAACACCATTAAGTTACCCACACTAACTTCTTAAATATTTTTAACAACTTAACACCCTTTTAATCATAGGGATTAGTATTCTTATCAATTGGAAACATCTTTATTTCAATACCTTTACATCTAAGAATCATTTAACATGTGAGACTATTTTATAAGAAAAATACCATTTCCTTTTATTAACACATGTAGTCTTACAACCTTACACTTATCACATCTATAATCCTTTTTTTCCACTTTGAAGAATAGAATTTCTACTTTTCTTATTTCATGTTTATATGTCCATTGTCCAAATACTACAAGTTTATATACATGAGAAGATGGATTTTAAATCCTAAAATTCTATAAAATGGGTTAAACATATTTTTCATTCTAGAAATTCAAAATATTGGCAACAAATACTTTTTTTAACTAAAGGACATTTGATTTCTTAAAAACTCAAACCAATGTCCCATTTTTTTTTTATTAAATCTTCATTTTTGCAAGAAATTAAACTTAATTTACTAAATATCTTTAGCAAGATAAAAATCTAAATTTAAGAAATCAAATGTCCCCTGCCCCCCTCCACCACCCCCTCCCCCACCACACACAAACACCCCTCCCCTCCCCCACCACACACCACCACCACACACACACACACCACCCCACCCTGCCCCCCCTGCCCCCCCCCCCACACACCACCCCACCCTGCCCCACCCCTCCACCACCCCTTCCCCCACCCTGCCCCACCCCCACCCTGCCCCTCCCCCACCCTGCCCCACCCCGCCCCACCCCCTCCCCCACCCTGCCCCACCCCCCACACACGCACACACATACACACATATATATATATATACACATACACACATAAATATACACACAAATATATATATAAATGGAAGAGAGAGAGAGAGAGAGAGAGAGAGAGAGAGAGAAAATGGACCTGAAAGTAGAGAGAGAGAGACAAAAAACACGTGTTTTTTGTCACGGTCAATGACCTTGACAAGGCTGGACGGCTGAAAGGTGACAATTTGCCCATTTTGGTGTAGTGAAAGTTGTAGTGGCCAAATCTTTGGTGCCATAAATAAGAGTCATCTATTTGTGCCTTCATAGCTGTGCCTTTTGCATATCTCCACTCGATAGGGAAATTTCTATTATTCTTCATTATTACCACATCTATTTCTAGATTTTTATTCTTTTTGTCATAGATGGTACATGAGTCTCCAGAAAAGTATAAGGAGTACCCATTTTCCATCATTTAACCAACACTTAGTAGACTTTGGTGTAAACTAGGAACAAGTAAGACATCTTTGATCAGGCGCGTACCATTATTTGTCTACACGGCTATTGTGCCTTTGCCCTTTGCTTCTACAACTGCACCATTTCCCAATCAAACGTGTGACTTGATTGACGTGTCGATATCGTGGAAAATGTCTTCTTTTGCAGTCATGTGATTGCTGCAGCCGCTATCGACGTACCAAGTATCCTCCTTCTCCTTTTGTTGCTGCTTGGCTGGCATAAAAAAGAACTTTTTCTTCGTCTTTTTCTTCAGAGAAGTTGGCTTGGTGTTTTTCCTTTAGACGACAGTCTTTTTCTTCATGCCCGAACTTCTTGCAGTTTCGGCATTTTGATTTGTCTCGAAACCAACAATCTTTTTCAAAATGGTTTGTCTTTTTACAAATTCCACAAGGTGGAAATTTTCCTTTTTTATCACCTTGATTTTTCAAATTTCCATTATTTCTAGATGTTTCCTCCCTTCTAGAATTTTCTTTGAATTTTCTCCAATCACCTTGTCTGGAATTCAGAGACCTTGAGTTGAACTTAGACTGGAAGGCAGTTTCTGTCGAATCTTCACTATGCCTACTCAATCTTTGCTTATATGCTTCTAGAGATCCCATTAGTTCGGTCACTGAAAGTGTTTTTAGATCCTTTGTACTTTCAATTGTGGTTACAATAGGATCAAACTTTGCAGTGACACTAATAAGAATTTTTTCGGCAATCCTTTTATCGGGTATATCTTCCCCGTAGGATCTCATTTGATTTACTAATTCCTTTATTTTAGAATAGTATGCTTTGGAGGTCTCAGATTCCTTCATTTTTAAATTCTCAAATTCCCTTCTTAAGGCTTGTAATTTAATTGTTCGTACCTTTTCGTTGCCCTTGAACTCTTCTTGTAAGATCTCCCATGCTTCTTTGGAATTTGTGGCTCCGGTTAGTCTTGGAAATATTGAGTTACTGACCGCTTGTTGAAGAAAACTGAAAGCTTTTGCATCCTTCACTATATTCTCCTTTAGTTCCTTCTTTTGCGTGTTTGTGAGGGTAGAGGTGTCTTCAGGATTGACCAAACCTTCATTAACGACATCCCATATATCATGGGCTTGGAGAAATGTCTTCATTTTGAAACTCCAAAAGTCATTGTTATCCCCATCAAATGTAGGGATTGGAATAAACGAATTAGACATGTTAGACAAAAAAATTCGAGTGAGTTTATGGTGAAGGAATGTAGGTAGGAAATGTTGGTTACGCCTAGTTGGTGACGGAACCGTGCTCTGATACCACTGTTAGTTTTAGAAGGTAGTATGGAATGTAGTTAAATGTTTAGTTTAGGCAATTAGGATTTCTAGATATGGGCAACCAATAATTTGGAGGGAAATATTGAGGAGAATTTGGAAATATAGAAAAGAAGGAAAGTTTTTCTATTAGACTTGATGATACAATGCTTAGCTTTGGATTGAGATGGTTTGGCCAAATGACCTCACCACCTATTTATAGGTATCACACCTCCTTAATTGATGGTGGAGATTAAAGTACATCAATGGTGTAGATTAATTTTCTAGAAGGTTCCCACCTCCTTATAGGAACATTCTAGAAGCCTACACACTTCCCTAATATTCTAGAATATTCTATACTATTCTAGGATTTATCTAGAATATTCTAGGAATTATCTAGAATATTCTAGACTATTCCAAGAATTATCTAGAATGCTCTAGGAATTATCTAGAATATTCTAGACTATTCAAGGAATTAGTATCACATTTTAACAGTTTTGTTCTCGTTCAGGTTCCGCCGCAAGGAAGAGGGGTTGATAATGGTGGTCCTAGTGGTAATGGGAGCGGCGCGAGTATGAGTACCGCATCCACAAGTGCTGCTCCTGTGTCCCACCAAGATTCAAACCAAGTAGATGACGAAGATTTGGATAATTTTCTTTTCTACTTAGGCTCTCTTTTGTTGGGGGTAATATTTGCCTCACCGCTGTGAGCGTTTAGATTATTTTATTATTTTTATTCAGATTTTTTATGTAAAGTCATTAGCATTTTAATATTTGTGCATTCTTTCTTTATATTTATTAATATTAGATTTAGTTGTTGTGAATGGTTTGCTTGATAGATTAGCGATATTGGATGCTCTCTGTGTGGTACATAGAAATTTGAATGGTGAAATGGGTTGATTATGAAAATAATGGTTTACAAATGGGTGAGAAATTTATGGTTGAGAGTACTTCAGGTTATAATTTCCAAGCTCATGCAATGTGTTGTTGAGATCAGTTTGATGTTTGAAATGAAAAATATAAAAAGTGATCTTAAGAAAGTTGGTGTCTTACAATTGATAGGTCAGAGTACGACCTCTACTATATATCATCAAAAATATATGGTATAAACGAAACAAGTTTGAATTATTAAACACAACGGAGAGTAAGAATACTTGCACTTTTGTTAAGTTTTTTTTTTGCGATTAAGTTTTTCAACCACATTTTAATCTACTTTCGAGTTTTTTATGAATTGAGTTCAATTCATTTTGGTACTTTTGTATTTGGATGCATGATCAGGTTATACGTAAAAGCCTAGTATTTTAGAAATTATGCACTTGCAAATATCCATTTGTGATAACGGCACTTAGAAGTGTCTTTATTATACAATGCAACGTTTTTTTTCCTTGAAGATTAGCCAATTTGAAAATCTAGAAGGATTTCTTGGTAAAAATTAAAAAGCTAACATTAGTTTTCAAGTATTTTCTTCTAATGTTTTGAATGTTTTGCTGCAAATATTTATAATAATTTAATTTTGAAATAAAGATGACTTGGAATTAATTATTTAATTAAATATAGGTGTCTTATTTAATGTGGTCCACATAAGAATTTGAATTTGGTAGGATTCTTGATAAGTCATTAAAAGAATTCGACGCAGGACGATATTTAAGTGTCCTTCTTAGTATACCCTAAACTATGGATATTACTCTTGTATTTTAGAAAATAATTCCACATCACTTAACGCACTTAATCCTGCACCCTTAATTGATTTATTTTTTAATTTTTTAGCTACTAAAAATTTTCCCCGTGCCCGATAAGTATCTTATATTTAGCAACCCAAAAATATGTATTTTTAGGAATGTTTTAGTGGCAAAAATTTAAATGTCAAAAAAGTTACTCTTTAATTTTATATTGACGCTAGTAATGGCGCCACTGCCATTTTTTATATTTTTGAGTTTGCACCCAATATTTTTCCTCTTTTTTAGTTTTCACCCCATAAAACTTTTTATAAGACCATCTTACCTTTGAAATGTAGGCTCCAAGCTCAAATAACGGGGTAAGCTAGGGTGGTAGCTAAAAAATTGTCATAAGGAAGTGGTGTTATAGTAAAAGTAATATGCAAACTCAAAAAAATTTGTGCAATGTGTTGAAAAAAGTTGAGTAAAAAAAGAGTGATTGTAAAGGATTTGGTATCTTGAAATGGGGATTCTTTGTAAAACATTTGATTTGACAATGATTGAAAAAAATGTTATGACTAGGGACCCTATATTATCAGCTAGGGAAGAGCGCTTGAGAAGAGAAACCCTGTTCAAAAGACCAATAGGTCATGGAAAAAATAAAAACTGATCTTAAAGAAGTTGGTGTCTTACGTACTGTACTAAACATCATTAAAAATACATGGTAATGGTAGATAAATGAATCCAAAAGTTTAAATCATCACACGTAATGTAGAGTAAGAATACTCGCACCTTTGTGAATATTTGAGTTTATTAGGAATTGAGTTCAATTCATTTTGGTCCTTTTTGAATTTGGATGTATGATCTGGTTATACATAAAAGCCTAGTATTTTAGGAATTATGCACTTGCAAATATCCTTTTCTGGGTGGTATCGACGCTTAGGAGGGTCTTTATTATACAGTGCAACGTTTTTTTCCCTTGAAGATTAGCCAATTTGAAAATTTTGAAGGATTTCTTGGTAAAAATTAAAAAGCTAATATTAGTTTTCAAGAATTTTCGTCTAATGTTTTGATTGTTTTGCTGAAAATATTTATTGTAATTTAATTTTGAAATCAAGATGATCTGGAATTAATTATTTAATTAAATATAAGTGTCTTATTTAATATGGTCCGCATAAGAATTTGAATTAGATAGGATTCTTGATAAGTGATTAAAAGAATTCGACGTTGGACGATATTTAAGTGTCCTTCTTAGTATACTCTAAACTAGGCACATTACTCTTTTATTTTAGAAAATAATTCCATATCACTTAACGTACATAATCCTGCATCCTTAGTTGATTTATTTTTTAATCTTTTAACTACTAAAAATTTTCCGCGTGCCGGATAAGCATCTAGTATTTAGTCGCCCAAAAATATGTATTCAAGGAATGTGTTAGTGGCAAAAAATTTAAATGTAAAAAATGTTGCTCTTTAATTTTATATTGACGCTAGTAATGGTGCCATTGTCACTTTTTAGATTTTTGAGTTTGAACCCAATGTTTTTCCTCTCTTTTTTTCACCCCATAAAACTTTTTATAAGACCATCTTATCCTTGAAATGTAGGTTGCAAGCTCAAATAACGGGGTGTAAAATATGGTGGAAGCTCAAAAATTGTCATAAGGAAGTGGTGTTGCGGTAAAAGTAAGGTTCAAACTCAAAACCTTTTGTGCAATGTGTTGAAAAAAGTTTAGGAAAAAAAGAGTGATTGTAAAGGATTTTGGTATCATGAAATGGATATTCTTTGTAAAAAATCTTATTTGACAATGATTGAAAAGAATGTATGACTAAGGACCCTATATTATTAGCTAGGGAAGAGCGCTTGAGAAGAGAAAGCTTGCTCAAAAGACCTACAGGTTATGGGAGCGAAGAATGTGAAAGAAACAAAGTAAAGGACAGAGAAATGGGAATGGAAGAAATTTAAACATTGGTTAAAATTTGACATCGAACATTCCTCAAGATTACAAGAAAAGGATTCAAGAAAGGGGTTATGACAACCCGTCTATTCTAATACCGGGTGGACAATTCTCTACTAAAATAAAATAAGAATCTAAATATGGTTCAATCTCAGCATCATTGTCATATTCACAATATAATATACTATAAATAATATGAATAAAATCATATAATTGAATATGAATTAATAAACCTAATGCATCAATAAGTAAAAAGAGTGAATCGGATAAACCATCGGTCACCAAATAAAACATCCATAGTGACTGAATAAATAAACTGAGCACTAAAATATAAATGTCAGACACTAATATAAAAGCGTATCAATCTACGAGCTACATGCCAAGAACTCAAACTAAAATGATAGATCCTATCTTGATAAAATAGAATGAGACGTCTAAACAAAGATGTAGCGTCCACATCTACTGCACGGGAAGAATGATTTTATCCCTACGGTCCAGCTAATTTTTTTAATCGATTAAAGTCGCACTCACTTGAGATAGACCTCACCTCTCAACTGTAGCTCGCACCTAACATGTTCATTTATTATCCTAATTAATTTTTCGATCTAACTAGGACATACTATCTAAGCCCAATCCCGCTAATACCCTCTTTTAGCTAAGTATAACTATCTTCTCTAGGTATATGTTCATTAACAATATTGTAACGACACACTTGCTATAAATAAATAATCACATAACAAGCACAACATAGCTACGCTCGTGCTATAAATAAATACTTACACTATATCATATAATCATACATATATATCACTCATTATATACGTAACCGCATCCCCAGATCTACGACCTTGCGGATGCATTTCTCATATGCTATCCGACACTAGTTTCCTCCAAAGCCTATCTTTCTCTCTATTAAACCTCCACAACCATTTAGCTCACAAGGCTTTATTGAACTGATCATAATCTATTCACTCCTGCTCTACCTTCCTTAAGCAGCTTTCACATCTCCTCCCAACTCACTAAGCACTTAAAAAATCTCTTCAGTGCCCCTTCATAAGAAGTCCCTCATCATATTGTCCAAAATCTCGTGCACAGAGCCTGAAATAGGTAATACTCATAATAAATAAGGTTGAAGACTCCACAGCACACTTTTGATCGATGTTAGTCTCCACCATTTGGGAGAAAACAATTCTTCCACCCTACCTACCTCCTCATCACCCTCTCGATAACTGTGTCCCAAATGTCTCTAGAATTGAACTTATCCCCTAATAGAAGTCCAAAGTACGTAGAGGGAAGTGCAACAACCCTACATTTTAACACAACTGTCAAATGACCCACATTCTCCACTCCCCTAACCACAATCATCTTAAGTTTCCCCATATATATATATATTAAACCTTGATACCACCTTAAATCACAACAACAACAACCTCTGCGATCTTATTTGTCCCTCTACTGTGTTGGAAGAAATCATCATCTCACCTGAAAATAGTCGATGAGAAACTCTCAATGACGGTGTGCTCTCACCACCAATACCGAATCCACTAATACACCCTGCCTCGGCTATACATCCAATCATCCTTGTGAAAGCCTCCATCACCAATATGAAAAGAATGGCTAAAGAGGATTCCCTTGACGAATCCCCCTAGAGATTAAAAAAAAGAGCCTCCGTGACCCCATTCATTAGCACCCGGAATTTAATTGACGAGCTGCAACTTTTGATCCATCGATATCATCTTTAGCCATTCCTTTTCATACTCCACTATACATCTTAAAGAACTTGGTGTCTTACAATTGGTAGGTCAGAGTACGTACTCCACTATACATCATTAAAAATATATGGTAATGGTATATAAATGAATCCTAAGAAGAGTGCGCGTGCGTTCAAATAGAGATATTATTTCATTAAACACAGTTTTTATCAATTAAATCCTAAACATGCATCTATATGTGATTAAATATGATGATGAATCATGTAAGAACATTCAAACACATATATGTGAGGAAAAATCCCCCAAAGGGGAAAAACCATTTATTTTCATTATAATATTGTAACATACAATTTCTCTGATTACAATGAAAATACAGTGACATAGAATTACCCGTAGGCGTCGGATCTGTAGTCGGCGGCTGGAAGTTTCCCTTTCCAGGAGGGCAGCAATGAAGAAGAAGAACGGTCTTCTTCACAAGGGTACGGACAGACACACGGATGTGTTCTTGGGTTGCAAATGGATTCACAAAGGATTGGAAACGTTGTGTGAATCAAAACATGAGTATTGGGACTCAAAAAGGTGAAGACTAGAGCTTATAGGACTCTTAAAAACGTCTATGAAAGTCTTGCAAAACAGCTCCCCCGAAGTTGGTATTTATAGGGAAATATATGAAGAGTTCCAACAATGTAAAACACTAAAATTATATCGAGCGTATAGGGACCTCGAACCGGTTTAGATACCCTGCGAACTGGTTCGCCCCCTCAAACCGGTTCGAGCTGGGTTCGGGGACATTCGCTGGTCAAAGGGGCTTTCAACACTTAGAAAAAATTACAAGGAGTTTCTTAGAAATATCTCCATTTTCAACAGGCCATAACTTGTTCACCGTAGTTCGGATTGAGGTGCCGTTTCTTCCAGTATCTTTGTTGTGGCAAGATCTTTAACTTTCCAGTTGATCATTCCTCCAGACGGTGGATGTAAAATTACAAAATTTCCCTTGAACTTCCCTATCAAGCCTTGTTTCACTGTTTTGACTTCTCTTGCGTACCACTTGCATTACGAGCCTAAAATCATGGAACGTGAAGTCGTTGAGGTAGATGAGGGACACATGATGGAGATAATAAATTCTTGATTCTCGGAATTCAGATTGAGGCCGTCGTGTGCGATCGTGTAGAGACGTGCGAAATGTAACGGCGTACGACATAAATAAATGAAAAATTTCGGACATGATGAAAATGTCCTTAAAAATCTCCACCTATGTCTATGCTGGTACATACATAAAAAATCCGAATTATCGAATAACAAAATTTCCTATACAAATCTACCCTTCCATGAACCCAAAACTGGAAAGATAAAAATGAATAAGTCTTCATCGTTTGATCTTCAAATCTTCAATACATTCAAAGCTTTTCTCATCAGGGTGTGCAATTCAGAGATCATCAATGTAGTACCTACACACATGAGAACAAGAAAATACCACATGACATAGCGAGTTTGAACTGAGCTAAACATATATACCAATTTAAAATAGATCATTAAACTCCAAAAACTCCCCCATAATATGATAATTCTTTCTCCCCCTTTTTATGATGTCCCCAAATAGACAGATATGGGAAGCAGAAACAAATGTACATGGAGAATGTCACAAGGTAATAAGCCATTATTTTTCAAAAATTTTTCACAAAAATAATACAACAAAGAATCACACCATGAAAGTACACAAAAACAACCAAGTTAAGGATAGCGAAAATGAAGGGGTGTGATCAAATTCGATAGGAAAATCAATGCATACAAACATGACATATGTGCACGATGAATATCAGATACCCCTAACGAATGAACTCAAAGTCTTCCTTTGGTGTAAAAAGGAGGTAATATGAGATATTGACTTAATCAAATCATCAAGGAAGTGCAAACCCGTTTATATTCTCCAACCAAACTCCCTCAGATTTTTATTTTGAATAGAGGCTTTCTAAATTCTCAAACTTTGGAGAATTCAAGGTGAAACCTAAATGGCCCATATGTGGCATGAATAGTTTTTTATTGCCTTTAAATATTTTCGGGCTCTTTTAACCTCTTTGGACCCCGAATAATAAAATTCCTCCATTTTTAGGTCCGTTTGAACGATGGCTTTTGCACAAAGAAGTGATAATTACCTTTCGGAGCCCCTCCCTGTTCTTAAACAAACACTCAGTCTCACAGAAATGATTTTTACATGCATTCTAATCTTGTCAAGTTTAATCACATACTGTAAGTTGTATAGACAAAATTGAGATGACAACACTCAAGACAATATGTGATAGACAAGTGCAATAATCAAATATAGCCGTGCATGTGTGCAATAAAGGAGATAGGAGTCAAACATGTAGAGATATATCACTAATCACATCTCAAAGACTCCAAACAATGTAAAGCACATGAATGAAATGATGTAGCATCTCAAATCTCTATCAAACAGTCACATGAATAAATGAAATGAGATTGTGACTTGGCTATCTTAAATGTTCATACATAAAAGGTGTAAAAAAAATACAAAAAATGTTTTTGGGCTTTTCTAAAATTTGTTATATACAAAAACAAAAATCTTTTTGGATTTTTCAAAGAATAAATAAATATTTGTACATCAAAGCAATGATACATATAAAACAAACTAGCAAATAGGAAGCATGTGATATGAATCATGAAAAAAACATCCTATTCTAGTCATTGACCAACCCCTCAGTCAACTGTGCAAATCACCAAAGACTTCCTAAGACTCTAAAATCTAAGGGCATCTAAAGGTTTCGTGAAAATATCAGCTAACTGACGGTCGGTGCGAACAAAGCTCAGGGATACGACTTTCTCCTCAACTAACTGTCGTATAAAGTGCTCACGTATCCTGATGTGCTTTGTGCACGAATGTTGGACTAGATTGCGGGATATGTGTATCGCGGTCGTGTTATTACAGGAAATGGTCATGGTGTCCTGTGAAGTCCCACAATCCTCCAGTATCTGCTTCATCCATAAGAGTTGCGTGCAATAACTCCCGGTGGCTATGTATTCAGCCTCTGCAATGGACGAAGAAATGGAATTTTGCTTCCTGCTCAGCCAGGAGACAAGAGCAGAACCAAAATAGAAACACCCACCAGAAGTGCTCCTACAATTATCTACATCCCCAGCCCAATCGGCATCTGAATAAGCGGACAAACGGTCATCCGTATCAAAGGAATACCAAATACCGTATGAGAGAGTCCCACTCACGTATTTAATAATATGTTTTAGAGAAAGTAAATGTGACTCTTTAGGGGACACCTGATATCGCGCACAGACTCCAACACTAAAGTCTGTGTCTAGACGACTGGCAGTCAAGTAGAGAAGACTACCTATCATAATCCGATACAAGGTTTGCTCTACGTCCTTGCCTGAAGTGTCCTTACTAAGCTTGGTAGGGGTACTCATAGGTGTACGTGCGTGTTTAGCAGAGTCTAAACCAAATTTCTTCACTAGGTCTCTAGCATACTTGGATTGGGAGATGAACATCCCATCCTCTAGTTGACGAACTTGGAGACCAAGGAAGAATGTAAGCTCACCAACCATGCTCATCTCAAACTCACTTTTCATCTCCTCTTCAAAGTGATGAGCATGTTGAGAGAATGTGGAGCCAAAGACTATGTCGTCCACATATACCTGGGCAACCAAAATTGCACCATCATCTCTCCTAATGAACAACGTCATATCAACTCCCCCTCTCTTGAAGCCACGGGCTAAGAGATAGGAAGTAAGCCTTTCGTACCAAGCATGGGGTGCTTTCTTCAAACCATACAATGCTTTCCTCAGATAACGCTTTCCTCAGATAGTAGACGTGCTCCGGGTGCTGAGGGTCTTCAAACCCTTTTGGTTGTTCCACGTAAACCTCCTCCTGTAGAATGCCATTCAGAAAGGCACTCTTGACATCCATTTGATATAACTTAAAGTGAAGATGACATGCGATGGCGAGTAGTAAGCGGACGGACTCGAGCCTCTCAATAGGAGCAAATGTCTCCCCAAAGTCTACACCTTCTATCTGTGTGTAGCCTTGAGTGACCAACTTAGCTTTGTTTCTGATTATGGTACCATTTGCGTCCATTTTATTCTTAAAAATCCATCTGGTACCTGTCACATTTGTCTCACTAGGTCGGGGGACAAGTTCCCAGACATTATTCTTTTTAAACTAAAGCAACTCGTCCTGCATAGCAGATATCCAGTGTTCATCCTTAAGTGCTTCTTTATGATTCTTGGGATCGACTTTGGATGTGTAGAAAAGATGTCTAACAACGTTCTCTAGCTGAGCACGAGTCTTGATCCCTAGAGTGGGATCACCAACAATGGTAGACGGGTCATGACTCTTGCGAACCCAAGTGGGTGTGTTCCCTAACACAGGAATAGGGTCCACAGGGTGTGGGCGAGGAACAGGTAAATCACTGTCAGAACAATCCTCATCCTCACACTGAAGGTTAGGATCAATAGACGTCGGAGGTTCGTCATCTTGCATGGTGATGTTTATTGACTCCATAACCTTAGAGCTCTTTAGGTTAAAAACCTGGTACGCTCTACTATTTGATGAATAGCCTAACAATATTCCCTCATCGCTTAGGGAGTCAAACTTTCCTAATTGCTCTCTATCCCGTAGGATGCAGAATTTACTCCCCAAAACACGGAAATATGCCAGGTTGGGTTTCTTTCCAATCCACAACTCATAAGGAGTCTAAAGTGTGTGTGGAGGTGGATAAACCCTATTCACCGTGTGGCATGCAGTAGACACTGACTCTGCCCAAAATCTCCTAGAAACTTTATGACCTAGAAGAATAGATCTAGCCATCTCCAGGATTGTGCTATTCTTTCTCTCAACAATCCCATTTTGCTGAGGAGTCTTCACAGCAGAAAACTCATGTTTGATCCCAAGGCTATCACAGTAGAAATATACTCTTGCTTCCTTAAATTCTATGCCATTGTCACTACCGATCCTATTAATAGTGACTCCGTGTTGATTTTGTAGGACACGACACTTGGTCGTTAAAAACTCTACAGCATCAGATTTCTCTATCAGAAAACCTACAATGAAGTACTTGGAGAAATCATCCACCATCACGAGGATATACCTCTTACCACCCAGACTCTTGGTACGAGTGGTACCCATAAGATACATGTGTATAAGCTCAAGAACACGAGAGGTGGTAATGGAATGCAACTTCCTATGGGGACTACGAATTTATTTTCCCAACTGACAGGGTCCATAGACTGTCGAAGTTGACTTTCCAAGAGATGGTAAGCCACGTACTAGGTCCTTTTTAGCTAAGCGAGTGAGATCTCTAATATTAACGTGACCTAGACGTTGGTGCCACAGATCCGTAGGAGTGATCGTGGCACTGTTGCAGACAAGTGAGGAAGTAGGCATAGTCCCATAATAATTATCTTCGGTCCTCACCCCTTGCATCAAAAGTTTACCGGCTTGATTGAAGACATTACACACGTCCCGGTCAAACTTTACTGCAAAGTCAGTGTCGTACAACTGGCTAATGCTGAGAAGGTTTACTTTTAAACCTTTGACGTACAACACATTCTCTAGCTTAGGAAATCCTGGTAACTCTACAGTACCTCATCCTGCAATGCTAGACTTTCTCCCATCTCCAAAAGTGACTCTACCATCCTTATAATCCTCAAGGTGGGTAAGTATTGAGACATCACCTGTCATGTGTCTGGAGCATCCACTATCAAAATACCACTATGAGGTATTATGTGCTTTGAGAGCGACATGAACAACAAAGGCCTTTTTATCTTTCTTAGGTACCCAAGAAGTGGTGACCTTTTGTTTGCCTTTATTGTTGTTGGTTTTAGCTGGAATGTGAGAAGCATTCACTAACGACAAAGACATCCATCAGAATTCATCCATCAAACTCTGAGATGTGGAAGCTAAGAACTGAACTCGCTCTCTCGGACTAGACAACTCATCAGTATGACGTGGTGGAGTAGTAGTACGTCGTGTCTGACCAATGCTATACCAAAACTCCCTGAGGTGGCCTTTTCTTTCATAATAAGTACAAAAGAACATAGTCAAAGGCGGACCTTGGTTTGTTTTTCTTGGTCCAACTCTCCTTTGAGGTTTTTGACGATGGCCATAAGGAGTCGTAGTAAACTCAGGAGCTGGTCCAGGTGAAATTTGGGAGGTGGAGGCACCATCATAACCAATTCCCTACATATCACCAAAACCTAAAGCGGGGCCGAGGAGCATCTTTCCCATTTTCCCTGATCTGTCCTCGATTTGTCCCTTGACTTCCCATGCTTTCTCAAGATCACGAGTCAGCTGGGCAACAAGGGCTTCAAGTTTCTTCCGAGTCTCCACGGAGGAATGGAGCTCACTCGTAAGACTAGCCACTTGTTTAGTCAAGACCCCTCTCTCTTTCTAAAAAATACTCTCTCGCTCTCTAAACAAGCTCTCTTTCTCAACACATGCAGAGTCTCTCTCTCTCTCAAAGCGGTGCAGGTGGAGGACTCTCTCTCTTTCACTTTTCTTAAATCTTCCTCTAAGCCGGTGATCTTAAGAACTAACGCTTTGTTACGCTTTTTAGTTTTAAATGACTCAGAATATAACTCAGCGTAGGATCGTTGAATATCACTCTCGCTCTCACTTGTGTCATCCTCCCCCTAACTCACATCGATCTCACTATCGAGGTGTCCCTGTGATGCAACATCCTCATCGTCGTGAGAAGAACTAGAAGTGCTCACATGGCTAGCCATGAATGCGGTGAAGTTACACTCATGCGGTGACTCGACTCTAGAATCCACCGACTCGACCTCACTATCATTGCTAAGGGTAGCATTAAAGACAACTTTCCCTTTCTCTCTGTTCAGACGCGTGGCACACTCAAAGGATCTATGACCCCTACCGTCGAACTCAAATCATCTCTCACTTTCTTTCGTAGGAGGACCTTTAAAAACTTTTTCATTTTTCTTTTCAAACTTATTTTTCTCAAATTTCTCTTTATCTTTAAAATTACCATTTTTCTTAAATTTGAGAATTCTTTTAAATTTTTTTGCAAAAAGGGCCAAATCATCTAAGTCAAAATCACAATCAAAATCTGACGTGTCAGTCTCTCTCTTTCTAGATGACTCTACTCTCTTTCTAGCCAACCCCTCACTCTTTCTCTCTTGGGCATTAAGAGCAATTCCCTTATCTTTAGACCTAGCAGTTTTCGAGAACATATCAATTTCATATGTTTGCAAATCTCCTACAAGTTCTTCCAATTTCAGCGTATTTAAATTACCCATGGAATTTAGCACAGTGACTTTAGGGATAAAACGCTTAGGTAAAGAACGAAGAATCTTTTTAACAACTCTAGCATTAGGAATATGTTCACCGAGATTAAAGCTAGTATTAACAATGTCAGAAAGCCTAGCATATAAATCATCAAAACATTCAGTCTTATGCATGGTGGTGGTTTCAAATTGAGTTGTCAGGTTTTGCAATTTAGACGATTTCAACAGTATTAACAAGGGTTTGAAGTGACATGTTTTAAATTGATGACATTATCAACAGTAACGGAGGGAGGTGTCCACCCTCTTTCAACCAAAATACAGACACCTCCATCAATGGCTTTTAATGCAGATCTCATGCGGGCTTTCCAATATGCATAGTTTGTCCCATCAATAACTGGCATTTTATTATATAATTTCTCCATAATGAACACACTCGTTTTCAAAAATCAATTTTTCAGGAAATTGATATCTTAGAAAAATTTGGCGAAAAATTACACGATAAAATTATGTAACTGGCTCTGATACCAATTTGAGAAGAGTGCGCGTGCGTTCAAATAGAGATATTATTTCATGAAACACGGTTTTTATCAATTAAATCCTTAACATGCTTCTATATGTGATTAAATATGACGATCAATCATATAAGAACATTCAAACACATATATGTGAGAAAAATCCCCCAAAAGGGGTAAAACCATTTATTTTCATTCTAATATTGTTACATACAATTTCTCGGATTACAACGAAAATAAAGTGACACAAAATTACCCACAGGCGTCGGATAGCGGCTGGAAGTTTCCCTCTCAGGGAGGGCAGCAATGAAGAAGAACAGTCTTCTTCACAAAGGTACGAACAGACACACGGATGTGTTCTTGGGTTGTAAACGAATTCAAAAAGGATTGGCAAAGTTGTGTGAATCAAAACATGAGTATTGGGACTCAAAAAGGTGAAGACTAGAGCTTATAGGACTCTTAAAAATGTCTATGAAAGCCTTGGAAAATAGCTCCCCCAAAGTTGGTATTTATAGGGAAATACATGAAGAGTTCCAACAATTTAAAACACTAAAATTATATCCAGCGCACAGGGACCTCGAACCGGTTCGGGTACCCTACGAACCGGTTCGGGCTGGGTTCGGGGACATTCGCTGGTCAAAGGAGCTTTTAACACTTGGAAAAAATTCCAAGGAGTTTCTTGGAAATATCTCCATTTTCAACAGGCCATAACTTGTTCACCATAGCTCGGATTGAGATGCCGTTTCTTCCAGTATCTTTGTTACGGCAAGCTCTTGAACTTTCCAGTTGACCAATCCTCCGAACGGTGGCTGTAAAATTACAAAATCACCCTTGAACTTCCCTGTCAAGCCTTGTTGCACTGTTTTGACTTCTCTTGCGTACCACTTGCATTACGAGCCTAAAATCATGGAACGTGAAGTTGTTGAGGCAGATGACGGACACATGATGGAGATAATAAATGCTTGATTCCCGGAATTTGAATTGAGGCCGTCGTGTACGATCGTGTAGAGACGTGCCAAATATAACAGCGTACAACAAAAATAAATGAAACATTTCGGACATGATACAAATGTCCTTACAAATCCAAAATAAAAATATATGGTAATTGTATATAAATGAATCCAGAAGTATTTTCTTTTAATATTTTTAATGTTTAGCCAGAAATATTTGATAATAATTTGATTTTGAAATTAAATATAAGTGTCTTATCTAATGTCATCCACTTAAGAATTTGAATTTGATAGGATTCTTCATAAGTCTCATTTAAAGAATTCAACACCTGACATTATCTAAGTGTCATCTTTATTAGTTTACTTTCGACTAAGGACAATACTCCTTTATTTTAGGAAATAATTCCATATCACTGAATGAACTTAATCCTACATCCTTAGTCTATTTTTTAATTTTTTTGGCTACTAAAAATTTTCCTCAAACCGAAAAAGAATCTAGTATTTAGTCACCCAAAAATATTTATTCTAGGAGCGTTTTTGCGGGAAAAAAAGTTTAAATGTATAAAAAATGCTCTTTGATTTTATGTGTATGCTAGTGATGGCGCCATTGTTGTTTTTTAGATTTTTCGAGTTTGCACCCAACATTTTTCGTCCTTTTGAGTTTTCACACCATAAAGTTTTTTATAAGACCATCTTACCCTTGAAATGTATGGTGCAAACTCAAATAACGGGGCTAAAAATAGGGTGGAAGCTCAAAAATTCTCATAAGGAAGTGGTGTTCTTGTAAAAGGTGCAAACTCAAAAATTCTCGTTATCTTAAAATGGAGATTCTTTGTAAAACGTTTAAATTGACAATGATTGAAAACAATGTTATGACTAGTAAAAATACTTGCACCTTCGTGAAGTTTTGAGTTTGTTATGAATTGAGTTCAATTCATTTTGGTCCTTTTGAATTTGGATGCATGATCTGGTTATACGTAAGAGCAAAGTATTTTAGGAATTATGCACCTGCCAATACCCTTTTCTGGGTGGTATTGACAATTAGGAGGGTCTTTATTATACAATGCAAAGGTTTTTTTCCCTTGCAGATTAGCCAATTTGAAAATGTTGAAGGACTTCTTGGTAAAAATTAAAAAGCTAATATTAGTTTTCAAGTATGTTCCTCTAATATTTTGAATGTTATTGTGGAAATATTCATAATAATTTAATTTTGAAATGAAGACAATTTGGAATTAATTATTTAATTAAATATCAGTGTTCTAGAAGGCTCGCCTAGGCTCCGCCTAGGCTTGAGGCTTTGGAGAAACGCCCGCCTTAAGTCTTTCAAGCCTTATTCTTGGTACAAGGCTTAAGGCACACTTTTTTAAAACAAAAACGCTTTAGCGAAACGATATCTCATATTAAAGATTTTGTTTAAAAACATCGGACCAATATCTCATTCAAAACAATCAAAAGACAATGGTATCCTGAACCTCTCTGCCTCTATTCCAAAAAAGCGCGTGTTTTTTCTTCTTTTTTTTGTTTTTTTCTTAGTATTTAAAAAAATAGTATTTTAGTTTGCATATATTCAGACACATTTTAAGGTATGTACGATTTTAGTATTTTTAATATCCTTGTTATAGTTTAAAATGTTAAAATATATTAAAAAAGGCCTAAACGCTTTTTCACACTTTTTTATGCCTAAGGCCCGCCTAGGCTTCTAAGGCTTAAGGCTGACCTTCATGCCTCTTTCACGCCTCGCATTTTTTAGAACCTTGTTAAATATAGGTGTCTTATTTAATGTAGTCCACATAAGAATTTGAATTTGATAGGATTCTTGATAAGTCATTAAAAGAATTCGACACTGGACGATATTTAAGTATCCTTCTTAGTATACTCTAAACTAAGGACCTTACTCTTTTATATTAGAAAATAATTCCATATCACTTAAAGCACTTAATCCTGTATCCTTAGTTGATTTATTTTTTAATTTTTTTAACTAAGTTGCCAAAAAATATATATTCTAGGAATGTTTTAGTGGAAAAAAATTTAAACGTAAAAAAAGTTGCTGTTTAATTTTATATTGACGCTAGTAAAGGCACCATTGTTAATTTTTACATTTTTTACTTTGCACCCTATATTTTCCCCATTTTTTAGTTTTCATCCCATGAACCTTTTATAAGACCATCTTACCCTTGAAATGTAGGGTGCAAGCTCAAATAATGGGGTGTAAAATAGGGTGGAAGCTTAAAAATTGTCATAAGGAATTGATGTTGCAGTAAAAGTAAGGTGCAAACTCAAAAATTTCCGTGCAACGTGTTGAAAAAAATTGAGGAAAATAAATAGTGATTGTAAAGGATTTGGTATCTTGAAATGGAAACTCTTTGTAAAACATTTGATTTGACGATGATTGAAAAGAATGTTATGACGAGGGACGTTATATTATCAGCTAGGGAAGAGCGCTTGACAAAAGAAAGCCTACTCAAAAGACTTATAGGTTATGGGAGCGAAGAATGCTAAAGCAATAAGGTAAAGGACAAAGAAAAATGGGAACGGAAAAAATTTAAACATTGGCTCATATTCTACACTAGTTTTTGCAAAAAAAATTCACCTCACTTATTTTAATTTTATACTAGTTTTTGTTTCTAACCATTTTTTGTCCCCTCTCTCAAAATGGCAGAGGGTGATTCCAATTTAAACCAGAAGAATATTTCTAGTAAACGCTCCTTAGCCTTAGATATAAAAAGGGATCTTAGGTATTTAGTCCTATTTATAATGATTTATTTGGCACCACTCCCATACTTTTATTTTTTTAATTGGTGGTCCTATATGGGATAAGTGCCATTGTCTACAAAAAGAAGGATGGATGGTTCGAGGGAAGTTATATGCGGTTTTGGGTGGTTATGGGAATTTTTATAATTTTAAAAATATATTGGAGTGGATCCTAAATACATCTTTACAGATGGGACTAAAGCCAAAAAAACATATATTAAAATCATAAGGAAACCTAGAAGTCTAAAACCCGAAGAGCTCGAATCCCACGAGAGGATGAGATAACATTGAGAAGAGAAACCCTACTCAAAAGACCTGTAGTAGATTACAGGAATAAAGAAGGCCAAAGTAAAAAGCCAAACAAGTCCAAGAGAAATGGTAATGAAAAATATGTAAACATCGGCTCAATTTCGAAACCCGACCTCCCACAAGATTTCAAGAGAAAGATTGTAGAGAGGGGAGGCTCGGATTTAAAGTTAGTCATTGAAAAAAAAATTACTAAAACCGATTGCGCTAAAGGTGAAAATAGAATGTCAATTCCGTTAAATGATACGAATAATGTTTTTTTAAAGGATGAGGAGGAGGAAGCGTTAAAGAAGATGAAGACCCAGTGCAGGTTCAAAGGTATGGAGGGGACCTTATTGATCAACTTGGAGCATGATGAGGATAGTACAATAACGCTGAAAAAGTGGGAGATGCGAAAAAATGAAGAAAAAGTTAGCTCCTCGTACGCGTTGAACAAAACTTGGCATAACAATAAAACCCCAAATGGTTTTGAGGAGGTAAGGTGGTGCAACTGTGGTCGTACCGAGTTGGTGGTCAATTGCGTTTTGTTCTCGTTGAGGTTCCACAGCAAGGAAGAAGGGTTGATAATGGTGGTCCTACTGTCAATGGGAGCGAAGCCAATACGAATGTCGCATCCACAAGTACTGCTCCTATGCCAAACCAAGATTCAAATGACGTAGATGAGGAAGATTTGGGTAATTTTCTTTTCTACTTAGGATGTCTTTGATTGGGGGTAATATTTGTTTCACCGTCATGAGAAGTCCTTACTAAAAAATAAATGGACCCCTATATATATATATATATATATATATATATATACTAGGGTATGCCCCTGCCTAAAGGCACGCTGATAATCACAAAACGAAAAAAAAATTCAAAGTACGTGCCTAAAGGCACGAAGAAAATTTCCAATGTATTGAATTTGTAAACAATTTAAAAAATGTGGGCAAATTTTTCTTTATTTATATGACTGTACACATTATTTCAGAAATAAAAAAATACTCGAACAACAAATGTGTGAACACTTTGTTTGAGTGCGTTCATGCCTTCAATGCTAAATGTGCAAAATGGACACAAAAAACCAAAGACTAATATAATATCTAAGAAAAAAAAACTGAATAAGACTAATCTTTTAAACAAAGACAAACACACTAAATCATAAATCCTATTTTGAAGACAACCACACTACATTGAAACCAAAAATTCGAGCCAATCGAGGAGCAACTAAATCGAAAGAGGCAGGAATGTGTTATCTTTTACACTAAATATGCCAATTCACACATTATCACTCAAGACACTTTGAATCAAAGTATCAAATATCTTCTTTGTGTTCGACACTCAAAATCGTCAATTGCACGCAACACCATATCAAGCGCAAAGCATTATCGATGTTCATTATTCTCGATCAAGTTGTGGTATGTTTAGGGAGGATGTCACTCAACACCACATCTACAAACAAAGAACAAATCAGAATATATAATATTAGATATGCCCTATTTTCTTTATAGAAAATGAAGGACTTTCCTAATATCGCAACTCTAGGAACGTCTTGAAGGTCAGGGATGTAGTGTCCCAATAGGTACTCCGATTATGGCCGACTCTAACCACTATAATATGAACTATAGTTATTATTAATAATCACAACAATCACATGATCGAATGAAAAATTGAATTGCCAATTTTTGTTCTTTTCAGCGTGATATTTGGGTTGAGTAAAATTGACTCATATAGTGTGGAAGTAAAATTGAATTTCGACGGCAGCTGCCTCTCACGTCTGCTCAACTCACAATTCTCCTATATATTCTTCAAATGGTACGTATTCACTCCTCTATATCTCACTATTGATGAACAAAGTGAAAGTCCTAACTTCTATAAAGAAAAAATAAATAAAGAAATAAGAAAGTGGATAAGTATTCAATCGATCTTATTACCGCAACAATTGAATTAGATGCTATTATGAATTTTCAATCCCACCAACTCAACCATCTCCAATTGATTGCGACAATGCAGAGAAATGCCACAAATCAATGATAAATGTCCGTGCTACCTATAATTAAAGAGGGGAATATAAACAAAACAAAACCAAACGGGGGAAAGGTTGAGCTTAGGTCTTATTAGATGTTGGTGCGAAATAAAACAAAAAATGATAGTTAATTTTGAAAAGGCAATAATATTCAGATAGAAATTTTTAGATCTTAACTTCACATTGTCTCCTTTGTTAATCATTGTATTTACTCTGGTGCAGATCATAACTTCACCGTGAATCAATTTGCAGATCTTGACTTCACATTGTCCATGAGCTCAAGTCTTTTTTTTTTAATTTTATTCATATGCATTTACAAATAATAATATTCAAACTCAATACACACTTCTTATACAACCTCAATATTTAAGCATATACATACCTTCAACTCGCAGTCGAACATGGATCGACGTTGCATTTATAGTCATATACAGAAGATAAAATTTGAATCAACATTTAATTTTTATTATCTTGGTAGAAATAAAACCAATCAGAGCATCCTATATTCCAAAAATATTATACAACACATTATTTAAAAGAATAAAATATGACCAGCCAAAGCTCTAAATTAACAAAAAAGATTATAAATCTAGGAAAACAAAAATAGCAGTTAGCTTAAGTATAAACCAATTTAAAAGTTTCAGTTAGCTCAAAAAGAATAAAGAATATTGATCAATACCCCAATTTAAAAGTATGAGAGCAAAGCAAATCTTTTATCACTTATATAGCGGAGCAGCCATAATTAAACCAAACGACTGGTACACATTATGAGAAGAAAATAACATTTAGTACAATATTCTGACGTAGAGATGAATCTGGCTTGGTAAAGTAAGAACATAAAATAACGTATATAATGGATGAGTAAGTTTCAAGGTAGCATTGGAACATAGAACGCCAATATGATTTGATCACGCATAAGTTTCAAGGTAGCATTGGGACATGATTTTCCCTAATCTTTTTTCCAGATACTGTACTTTCCCTTTAGAATGGTATCATGCTCTTAAGCTCACTAAATGGCTTCTGTTTGCATATGGTTGTCAATCTCTCCGTCCTGTTTGATTAGCTCAGCAGTTCGGTGATCTCTCCTTTCATTTCGTAACATCTTATTTGACTAACATTTTCAAAAAGTAAGAGGTAAAAGGAATAACTGCAGTCATAAGCCCCTTCTCATATGCCTAAAAGGAGCTATGCAAATTATAAGGCCATAGCCTATATACAATTGTATTTCACATCAACATGTATATATAATATCATTTGAGGTCCCACCAAGGAACTTACCATTTTCAACTAATGAGTGGTGACTACGTCAGCGTGAACTAATCCTTTAAAAGGAATAAAGTGATTTCATGAACAAAAAAATGAACTCGAATGAGTGTGTTAAAAACAAAAAAAAATCGTTAATATTGAAGCATCTAAACATGAACTGATCCTTTAAACGTGCTAGAATGTTCATATTAATGGAAGATCCAGTGCATAATTGTAGCAGTCATTGAATCTGCTACAATTGAAGCATACCTCATTCGAACACTACCCTAACGTGAGGGAATATTGAGGTCATCATTATCTACATAAGATCAGCAAGGTGTTATTCTCATACTGGTTCAATCCTCATGCACATGCTCATTACATGCTTGGGGGGTACATTACACCCCCCAAGCAGTATATATAGAGGTCATCCTCTACTTTGTAGAGGGATCGATAATTGAAACCCTAGTTAAAACTCTGTCATTTTACACAGTAGAGAGAGAAATCTTGAGAGGTTGTATCTGTGGCCGTTAGTGCCTTCATTCAGTGATATTATTCACACGCACTCACATTGGACGTAGGCCAGATTGGCTGAACCACTTATATTCATGTGTTTATCCTCTTCTCCTCACCTCCTTCTACATATATACATATATTCTCCTGTGTTATCATTGTTATCACTTTCTTGAGCTTGTCAACACCTTGTCTGGTGGTGCTGTTTCCTAAATCATCATAAAGAAATCAACTTTACTACAAAAATTGTAATTGAGAATTAACGACTATAATTTGTGAGCTTCTAGGGTTCTTCTCTACTTTCTCTCTCCAAATCTATGTAAAAATAATATCTCCCATGTTTTGGGAATCATTTTGAATAAATAACCAACGAAATTACAAAAGTTTTAGGGATGCAAGACTTTAGCTGGAAAACTGGATAATTATAAAAGTCAAGCTCCGGACCAGTCCGGCCTGATATATCGGTTCGGTCCGGTGTATACCGAATCCGTTCGTTTTCTTTTTATATTAGATCGGTCCGCTTCATTGATTTTTTATGGAATTCGGATCCGTTCGCTTCACCAAACTTAGACAATAAACTTCAAGGGGGCTGGATCGGTTCGTTTCTGATGTAATCTGGATCGGTCTGGGTCCTTGGATCAAGTTATCTTCATTTTATAATCATTTTCTCATGATTATCTCTCATCTTTTAAGTCTCATAACTTTTGCTTTGGGACTCGGATTTGGACGTCGTTTATTCCTACGTGCTTGTAGACTGGAGGTCTTTAACTTTCATTTTGGATCCTCATCCGGATTCCAGCTGCAAATTACTCTTTTTCCCTTTTACCTTTTCTTATTTTCCTTTCTTCCAATTTCTTTCTTTCTCTCATGCATTAAATACCTGCAAAATTTATGAAAAATACACAAAACTCGGGATATTTGTTACAAGATGTTAGTATCACAGATACGAGATAAATCAACGCATTCTACATCACCCAAGGTGATGAAAGCTTCTAAATTAAAGGGATAAATCGAAAGAATTTATGCCTAATCACCTGGTCATTATCCCTGGTGGACTTATCTGTTGTGCTCGCCCCAATTGTTCCCCTGGCCATGCTGATCTTGTCTAAACCCACTATCATCTAGCCTAAAGTCCCCAGAAAGGAATCTCTTAGCCGAGTCCATGACCTGATAATCTCGCTCCTATTGATGACCAGTTTGCTATTACGGTGTCCCACTGGCACCATTACTCCCTGACCTACCTGACTAGATAGATTCCTATGATCTCTTCCTCCCTTACATATGGAAGAAATGATAATTACAGTGTAATAATGCGGCATTGACGAAATCAATGTACGTCTGCAATATCGGGTAGCCTAATAAGTATGGTTTGATCCTCCAATTCATACCATCAATAAATTTTATCATATTCTTTTCCTCAGTGTTCACCTCCTCTATCACAAAGTTCTCTAAGAGGGAGAATTCTTTCTCATAATTGGTCACTGTATGATCTGCCTGCTCAACATCCAAGAAATTTCTCCGCATCTTCGTCTGAATAGTCGAAGGGAAATATTTGCGGTCAAAATGAACCCAAGACTCGACTATGGTCATAGTGTACCTATCCTCAGACGTAGTTACCAACTCCGACCAATGTAAATCCCCACCCACTAGATTAGTAGTGGAAAGTATCTGCTTTTGAATATCGCTTCACTCGATCGTGTGAACGTGATGGTGAATATCCTTCTTCCACTGACTAGAAGCTACTACATCATTATGTCCATGATACTCTGGTTGATGTCTGTTTTTAAATGCCTCCTCAACCCTTTCCTACACGGATGGTCCTCGGTGGACTTGGACGGATGGTGCCACTGGTTACCGTGATCGAGTATGAGGAAATTATTGTGTCATAAAGTCTATATAAACATTTACTACCTGAGAAATAAGACACCTCTGATGCTATCACGGTCCCCTGTGGCACTTGTGGCTCCTGCTCAGCCTCTCCAACATTGACCCCTCCATCGGCCCTAGTCTGTTGTTCTATCCTATCAGACATCTGAAATTAGACCCAATTTGTATAAGATTCACTTCAATTATACATAATAGTAGGAAAACGTAAATATCAACATGAATCGACAGTACTAAGCATAGGGCTCTACATCAAAGATAAAACAACGCTAAAAATCTAGTAAGTCCACACATATCCTAATGACACTTGAACTTGATGCTCTAATACAATCTGTGACACACCGCTTATTAAAATGACGGGTGGCCAAACCTCTACTAAAATAAAGAAAGAATATCAAATGGCTCATTCTTAGTACCACTGTCAAAAAGCAATTAATTACTAACCACCTATTATTTAATCAAGTCGCGCGTCAATTTTAAATTTTAATTAAATTACTGTAAATAAAACCATTTACCATAAATCATTCCAGATAAATAATAACGTCCCCAATCCTATAAGTAAATCTCAATACTGAAATAAATAAAATCCACTAATCGAATAAACCATCGGTTTAGAATCCAACACCATAATCCATTAAAACTGTATTAAATAAAAAAAAGCTTCCATTGGGTGACATGCCCAGATAATAACTAACTGACTCCTATCTAGAATCTCAAAGATAGAAAACGACTAAATAATCCCTGCAAAACTCAACAGCGACCGTAGCTCCAACGACCAAGAAATGATACTCATATCTGACATCCTTGTGGCTAGAGACCTAAAAGGTTATGAAAATATTTTGATATGGGTCAGAGCCCAAATTCTTTTCAAAATATTTTACAAGTAATTAAATGAATTAAAAAATATTAGTGCATTCTTTCATGTTTAAACTGGTATCCCACCCCATGAGATAATCCTCACCCCTCGACTATAGTGTGCACCTAGAATATGCATTTTAACCCCTAGTAATGCTACCCAGCCTAACTAGTCTGAATATACCCTTAAATCGATCCGCTACCCTGTGTCACGCATATTTAATATAATTAGCTTTCACATCCGCTTAACAATTATAATTCTCAATTATAATTTATCGATTCATTTCAAATAACTTTCACTAGTTACTAATTCAATATTCACACTTTAATATCTCGTGCTCGTATATATTTTTCTTCACATCCATATGCATATTTCCATATCACATCAAGTACACGCGCGCACATACACACACACACACACACAGATGTGTATATATATATATATATATATATATATATATATATAACTGCATTCCCTCAAAGTAATAGCTCATTGGATGCGAATCATTAACATGCAATCAAGCTCTAGTGAATACACACCTTTACCTCGACAACCGGGTTCGGATCTCACCACCGAACCCAAAATATAAACGTAAATCGAAGGAGGTCATATTCATACATCTGTGGGACGTAATCATATAACATTTACTCCACCAGACTCTAAACTCACACAGAGGGTGGCCGTGCAATAGACCTATGACCCAGGGGATCTATACTACACCTGATGGCATTCGCCAAGAGAGATCGCTCACAAGGTGCAACCTCCATTAGTAGCATATCCGCTAGGATAGGTATGTTTCATATAAATATACTGTGCACAAAGATATAATCACACACACACACACACACACACACACACACACACACACACACACACACACACACATATATATATATATATATATACACAACAAACCCGACTAACTGTGCATGTCACTCGTAGCACTGACATACACTTCCTGAGACTAAATCTGACTCCCAATTATTAAATAATCACTTATTTAATTAATTAATCTCTCACAATAACAATTAAGACACATAACTATTCTCACTAAGCATGTATCCCCCTTTTAATTTAGTTTTCATCACAAATCCCTTAATTAATTTCCCAAGTATTATTCGTCTCCAACTACTATAAATTTCACCCCACATATATCTTGACCATGCCAAGGTGTTTTATCAGCATTAAACGAATTTTTCAGAAACCCTAACTTATTCATAGACATCATAATTCAACCCGAACATAAATTGTTAACAAAATCCCTCAAATAACCAAACCTAGGAGCAATACGGCAAGCCAATTTGACTTGAGGGCGAGCCGGTTCGCCCATGCAACACAACCCAGTTCTATCTATTGCGAATTTTGATAAACTTGAACCAATCAAATCCCCCAACCAATCCAATTTATTAAAGAATTCCTAATCTCCATAAGTTTAAATATGAAACTAACCAATTATCCATAATATCCATATTTAATTCATATATATAAGATCAACTACATGGGATTCATCATTATATTCCATAATTCTGTAATTCTCACCACTAGCACAATAATTCATAAATTTCAAACCTTTTTAAACAAGATTCAATCTTTTTATATTGGATCCTATTTTCAGATTTCAATTCAAGATATTAACTTATCAATCTTATCAAATAATGTCCCCAAAACCCATTTTCATGTGAATCCCACCCAAAACAATTGTCCCCAATTATAATATGAATTGAGATATAACCATAAATTACTAAGCAAGTTAATCACTTGCCTTAATCAAATTGAGTCTGAATTTTTATGAAGAAATCCATTGATGATGATCCTATCCTAGAATTTCCCTACAGTTTTCTCCTACCTGATCTTATCTTAAGTCGCTTTAGTCCCCTCTTGGAAATTCTTTGAGTTTCTTTTATTTTCTCTTTAAATTCTCTTATAGGTCTTAGGGAGGGGGATGAGGGGTTTTTAATTAAAAATAGTGGCCATGGTCATAGGCCATGACCAATAACCGTGACTGATTATTATTTTCCACATCATCAAAATGGTCACAGTCCAAAGTCGTGACAATGTTGATGATGGAAAAAAATAATTCGTCAAAGCCCTCGACCGTGACCCTCTGGCATTACCAATTGAAAATGTTCACAGCCCAAAGTCGTGACCCTGTCAATTGCAAATCTTAAATTGGTCATGGACATGGTCACGTTCATGGATGGTGACCATGGTTGGAGGGAATTTTGGAGCAATTTTGGCACCATAATGGTCACAACCTTATCCCGGACCACAGTCGTGACCATCCTGGTCACGGCCTGGGGCGGTGACCATATATAGTTTGTGTCATAGTGTTTAATGGTTATGGACCTTGTCATGGGTTAATTCACTCTGGTCACGATCTTGGGCCGTGACCACCTGGGTTATGAAAAGTTTTCCATGAATATTTTTGGTTTATGGTGTAGTGTAAAACTACTAATTGTTATTGTATAAAATTGGTATTAGAATATTTTTTAGTCTTATCTGATAAATACCAATAATAAACTATAAAAATTAAAGAATTTAATTGTTTGGATATGAGATAGATGAGAGATAGAGAATGAGGCGAGAGATTAACGTGGTTCAGCCCAATGAGTTGCCTACGTCCACAACTGCAGTGTTATATTAGGAATGGGTACAAGCTCTCAAGAATCTCTTTAGGGGTTTTGTGTATGACCTTTTTCTTCATGCCCTTGTCATGTGATATTGGGTTCCAATTATAGAAGGGTAGATAATAGGAAGAGGTTAAAGGTCTTTATAAATCGGGCAGTTACAAGTTTCTATATTTTAGGTGACAACTAATGATTAGCTAATCAAAATTAGTTGAAAGGATCAACCCACGTGTTGATGAAAAAAAACTAGACTAGGCCTAATTGATTGATTACAGATAAATAAGTGCAAAGAAATAAAACAATGACATTTTTAAAGTGGTTCGGCTTAATGGATTAGCCTATGTTCACTGTTATGTATTGCTTGATTGCCTTGATTTGTTTTTTCGTCCTCTACAATGAGGCTGATATAATGTATTTATAGCCCAAGAGGGGTGTTGATAGTTATCGTCTGAAAGAATGGAATGCCTTCATTTGTTAGGCATTTACATCAGTACATAATAAGAATAAAATATAAGACTGTTGTCGCTTCGTTAGCTATACTGGTGGGATTTCTGTTCGTTGGTCAGTTTTCCCAGTTGGTTGGTATCCCTTGTTGGTCGGGCTGCCTTGTTCATTTGTCTTCTCAGTTTGGTGGGCTTTTGTATCATACTAACTTGGACTTATGCCATATTGGATGACACGTATTGGCTTATAATTATTCCACATAGGGTGATGAATTTTTGTATCAACAGATGCCCCCATTGTTTGATACTTGGAGTTGATGAGAAAGTGTGGAATATTATGCTTAAACAGTAGTTCGGGCTACTTGGTCAGCTGCAGACCTTTCGGACTTGTGAAATTTAACCAGTTAATTAATAATTTTTTAGCGCGAATCGCAGTTTTGTAAATATTTCAAATTTTAGCGAGCATTTATGGGGTATCTTTGTTTTTTCTCTTGTTAGCCGCCGTAAACTCAACCACCGTTCACTTTAATCATTACTTTTTTTAGTTTTTGAGGGGAATTATAAAAAGGGAGATAAACTTCAATCATCTTATATCCTTCATTTATGATTCTGCTGTTGTGTTCTTTGAACTTTTGTGCGATCATTTTCTTTTCTATCTTCAGTTTTTGCTAAATCCTTAAACCCTTGTAAGAACTTTTCTCTCTTCCCTTTTTATTCTTCATCATGATTTATTCTATTGACATGCTTGATAAGTTTAGGAATGACTTTAACATTCCATCTTAGGTTGTACTAGAACATTCTAATTTCCTTCTGATTTTCTCTCTCTTGTTGAGGGCCATTGGTTCCCTTCCATCTTTATTATTGAGTGTGGGTTAACATTTCCTCCCAATCCCCTCTGTCTGGAGTTTTGTCAGTATTTTGACGTTATACCTGCAAGAATAACTCCTAAACATGGAGAGTAGTGAATTGAGTATATAGGTTAAATAAAATCCATGGAACCCATCTAGGGATTCCAGAAATAATGTTTTGTTATAAATGGGTAACTAGTGATACCACGTATTATTTGAAAACTAGGGAAGTTAGTAAAGATTTACTAGTTAACCTCCCTCATTCTAATAGGGATTATTTTGGCCATGGGGTAGTTGTAAAAAATTGGCAACATGCTCCTTTAGATGGAGGCGCTAAATATTAAGGACCTAGGTATCATCTCTTTGTCAACGGGATAGGTTTTTCCATGTTTTAATAATTTTGCTCTGTTATATTTGATAAAATGTCAACTGACTGTTGGTTTGTAAATTTGATTGCAGTTGATCAAAAAGAAAATCCCCCAAAGAGAGTGAAGTAAATTTAAAAGACTTGAAGTTCATTTGGAGACTTCACAAGACGGTTGCTGAGAAGAACATTAGGTCTGCTTCTTATTTCCTTTAATAGAGAAATATTGTTTCATCCTTTATTGCTCGACCTGTTGTTCCCCCGTCTCTGGTGATTGATCTTTATTAGGAAGCTGTTGTTGATTCATGAACTCCTCTTTTTGATATCATGAAAGAGAGAAAGTTTCCTGATCTTCTTAGTGGTAGCACTTCAAGCTCCTAAAAACCTACTGAAGGGGCCAAGATGAAGACATGGGATGTCATGAAAGAGCCCCTATCCCCCAAAGACCCAGCTCCCAAAGATGCACCTCCCAAAGATGATGCAATTCCTTTAAGGAGACTTAGAAGAGGGATTGCAAAGAAGCAGGTCGAGGAGGTGACCGATTAATAGACCCTGGTTGAATTATCATCTTCTGAAGTTGGTCCTCCAGCAGTTATTACTCCTGTTTGGCCAGGAAGTTGATAAAGTTTGGTACTCTTCCACACCACAGGGGAGTGGATTCCATATTGCCCCAAGTAAAGGTTTCTGAATTGGCTGCTTATAGCCTTGCATCAGTTAGTGATTTTCATCTTCTTGGTTCTGTTGTCTTTTATATTTCTCATATACTAACTTAATGTTCTTATCTGGCAGTTCTTGGTGAATTTCAATAATATGCTGGAGAAGGATGATGCAATTTTGGCTTCTTCCTCAAACGATGTAGATGAAGCTTTGGTTGTCTTGAATAAGTCTTTACTAGAATCACAACAAGCCTTGAATACTGAGAAGACTACTTGGGCGAATAAACTGAAGACAACCAAAACTTCTCAACAGACGTCTGATGAAAATGCCCTTAAAACTGATCGCATGGAAAAGGAAGCTGAGCGCAGGGCAGCGGAAGCTGAGAGCGGGGCTAAGACTGTTTAGGAGCTTGTGACATCTGAAAGGTCTAAGAGAAATTACATTATAAAGGCATCCTTCAGTGCTAGTTGGGATAAGGGCTAGAACAAAGCCATTTCTTCTGCCTATGCTTAGATTGAGTATGCAAAACAAAAATGTTTCAAAGATGGTTGGGTTGTTGCTCTTCAGGAGTTAAAAACTGTTGAAGGCTCTGAACTTTTTTAGAGATTTACTCATGGTCCTCCTCCAGTCATTGAGGATGAGATTGAAGATAAAGTTGGTTCTGGAGAGTCTTTTCTAGTGGTTGAATCGGTTGCCAACCAACCTAAAATCACTGAGTCTTCTCTTCCTCCAGCCGAGCAAATCGAGAAACCCCAGTCTATAGCCCCTTCTTACGAGTAAGATAAGAAGGTTAAGAATAATAGGGAGAATGTGTAAAGTTGTTCGGCATTTACCCTTTTTTCTTTTTGTTTCCTTTTCTTTATTTTTATTGTACTTGAAATCTTAATTATCAATAAAAGAAACCTTTTTTCCTTTTTATCTCTTGTTGATTATGCCCATTCTTCATTCTTATTGTTAATTAGTGGTCATTTCTTATTGATAGTTTATAGAGAAGATGGAAAAACTGTCTTCCAATGATATCAAACTACTGAGGAAGTGCAATGCTTTTTTCAAAGAAGGTCATACAGACATATCCGAGGAAGAAATTATTAAGTTCCTTGGTGATGATGCATCAGAGCACGCTAAAGAGGCCTGCATGTATTTGAAGTACTTACTTAATCGGGCGCTAGTAAATAATGTTGCCTACTATGAGATGATAGAATAACTTCAAGAATAGCATAAATAATCCACTGCGTTGTTGCACCAGAGATATGAGCACAAATATCGAAGCTTAAGTATAGGTCGGGGTTTTGATAACTTTGTTTCTGTTTATAATAAAAAGGAAGCTTTACTTAAGCTTGAAGTAGAAGAAACTAGAACTTTTGTCAAACTTCTGGAAGAGAAGAATAATAATTTGAGGGTTGAAGTAAATCTTTTGAAGTTTGCCTCTAGAGCTGTTGTTGCTACTACTAATGAGGGATACTCCTTTTTAGAAGCTGAAAATGCAACATTAAGGGATGAGTTGGAGGCTTTAAAAACGATTAAGCCTGGATCCACTTCCCGAGAGAGAAATAATCATGGCCGAGGAACTATAGAAGAAGTTAGGACCCAACAGGCCCTTGCCAATCAAGCCGCACAGTTAAAATCTAAAGATCGATTTATTACTGACATGTCCCAAAAGCTGTAGACCTTGTCTGAACAACTATCCACTCAATCTTACCAATTACAGGCTAAGGATGGAGTACTGAAGAAGCTGCAATCTCAAGTTGATAAATTAACCTTTAAATTCCATAAGCAACCAAGGGAGGTTTGGATGGATGGGTATATTGAAGTTCTGGGGCATGTTGGTGATAGACTACAACATGCTAAGAATGAGGACAATAAATGGGGTTGGATGAAATCTGTGACTGTGATGAAGATGGATCAGAACAATTCACCGTGGGATTGGTATGACCTTAGCTTGCTTGAGCTTGACAATCCTCCTTTTAAGTTAGATGTCAACTGGATTCCTATTCATCGTATTCCTAAATGCTTGATTTCGAAGTACTTAGGACATTAGAGATACATGATGAACTAAAGATCATCCAACCTTCACAACTTCTTGATCGTCCTAGTATCAGTAATATTAGGATGCTTCAGGATTTTAACTTCATCAACTATCCTTATACTTTGGATGATCCTCCAGCTGGCACGGAACCTGTTTATAAGGTTGAAGGAAAAAGCCCTGTAGAATAAGGATTTGTATTTTGCTTATGCATCTAAAGTAACAATAGGTAATTATTTAATTGAATTAATGAAAATCTTATCTTATCAATCTTTGATTGTGAATGGATCAATTTTTAGTCAATCTCTGTATATGAATATCTTCTTAGTCTTTGACTGTGAATGGATCAACTTTTAGTCAATCTCTAATTTTGGATTGACGATTTGTCAATCAGTAGTTTTTCACCGTTCTATTGATACCCTTAAGATTATCCTAAGTATCGTACCAATTACCAGTGCATCATCACGGTTCTACTAATGTACCTCAAGTTTTTGGTAATTGCATTAGTTACCTAGGTTCCCAGGTGTGACTGGAACATTTTTCCATCTTTTAGCCCAGTTTAGATAAAAATTATCCATCCAGTTCTTCGTTAACCAAGCATTTGGGACTTATAATTTTTACTTGCATGGTTTTTTTATGTATTGACAGCCAACTTTGTTGGTTCCTTTATTGATATCGACCAATATTTTGTTGGTGGTTTATGTTGACAAACAACATGGTTGGCGCCTTTATTGATGCTGACCAACATTTTTGGTGTTTTTGTTGATACCGACCAACATTTTGTTGGTGGTTTATGTTGACAACCAATGTTGTTGGTGCCTTTGTTGATTCTGACCAATATTATTGGTGTTTTTGTTAATACCGACCAACATTTCGTTAGTGGTTTGTGTTGACAACCAACATTTTTGGTGCCTTTCTTGATGCTGACCAACATTGTTGGTACTTTTGTTAACGCATTTGCGGCGTAGTGTATATCACCAGTACGCTAAAAAATAACAATTTTGGGAAAATCATATTCTCATTAATATTGAAATGAACTGAGTACAACATGACTTCATCACTGATAATATTTTGTCCGGTGTTCTTCATTTCAGGGATTCTCGAATTCTTCACCTTCCAAAGTCTCAATTTGATATGTGCTTGGTCGGATAACTTTTGTAATACGATAAGGCCCATGCTAATTGGCTTCAAGCTTAATGTTCTTTTGAATCACCTTATTTAAAATATAATCACCTTCTTTTAAGCTTCTCGGCTTCACCCTTTTGTTATAGAAATATGCAGTCCATTATTGATAGGATGCATTCCTTAAAGATACATCTTCACGTACCTCTTTTAGCATGTCTAAGTTTAGACTTCTCATTAAATAACTGACTAGGGTGTTAAAATTAAGAACTCTGTGAGTAGGTAATCCTAGCTCAATAGGAATTATATCTTCAGTACCGAATGCTAGCATGTAGGGAGTTTCTCCAATAGCTGTTCTAGGGGTTATTCGGTAAGCCCACAAGACGGAATGCAGTTCATTGATCCAATTCCTTTTAGCATTTTCCAGCCGTTTCTTCAACCCATTCAATAAAGTTCTATTTGTTACCTCTATTTGGACATTACTTTGAGGGTTACTAGGAGTAGAGTGGATTTTTTGGACATTGGATTGGGCACAATAAGTAGCGAATTCGTCGTTATCGAATTGTGTGCCATGATCAGTGATAAAGGCGTAGGGCAAGCCATACCTGCATATGATATTCTTCCAAATAAACTGATAAACCTTTTAATAAGACATATCGATCAATGGTTCAACTTCCACCCATTTAGTGATGTAATCAACAACTACCACTAGATACCTGAACCTTCCTTGTGTAGTCAGTAAAGGCCCGACCAAGTCGATTCCCCATAGAGCAAAGGGCCAACGTGAAGTGATTGGTGTTAGGAGAGCTTGTGGAGTCTGGCGTATGCTGGAAAACCTCTGTCACTTATCACACTTCTTGGAAAAAGTTGTGCAATCAACTCGCATAGTTGACCAATAGTACCCCTGTGTGTTATTTCTAGCAATAAAGTTCTCCCTTCTACATGGGCTCCGTAAGACCCTTCATGGACTTCCTCAATCAAATGTTTTACTTCAGCTGGATGCACACAATGTTGCAGACCAGTAGTCAGTCCTCTTCTATACAACACACCATTGTCTAGCACATATCTTACAGCTTTGTATTTCAACTTCTTAGCTTTAAGTAGGTCGGTCGGTAGAATTCCATCTTCAATATAAGCTCTTATAGGATCTGTAATACCCCGTGTTTTAATTTTTTATTTTTATTAAATTTTGGAGTAAATTTTTTTTGGATTTAATGGCCTTTAAGAACTTAACTTGGTTTTATTTTATAATTTTTCAATTGGGAATTAATTCGGGCCTTTTATAAAAAGTTTATAAAGTTTTTATCTTTTAACTGGCAGGTACATTTTTAAGAAAATTGATTAGATTAACAAGTCGGATTTTAAAAGATTTGGATTTTAGTACTGGGGTTGTTCAAATGACATCGTATGTCGTTCGAACGACACCGTACGTCATTCGAACAACAGAGGCGGTGATTGGATGGGTGTCTCCTAATTGTGTTTAAATCTTTAACCCTTTATATACTAAACATAAATGGGGCTGGGATTTCGAAAATCACTATTCTCACAAACTTTCTCCATAGAGCTTTTTCAAAACATATTTCTCTAAACATCAACCCCTAGCCCCTAATTTTCACAAAGTTTTGAAGATTCAATTGGTGCTTTCTTAGAGGAGTTCAACCTTCTACTCAGATTTTCATTCAACTAATCACAGGCATGAATACTATAATCTTTTCCTTTAGTGTTATGCGTTTTAAGTGTCGCCTAAACCATAATCTCATGTTTTGAGTAAAACCAATTGGCAATCTAATTAGAGAAAGTGGACACATAAAACTTGGGGATGTTTTTATGAAATATCTTAATACGAATAATATTCATAACCCTTGGGTATGTAGGATGCATGAGTGGATTTTGGGATTTATTGGTGTGGGTTGCATGTAGAAAAGCCCTAGCGGTGAGTTAAATAAATTTAGGGGCATATAACTCATGTAAGTTACGTTGAGATAATAAAATTTGGGATTATGTCATGTTCATTATGAAATTCAGTGTTTACATTAAAATAATTAATTGAGAAATTAAGATTTAATAGAATTGGTCTATCATGCGTAGTTTAGTACATTGATTGATTGTGCTTATTCATGTGACTTGTTGATATTCATTAATTGCCTTGTGATGACGGGTTGTTGGGTATTTTGATCTCCCTATATTTTAGGATGCCTTCTAGGTATGGTACTAGTGAGGGTAGATTATTACGACTTGATTATGTCGGGGGTAGGCTGATTTTTTGTTACTTTACCGTCGTTACTCTATCCTAGGCATGAGACTATGTCTAGATTTATGTTAGCAATTCATCCTATACATAGGGTAGGACGTATTGATAACTTAGGGACCCTTAGGTATGGGACTAAGGGGTATTTTGAGGATCTCACATCGATAAAAGGGTGGGGTAATTTATAAATTGTGAAATTGAGAATTAATGCCTAAGATAAAAATGAGTATTAAAATTGGTGGCGGCATAATGTGTCATTGATCGATAGTATAAACAGCTCAGCTTGGGCGATTTATGTCGTGTTGTGAGTTGGAACCTTGTCATATTTGTGGGAATCGACATGTTAAACGGATTCGTGTGGCTATTGACAAGGGGAAGTGTGACACTTTGGTGGATTGCCACCCACGACGGGAGGACCGTCATAATAAAAAATGAGAACAATAATAAAATTTGGTTAATTTAATTAAATTAACCTCCTGGGACTTGGGAATTTAAAATCACATTGGTTTGCCTTTTTAAATGGGAATTTTTGTGGGTAGTTAGTCAATTAAATTTATCGCATTTAATTATTTCGTTTAATTAACATACTATATTGTAATATTATGCGTATAATGATACTATCTGGATTCAAGGATCCTATTTGAGGGGAGTAGTGTGTATTCATGCTCGGGTCTCTGACCTCGTACGTTCACTAACTTTTCAAGATAAGATTGGAGAAGCTACATAAGATTATCAGAGTTTATCATTTGGAGGTGCAGCTGGAGTTATATATTTCATTTACTTCATTTTAGTTAAACTTTGTTTTCAGTCCTAATTCTATTATGAGACTTCATTTGAGTTTTATTGGGTCATTCGGTTCCAAAGTTGTTTAGAGGATTTCAGCTGAAATATTCAGTAAGTTTAGCATTCAGATTTTATTAAATCATTATTGGAGATTGGATTTATTCGGATTTTTAGCATGTGATGGATCGTTATCATTTATTTATTATTATCAGTTGGGAATTATTCAATTATTTTATCTTGTGGATGATATATTTATATCTCATATCTGTCTCATGCTAAGAATGGTACTTATTTAGTTTAAGCCCGACATAGTTTGGCTGCGGTGGCTAGCCACGTCGTCTGTCGAATTTTGCAGGGTGTGACAAGATCCGTCCATGATGGCCCCATATCAACTGTAATAAAATTAACCATCAGATCTTCATCAATGCTCCTATTAATAAGTAGCTCAATAGGAATAGTTATTCGCAGCTCAGTTGTAGTTCCTGAATCTAGCCAAGTAAGTGATTCTCAGAAGTGCTTGGCCTTTTAAAGAAGTCCTTAGCTCATATACAACGTAATATCCCCCCAACTCCACAACCCAATACATCAATCTTTCGATTTTCTCTGGCTTGTGCAAATCTTGCCTCAGTGGTATGTCAATGTATACCACTATGGTATGAGCTTGAAAATATGACTTCATTTGTCTACTAGACTCAATTAAGGCCAATGCTAACTTCTCCAGCCTGGGATATTTTGACTTCTGCTCCTCGAAAAACTTTTCTAGTGTAATAAACTGGCTTTTGAACTCCATTCTCCTCCTTGATCTAGGCAGAGCTAATAGTGGATAAAGATACAGCTATATACAAATACAAATTTTCTCCCAACATTGGTCGGGAGAGTAGTGGGGGTGCTCCTAGGTACTTTTTCAATTCCAGGAAGGCTTTTTCACATTAATCATTCCATTAAAAGATTTTTGTGAGTACCTTAAAGAATGGTAAACATATGTCTGTTGCTCGGGATGCAAATCTATTGAGTGATGCTACATGCCCTATTAGCCTTTGAACATCCTTTTTACTAGTCGGGGATTGTATTTCTATCAAAGGCATGATGTTATCTGGATTAGCTTCAATGCCCCTTTGGTTTACGATATACCCGAGGAACATTCCCTCTTGAACTCCAAAGACGCATTTGGTCAGGTTTAACTTCATCTCGTTCTTTTCTAATTGATCAAACATCTGACTGAGGCCAGCAATATGATCAACAACTTTTTTTCTCTTCGTCACCATATCATCAAAATACACCTCCATATTCTTGACTATCTTCTCCTCAAATACTTTGTTCACCAGTCCTTGATAAGTGGTACCTGTATTTTTAGACCAAATGGCATAACATTATAGCAATAAGTTCCTCGGGGATTAATAAAGGAATTACTTTATCTGTCTTCTGGCTTCATTTTGATCTAGTTATAATAAGAATATGCATCCATAAAACTCAGCAGCTCGTGCCCGGAAGTATCATCCACCAGTTGATCAATTCATGGCAAAGGAAAATGATCCTCTAGGGACGCTTTATTCAAGTCAGTAAAATCCACACACATCCTCCACTTATTGCTTTTCTTCTTGACCATAACTACGTTGGCTAATTAGTCAGGGTACTTCACATTTTTAATAAAGGAAGCCTTTTGAAGCTTCTCCACTTCTTCTTATATAGCCTAGTTCTTCTCCAGGCTGGAAACTCTTCTTCACTACTTTACAGGTTTAACCTCCTTATTAACATTAAGCTCATGGCACATGAAATTTGTGTCTATGCCAGGCATATCTTCATGGCTCCATGCGAACACATGTTTTCTTTGTCTCAAGAAGGCCTCCAACTCTTATTTAAGAACTGGATCCAATGACGTTCCTATTTAAGTTATTATCTATGCTTTATCATCGTCCAGAACAATACTTTCTATTACCTCCATCACCTGGCCTTTTTCGAGCTCAAATTCATCTCCTAGATCTAAGGTTTCAACCTCAGATTCGTTGTTCGGCTCAGATATATCCACTTGATAAGTGGTTGGTACCCCCTTTACTTCTAGTATATCTTCCTCCTCGGTAGATGAATAGTAGCATTCTCGAGCTACTTTATGATCTCCTTATACTATTCCAACTCCCAAGTTGGTCGAGAACTTCAGGCATTGATGAACAGTAAAAGCTATAGCTTCAAACTTCTTCAGACATACTCTTCCCATGATCATGTTGTAGGCAAAATGAACATTTTTGTCCATTACAAGGAATGTCACTTTCTCTGTCTTACTCATCGGCCATGTCCCGATCAACACAACTAGCTTGATTATTCCCAATGGAAATACTTTCTCACCATAGAATCCAATGAGTGGCCTGTGGTAAGGCTCCAGTTGGCTGAGTTTTAAACCCAAACTATCAAAGTAGGGGTAAAACATAATGTCCGCCGAACTGCCATTATCCACTAGTGTCCTTGCTACCAGTAAATCTTTCATCCTGACTCTGATAACTAAAGGATCATCATAAGGATACAATACTCCGTATAGATCATTCTTGGAAAATCCAATTACGAGCTTATCCTTGTTAACTTTCCTTAGTCGGTCTTGCTCGGCGAGGTTGATCCGTTGGATATAGGAATAGGCCTGAACCTCATTGAGGTAAGCCTTCTTTTCAGCTGTATGATCTCCTCCTCCTTCATATCCACCTCTAATCATATGGCAATCAAAGGATCCAAAATTGAGTGTAAAATACCTTGCATTCGGGTTGCCTAGGCTTCTTGGGGAGATCAAGATCTTCTTCTGGATCATCGTCATGGTTCCTCTTCTTATCTTCTGTAGGCTTAACATGTGATTTGGATCGTTGTCGACCTCTACTCCTAGATCTTCCACTAGCTTACCAATCAACAAATCTGTCCAATTTTCCTCTTTAGATCAGTGACTCTATCTCATTCTAGAGAGTTACATCGGATGGTCGTATGCCCATTATCTTTGTGAAATTCATAATACTTTGACTTATACCTCTTATCAGCGGGTGACCTTAAATTTTTAGGCCAACTCAAATAATTATTATGCTTGATTTCTTCCAAAACATTATGTATATCCACTGTTAAGGGAGTGTAATTGGTAAATTTTCTGAGTCGATCTAGGCTTTCTTTTACTTTCGAATTCGTGCGCTCATTGAGATTCTTGTGCTCCTTCTTATCCGACTTCCCTTTTGTCTTGACTTCCACCTTTGCATCTCAATTCTTTTTAGCAGCCATAGCTTCCTCGGCATTCATAATCTTCTCTTCTTTGGCCATCAATTCCATCAGCGTCTTTGGGGCATATTTTTCCAAATTATAATATAGTTTATGGGGAATCAAACCACTCATGAGGGCAGTGGTTGCAGTCTTCTCTTTGTAATCAGTGACTTCTAATTTCTCGTTATTGAAAAGAGTCATTGTCACACCCCGCCTAATTCTAGCATAAGCCGCCACCAAAATTAAGCCGGGTGTGAGTACATAAAATATCATTCTTAGCATGAGACAGATATGAGACATAAATAAATCAGTCCATAAGATACATAATTGAATTAAACTCAAATGCTCATAAACAACTAAGCGATAAAAGATCCATCACATGCTAACTCCAATAATCCATACTCCAATAATGATTAAATAAAATCTGAATAATCCCAACAAAAATCCTCTAAACAACTTTGGAATCGAATGGCCCAATTAAACTCAAATGAAGTCTCATAATTTATTACGACTGAAAAGGAAAGTCTAACTAAACTATGCCATAAAATGAATAACTCCAGCTGCACCTCGAAATGATACCTCCGATGAACTTATGCAGCTTCTCCAATTCTAATCCTAAAAAATATTAGTCAACGCATGGGTCAGAGCCAAAGCCCTGAGCAAGAATACACACTACTCCCCTCAAATAGGATCCTTGAATCCAGACAGTAGCATTATACACAATAAATATCACAATAGAATATTTTAAATTAAACGGACTAATTAAACGCGATAATTATAAATCACTAACTACCCACAGAAATCCCATTTATAAAGGAACACCAATATAATTTTAAATTCCGAAGTCTCACGATGTTAATTTAATTAAATTAATCAGCTTTTATTATAGTTCTCACTTTTTATTAAAGTGTCACACTTCCCCTTGTCAATCATCCTTTGACCCGTTTAAACTGTCGGCCCCGGCATATGACAAGGTTCCACACACGACATAACATAAATCGTCCTCTGACCCGTTTAAACTGTCGGTCCCGACACATTATGTCGCCACAAATTTTAATACCCGTTTTTATCTTAGGCATTAATTCTCAATTTCTCAATTTATAGTCACCCCACCCTTTTAATCTATGTGAGATCCTCAAAATACCCCTTAGTCCCAAACCTAAGGGTCCCCAAGTCATCAATACGTCCTATCCTATGTATAGGAGGATTTTCTAACATAAATCTTAACTTAATCTCCTACTTAGACTACCGTAATGACGATAAAGTAACAAAAATCAGCCCACCCTCAAGATGATAAAAACGCAATAATCTACCCTCACTAGTCCTATACCTAGAAGGCATAAATCATGAAAGGTCTACTCGCTAGTCCCATACCTAGAAGGCATCCTAAAGTGTAGGGAGAGCAAAATTACCCAACAACCCGTCGTCACAAAGGCAATATAATAATACCAAAAAGTCACACAAATATGCATAATAAATCAATGTTCCAAACTACTCGTGATAGTCCAATTCAATTAAATCTTTAATTTATTTATCACAACGTCAATAATACCCAAATAATCTTATTGAATTATTTTAAATTAAATATACAAAGTTTTCATCATATATACATGAAAAACCAAATTTTATTATCTCTACATGTATTTCATGAGTTATACGCACCCAAAAATTATTTATTTTAAAACTAGGGTTTTTCTACATTCAACCTACACCAATAAAACCCAAAATCACTCATGAATCCTACGTACCCAAAGGGTTATGAATATTATTCAGATTAATTTTCTTTTATAAGAACATCCCCATAATTAGTATCCACTTTTTCTAATTAAGCTGCTAATTATTTTTAAGAAAATATGTAATTAAGTGTTTAGGCGACACTTAAAATACATAATACTAAAGGAAAAGAATAAAGTATTCATGCCTGTAAAGATCGTGTTGAAAACCTGTTTAGAAATCTGGATTCCTCTCGAAAAATTAGCAAAAGAGTGTTCTTGAACAATCTAGATTAAACACCAATTAAGCCTTCAAAAACTTGTGCCAAAACTTGTGAAAAAAACGGCGTCGTTTGAGATGAGGTGTAAAAAATGTAGAGAGATTCAGAGTTGCCAGCCTATTTTACTCAAAAAACACAAAAGAAAAAGGGGAAGCCATCCCGAAGGATGGCATCCAAAGAAATACTGGTGCATGCAAAACCAAAATGATTTGAGAAGGGTTTGAAGGCTAAGTTAAGAAATGGGAAGGTGTTAGGCACCCATTTTTCCCTTTCTGTCTCTCATGGATATTTGCTATTTTTATTTATTTTTCCCCATGATATGTGTGCATGTGTATATATATAAAGTGTAGATACGAATCCTCGACTTGTATCATGGAAAAGATAAACCGAGTCATCCGTAGGAAGATATAAGAATAATATTAGAAAAATAAGATTTACGCGATTACCCCTACGTTGATCGTTATAACAGAACGATAACACATATGAAACAATACGTCACTAAGGGCAAGTATGTAGAATATAAGAAGATTAGATTTAGATAAAATAGGAGAATAAGAGAAAAAGTGAGAAAAGGACTCGAGTCTCAGGTTTTACCCCGAGACGCCTACGTTGCCTATAAAGGCATCAAAGTCCATGTAATTCGCATACAAAACGAGGGGTGGGGTTTATCCCATAAATCCAAATGGGGGATCTCTTATTTGTGAGTGTGTGTGCGTGTAGAAAAAGTGTTTTAGTTGTGAGAAGAGTGTGAGAAAAGTATGAGAATACCTATTTGGAATTTATGAGCAAACCCTCTTTTTCTTATTTTTTGGGTTTTATTTATATGAAAGTAAGAGATGTGCAATAATACTAAATAAAAAGTATATTAGGATGTGTGAGATGAGATAATAAGGGTGCTAAGTAATAAAACAAGTTATTGAGAGTTTATGAGAATTTAAGAGAAAGTTGAGAAAGATGGACCTTCTTAAAGATCTTGAGCTTGAGCTTGATCTTGAATGTTGGAGAGCAACCCTTACACTTGGATGATGATGGAGAGTGACTAATTCACCAAGTTTGATGAAAAGGATGATGAAAAGTGGATGTATAAAAGGGATTTGGAGGTTGAAATCACGTTCCCTTCGAGAGAGGTTTCTGTGATTCGTTGAGAGTGAATTTTATCAGATCTGGGCTCCCCTTGCAAATGAGGTGAAGGCCTCCTTTTATAGGCCCAGGTCACTGCCGATCGGCATAGACCTGGTTCTGTCGATAGGCAGGGTCTGGAACCTGCCATTTGGCAGTGTATTTCAGGCCTTTTCGGGAAATCGACTGGCGAGGGCAAACCGTTAGTCAGAATCAAGCACGGGGTAGACTATTGGAAAGGTAATTCATAGACCTTCGAAAGTACTTTGGACCGCTACCGGGTTCGGGAGTTGACATTAGGTCAAATATGTCTCAGAAGCATGTCGGTCCATTGGACAGGGAATTGTTTGGACGTAAATGGATCATTCATCCGCATGGTAAGTACGAATCGTGCACGGGGTAGACCGTTGGAAAGGTTAGGAGATGTAATTCAACATTCCAAAGAGTTTGATTTGGTTTGGGGAGTTGACTTTGGTCAACCTAACCCTGGAAGCGTTCGGTGACCTCTTGGAGTTCCATATGGTAAGTCAAAATAGTGGGATGTACCATTGGAAATGGTATTCAGTGCCCTTTGAAGATTCATTCAGGCTTGATTGAGCTGAAGAGTTGACTTAGGTCAAACAGAGCCCGGGAGGGCCCGATGGCCTCTAGATAAAGTTTTGAATGCAAACGAATCGTTCATCCGCATGGTAAGTCAGAATTGCGCATGCGATGGAACGTTAGAAAGGGTATTCAGCTCCCTTCAAAGATTCGTTCAATCTCAGTCGAGATGAAGAGTTTGACTTTTTGGTCAAACTGAGACGGGGAGTGCTCAGTGGCTTCTAGGTCAGTACTCGGGACATGACCTGGGTTTGTAGTGATGAAGGGAGGTACTAGGGACCTAAGAAGAGTTAGGGGTAATGGACTGGGGTGTCTACAAAAGGATTTTTGGCTTTGGAATTTCTCCCAATTTATCTTCCAAACGCTGAATGGACCCCTTCCAAGCATCATTTCCAGCACCAGATCTATGGGTGACAACTCTTTTATATCGACTAACTGATTGTGCTGAGATTTCCTCTTGCAAACCTTTTCTTTGACTCGATCGAGCAGTTTATCAAGTGTTCAATCTGGATTGGGCTAAGCCTTCCCTCAACTCGCTTGGTAATCGAGTATTTCTCGACGCAACCCGAAGGGCATTTCCCTTGGGTCCCAAATAATCGAAAGAAGAGGCCTTACTTAGCCTTTCTAAGGGACTCAATATTTTTGGGATGAGGAACTATCCATTAGAGTAATTAATAATCTTGATAGGAGAAGTTTCTCCAAGACGGTGTGAAGGATCCCTTGAAGTTCTGGAATGGCTATGCCCAACACTCCTTATGGGCGACTGTGGCATACTCCTTTAATTGAATTGTGAAGGAAATCTGGCTTGAATAGTTTGGGCCAATTATCTTATTGTATCCTACATTACCTCTTGACCTTTGTCCAGGCTAGCCAAAATTCTAGTTAAATCGTCGTTATTTAGAGGGGCAGAAGGATTAGGCAAAATTCCCTAATTTCTAGTGCATGATTCAAGAATTTCAGCTATGTGTGATGAATTAGTGAAAGTATTTTGTAATACATTCCCACAGACGGTGCCAATTTGTTGATGCAAAAAACCAGACTAGGCCTAATTGATTTATCACAGATAAATAAGTAGAAACAAATAAGACAAAGAAATTTTTAAAGTGGTTCGTCTTAATACAATAGCCTACGTCTACTGTTATGTATTACTTGACTACCTTGATTTGTTTTTCCCTCCTCTGCAATGAGGGTGATACAATGTACTTATATCCCAACGGGGGTGTTGATAGTTATCGTGTGAAATGATGGAATGCCTTAATTTGTTATACGTTTACATCAGTACATAATGAGAATTAAATATAAGACTAATGTTGCTTCGTTGGCTATGCTAGTTGGATTTCTAGTCGTTGGTCAGTTTTCCAAGTTGGTTGGTATCCCTTGTTGGTCGGGCTACCTTGTTGGTTTGTCTTCTCTATTGGTCGGGCTTTTGTATCATGCTAACTTGGACTTATGCCATATTAGATGACACATGTTGGCTTATAATTGGTCCACATAAGGTAGTGAATTTTGGTATCAACACCACGATTGTGTATAATGAGACTATACATATTCCAACATCTAGGCCCACGTGTTTGGTAGAATTAACTATTAATGGCCAACCACTGAGCCGACCAAGTGAAGCATTGATCAAACCAAGGTAATGACATCCTGATAATGCCCGATGATCACTTTATGATGACAAATGTCATAAGTTCATCAGTCCATGTCACATTATAAATTTATGGCATAATAAAATCCCCCAATACTTCATTCATGATTGGAACAAGTAGTAGCTTGCCCGAATCATAAGATTTTTGAAGTGGCCAGGCTTATGGAATGGATGGATGGAGTATTAACTTGAAGGAATTTATAAAAACTTAATTGTTACCCTTTGATTGTGGCTCTAGTCTTTTGAAGAGCTTGGTTGGCAACTGATCTCCAAAAGTTGAGACATCTGGGAATATGATTTTTATTCTTGATACAGTGGAAAATTTGTAAATATGATAACAAATCGTGAATCATCCAGGGGTATGCCAATAATAAAATGCATTGGGTAGTGAATCTCCGTCAAAATGAAATATTAGATACTTTTTATCATACCATCCCTAGGAAATTATGGGGACGTCATCTGGCTTATAAAGTGACATTTCCCTGCTCGGTTCACTTCACCATTCAATAAAAAATCTCTTTTTTTATTTCCAAGTTTTTCTTCCATTTATAAGAGTCGTGTTTATCCTTTACGTTGTAAGGTCACCTTTTCCTTTCCCCTTAGTAATTCTTTTACGATTGTTTGCTGAAATGTGGTTTATATTGTGGATGAGAGTCCACTAGAGCTTTTTAGGGTTACCTATAGAATCCCTATGTGGGTAAAAAGAGAATTACTGAATGAGGCTTATGACATCTATGCTTTGCTATGGGCCATTGGTTATCCACTATTTTTATTGCTGAGTGTGGGTCACTTTTCCCCCAATTATTTATTTTTGGAGTTTTTCCAATACTTTGATGTGGTTACTACCCAAGTTTGCCGAAACACTTGGAGAATCATTAATGCGGTTCACTGCATTAATGAGCAATATGGTATACATATTAGGATAAAAAAGTTAATGTGATGTTACCAGTGGGGTACTACTAACGAGGCATTCCAATAGGTCTTTGGTTTTGAATCTACCATATTCCTGTAAAGTCTATTGGGATCACAGTTTAATTACATTGAATTGGCAGTTTGACCCTCTTCTTGAGGGTTCCGTGTATAATGGCCAGAGGTGCCCTTAGGAAGGCCAAGGAATAGGTAAAACATGCAAACACATTTCAAATGTATTTCCATATGTTTTATACTTTACTTTTATAGCTAATTATGTATCTCTAGTTTCTGTGTTTTTATAGAGAAGAGTAAGAAGAAAATCCCTTGCTATTTTGAGGTCAGTTTTTTTAATATGGAAATTGTTTGATCGATCCAGTAAAGAATTAGTACTAAAGACCATCCTAGGTCAGCCTAGTTCTTACTTAGATACTGGATATCTACTACATCTTTTGTAGCTATACCAACTGAGGAAATACCCTCGCCCCCCATTTGTTTTAATGACCCTGCTTCCTTTTCTTCTCTGGTTCTGACTTCTCTCACAGAGTAAAAAGAAATTTCTCAGTAGAAAGCACCTATTCCTACTTTAAGCCTATATATGTTTCTCTATTTCCAAGCAACATCCCATCTTCAGACAGGGTGAAACAAAAAAATGCCAATCTCCTTGTCGAAACTAGGTCGCCTCCCCTAATGAGCAAAAAAATTGAAGCTGGGGGATCTAGTCATTATGTCCTCATGGACACATCCCCTACCAAGGATCATGAACCTCTACCTAAGAGGTTAAGTAAGTGTTCGACTCCCCATATGTAGATGGTTGTAAAGAAACCGGCAGAAAAGGGTAAGGGTATTGCTCAATCTATCGTAGTTAAGCCTGAACTTGCTTACGAGCTGATTAGTGCTGTAATTCTCCCTATCGATGAAGCGGATCTTATCTCCCTCACTCAATATTAGTTGATAGGGAAAATCATAATTTGTCCCTTATAAATTGGTTATACATTATATAATAATTATTATATATCCTCAATTATATTTTTTAACTTGGTTTTCTAAATATTTATCTTGCAGTTCTTAATTGATTATGACCAACTTATGTGGAGGAATGATAAAATGAAAGAGTCATCCTCTGATGTTGAGGATACCTTTAAAGGACTGGAAAAATCTTTGGAAGTTTTTGGCCGCTCTCATGACGACCTGATGAATGAGAAGAGGAGGCTGGAAGAGATGGTCAGATCACTTGAGCAGGAGAAACATTAGGAAGATAATACTGCGACTAGTACCAAAAAGGAGGCAGATAATACCAGGAGGGTTACTAAATAGGCCATAATCCAGGGGTTAGAGGAAAAGTCAAAGGTTGCCAAGGATAAAGAGGATTCATTCACAAGGGGCTGTGATAAGGCATTTTCCAATGACTATATGCAGATAGATTATTTGAAGAAGTCATCCTTTAAGGATGGTTAAGATGCAACCCTTACTAAGGTCATAACTTCTGAAGAGTTAAACTCTTTTACTTGCACAATCCTAGAACTCCTCCTCAAATTGACGAGGAGATGAATAAGGAGGAGAAGGAGGTTGGTGAGCTTGTAGCCAATGAACAAACGGTGGTCATCGAGCGAATAGAGGGTGTCATTAACATAGACAAGGAGAAGGTGAGATATGGTTCCCTATAGTGATGTAACTCCTTTTTTATTATAATAAAAAAAAGTTTTTGTTCCTCATATTGTCGTCTTGGTCAAATTCTTGTAAGTTCCTTTTCTCAATAAATATGTATATTCGACCACCTATTTTTCAGTTTAATGCCAGCCTGGCGTATGTGGTCGCTATCCAGAGCGATTTTCAAGCAAGGAGTAATCAACTATTTGGTTTTGGCCATAACGAGATGGATGAGGCTGAGCTTATGGAGTTTTTCATCAAAGATGTATCCACTCAGGCCAGGGAAGCATATTTATGTATATGTCACCTTTTTCATCAGGGAGTGACAAATAACACTTCTTATCAAGTCATAAGTAAACTGCATCAACTTTTCATGTCGATTATAAAAAAAACAATTTGACTTGAAGAAGAGCGGTGAATTTGATCAGAAGTTTCTTTCTTTGTCATCATCTCACTCCAAGAAAGAGTTTGTCCTAATCTCATAACTTATAAGTTCTAGAGAGGTCGCCACACCGCACGAGAAGGAGAATAATGCTTTAGCCCTTGAGCTTGGAGGTCTCAAGAAGACAGGTTTTGCCGACCAAAATAAAGGGTTTTTTTTCTTAGAAGAGGAGAATGCTCGCATGAGGGAGGAACTAGAGCAGATAGATAAATCCAAGGTTCAGTTTTCTCAGCGGCAAGAAAGTAATTTTAATTAGTGGAGGAATAATGGACCAAGAAGGCTCTTTTTTACTAGGCTACGACCATAAAGAATCAACTCTCCACTATCAAGAGGTTGATTGAGAAGGTAGACTAACTGATCTATCTATTCCATAAATAACCTTGTACGGCCTAAATGAATACTAATGATGTGTCCCTTATATACATGGTAACATAACTTGATCATGCCTGTAAGGTTAGTTATAAACATGGTTGGATTAATGACTTTATTATAATGAAAGTGCCCAAGGAAAATAAACTATGGTATTGGCATGACCCTAGATGCCTAGAACTTTCGAACCCTCCTTTCAAACTGGATGTTACCTAGATTCCTTTGGATGCTATTCCCGTGAGCTTGATTAAAAAATACCTTGGGGAATTTGGCCTATGTAGGGATGATGAGCTTTACCGACCACTACATTATATAGATCGGGCAAGTTCTAGCAGTCAACATGGCTTAGAGAGTTGAGGACTACCATCTCCCCTCATGCATTGCATGTTCCTCCAGCTCATTTTAAGAATGTATTAAGGGAGAAAATCTCATTCTCTCTGATAAATTGTTGTATTTTTTTTTGCTTGGTTTGTAATAATTTTTCATCATTCATAATGAAAATCTACATATTTTTTTATTCTGCATCAACTTATTGATTGTTAGTTATTTAGAAAAGGGGTCTACTAGTTGTTTAGTCTTATCGTTATATGGTCAGCTTTATCCGACTAATCTTCCATAATAGGTACCGATGCCAGACAAACCTAGGTTATCCTTTCTTAGGTTTCATTATCGTGTAATCCATCTTATTGGTTATACAGACGGATCTTGTCATCTTGACCAAGTATCAACGTTAGCTACCAAAGGCTACTAAATGTGTTAGGATTTATCCTTGTGTTTAACCGGTTATGGTTGGAACTTATCGTCCATTTGACTAACTACAACGAATATCCTTAATTTAGTTAAATAAAATTCTTATTTTTGGTCTATCATAAGGTGAGACCATGCATGATGTTTGGAAATTTTTGTTCTTAACCTTGTGGGGTCATACATGAATTTTTTATTTAGTTTGTGTCGCTGGGATTTCTCGTTACTAAGATTAGATGTCTCCCATACCTATGAAAAAAAACATAAAAAGGGGTAATAATAGTCATGGGGAATTAATAATTTTTATTGAACACTGAAAATTTGTTAGAGGGAAATGAAAAGACTTTTGAATAAAAAGACTTTATATTTTTGTACTTATTGATATTACTACCTCAGGTATTCTACATTTCAAGGGTTCTTGAACTGTTTTCCTACCAATGTTTTAATTTTGTAAGTGCCTGGTCGGATAATAGCAGAAATTCATTACGGACCACGCCAGTTTGGCTTCTGGTTTTCTTTCTGAAGGAATTTTTCAACACATAGTCTCCATCCTTCAAAATGCTCTCCTTCACTATTTTGTTGTAAAATCGAGCAGTTCTCTATTAGTATGCTACCACACTAAGTGTTGCATAATCTATGACTTCTTCCACTAGGTCTAGATCTAACCTTCTTATGAGGTCGATCTTCAATGATTCAAAGTTGAGGACACGGTGACTTGAAATACCTATTTTTGTTAGGACCATTGCTTCTATTTTGAAAGCTAACATGTAAGGAGTCTCTGTAGTAGCTATTCTCGGCATTGTCCTGTACGCCTAGAGTATAATTTGTAGCTCATTGATTCAGTTTTCTTTAGCACCATCCAGTCTCTTCTTTATTCTGCTGAGTAGAGTTTTGTTTGTTACTTCTGTTTGCCTATTGCACTATGGATGACCAAGCGTAGAATGTAGTTTTTGAATATTAGAGCGAATTTAATAGTCTTCAAAATCCGGATTGTCGAACTCTACACCATATCCTATAATGAAGGCATATGACATTCCATAACATCAAATAATGTTTCTTCCATATGAAATGGAAGAACTTTTTATATAGCATTTCTACCAAGGGACCCATTTAGTGAAATAGTCCACTGCAATAACAAAATATTTGAACCTTCCTTTTTTTTAGTAGAGGGCCGACTAAATCAATACCCCACATGGAAAATAGCCAAGGTGATGCGATTGTGTGAGTGAAAGCCCTAGTCTTTTGTTAATTAAGGAATATTTATGACACTTATCACATTGCCTTGAATAATCTTCTTTTATAGTAGGCTCGTAATATCCTTGCGTGGCTACTTGCTTAACCAATGATCTCCCTGTTCAGTGTGATCTATAAGAACCTTCGTGTGCCTCCTTTATAAGGTTGTTGACCTCACTCAGATGGACACATCAGAGTAATTAAATGACAAAACCTCTCCTAAATAAGAATCCTACTTCTAGGACATACCTCTCTTCTTTGTACCGAAGTCCCCTTGATTCTTTAGGTTCTGGTGGGATAATGCCTTTTTCTAAGTAAGCTCTTATTGGGTCCATCCATGATGGCCCCAAGTCTATTCAATTGTATTTGTAATTTTTTCATCAGTACTCCAGTGCATGAGTATTTCTACAAAAATTATTCTTCCTTGATCAGTTCTTGTTGCAGAAGCAAGCCAAACAAGTTTGTTTACTGGGTCATTATCTTCCTAAGGGATCCAAACCACCTTAACTGCTGGGAACATTGACATTAATACTTGTGTTTTTGCTAGGTATTTCACCATGGACTCCTATATTGCCTCATACATTCATAAAACTTGGTTCACTATTAGTTGAGAATCATTGTGTGCTTGTATCTGCTTGGCTCCCATCGATGAATCTTGGCCAAATCCTGCTATGAGAACTTCATAGTCTGACTCATTATTAGAGGTTTCAAATTAGAACCTATAAGCATATTCCATATTAATATCATCTAACATGGTGATTATTACGCCCTCTCCACAACCATAGTCACATGATGACGCTTCTATGCACATTTTCCAAACAGGGGGTCTTCTTTAAAATCTCCTTCGTCCAAGGTTCCATTATTGAATAACTTTTTCAATTTCTCCAGGTTGAGAGAAACTTTTACTTATTTAACCAATAATTTTGATCTGTTAGTGATTTCGACTGGTGAATTAATGGTCAGGCTATTTCCCATAGGAGTCTTCTCATTTCATTGAATAAGTGCTATATCGTTTAAAGAAGTCTTCCTAGTAGGTGGAGATGTTCTCTCTTTTATAGAAGTTTAGTTTATCCTTTCCCTTATTAAGCTCTCTTCCTTAGAAGTTCGCTCGGTGGGTTTCTCCTTTTATTTGAACTCATAAATGAAATGTATTACGTCCTGGCCTTTTATTAACGTTCTTTGTTCACATTCTATGTCATAATATCCTAGTTCTATAGACCAAGATGGTAGTGTATCCGATTTCTCAAGTTTATGAATGAGTTGTCATATTGGAAAGTCTGTATAAACTATAATGATGTGGCCTTAGAAGTATGGCTTTATCCTCTGGGAAGTTTTAATTAGGGCTAATGTTAGTTTCTCCAGCATTAGATATCCGATTTTTACTCCTCGATATGCTTTTCTTGTATAGTAAATGATGTTTTCACTATATTTTCTAGTTGGACCAATGCCGATCTAATTGTTGATTCAAGTACGACCAAGTGTAAGTAAAAATATTCTCCCATGACAGGCCTTGAAAGCAAAGGCGAAGATTATAAGTACTTATTTAATTCCAAGAAAGTGATTTCACATTCATAGTTCCACTCCAATGAATTTTGTAACACCTTAAAAGATGGCAGGTATTTGTCGGTAGCTCGCAAAACGAATCAGTTTAGAGTCTCTACCCTGCCCATTAACTTTTGTACTTTTTTTTATTCGTTGGAGACAACATATTGATATACACTTGGATTTTATCTAGATTTTCTTCAATGCCTCTTTGGTTTACTATGAAGTCGAGGAATGATCATTCTATCACTCCAAAGACACATTTTATTGTGTTAAGCTTCATTCAATATCTTTCTAACAAGTCGAAATATATGGAATGAAGCTTGTCATGACATTGTAATAATAGGTACCTCAAATTTTTAAAAATGAAGTACTTTCTTTATTATATGGCTTCATCTTGATTTGATTATAAGATGAGTCGTATCCATAAAGATAAGCAGCTTATGTCCAGCAGTGGTGTCGACCAACTGATCAATCCTTAGTAAAAGATAGTGGTCCTTCGGGAAAGCATTACTCATATCAATAAATTCAATGCGCATATGTCATTTGTCATTCTCTTCTATAACCATTGCTACATTAGAAAGTTAATCTCAGTACTTGACGTCCTTGGTAGACAGGGTTTTGCCACGGTGCGAGCGTCACCTATGAGCTGGTCATGTTATGTTTGGCTCACCAACTCTATACAAAAATCTAAACTTATGACTACACTCAATGGGTGAGTATAGTGTCCATGTCCGGGTATCGAAAATCCACAGAGACGAGTTGCTAGAATTTATAGGGTTTAATACTCCAAAATAAAAAGTGTAAAAGATAAATTACAACAAAAAGGAAAAGATACAGAGAGGGAAATGATTAATCTAGGCGAGTGTATTTAAACTAGGTAAACAAAGGGAGTAAAAACTATAGGTTGCGTCGAATATCCCTCACCCGAGTTAATTAGTATAAAATGGTTACATGGGTCGATGAGTTATTTAGATTGCTTCTCGTTTCGACAGTTAATTAAATCAAGAGTTGTCACACCCTTAAATTCACATAAAAGCCTAATACGATTTTGGCGTCAATAAATACCCCAAAAATTACGCACGCAAGGTTGTAAGCACGGAACATACATGATATGCCCCGTAAAATCTCCTGAGCATAATAACTAGGACAACACACCCAAAATAGACCCGTAAACTCCATCACCAAAGCAAAGCAACATGTCAACCCGAAATGAGTTCAATCCGACACAACCTAGACTAAGTTAGCTAGAAAGCATATTAAAACGCAATAAATAAAATCAATAAATCTACACTAGAAATCATGGAAAGAAAACGTGTAAACCTAATTATGAAAGCATGTAAATTAACTACAAAGCAAGAATTAAAGGAAATACAACTATATTAATGGAGAGGGAAGATGAATAGTGAAACTTACAACCCAAATGGGTGTCAAACCAAGAAGAATTGAATAAGAACTCAACAAAGCCTCCAAACCCTCAGCTAAACTAACCTAAAAGAATTATATCTGATATTTACAACAAAATTGTTTTAATAGTAAGTGGAATAAAATTAGAAAAGAAAAGGAAAAAGAAAAGAAAAGGAGAAAAAGCAACAAATATCTGTGATCGCGGTTGACCGGTCGTAGGGTCGCGGTTGACCGCACCTTCAAGTTAAAGCACACTGTCTCCTTTCCACAACAAAACTCAAAACCGCGATCGACCGGGCCTCAAACCACGGTCAACTGGTACTCTATTTTTGGCACTTATTTGGTCCATAAAAAGGGGAGAAAGGGTCCATTACGAAAATGGCCATAACTTCATCGTCTGGACTCCAAACGACGGATCATTTGTGGCCATGCAATGCAAACACAACGAACTACGCATCTGTGGAATTTCTATGAGTCAGAGATGAAATTTGAATTGACTAAAATGCCCTTGAAGTAGCATCCGGTGACGACACTTCTCCGAAATGCAACGGATACTCACTTTTAGCGTTCCAATACCTACAAAAGCACAGCTGACCCCTGCAAAGAATGTATATATCCAAATCCAAGGTTATCTAGTTAATGAGCATAAATATAGGGATTTAGGACCATAAAAGTGCTAGAATGTATAAAGATAAAGGGCAGAAATATGCAATATTCGATACGAATCACACCCCCTAACTTAGACATTGCTAGTCCCTAGTAATGAAACAAATAAAACCACTCCACAGAAGGCAGTACAAGATGTATATATGCATGGGAATATAAATTCCACTTTCATAGGGAGCATGATTGCATTTAGCATATGCAATAAGCCGTTGAACTCCTAGGTTACCCTAGTGGACGAGTGTCATCTCATGAGGTTTTTCAGGGATGGAACCCACAAACATCATATGGTTTCCTCAAAATATGCCCAAACCAACATACAACAAGCCCAACAAAAGCGAACAAGATTTCATACTCAATATTACCACAATGAATGAATTAAAATGAAAATACAAATCATTAACATTATAGAATGCACCTCATAGAATTGAAACCTTAAAATGTGGGAGGAGAGCGAGCACAAGAAAAGTGTGATTTGGCAAAAACTTATATAAACCGGATACTAAATAAGGCAAGCCTATATTCAATCCTCATGGTTATTACACTCATCAAGTGAATTCTCTCGAAACAGGGAGGTAACACACGAAACATGCGGGAATAAAGAGTAAATGGAAATGGAAACTAGGCCGCACACATGTCATAAATGAAGAACACTATATGTAAAATGAAAACTTGTAATATCAATCAAAGATACCGCTAAATAAAGGAGGCGAAATGAATTTTCACAGATTATCAAAACTATTTCAACTTTTAAATTAAATCAACATAAGATCACATAGGGTTGTAATGTAGGTTTGGGGTTAAGGGTACGAAACAAAGGATATATATATATATATATGGATTCAAAGTGTTCGGAATGAAAACTCGGGATAATGGGAAGAATGAGGGCAATAACAAAATTAGAAAACAAGTTCCATAAAAGGCATTAGATATACAAATGGGGATAGCAATCAAAGATTATTGAACTATATACAACATATACATCTTTCTTTTTCTTTTTCTTCTTTTTTCTTTTTTCTCATGTTTTCTACTTTCTCTTTTTCATCTCTTTTCACTTATTTCTTTTCTTTACTTTTCTCACTCTCACATGCCTAAATTGTAACCAAAAAACAACAACATCATTAAATCCCAAGTAACATTCCAAACAAAGGTATGGAAGGTGTATGTATGGTTTTTAACTCCAATTCGGAGTTGGTTGAGATTTTGGGTTATGAAACGAAAGGCTATATTTAGGCTCAATGGGGTTGACGAGGGAAACATATAAGGTGAGGTCAAGGCTAATATGGGTGATATAACAAGGATGACCTATGATCATTTCTTAAAGTTTACACAATTCTCGAGTCAAAATAATAAATGAAAATCATGCTCAAGTAATACATTTCATAGATGAACTAATGAATGATCAAATGAAAGAATAGACAGATTATCGACGAATTCAACATTTTCAAAGAGGAAAGAATAGTGTATACACTCACAAATGAAGAAAGGTACAAAGCTTACTCGGTGTAAGTATATAGAATGCAATAAAAGATTACCTAGTTATAAAAATCCTAAACCAAATCAATAAAGCAAGAAAAGTGTATGTGCTCTAGGGATTAAATTTTAATTCATGAAGTTATTCATAATATCAATGATAAAGAACTAAAGTTTAATAACTTCTAAAATCGAGAACATGCATCATTGAGTTGTCTATTGGATCGAAAAATTATTAAAATTTTCATTGGAAACAAAGGCAAAATGCCAAAAAAAAAAAGATAAAAAATAAGGAAAATCTTTTTGAAAATTTTGAATTTTTCTAAGAAAAGCATACTAAGTAACTAACATGTGAGAAAAAACATGGACACTACCAATGAATGGATAAAATATCCCACACACCCTAACTTAAAACCTGACATTATCCTCAATGTTATTTAAGAACCAGGTTAAAGAGAGGAAAAGAGCGATATTACACAAACTGGAGCGATCTCAGGAAAGTACAAGTTCAACGATTCTACAAAACAAGTTAGTAATAAGCATAGCAAAAACAAATACCGAAAACATAACTAATTACACTAGACTAAATTAAAAAGGAAAGAAAAGATAAAAAGAAAGAATAAAAAGCTAACTATATACAACCTACTATTTAGGCTTCACACTAACTATACACCAGAAGTCTAAATAGTTGAGGGTCCACCGTAAAAATGATTTGACTTTGGAGGATAACCGGTGTACCCTCACATACAAGCATGCCCTCCGAAAAATATGAATTTCGTTTGAACAACGGAAGGCATGTGTATGGCGTAAGACAGGAACAATCGTCAATTAAAAGTTTTGGAGGGATGATGGGGGATTTGGATTGAACGGGTGATAAAAACATGTGGGGACCGAGAAAAGAAGAATATCTTCCCATAGATTTAGCAAGTGGAATGGGATGTGGAGCACATAAAGGCAAAGATGCCTTCATGGAAAGAAACTCGAGCAAGTACTCCTCATCAGTGAAAAGGTTTAAAGCATTAAAGTTTGAAACCGAATCATCGGGTACTTGTGACAGTGTGATAACAAAAAATGAAAATGGGGAGGAAATAAATTCAAACTCAAGCTATGCATCATCATCGCTTGAAGATTGAGTTTCGAAAGAAATAAGATCATTTTTAATGAAATGTTCTTCTTTGGGGGCCAACGAATAAATCATTTCATGGAAAATAGATATTACCTCATTTTAATCCTCACTTTCAATATCTATTATGCAATGGGCAAAGTTGACAATGATTTGTTTTGAAGTAGGCCCAAAGACCTCATTTGGTTCAAAACATTCTTTGACTTCAAAAGTCTTGGAAGAAAAATCATCGTCGAATTCAAATAATAAATCCAATTCATGTTCCCACAAACCATTTTCTTCCCGATAACGATTTTCAATTCTCTCATTCTCAAGCATACGTAAGCCCTCACCGAATGTCATAGGTCGAGGTGCGGATTCATGAAAATGGGAACTTTGAAAATTATCATCGGACTTAAACTTAAACTCATTATTATAAGAATTTTGAAAACTATTGCAATTCGTTTAAAAATTCCTATTACAAGGAGGTAGAGGCCCAAAATCGTTATCATCATCCTCAAAATTCCAATAACCTAAGTTTTGGCTTTCGTTATACTCGCCCAAAGTCATTCTTGAATTTGCAAATTTTTGAACTCTAAGTATTGACCAAAAGTCAAAGGTTTGCGAGAATTTTAAGAATTATAATAATGATTATCGAAAGAATTGGAATAAGACATGCTTACCCCAAAAATGGCTCGAAGTGGAGAACTTCACGAAGTAGATGCGCACGCAATGAATTCCTGCATTTCTAGGTGCTCAAATGTAGAAGTCCTACAAAAATATTAGGCAAAAAATACAAATAGAAGGAAAATATTACGAAATACTAAATCAAATCCATTCTAAAACAAAATCATCTCTGGCAACGACGCCATTTGATAGACAGGGTTTTGTCACGGCGCAAGCGTCACCTACGCGTCGGTCGTGTTATGTTCAGCTCACTAACTCTATACAAAAACCTAAACAGTTGATTACGCACAACCGCTGAGCATAACGGCCAAGTCCGGGTATTACAAATCCACAGAGACGAGTTGCTAAAATTTATAGGGTTTAATACTCCTAAATAAAAGTGTAAAAGATAAATTACAACAAAAAGGAAAATATGTAGAAATGGAAATGATTAATCTAGGCAAGTGTATTTAAACTAGATTAATAAAGGGAGTAAAAACTATAGGTTGCTCGAATATCCCTCACCCGAGTTAATTAGTATAAAACGGTTACATGGGTCGACGTGTTATTTAGATTGCTTCTCGCTTCAACAATTAATTAAATCAAGAGTTGTCACACCCCTAAATTCGTATAAAATCCTAATACAATTTTGGCGTCAACAAATACCCCAAACATTACGCATGCAAGGTCGTAAGCACGGAACATACATGATATGCCCCGTCAAATCTCCTAGGCATAACAACTAGGACAACGCACCCGAAATAGACCCGTAAACTCCATCATCAAAGCAAAGCAACATGTCAACCCAAAATGAGTTCAATCCGATACAACCTAGACTAACTTAGCTAGAATGCATATTAAAAATGAGGTAAATAAAAACAATAAACCTACACTAGAAAGCACGAAAAGAAAGCGTGTAAACCTAATTATGAAATCATGTAAATTAACTACAAAGCAATAATTAAAGGAAATACAATTATATTAATGGAGAGGGAAGATGAATAGTGAAACTTACAACCCAAATGGGTGTCAAACCAAAAAGAATTGAAGAAGAACTCACTACCCCCCCCCCCCAAAGCCTAAGCTAAACTACCCTAAAACGAATTATATCTGATATTTACAACAAAAATATTTTATATAGTAGGTGGAATAAAATTAGAAAAGAAAAGGAAAAAGAAAAAAAAAGGAGAAAAGAAATAAATATCTGGTGATCGCGGTCGATCGGTCGCAGGGCCGCGGTCGACCGCCCCTTCATGTTAAATCACACTGTCTCCTTTCCACGACAAAACTCAAAACCGTGGTCGATCGTGCCTCAAACCACGGTCAACCGGTACTTTATTTTTGGCAGTTATTTGGTCCATAAAAAGGGGAGGAAGGGTCCATTACCAAAATGGCCATAACTTCATCGTCCAGACTCCAAACGACGCGCCGTTTGCGGCCATGCGATGCTAACTCAACGAAATACGAATCCTTGAAATTAATATGAGCCGAAGATGAAATGTGAATTGACTAAAATACCCTTAAAATAGCGTCCGGTGATAGAACTTATCTGAAATGCAACGGATCCTCACTTTTAGCAATCTAATACCTACAAAAGCACAATTAACCCCTGCAAGGCATGTATATATCCAAATCCAAGGTTGTCTGGTTAATGAGAATAAATATAGGCATTTAGGATTGTAAAAGCACTAGAATGTATAAAGATAAAGGGCGGAAATATGCCATATTCGATATGAATCAGTCCTCAAAGAAATTCACTTTTTTTAATTTCTTTACTTCTTCTTATAACACCATGTTCTTTTCAAGGATAAAGAAATATCATTTTTGCATAATGATCTTGGCATCCTTGACTATGTTAAGTTCACGATACATGAACTTTGGATCGATCCTTGACATGTCCTCATGACTCCAAGCGAACACGTTCTTTCGTTGCTTAAGAAAATTAACCAACTCCTTTTTAACGGTTGGGTCCAATGATGAGTCGATCTGGGTAATTTACTCCAGGGGTCATCATCCATATAATAGATTATACTACTTCTATAACGTGTCATTTGACCAGCTCTACCTCTTCACATGGATTTAATATTTTGATCTGGTAGGTCATGGTTAGTTTCTTCTGTTCTTCCTTGTTGATTGACGTATAGTAGAACTATTTAGCTTCAACATGGTTCCTTTTAACCACGCTGACTCCATAATTAGTGTGGAATTTTAATCATTGATGCACGATATAAATTACTTCTTCGAATTATTCAACCCGACTCTTTCGAAGATAATATTATACATTGAGTTAACGTTCTTGTTTAGGACAAAGAAATGAATCTTCTCTGTTCGACAAGTCAACCAAGAACAAATCACTGCTTCAAGACTAATTATTTCCGATGGTTAACCTTCTCTCCCAAAAAATCAATGAGGGACCCGTGGTAAGCTTTAATTTTGCTATCTGGAAGCTCGAAATCTACGAAATAATTGTATAATAAGATGTCGATCAAACTTCACTGTCGACCAAGATTCTTGCCACCTTTTCTTCGTGTACCATCATCATGATAACTAAGGGGTTATCATGAAGATAAACCACTTTTGATAGATCATCTTTAGAAAAAATGACCACCAAACGATCATTGTTTACTTCCCTTGGATGAGTATCTACATTACTGGCTAAGTTTATTTGCCTAATATAGGCACATGCTTTTACTTCATTAAGGTGGGCTTTTCTCTCTTCGTTATTTCATCTCCTTCGCCAGTGTCACCTCATGTAATAAATTTACACCCAAAAGAGGTCAAATTTAGTTCACACATAGGCTCCTTAGGCCTTCTGGGAAGGTCCGAGTCATTTTCGAAGTCGTCATATCTGCCTATTTTCTTGTTAGTTCCTTTTCTACAAGGGATTATCGATCGTCTCTTAGGTTCTTTCTCATCCCTTTGATCTGCTCAGTCTCCCTTTTCCATGACCATTGATAGTTTTCCTCTTTAGAATAGGTTATCTATCTCATTCTTCAAGGCTATGCATTTATTAGCTTTATGATTGAGATCTTTATAAAGCTCACAGTACTTACTCTTATCTCTTCAATTTTGAGGAGATTTTATTTTTTTGCTCCATTTCAGGTCTCTACTTTTAAGGATATCTTCTAGTATATGATGAACGCCAAAGGTTAGATGAGTGTATTCATCATATATCTTTAACTTCTCTACCTTTCTATCTTCTTACTATTTCTTCTCCAATATCTTGTTGGCGTCATTCAGAGTTGTTGGTCTCTTTAGCAGCCATATCTTATTCTGAGTTCATAATTTTTCTTTCTTTGGCCAATAATTAGGCCATAGTATTGGTTGGTTCCTTAGCTAGTGCATAATATAACTTCTAGGGTAGCGGACCACTTATTAATGCGATGATTATTGTCTTCTTGTCATAGTCAATTAATTCTAGCTTCTCATTATTAAAGCGGGTGATGTATTCGCGGGTAGTCTTTTCGACTTTTTGGTGAACATTTAGCAGATAGGCTACCCTTTTGCCCAGCTTGCCTCCAAAGTAGAAGTGACGAACAAATCAACTAGTTATGAGATTTTCCCTTGTGGAAAATTATTATAACAGGTTTTTGCCAACCCGGTGATTGTACTGGAGAATACTCGACACTTCATCTCTTCGAGGACTGAGTAGATGTCGACACCATATTAGTATTATTTCGCATGTAACACTGGATCAGTTTTACCATCACACTTTAGAGTTACCACATGTGTCTTAAACTTAGCATGTGTGGGGTAATCCACAATAAAAGGCGTGAATGGCGAACCTTTCATAAAACTTATGTGTTAGGGATTTTTTATTTGGTTATACCCCATAAATGATCCTCCAGTCATTAGATCGAGCCTTTCCGGGGTTGGTTATCTAGATTAGCCATGGCTGAGATGGTTTTGGCTGTTCAAACACTATTTTTTGCTGAGATCTCTTCCTGAAAAGTCTTCTTGGCACGTACTAATCCACGTACGTTTGTCCTTAACCAGATCAAAAAATTTTGGCATTCTTTGGACACTATAGCCTCTCTATCATAATGTCCTCTCACTGCTCAGGGATCTAGCTGATCAAATGTGGAGCCTCTTCTTAGACTCTCCAACACTTAGCATGTCCTCAAAGAATGCCTGTTTGTTATAGTGATCAGTTGTCCTAAGGGATGAGGTGGGTCCTGGGCACTATAACTCGTGATATTGTGATCTAGAGTATCTGAATCTACTTCCACTGTTTTCTAATCCTGCATTCATCCTTTTAGGGCTCTGCAGTACCCATTCACGATGGGCTAGTATCCTATCTTTGTAAGGATTAGGAGGAAGCATTTCACCTCTCCTGTCAGAGTATTCTATTCCAGATGCGTGATAACGTCTGCTCTAGGCCTGTATTGATCAGCTTGGAGCGTCTGTGTTATTTTCTTTACCATTTTGTACATCGCTTATTGGCCTTTATCTATGCTCATTAAAATCCCTTGTAGATCCCCATCCCCACAGGTCCCCACAGGGGTAGAGGGAGGATAAATTTCATTCGCCCTGCTACTTTCTGGATTTTCGTCCATTTCTCACAACAATGGAATTGATAGGCGTTTTGAACGAACTTGAATAGGAAACAACAAAGGTCATGTACAGATGTTGCCATTGACGACCCAATCTATTATTGTCTAAAATTGGTATTGGAATATTTTTAGTATGAGTTGATAAATACCAAAAATAAATTAGAACAAATAAATAATTTAACGACTTGGATATGAAAGAGATGTGAAATAGAGAATGAGGCAGGAGATTAACGTGGTTTAGTCCAATGAGGTAGATACATCCACAAATGGAATGCATTGTTATATTAGGAATGAGTACAAGCTCTAAATAATCTCTCCATGGTTTTTGTGTATGACCATTTTCTTCATGCCCTTGTCATGTGATATGGGGTACCATTTACAGAAGGAGAGAGAAGAGGAAGAGGTGGAATGCCTTTATAAGTCAACCTTTTCGACCTTTCTACATTCTAGATGACAACTAATAATGAGCTAATCCGAGTTAATTAAACGGATCAACCCACATGTGTGTATAATGAGATTGTACATATTCCCACGTACGGCCCACACGTTTTTGGTAGCATTAACTAGTTGTGGATGGCCACTCATCCGACCAAGTGAAACACTGAGCCGACCAAAGTTATGACGTACTGACAATGACCAACGAGCACTTTATGATGATAGGTGTCATAATATCATTGGATCATGTCAGATTACAAATTTATGGTATAATAATAATAATAATAATAATAATAATAATAATAATAATAATAATAATAATAATAATAATAATAATAATAATAACAACAACAACTATAATAGTATAATAATATAATATATATATATATATATATATATATATATATATATATATATATGTATATATATATATATATATGTATATAATAAACAGGAGGCTAGGAAAGGCTAAGGATATGGTTTGAGGCGGGGTTTAATGGGTAGTTGGTTGTCTCGGGTGACATAAAATTTGACTTTACCACTTTGACCGTATTTTTGTCCCAATTGACTTGAATTATGCATTTTGAAACCACAATTATGTTTTAACCTACAAGATAAAAAATTACACACAAAGGTCCAATATTAACGAGAAATAATAATTAAAATGAGTCTATTGGGGGGGGGGGGGGGGGGGGATATTAATATTACTTTTGGGTACTTATCATCATAAAATAGGTTTTCGTAGTCAAGAGAAACTGCTAAGATAGTACTCATAGCTTTACCTATGGAGTGTAAACTCCCGATCTAGTTTGTGAACTATTCAATTGAACCAGAACTAGAATTTTGAACTTCCATGATCAGTTTGAACCCAACTCACTTGAAATCCTTCTAAGTTCATTTGATCGACATTCATATAATATATTTTAAACAAATATGAGTCATTTTCACAAAAATAATTCTCATTACAAAATGAAATTGACACACCTTTATTTATAAATAAACACCATACATGGTTTTAAAACTAAAACTCCTAACACATTTTTCGAATTAATTCAGCGTTCTTGGGGTGGGACGTGGTGAGAATATCATTAAACTTTCCAAGTGGTTTGTCTATTATCCTTTTTTTAGAAACCTCTTATCTTCGTCCTTGAGATTTTGGATTTTCCCATAAGCCTCCATTTTGTTATATTCTCTTCTCAACTCTACTTATTACATTTCTAAGTCTTTAGTGGAAGCCCAACATAGTTTGTCTATTATCCGTTTGTTAGAAACCTCTTATCTTCGTCCTTGAGATTATGGGTATTTCCATAAACCTCCATTTTGTTATATTCTCTTATGAACTCTACTTATTACATTTAAAATTCTTTAGTGGAAGCCCAATATAGTTACAGGATCTAGGAGGGCAACAAGGAAACAATTGTCCTCGAGATGATATGTCTCCATTGGATTCAGGATTATTGGTGTTGAATGACTCGGAAGTAAGTGAGGATCCCTCTATGAAAATATTATTATCATCATACATGTAGCATAAGACTATAGAGAAATAGGTTGATGATGGACCATGCACAGGTCCTATGGGTCACGATTTTCGACTGTGACTATATTGCGGGTGACAAAATTGTGGGTCACGGTCTTAAACCATGACCCCCTATTGGGGTTACGGTCTAGTGGGTGACATCAGTGTTGATTGGTTGGTCACGATTTGGGTCCATGACTAGTGGTCATGGCTTAGAACTGTGACCCATTCTTTGATTATTAAAGGGCCCTTTATTTTGGGTTATGATCTAAAATCGTGACCCCTAGTGTGACAATTTAAATTTATAAAATATATAGTCATAGTTTTGAATCGGTGGGCTGGGTTGGAAAAAATGAGATGTCATAATTAGTGACTTAAAGGGTCTAATTATACACTCTTCTGATTTGATGTAGGAGTGTTGTTTAAATGTTTGTAGTATTATGAAGGTATATTCTTTGATTAGTACAAAATATATACCCCTAGTGTTCCTTTGGTGGTGTCTCAACCCATCCGATGGGCTGAGTTGAAAATAAGGAGATGGTGTAACTAGTGGCCTAAAAAGTCTAATTGTATGCTCTTGTGATTTGATGTAGGAGTATTCTTCAAATGTTGGTAATATTATAAGGGTATATTCTTTGAGTAATACAAACTCGACTAGTTCAAGAAAACTCATGTCATTGTGATTACCCTATCGGGAGGATATGATGTGCATGGCACTAATAAGGAAGACCAAGTAATCCGCAGTGGGTTTAATTTATTATAGGATGTGGGTGAGATAAAAATCTATAAGCATCCAGGAGAATTTCACTTTTTGATTGGCGGAGTGGGTTCTTATCCTCGACTAGTGACGAATGGTTTCGCACCAACTGAATGTCACTAAAATACAAGTATTGGCAATGACATATTTCGATCCAAATAAGAATATACAGTCACAACTAATTGTGCTCAAATTCACAATTAAATAAACAAAATTTTGTTACAACCAATTAGATCCGCAAAAGTTTATATTTGTGGAAAATTGTATCACCCTTAAGGTGAAATATAATTTTTTTACATTGGTTTTAGTTCTTAACCTAGTTTGCCACTTTTATTTATAGGTGTACATGTTCATATGAAAAACTATTAGTAACTTAAAAATATTTTGTTCCATTTTGTGATAAATTTTTGTCACCAAACCTATCATTTTGGCCCTTTTAGCATTGTTAAACTGTTAATATATTTTTTCTACAGGACAAGAAATGACATGAGATGCACCCAATTTGGATTTTAAGACACTAAGACTTTCATGTCAAAATATAAACCCGTGCATACTATAGTATTGTGCCGTGTTATTTGTATTTTCTATCGTATACTATTTTGTTTAATTGGAAGCGAAAATTAGTAATCATGTTTGTCATCTTTTAAACTGGTCATGTCCATGTTAGATAGAACGACATTCTTTCCTGTCCTGTTGTGTTCGTTCGTGTTAAAATTGTGGCCTTAGCAAGACACTCATTTATTAGCCCCCTAAAACCAACATATGTTCCTTCCCCAAATTCCCATATATTTTTTTACTGTAAAAAGAGACACAAAGTTATATTTAAATAGCTAAAGCTCACACTTTACAATCTGTCGGCAAAATGGGGTAAACAGAAGTACCATGGGTACAGCTAAAAACGCTTCAAATATTCTGCAAACACTCCAAAATTTGGGGAATGGACAATATTACCCCCTTTATCCTTTTACCCTTACATCATAATAGCCCCATTTCACTTCTACCTTTTCTTCCACCATACAACACCATTTCAAGAGAACAAAGAATTTTTATTTTTTTTACTTTAAATAATAATTATTAACAACTTAATCATTAATTAATTTATACTTTAGTGCTTACTTATTTTTTTTTTACAAAATACGAACACGATCCAGTTAAAATGCGATACGACACAACATTATACGAAATCTTATTTTTTATCTAACAAAAACACAACTCAAATAAAAATGACACGACATGAAATCTTATTTTTTTTATCTTAAACGAACACGAAATATTTTTGTAACCAAACACGAAACACAATCCAAGTAAAAGAGACTGTGATTGTCTACCTTGAACAAAAAAATATATTTTTTAAAGTTATAAAAACCATTGTTATTTTTATCTAATACAAACTCAACCCTTTTAAAATATGATAAGGCATGCTTGGTTTCTTACATAATATCAATACGATCAAATTAAAAAACTAAACGACACATTTTTCGTGTTTTAATTTAATCATGTTCGTGTTACGTAAAACAAAAAAATGGTGTCATGTTTGAATTGATTAATGTTTCCGGTTAGATAATAAATACAATTAATTGAGTCGTGCTCGTGTTAATTGAGTCGTGCTCGTGTTTGAATTGCTTTTACTTGCATTTTAATTGATTTGTGCTCATGTTAGGTAAAAAAATACGATTTGTTGTCATATCACGTTTTATATGGTTCGTGATCATTAAAAATTGAATATTGTGTCATGTTTTACTTGGTTATTGTAACATATAAAAATATAATTTTGTGTCGCGATGTGTTTTAACACATAGTTTTAGCGCGTATATTTTTATATACACGCTAAAACTATGAGTTAAAACATATCACGACACAAAATTGTATTTTTATATGTTAGAGTAACCAAGTAAAACATGACACAATATGATTTTTTTAATGATCACAAACCATATAAAACGCATCATGAAAATAAATCGTATTTTTTTACCCAACATGAGCACAAACCAATTAAAATGCAACTAAATGCAAAATAATGTTTTGTCTTAACAAGAATGACGCTAATATATCGCGATCGACTTGACTTGATTTTTTTTGCATCTAATACGAAGAGTTTTTTTATATAACAAGAACACGATTCAATTAATTGTATTTTTTAACCTAATCGAAAACACTAACCAATTCAAACGCGACATAATTTTTTTGTTTTACGTAACATGAACAAGACTCAATTAAAACACGAAAAATGTGTCGTTTTGTTTTTTAATTTAATCGTGTTCGTATTATGTAAGAACACAATCATGCTTTATTATATTTTAAAAGAGTTTAGTTTGTATTCGATAAAAATAACAATTGTTTCTATAACTTTAAAAAATATATTTTTTGTTTCACGGTAAACAAATTTGAAGGCAAAGAAGGAACTTGAGTGATAGCCTGTTAGGAGGTGATAATTAATGTTGCTAAGGATTTTTTTATCATTTTAAAATGTTAGGAAGAAAAGTGGAGTGCATGAGGATTTTCGAGGAGCGCTAATAGACATACCCAAGTACCATTTGTGTGAAATTACTATAGTGTAAGAGTTAAATCACTACAATAAAAAAGTTTAAGAGTTAAATCATTACAATAAAAGTCTATAGGCATCCAGGGGAATGGCACTATTTTATTGGCGGAGGGTCCGCACCAACTGATTTTCAGTAAAATACAAGTATTGGCAATGACATATTTCGATCCAGATAAGAATATACGATCACAACTAAACGCCAAGTACAACCACTCATCAAAGATACCGAAGATACGGAGGAAAGTGACTCCGAAGATCCCTTCAACTTGCAGACACTAGGGCTAACACTCTGCATGGTTCATTCAGGCACTACATCGCTGGATCCATCCCAAATGATTAAAGCTAATGATACACCTCCCCTCAACTGGCATGTTGTGCCAGTTCTACCTATTGAAACTTCCCTTAATCCTAATGTTTACCCATTTTCTTCTTTTGTTGTCCAGCCCTGCTCAAATGTAATTGATTCCTCTTTTGACGAGGTTCTCAATGATATTTTTCCTATCAACGAAAGAAACAAAGATTTTGAGTATCTTGCTCTGCCTTATATTAACTGTTTGGATTCTAATCAAACTTTTAATGATGATGATTTTGCAAATGAACAATTCTTAACTGATCTAAATAAGGTTAATAATAAACAACATAACTGTGTTCAAATTAATGAATGAGAGACTTTTGTTGTTAACCTCGGTTCTAGTAGACAACTGCGTGAGATTAGGATAGGGGCTACTCTCGATGAGCATGAGCGTGCACAACTCGAAGAATCGATAAAAGAATTTGTGGATGTCTTCGCATGGGCCTACGATGATATGCCTGGCATTGATGCTGAAATAACTCAGCACGAGATTCCCACTCTCCCAAATTACAAGTCGGTTAAACAAAAGTTAAGAAAGCTCCATCGAATGGTCGCTCAAGGTCAAAGAAGAGGTGGTCAAACAGTTGAACGTAGGCTTCATTCGTGTGATCGAATATCCCATGTGGCTAGCCAACATAGTTCATGTGGGAAAATCAGGATGGAAAGTTCAGATGTGTGTAGACTATCGGGACTTTGACAAATACTCTCCAAAGGATGATTATCCGTTACCCAATATCAACATGATCGTGGACAACACAGCCAGTCGCGCTCTTAAGTCATTCATCGATGGGTTTTTCGGATACAACCAAATCAAAATGAACCCAGAACACCAAGAAAAAACTGCATTCATCACCCCATAGGGAACCTTTTGCTACACTGTCATGCCATTTGGTCTCAAGAACGCTGGGGCTACCTACCAGAGGGTTGCCACAACCATCCTGCATGATCTGATTCACAAAGAAGTTCAAGTCTATGTGGAGGATATGATTATCAAGTCCAAAACTAGATAAGGACATGTTCCTGCTCTCCGAAAATTCTTTGAACGACTGCGACAGTATCAGATGAGACTCAATCGGCATAAATGCATCTTCAGCATTACAAAGGGAAAACTCTTGGGATTCATGGTCAGTGAGAAGGGGATAGAAGCACATCCTGCCAAGATGAAAGCCATACTTGAGATTCCACCTCCTCGAACAGAGAAAGAAGTCTGAGGTTTCCTCGAGAAATTATAATACATCGGCCGGTTCATCATCTAGTTAATCTTCATCTACGAACCTATCTTCAAACTCCTCCGAAAGGATTTAACTAAGGTTCGGAACGAGGCCTGCCAATAAGCCTTTGACCGAATCAAATAATATCTGACCCAATCCCCGATACTCATGCCAACATAACTTTGTCTCCCCTTGCTCCTATACCTAACCATAACTGACACTGAATCTGGGGATTTGCTAGCCTAACACCTTCATGATTCCCTCAAAGAAAGAGCCATCTATTATGCGAGTCATAAATTGGCCAGGTACGAGGTCAAATACACTCCTTTGGAAAAGGCATGTGTCGCGCTTGTCTGGGTCACCCAAAAGCTGCGGCATTACATGCTCGCCTTCCCTATCAAACTTGTATCCCGAATAGACCCCATCAAATACATGCTTGAGAAACCCAACTTATCCATTCGAATGGCTAGATAGTTGATGCTTCTAGCCGAGTTCGATATTGTGTACGTCACGCAAAAACACATGAAATAAAGAGACATCTCTGACTACCTCGTTGATTACCCCATAAAAGAATCCGATGTCTGGATCTCCAAATTCTCAAATGAAAACATCCTTTGCACTGCTCAAGACAACCTTCAATGGCAAATGTTCTTTGGTGGCACTGCCAATAAGAAGGGATATGGAGGTGGGATACTTTTGATCACCCCATATGACTCCCACACTCCCATCACCATCAAGTTAGATTTCCCTTGCACCAACAATATGACTGAATACGAGGCATGCATAGTAGGCCACAAAGTTGCTCTCAAGAAAGGTATTCAATGTTTAGACGTCTGCGAGGATTCCTCCCTCATCATCGATCATGTGCTTAGAAAGTGGAGAGTCAAGGATGAGAAACTCCAACCCTTCCATGCCCACTTAGAAGAACTAGCCTCCCAGTTCCAAGATATCACCTTCCATTACCTACCTTGAGCAAAGAATAACCTAGTCGATGCTCTCGCTACCTTGGCCTCCACGGTCAACATACCTGAAGGAATAACTATGACCCCCTTCCTAGTTCAAAAGAAAGACAAACTAACCCACTACTATTATATTGAGTTCATCACTACAGAAGATCCCGAGCTAGGCAATTGTTGGTACTATGATATCTGGCGCCTCCTCAAGCATGGTAGGTATCTCGAGGGTTCCAATAAAAAAGATCGAGTAACCCTTAGAAGACTCGTTGCCCAGTACATCATCTGTCACAAAGCACTGTTAAAAAGGAACTTCGATGGAACTCATCTGCACTGTACGCAGGAGCTGACATTGAAAAGATAATGCAGAAGATCCACAGTGGGGAATGCGAACCCTACATGAACGGTCACATGCTTACCAAAAAGATCATCCGGCAAGGCTACTACTGGATCACCATGACGCAGCATTGCACCGCCTATGGACGGAGATGCCTTAAATGCCAACAATTCTCTAACCTTCATCATTTTCCTCCACGTGAAATATACAACATAACCTCTCCCTAGTCATTATCCACCTGGGGCATCGACATCATGGGGAAGTTTACATCGAAGGCTTCCAATGGCCATGAGTTCATCCTAGTTGCCATTGATTACTTCACCAAATGGATCAAAGCAGAGTCATATGCAGTGCTGAACTCTAAGAAAGTGGCCAAATTCGTCAAGAAAAATATCATATGCCGGTATGGGGTCCCACACGAGCTAGTATCAGATAACGGGTTGAATTTTGAGGCATAAGTCACAATGATTGTCAAAAAGTATGGGATTAAAAGACATAAATCTCCTCCCTACTGACCTCAGACTAACGGTGTAGTTGAAGCCACTAACAAGAACCTCAAAGCCATCATCAGCAAAATGACCGAAAGCAATCGAGATTGGGCCGATTGGATATCGTACGCCCTCTGGGACTACTGAACCTCAATTAGAACCTCTATTGGGGCTACCCATTACTCTCTACTTTACGGTATGCAAGTCATCTTACCCATGGAGCTGGAAATACCCTCGTTGCGCGTCATGCTTGAAAGCAAGGTCAGCGAAGAAGACTGGTGCCAAAGCCGTCTTGATAAGCTGACCCTCGTAGACGAAAGGATATTAAAATCACTATACCGCATACAAGGGCACCATCGTCGAATAACACGTTCATTCAATAATAGAGCCAAAGACCGCGGTGTCCAAGAAGGGGACCTTTTCCTCAAAGAAATCATAGAACCCATTTGGGACCCAAAGGGAAATTCAAGCCCAATTGGAGCGACCCCTACATTGTTTAGAAGGTCTTGTACAGCGATGCCTCCATGCTTACTGACTTAGATCGTGAGGAGAAGGCTCGTCCAGTCAACCTGGACCATCTCAAGAAGTTCTACCCCTAGTCTGAAATATCGGCACGCTACGACTCTTCTCGTCTCCCTTCTATTCTAAAAAAATTCTCTTTATATCCCCCTGCCCAGAACTACGTGGGCCTGATCCTCTGCAAATAACCATTTTCAAATGAAGTATAAAATTTCAAAACCCCAGAGGTACGTAGGCAGCTTATACACTTTACATGGGCACGAACCTTTCTTTTTCACAAAATACTATTATTTTCTTACCTTCGAGAATGACAGTTCATTCTAACATATATTTGAACAAAATGATTATATATGCCTTAGCGATCGGTATAGATAACTCAAATAATACAAAATTCATCGAAAGGCACAACTGGATGATCATAAACTTGTTTATTCCACTAATAAGAAATTACGGTGCAGATTACATAAGAAAAGGAACAGATAACTCCCTTCCCCCTACCCTCTTAAAAAAGCCAAATAAAATCCCCACATTTCTCCCCCATTACACAATAAACACTCCTGGAGTCCTATCCACAACTACCAGAGGAGCCCGCTCCATCATCATCATCTACATCCTGGGGTCCCCAAGTTTCCCCTGCCTGAACAGAGTGTCACAAACACTCTATGGACCAATAAGCTCGAAGAAGATTCGAAAAAACCACAACACCTACTTCCATGGTGTTAACAGTGACAAGACACTTTTGTCCGGTCTTTACTTCCAACATCTTGCTAACTACTCCCCTCCATAACCACTTCATACAATCCTCAGGGATATGCCAAACTCTCCCAACAGACTGAGAGGGATGGATCGACGGATGCCGACTCTCCCACGGAGAGTCAAGCCACAGGCGCAGACGCTCGGTCAAATCCTCTATCGGAAAGAAATTTAGTGTCTGAGGTGGCACGACCTGTGCCCAGCCAAATTAGCACAGAAGTTGCTAAGGGAAATAAAAACAGGTATGGCTAAGACCAACCAGTCTTACATACGGGTATTCTCCTAGCTCTAGAACAGGAAACAACTGTCCCCACTAAGCCACTGACCAGTACAGATTCTGAGCCCCGTGCTCCACAAGCCAATTCTCCCAGCTCTCAATATCTAGGCTAACATTGAAGAAGTGACGTGAAAAGAAGTTGGGTACAACCGAAAAATGATATTCTAGAAGAGTCACCAGGCGGAGTCTTTCAGACAACCACATGAACAGCATCACGGGGCTACCCCGCAGAAAATTAGAACGACCTTCTCACCAGGCATCCAGACCGTTCAGGGTCTCCACCAGTATCACCGCCATAGGATTGCGACAATATGACATCAATGCAGTAATGGCTGCAAGTTGCGGATCCACCACCAGTTCTCTAGTCACCAGCAATAATTTTGAAACCAGGCCCAGAGCAACGGCTCCAGCATAGACAACATCACCTACTTTCCAAAAATGCACCGACTACAACACCGTCGGGAGGGAGATCATTCCTCCAGCAACCAGTGATCTAGTCATCGAAGGTGAAATATGAAGAAGCCCGGCTAGTAAATCCCTAGGATAATGGGAAAATTCGGGTAAAGCCGCGGTAACACTCCCAGCATGGCAGAAAATTCCTCATAGGCAGGACAAACTTCATCCATCCCAAAGCGGAATACATGGTCTTCGGGGTAATAAAATTTTACCGCTGCCATCAGCATGTTCCACTTAATGGACCGATTGCGCCAAAAAGATACTCGACGCATGTTGAAAGCATCATAGTCGACATTATAATATCACATTGCTTCCAAGGCTTTGAGGTAGTTAGCAAACTTAATGTTGCCAGGGAGAGCCATCTTTCAGGACTAAGAAACAAGTAGACAAGTGAAGGTGTGATGAAAACACTCCACCCTTACCCCTTTTTATACTTGAGAACCCTCACAAAAGACATGATCCATGCAGAAATCGGAGGGAATCATACCCCACAAAGTATAAGAGGCCTAAGAGGGAACTAATCAAATCTTTTAATTGATGGGACTGTACTTGACTCCCGAGAGGAAGGACAAGGGTCTTGTCGATCAACAACCACCTATTTTTTGAAATGTCTCTTTTTAGGGTCTCAGTAGCAAAGTAAAAAGAGCATGTGCATGCATTCACTCACCATTAACAAAAGATAATAAAAAAATTCCATTGCATTGCATGTATATATTCTTCTATGTTACATCAAATTTTGCAGGAAATAAAAGAAAAGAAAAAAACAAACTGGACTCAGCCCGAACCCACATTTTCTCTCTCTCTCTCATCTACCCTTCACCCCTCTCTCTAAGACCTCCCACCCCTACGACGCGCTCTCTTTCCCCTATGGCGAGATAACGTACCACCACTACCCGAGCTAGAGTCCTCCTTAGACGAAGCAGACGACACCAAGAAAGAAGGAACCAAGACCGCATCCAGAATATGGGCAGTCGCTGAAGATATCCAGTCTCTAATTTCCCTCAGCCAAGTGGTCGACACACGTACTTGCTCCAAGTAAAAGGAAAAATCAGTATCAAAGAGGGATCAAAATAGAAAAGGAACCAAAAAGAGGAAGAAGGTATATCGCGGGATGAAGAACCTCCTCTGTCAAACCCAGCTCCTTCGGATCCATCGCATGAGGAGGATGTAACAAGATCACCATTCCTCCATCAGCCCACCGAATGTTGTATGAAGGTGTATGCAATCGAACAAAGGGAACCTCTGAAGTCGTCGTCACTGCAGACGCCGACGGACCACCGCCGTTGTGGGAAGACCCCACCGCTCGACTCGAACCCTCAGGAGGGAAAGGCAAGGCATTGTATATGCAGGGCGCCATCAACTAGCTCGTCACAAAGTCCATATAGTCATATGGTGCAGTCGTATCAGTATACAATAGGTAGGACTTGCCGATCATCGCCGTGATCCTCGCATCCTCCGATAAAAGTCGTTCCCACCACATAGACATAGGAGGTTGCACAGGTGGCACCACCACCTCCTCCTCCATAATCTGTCAAACCACGCGCTCCCTAAGATACCAATAACGGTCGAACTCATTCGCCAGTAAACGCCTCGTCTGCGCGTTCATCCCGGTAGCCCCGTATCCTGAATGGATGTCCCCCAAGGGTAAAAAGTCACCTGAAAATCCCCATAAGGCATAAGTCAATACAAAATCAGAACATGCCAAAAACAAAGGCTGAAAAGGAAAGAGTCTTACCCGACCACTGGTCAGGACATTCAAGACCCGACGCACCGCCTCTAGAAAGAGAGATCCCTTCGACTTCCGATTGGTCTTGCGCCATCGATACAATTGTCAAAAGTCCCCCACAGTCTCATCCTTTAAGGCAATCAGCGGGGTATTGCACCCAATCACCTCATAGAACCACGTCTACTAAAGACAGGAATTCACAATAAAAAAGAGACGCATAAGGAAAATGCGAATGTATGAAAGGAAAATGCACAAAATTAAAGGATACCTTGAGGAGATACTACGTGGCTCCAATAAAACATTTACCGACAGAACCGGCTAAATGCATCCAAAGAAAAATAGAGGGTCGCCAAAGTCAGACTCCCCCAATCATAGAGAGGGATGTTTGAAAACATCCTCAAACATGGAAAGAACCACAAATGGACGACATCGTCACTTGACGCCACCATGAAACCTCCTAGGACCAGCAAAATGAACAACCAATCCATCTGCCTCACTTGCAGCCCGTCCTCCACATCAACCACCCTACTCAGCAAGGACATCCAGATGGAATTCCCAGAAACTATCCTCCCTACATCACAGAGCGTCGGCCTCACCCACAGAGAGCGATCCACCTCTATCTTCTCCCTCTCGTAATCCAGCCCTAGTAGTTGCTTCACATCTATGGGAGTCACGATTATCTCCCCAAAATAAAAAATGGAAAGTGTGGATAGTATTCCACCATCTCTCCCCCAAAGCGCATAAGACCGCTGTCGACCAAGGCATCTCATCCAGTGCATACGCCAACCTCCCAAAACCCATGATGATACCACCTAATGCACTACGGGTGGAAGATGCTCCCAGACGTCCTTAAGCCACATTGTCCCACGGGCACCCATGTTCTTCAAACATATATCAGACTGTTAAAAGAAGAAACCTTGTCAAAATTCAAGAAGGAAGGAAAAATCACCAAAAAGAGAAGAATGCCAAAAGTCAGGTTCCTTACATAACCGCTGGGTCTCACCACCTTAGAAGACCGATGATGTGACGGCTCCTATAGTAAAGTCTGATCATCCACAATCGGCTCGAATACATCAAACGAGTTCTCACTCCCCAAAGCAAGAGGCACCTTGGCCCTCCACTTCATGTTCGCCCAGTCATCAACAGTCAACCATTCCCTATGCGCTACAGTGCTCACAAAGGCAGCCATTTCTTAGAGATCAAAATGCTAGAACGATTTGCAAAGGAAAATCACAGAAAGAAAGAAAGAATCTATGAAAAATGAGGGGAATTCGCCCCCTTTATATAGGATGCCAAGGGTCATGCCGATCAGCATTAACCCCCACCCACCGATCGGCACTGACCCCTTACCTTCCTCAAGCAGTCCAAAAAGTCCATGCCACTGCCGAATGGCACCCTCTGAACCATGCCGACCGGCACCCCCTTAAAATTTCGTACAAAAATTCCCAGAAAATAACAGACAGCCCAGAAAAATTCTTTGAAAATTCCTAAAAATCCCAGGAAGGATTTAGAACATTTTCACCAAGAAAATTTCGTACTCCCTCAAGTGGAACCCCTATTTCCCTAGCGTAACTCTAAAAAACTGAGTAAAACTCCTCCCATTAACATCCCCGTAGGATCTGTAAAGATCACACCCTATGCCCCCAAAGGCCTCAATTTTCCCTAAGAAATACATCCAAACCCTGGGCCACCTAAATCTCCCCAGTGGAATTTTGGCTATTCCTTCAGAGGATGTAAATGATTTCCCCAGCAATCGACTCCCCAGCCCAAAACAAAACCACAAGATAAATCTCCCTAACAGAGTTACCCAAGAACATCTCTATTTAAGCCCACATAATTGGCTTTGACCCATAGAATTGGTCATCTCTACTTAAGTCCGCAGAATTGGTCACCTCCACCTTAAGCCCGCAGAATTGCTCATCACTACATAAGCCCATAGAATTGGCTTCGAATCGCAAAATTGGTCATCCCCACATAAGCCCGTAGAATTGGCATCGACCCGCGGAATTTTCATCCCTACATAAGCCCGTAAAATTGGCTTCGACCCGCATAATTGGTCATCTCAACTTAAGCCCGCAGAATTGGCTTCAACCCACAGAATTGGTTATCCCACCTTAAGCCCTCATAATTGGCTTTGACCCGTAGAATTGGTCATCTCATACTTAAGCCCGCAGAATTGGCTTCGACCCATAGAATTGGTCATCTCTAAACAATCCATATAATTGGCTTTAACCCACAGAATCGGTCACCCTCATCTTCAATCCCTCATAATTTTCTTCGACCCACCGAATTGGTCATCCCCAGCACCTCCTTAGGAATTGTCCTAAACCTTTCCTCCAAACCATCCCTTAGGTCTTCAGAATTGACCTCGACCACCTAAATTGGTAATCCTTATTTCCTTAGCTCCTCAGAATCGACCTCTACCCCCATGAATTGGTCATCCTTGCTCCTTCAGGTCCTTAGAATCGGCCTCGACCCTCTGAATTGGTCATCCTCCCTCAAAAGTATCATGCGATGTCTATTCGACGGCTATCGTTTATTCTAAGCTCACCCATCGAGGGGATCTGTAGACAACCCATTCTGTTACCCCTTAAACTCTCCTTAGGTCCGTAGCACCTCCTTTCATCACTACAAACACAGGTCAGGCCCCGAGTACTGGCCTAGAATTCATTGGGCAATCCCAGTCTCTATTGGACCAAAATTTAAAGTCTTAAACTCGACCAAGACTGAATGAATCTTCAAAGGGAACTGAAACCCCTTTCCAAGGATTTGTCTCGTGCGTGATTCTGACTTACCATGCGGACGAACGACCTATTTTCCCTTGAAACTCAATTAGGAGGTCACCGGGTGCTCCCGGGCCCTGTTTGACCTAAGTCAGGTCTTCAAATTGATCTAGAATAAATGAATATTTGAAGGTCACTGAAACCCCTTTCCAACGGTCCGTCTCGTACACGATTTCGACTTATGGTACGGACGAACGATCCATTTTACTCCGAAAGGTCACCGAATGCTTTCAGGGCTTAGTTAACCGAAGTCAACTCCTCGAATTGGATCAAACTCTTTGGAATGTCGAATTACATCTCCTGACCTTTCCAACGGTCCATAAAGTGCGCGATTTAGACTTACCATGCGGACGAACGATCCGTTTACGTTCGACGACTACCCGTCCAATAGACTAACGAATGCTTCCGAGACACATTTGACCCAAATTCATCGAACTCGGGAGTAGTCCAAAGTAATTTTGAAGGTATCTGAATTACCTTTCCAACGGTCTACCCCGGGAATGATTCGGATCAACAGTTTGCGCTATGCGACCAATTTTCTGAAAATTCCTGAAAGACACTACCAAACGGCAGGTCCCAGACCCTTCCTATCAGCAATGTGCCTAAACGCACCTGCCTATTGGCAGGAAGATGGCTATGCCGATCGGTAATGCCCTAGGCCTATAAAAAGGAGACCTGACCTCACTTGTAGGAGGAGTCCAGATCTGATAGATATCATTCTCAGCAAATACAGAAAACCTCTCTCGAAGTCAGCGTGATTTCCACACCCAAATCCCTTTCCAACCTTCAATTTTCATAATCCTTTTCATCAAACTTGGTGAATTCACTTCCCTCCATCATCATCCTAGTCTAAGTGCTTCTCTCCAACATTCAAGAGCAAGCTCAAGATCTTCAAGAAGGTCCAATTTTCTCAACTCTCTCCTTAAATTCTCATAAATTCGCAGTAGCTTATTTTATTGCTCAACAGCTTCATTATCTAATCTCACACATCCTAATATACTTTTTATTTAGTACATTGCACATCTCTTATTTTCATATAAATAAAAACCCAAAAAATAAGAAAAAGAGGGTTTGCTCATAAATTCCAAACAGGAATTCTCATACTTTTCTTTCACTTTTCTCACAACTGAAACACTTTTTCTACACACACACAAACAATATAATCCCCCATTTGGATTTATGGGATGAACCCCACCCCTCATTTTTTATGCGAACTACGTCGAATTTGATACCTCTATAGGCTACGTAAACGTCTCGGGGTAAAACCCGATACTCGAGTCCTAGTTTTACATTTTCTCTCATTTTCTATTTTCTCTAAACTCCACTCTCTTATATTATACATATACATATATTTGTTCTTAGTGGCGTATTATTCCACATGCGTTATCATTCCATCATAACGGTCAACGTAAGGATAATTGCGTAAATCCTATTTTCTAATATTTTTATACCTTCCTACAGATGACTCACTTTACCTCTTCCATGGTGCAAGTCGATGATTCCTATCTCCACTATATATACACATGCACACATATAACGGGGAAAATAAAGGAAAATAACAAAAACCCATGAGAGACCGAAAGGGAGGAATGGGTGACTAACACCTTCCCATTTCGTAACTTAGCCTCCAGACCCTTTTTTGAATCATTTTTGTTTCGTATGCATCAGTATGTCTTTGGATGTTGTCCTTCGAGATGGCTCCCTTTCTTTTATCTGTTTTGAGTAAAATAGACTGGCGACTCTATCTCTCTACATTTTTCACCTCACCCAAATGACGCCGGTCGAAGCGCTCCCGAGAGGGATGCACGGGACCTAGGATCCTCCCTCATGCCGCCCGCCCACCGCGAGGATCGGGGGATGGCCACACTCTTATTTTTTAAACTTCTCACAAAAGCCTTCGAGTAGAATGGGGAATGTGATAAGGCCTTCCAAGAGTTAAAGTCTTACATGGGCTCTCCCTTACTATTGTCACAATCGGTCCAAGGGGAAAAACTGTATGTATACCTAGAAGTCTCAGAGTTGACTATTACTGCTACCATCGTAAGAGAGGATGATGGAGTACAAAAATTGGTGTACTTCAATAGTAAGGCACTCCAAGGGGTCGATCAGAGGTACCCTAGGATGGAAAAATTATCCTATGCTCTAACTCATGCCTCAAGGAAGATGAAGTCGTACTTCCGGGCCCACACAATGGTCGTCCTAATGAACTCTTCACTCTGACAGGTCATCCACAAGCCTGAGAAGTCATGGATATTAATGGCTTGGGTAATAGAGCTTGGAGAGTTTGATATCACCTATTAGCCTCGAGCGGCCATCAAAGGGCATGCAGTGGCAGACTTCGTGGGCAAGTTTACTTGGGATGAGGCCGACAGTGAAAAGTGTGACACTACCGGTTGTGAGCTAGGGAAAAATTTAACCTCTCCCCCTAGTAAGGTCAGGGAAGGTTCAGCAGGGGAGAAGGTATTAGAGAATGAAGAGGAGCGATACCTATTCAAAAATTGTACCTTGGTAAATGGTCATTTCTCTGAGAATGGAGTAGTGTGGAGCCTCTTCGTCGATGGGTCCTCTTGCGAGAATGGAAGTGGTGCGGGACTGATAGTGTCGGTCGCACCTGATGGGAACATCGAATATGCATTGAGGTTTAACTTTAAATCCTCCAATAATGAGTCTGAATGTGAAGTCCTCATAGCAGGCATCTCCCTGGCCTGGGCCCTGAGTGTCGGACAGCTGCTAGTTCAGAGGGATTCAAGATTGGTGGTAAACCAAATTTTGGGGACATATAAGGCGAAAGACGATAGGATGGCTAGATATTTGGAGAAAGTAAGGTCAGTATTGGAGATATTTGAGGAGGTAAAGCTGAAAAGAATACCTCAGCTAGATAATAGCCGAGCTGATGCACTCGCAAAGCATACCTCAGCTACAAGAACGTAGATAAGAAGGATGGTTCTAGTAGAAATCTTGATTCAACCAACAATTGATGAGGAAGAAGATAGTATTGCAGACTCTTATATAAATTTAAACATAGGGGCTTCCTGGATGACCCCTTTCGTCAGATACATAATTGACGGGGAGTTACCAGAATCAAAGAACGAGAAGAGGAAGATGATGTGTAAAGTTGATAAGTTCTCCATCATAGGAAAGACTTTGTAAATAAAAGGGTTTCTGCTTCCTCCCCTCAGGTGTGTCCATCAATCTGAGGTAGCATATATCCTTAAGGACGTGCATGAAGGCTCTTACTCCAGTTATATCGAGGGCAGATCTATGGCCAAAAGGATTGTTAACCAGGGGTATTGGTGGCCGACCTTGGCCAAAGATGCTGCAGCATATGTCAAGAAGTGCGATAAATTCCAGAGGTTTGCTACCATTCCCCGTCAGCCTCATTAGCCTCTGACGTCAATCACATCTCCTCTGTCATTTGCGATGTGGGGAATCGATCTTGTAGGACCCTTACCCAGAGCTGTGAATAATTATCGTTATCTGATTGTAGCAATAGATTAATTTTCGAAGTGGGTGGAGGTCGAGCCAATGATTACAATCACAGAGCAGAACACCTTCTAGTTCAACTGGAAAAATTTCATCTGCAGATATGGCCTACCTAACACCTTGATTTATGATAACGGAACACAATTCAAGAATGTCTCCCTAGAGAAGTATTGTGAAATAGTTGGCATCAAATAATTCTTTTCCACTCCCGACCGACCCCAGGCTAATGGTAAGATGGAAGTGACGAACCGAATGATTCTTGATGGAATTAAGAATAAGTTAGAAGATGCAAAAGGGATATGAATTGAGAAAGTGTACGTTGTGTTATGGGCCTTCAGAAATATGGAGAGGACTCCCACCGGGGAAACCCTATTTATGTCTGCTTACAGATCGGAGGCAGTCATACCAATGGAAATAGGTCTGCCCACTCATAGGGTTCAGACCTATGACCCCAAGAAGAATAGTGATGAGTGGATTCTTGATTTAGATCTTGTGGAAAAAAGAAGAGAGGATGTTGAAGTTAGGCAAGCTGCCTAGCAGCAAATAACAATATAATTCTATAATAAGTGTGTGAAAGCGTGACCAATGAAAGTAGGAGACTTGGTACTGAAGAAGACATAGCAAAAACCCAATAAGCTCTACCCAAATTGGCATGGCCCATACAAGGTATTTGAAGAGGTGGTGTCAGGGACGTACATATTGGAAAATTTGGAAGGGGAGCCATTCTCCAACCCATGGAATGCTGATCACCTAAAGAAATATTACCAATGAAATGATAATACTGTCCCATCTACGTTCTATTGTAGCACATGTATATGAGACTTAGATGAAAGAAATTCAATGAAAGCAGTGTTACACCATATTTTGTTTTGCCTATTCAAAAATTCGATCGTATCAGTCCACCTTAAGCTAGAAAACATCATTCGTGGTGAAATAATCTTGGACTAACTCCCTCGACTGAGACAACGGTGAATGGAGGGGATGACCCTCAACACACTCTCAAAAATACTAGGGAGGAATTAATGCATAAAACATCATAATTTGGTGTGTGCAAATTATTAAAATCACTTGTGCGGTTGATTGTTAAAACATCATTAATTTGGTGGACTAACTCCCTCGGTTGAGACGACAGTGAATGGAGGGGATGACCCTCCACACACCCTCATAAAGATGAGGGAGGAAATAATGCATAAAACATCATAATTTAGTGGGTGAAAATTATTAAAAATCACTTGTGTGGTTGATTGTTAAAACATCATTAATTTGGTGGACTAACTCCCTCGGCTGAGATGATAGTGAATGGAGGGGACGATCCTCCACACACTCTCAAAACGATGAGGGAGGAATTAGTGCATAAAACATCATAATTTGGTGGGTGAAAATTATTAAAAATCACTTGTGTTGTCGATTGTTAAAATATCATTAATTTAGTGGACTCACTCCCCCGATTGAGACGACGGTGAATGGAGGGGACAACCCTCCACGCGCTATCAAAAAGATGAGGGAGGACTTAATGCATAAAACATCATAATTTAGCAGGGGAAATTATTAAAAATCACTTGTGTGGTTGATTATTAAAACATCATTAACTTGGTGGACTAACTCCCTCGGCTTAGATGACAGTTAATGGAGGGGACGATCCTTCACACACTCTAAAAAAGATGATGTAGGACTTAATGCATAAAACATCATATTTTGATGGGTTCAAAATATTAAAAATGACTTGTGTGGATGATTGTTAAAACATCATTAACTTGGTGGGCTAACTCCCTCGGTTGAGATAACAGTGAATGAAGTGGGCAACCCTCCACACACCATAAAAAAGATGAGGGAGGATTTTATGCATGAAACTTCATAATTTGGTGGGTGTAAATTATTAAAAATCACTTGTGTGGTTGATTGTTAAAACATCATTAACATTGGTGTCATACAAAAAAATATAAAGCAAAAGTGAGATTTCATTAATTTGATAAAGTACAACCAAAAAAGAGCAATGTTTGTATGCCTCAAAAAATTATACGAGGGTACAAAGAAGAGGGTATAGGCTATAGGAGGCCACACTATTGGGTCGGATTAGCGGGGGTCCAAGCCTCATAATCACGTCCAATGGTAGCGATAAGCTGACCTTTCGAGGGTTCTCTGACATTCACCGTGGGATCAGAAAATGTCCCCTCACCTTCAACAGTTGTCAAACTCTCTATATGGGATAAATCCTCGACCATTAGAGGGTCTTCAAGGTCAGCATCCTCCAAAGATGGTTGGATGGAAGACACTGCAACAACAAACTTCAAGATGACCCACCAACACGCTGTCTTGATTCCTCTTTCCAAGTACTCTAAGACGAAGCCTTGGAACTCATCTGAGGTCTTGTACACTTCAACAATATCTTCCCCGTCTTTCTTTACGACTTCAGAAAGGTCAGCTTTGAATTTTGTGTCATGATTACTTAAGGCCTTGTCTTTCTCAATAATGATGTTATCCTTAAGCTCCAACTGTTTGTTATACTCAAGTTTGATCTTGTCCATGGCTTCCTGATGAGAGGTTTTGAGGTCGGTCTCGGCCTGAATTGATCTCTCGGCCTCCTAGAACATATGTTGGTTCTCAGCCATCCATTTGGTGGTTGAGGTCAAGGCACAAATAGAATTCAATAAACCAAGGCAAAGTCAGGAATAAACTTAATGTTAGAAAATGTATCGAAAAGTTTAAAAGGATGAGGGAGATACCTTAACCCGGTTGTGAATCCCAAAATCATAGACTTTGGACGGGGGCATCTTGGTCAGGAAGTCATACCATGCAGTCGATGGAGCTAAAGATATGGTCGCCTTTGCAGCCTTCATGTTAGTGATTACAGAGGTGGGGTCGGCCTTAAGTTGGGTCAGACTAGCCGACCAAAAAGCACCCAAGGATGAGGAAGAGCTCACATTAGAGGTGTTTGTTTCAGGGACCTCCACTCTCTCCCTTGTAGGAGCGTTAGGCCGAGTGTCGACAGGTACTTTCGGCTCCTTTCTTTTTCGTGAGGCCTAATCAATCGGCCCCCCTACAGTAGTTTTTCTATAGGTTTGTTGTGGTTGTTTTCCCTTCTTCTTGTTGAGGCTAGCTAACAAACTTGAAGAAGTCATCTCCCAAAGCTCATTAGATTTGTTAGAAGGACAACCTACAAAAGTTAGATGAAACATCAGAAGAAAATAATAATGCAAGGAAATTCTTGTAAGAAATTGAAGTAAATAGACAACTCACATAATTCTTGTAGAGGGCCAACCTCCAAGCCAGACTCTCTAATGAGCTTTGGGGTCATTAAGTCTTCAAATTTAGGAAGAGCACCCTTCTTCCCCTTCTCCCTCAGATAGTAGTCTATATCTTTCTCGTTTATAATGAGGCTAGGGTCAGACCTTACTTCCATTAAAGGATTGGACCATGCTTGAGGGACCCTCAGACTATCTTCAGAAGGTTCAGCCTTGGCTGGGAATTCCCAATCCCCAAAGATAAAGAAAAATCTTTTTTTTCACTCATGATTTGAGGTTTGGGCAACGTGGAGAAGTTTCTTCTCAGCCCTCCTAACACCTAGATGGAACTATCCTGGCTGTTTGGACGAGGATGTGATATTGTAACAAGCTAAGAGATGAATGGACGATAGATCATCAGTGAATGATTTTTTCCAAAGGGAGATGTACCCAAGGATGATCCTCTATGAGTTAGGGGAAACTGGTTAGGAGAAACCCCAAGATCAGATAATATGGCGACGATGGAAGGATGAAGAGGCAGTATAATGCCAACCCTAAACATCTGTTCATATATGGAAATCTCTCCCTCTCGTCCTTGTAAAACCTTTCCATCTTCATCAGGGATCCTCATTGTAACATTGGATTTGACACCAAATGAGTGACTCTATATCAGGATATCATGTTTTTTTATCGATGAGATGAAAAATGAGGCACATGAGTTGTCAACCTCATCCAAAACCTCTGATCTCTCATCCTTATCCTCACCTTCATCCTCTAATTCATCTGCCTTATCATCGTTAAAGGTTAGGGGACCATTTGGAAAAGTGGTTTGAAACTCAATGGGGGACATGGAAGTCATAGGGATAACTTATGGATTAATTATTCCCTCAGCCTGTTCGTAGGGGTTGATGTTTGATGGGTAATCTCTCCCAGACGTACCGACACCAAAAGAAGATCACGCTATGTTTTTTTTCATTCATGGTTTCTTCTTGGCTCTGATCCTCGGCTTGAGGATAGGACGACCCAAAAGTCTCAGATGGTGTGGGTAGGATTTTGGCTAATGGAATGGGAAAAATGGGTCATACCCAGATAGGGTCAGCCCCACTTCTAGCCTCGTCCTCCACATCTACCCTTCGAATCTCTACAAAGTACTTCTCTCTCAAAGTGGAAACTCCTCGTCCAATTTATAAAGACTTTGGAGCATTCAAAGGATGACCCTAAACTTGGGGAATCAAAAAGAAAACTCACAAACAAGTTTAAGTGGTTGACTGAGCTGACTACAAGATTAAACTCAAAGGAATAAAATAAATTATGGATGAATAGCCAAGAACAACAAGAACATTCAAGAAATAGTCCACCGGAGAGGATAACCAGAGTGCCACCGAAGAATCTAGAAAGGGGAAAGTTTACCCTAAAATAACCACAAAGCATCCAACTACTGCCTAAAAGTCACCTATCAATCAATAATCTAACCATAAAACCACCAAATGATGGTGGAAAACCCCACAGGACTGATAGAAAAACTCGTCGGAAAATGCTAAAGTTTCTAGCTAAGGTGGAAATGCAAAAATCCAGTACAATAATGGATGAAAATGAAAAAAAAAGATAAAGAATGATACCTGGAGTAAGTGTAGAATTAAAAGGTTCCAATAAAATATCTAAAACCTTGAAAGGAGCAGAAATGGTGAGAATGGATAGAGTTAGAGAGAGAATGCGCGAAGAAGAAAGATAATGGATTGGTTTGAAATATTTAAATATCTTATCATTATTGGGCACAAGAACCAAAGTGGCGCATAGCCCACCAGGCAAATCATCATTAGGGAAAAAATTCCTAAATATAATCAGTAGTCGCCATTCTCAAAATTTACAACACAATGATGGACAAGTATCAATCATTATCTTGGGGCCTCATCATCCAGACAGCTAAATAGACAGTAATACTCCTCAGCCATCTCAATAACATCATTGTCTAAGGACTAGGGGTTGATTGATATACCAAAATAGACCCTCGTCTTGGATGATTCGTCCAATCCTAGTTGAGGTAACAGGTGAACAGTGTTACCCTATCCAGAAGGGTCATATCAAAGATAAGGGTCGGCTTAGCCGACCCCATGGTTATCAAGCAGTCACATTGGGCACTAACTCAGCCCTAGACCTCGGCTAATCTGAAGCCTCGGCTAATCACATACATGCTCAACGCATGCTTTGGGGGGTGCACTACACCCCCAAGCACTATACATACTTCTTTTCTTTTACCTTGTAAAAGGATCCATAATGGTAAACCCTAGCTGAACCTCTGTTAGAATACACTATAGAGAAAGAAAGTGAGTGTATTGTATCACAAGGCCATTAGAGCCCTTATTATATAGTGAAGATCATTCACTGCACAGTGGACGAAGGACTAAATAGGGGGAACCACTTATATTGGTGTGTTTCTCCTCCTTTCCTCACGTCTTTCTATATCTATATTGCCTGCTTAATTCCATTGTTATACCTGTTTGAGATCTCCAACGCCTTAATTTGGTGGTGCTATTTACAGCATCAACATTGCTTTTTATTTTTCTTATGAGGTGAGGAAACTAAAATCTATTGGCCCACTTTTTGGCATATTTTTCTTTTTATTGTCTTATCAATTTGTTTGGGGCTCTTTTCAACCTCATTGGACCATGGCTTCGGTTTTTGCCACATTGTTTTTAGTTCGATTTAAACGGTGTCATAATCGCAAAGGATAAATGAGTACCTTTCTTAGCCCTTCCTCATTTTGAAATAAATCACACAAACACACCAACGGTTCTTACATGCACTACTTCCATTGTCAAGTGTTATCGCATTTGGTTTGTTTTAAAGCCAAAATTGAGATGACAACACTCCGACCAATATGTGATAGACAAGTAAAATAATCAAGAAAATCCGTGCAAGTGTGCATTAAAGGCAATTATGAGTCAAACATGTAGGTAGTAATCACAAATTACATCTTAATGACTCCACACATTATAAAGCACAAAATGAAATGTTGACGCATATCCAAACATTATCAAGTAGTCACATGGATATGGAATGAAGTTGTGACTCGATCATCTTAAATGTTCTTTCATATACGGTGTAAAACAAAATACAAAAATCTTTTTATCTTTTTCCAAAAATCTTATCAAAATAAAATATTTTTTGCTTTTAAAATTTTCAAAAAAATAAAAATCTTTTTGTATTTTTCCAAAAAAAATTTTAAAAAAAATCTAATAGAAAAAGTACACATGTCATAACACTAGCAAAAATATATTATGAAGCACAACTAGCGTATGAAAAACAAGCAAACACAATCATCTATATAATATGGCAAGAGAAGAATCATGTGCAAGCAACCGAGAATCGACTAGTCTAACATCTAGTGCCTTTAAAAGTGATTTCCTAACCCAAGTAGGTGTGAAATTGAGCATGAAGATTTTGGAAACCATAGTAACACTAGACTTCAACTTCCTAGGACTTCTTAGAAGATCGAAACAAAAATGCCTAAGGTGACCTTCTCTATCACAATGTGAACATGTGTAAACGGGTGGAACGACACCTATGGGTTGACATTTTTTAACGTCCTTGGGCTTGGTTCACCCTCTAAAACAAATAATGGTCTTGGATTTGACATTCAAAACTTTAGAACAAGATGAGACACTACCATTGCTATCAACACTACTCGAGTCAGTCAAATTATTTTTCAACTCCAAAATGTTTGACTTAAGCAAAGAATTGGACTCTTCCAATTTGAAGGACTCTATCTCTAAATTTTCAATTATTCCTAGCAGGTTATTACATTATCCCTTAAAATATTCACACTTATCCCTAACAGTCTCCTCACGTGCCATAAACTCATCGATTAAAATATTTTTATCCTCATTAGCACAAACACAAACGCTAGAGTTTCTCAAGTCCCCCAATTCTTTTTCAAAAAATACGACTTTGTCATTACTCTCCTTTTTAGAAAAAAAAAACATTAAATTCATGAAGGAAAAAAAAAATTCTCACGATAAAAATCTCTCTGATTTAGAATAGTTTGCAAAAGATCCATCGCGGATTTAAAACGAGAATTTTCTTTTTCCAAAACTTTAATTATTTTCCCAAACATCAAATTCAAACAATTTAAATCATCAAAACTCTGTCTCGTGCCATCAAGAGGGGACGTTCGATTACATAAGTGCTCCATCAGAAAAATTGTGATTTTTCAAAAAAAAAATTAACATCCCACAAATTTTTGCGGAAAACTAAAACAAACGCGATAAATTAGCGTAACCCGTTCTCATACCAATTTGTAAAAAGTGTGTGTGATACCGATTTGAATAAATTCCCAATTTCCTAATTTAAACTTATTTAATTGGAATCAATTTTTAAATCAAATTTTTTTAGCCCCTAAACATGCAATTATGTGTGTGTGTGTGTGTGTGTGTGTGTGTGTGTGTCAAACCATCACAAAAAAATTTGCTAACTCATAGATTTCAGGAAAAAAAAACTTTCGGGTAAAACCTTTATTGCACTATAATACTTACAATGATTATAATGAAATTCACAATGAGTTAACAACAGAAAACCCACATAGATCGCAACCTAGAGTAAGAAATAAATCAACCGCAGAAGAACCACATGGACAAGCAATCCGAATCAACCCAGGAACACCCACGAGTACTCCCTATCGACACCCAGTCGTCTTCGGCCCAGTACCCTAATCAAGTGGCACCTAGATCGGCAGTATAGATCCTCTCTACTAGAAAAAATTCACAAAACTATGTTCTTGGGTTCTAAAACAACTCATATAAACTATTAGGATGAATTGTGAATTGAAAACAAAGTTATAACTCTCACAAATGAGAAGACAAACATTTCGGCCAAAGCAGTTTTCGTAAAACACTATTTTCAGGTCTTCTGAACAAAAATGAAGTCAAAAAAATGAATTTATAGAAAACGTTAAGACGGTGGCTCGCTCAAATGAAATCAGAGTCTCGCTCGAACGGAGACACGTGTCATTGGAACGACCCTTCGCGCAAGATGGCCCTGTCGTTTGAACGACTGTACAGCTCGTTCGAACGTAATAAATTAAAAATAAAATTTTTATTTTTCCAAAAAATACTTTGCCTCAAAACTTCAAAAATATTTTTGACGAAAAACACCGCTCCAACACTTAGAATTTTTTTCATAAAAGTTATCTCAATATTCTAAGTGAACTATTAATGACATAAAACACAACCTTACCAATGTTAAACTTGCGGAGGCTTGAATGTTGAAGAACTTTGATATTCGGATCCGTCTTGACATATCAAAGTTAAACTTGCGGAGGCTTGAATGTTGAAGAACTTTGATATTGGGATTCGTCTTGACATATCTTTTAACTTGAACTTGTTCTTTGCCGATTGTAGCGGTATACGACATACTTAATTATCAACGGACATTTATAAAGTTATGTCCTTATAATGAGAGACTCATAGTACATTGGTAAATATCCAATGAGGACTTTTAAGTGGACTCCCAATTTTAGACCATATATTGAGAGTAGTATCTCTCCAATCTGGATTTTTTTCCTCATCTTCCCATAGACTTCTTTTCAAAATCATCTCATTATTCAATTACCCAACTCATAGGGAATCCTCTAAAACTTGATGTATCTACTGTGGAGATCAATCGTCCTTATTTTGCTCGAGTATATGTGGAAGTGGATTTAACAAAAAAGATTCCAAAGAGTGTTTGGATGGGCTATGGAGAGAATGTCTTTTAGGAAGAGGTCATAGTGGAGAACATGCCAAAATATTGCTCATGTTATTTCAAGAAAGGCTACAAAGAGTGATCTTATATGTTTAATTCAAAGAATCAGTTAGGAGGAGCATCTAAAAAGGAGATGATCAATCTTCAAAGCAGTTGACAAGTTATCAGGTTTTTAAGAATGATCGTGATAAGATGAAGAGATTAGTTCCGGTTATTGAAGAAGTTAAAGAGGATGAAAAGTATCAGGAAAAGCCCACATAATTAAATGTAGAATTTCAAATCATGAAGACTGTTCAATCCAAGAAAGTTTTCATAAAGGTGCATAAGGACAAGGAAGCAGGTCAAGATCAATTCATTGAAATATCTGAGACCAAATCAGCAGAAGGTGCAATAGAGGGAGAAATGTTAGAAGTCCATGCGATGATTCAAAGTGATGAAGAAGATGCCCAAGAAGGTAAAGATTATTTTGCAGTTAATTTGTCAAAATGGTCTGAACTTGGTTGTAACTACCAAAAATGCAGTTAATACAACAGGTATTCAACAACACAGTGATAAAATTCAGCATTGTGAAATCATTGCTGAAGAGGTAATGGTGTTAGACAACTACAATATATCCCCCAAAGGTACTGAACTACCAGATTATGAAAAACACAAAGCAAACTATAAGGAGTATCATTCAGACAATGAAGAAGACTAACACAGCTAGCTTAAAGTGGAAGATCAAAAAACTTTGGGGTCAAATTTGATGAGAAGTGGAAGTTGGTATTAAACAAGTCCAGTTGGAATGCAAAGATGTACTTCAAAAGGATTACCAAGTCCAGTGGAAAGGAAAAATCATTCGCTTACTATAAAATGTCTCAATGATAAATTTCATTTATTGGAATGCAAAGGGAGTAGCTAATAAGGCAACCAATAGAAGAATCAAAGAGCTAATTAGATATTATTCTTTACCAGTCATTGCTTTTTTAGAACCAAAAGTGTGCTTAACCAAAATTCTTAATTACCAACAAAAATGGAGATTCAAAAATATTCTTTACAACTTCTCAAATAGAATTTGCTCTATGTGGTCTAGTGATATAACCATAAATGTGATTAAGGTTGAAGAGCATGTGCTTTGTCTGTAATTTGTTTGGACCACTATGAATAAAACCATTTATATTGCTTTAGTTTATGCCAAATGCTCACCAAATGAAAGAAAAGCCTTATGGGAAGTTCTAGAAGATATATCCGAACAATGTCTGTCTTATCCTCTTCTGGTGATTGGTGATTATAATGTGGTTTCGAAGGTTGAAGAAAAGGCTGGAGGGAATTAGCTTGATTTTAATGCATCTCAGGATTTTAAATGATATGATTGCAAACGATGAATTGACAGATCTTGGATTTATGGGGTTAAAATTTACATGGTTAAATAATAGAGTTATTGTACTATTTTTAGCATACTTGATTGAGGTCTTTTTAAAAGAGAATGGCTCCTTGGTATCCCTAACATGCACATCACTCATCTTCATAAAAACGGTTCAAACCATAGCCCTATTTTCCTTTCCATCAAAACTCCCATTGATGATTGCCCAAAGCCATTTAAACTCCTTAACTCCTGGTGATTGGATAACAGTTTAAAAAGTGTAGTTAACGAGTCATGGACCAACCTTATAGAGGTAGCCCCTGTGCATTGCTTTGCTTTAAAGCTTAAAAGGCTTAAAGGCAATATAAAATAGTGTAATGTTAGTCATATTAAAAATATCTTCCAAAATCATTATGCCAAAAAAAACAATCTGGCACGATTTAAAACTGATACGGTTTTGAACTGTGCCAGAATCAGGTGTTCCAAAATGACCATTTTGTTCTGGCATGGTTTAAAAGTGTGCCAGATTTGGCCAAACATGAGCACTTCTGGCACACTTTAAAACCATGCCATAATTTGATATTTCTGACACACTTTTGGCACATTATATAACTATGCCATATTGAGTACATTTTGATACACATTTGTCATAGTTCAAAACAATGCAAAAATTTGATACACTTTTATCACGGTTTTGAACTATGCCAAATTTTTGGATCAAAGAAAAAAAATTATTTGTAAACAAGAAAATTCACAAATTGTGAATCTCGCACGTTGTTGATAAACTAATGTACATATAAACCTCAAAATATTACAATTCTTAATTGTTCACAAATAAAAAAAATTGGGCAGAGCTTCCTCTATTTTATGTCCGTTCTAAGGCCCGTGTAATGTAAAGTCTGCATCGCCATAAAACATAACAATAAAATTACAGAAGGTCGCACGACCATAAAAGTTAACAAGAAAACTACAAAAGCCTGCACGACTGTAGCCAAAAAAAAGTTACCTGAATATAAACGACATTAAATAAATAATCCCCTTGTTGTAAACCATTGACTTCTTCGTGTGTTCCACGTGGATAAAAGCTAACAATATAATGTTATCCTGCAAAAAAAATAGGATACGAAAAAGATATGATATTAGTTACCAAGTAATTTTAAAAAAAATCTTATTCAAGCTGAAAAACTGCATATACAAGTTACAATTATTATTGTATTCTCAAATTCGAAAGTCCTGTGACTACGTGGTCAACTCCTACAAGTTACATCAGTCTTATGCGAGGTGTTAGTGCCTCTTATGGGACCATTTGAGGACTGATTTGAATTTTCACCCTCAAACAATATGTTTGTAAGAATAATCTAAATATTCTGAAATTATCATCATATTCTCAAAAAGGGAGACCCGTGACTACACGGTCAGTTCCTATAAGTTAAATTGGTCGAGGTGTTCATGCCTCTTACGGGGCTATTTGGGGGGTTGATTTGGCTTTTCACCCTTTAACGGCTTGTTTTTAAGCCTAATCTAGATTTCTTCAAATTATCGTCATATTTACAAACCGGAAGACCCGTGACTATGCGGTCACTCCCTATGAGTTACATTTGTCCAGTGCGAGGTGTTAGTGCCTATTACGGGACCGTTTTAGGGTTGGTTTAGGTTTTCACCCTCTAACGGCATGTTTTTAATCTTAATCTAAATATTTTGAAATTATCATTATATTCTCAAACTGAGAGACCCATGACTTTGCAGTCAATTACTATGAGTTACATTGGTCTCGTGCGAGGTGTTGGGGCCTCTTACGAGGTCGTTTGAGGGTTGGTTTTGGTTTTCAACCTCTAATGTCATGATTTTAAACCTAATCTAGATATTTTGAAATTATCACCACATTCACAAGCCGAGAGACCCGTGACTACACAATCAGTTCCTACAACTTACATTGGTCCCATGGAAGGTGTATGTACCTTTTATAGGGCCATTTGGGGGTTGGTGTGGGTGTTCACCCTTTAACGGCTAGCTTTTAAGGGTAATCTAGAAATTTGAAATTATCATCATATTCTCAAACTGAGAGTTCCATGACTACACGGTCAGTTTCTATGAGTTACATTGGTCTCGTGCGAGGTGTTAATGCCTTTTAAAGGGCTATTTGGGTATTGATTTGGGTTTTCATCCTCTAACAGCATGTTTCTAAGCCTAATCTAGATATTTTTAAATTATCATCATATTCTCAAATCGGGAGACCAGTGACTACACAATTAATTTCTACAAGTTATGTTAGTCTCGTACGAGGTGTTCATGCCTCATACAGGACCGTTTGGGGCTGGTTTTAGTTTCCACCATTTCAACGTCTTGTTTATAAGCTTAACGTAGATGTTTTCATAATATCATCATATTCTCCAAGAGGGAGACACGTGACAAAGTGATCAGTTCCTACAAGTTACATTGGCCTCGTACAAGGTTTTCATGCCTCTTATGGGGCCGTTTGGGAATTGCTTTGGGTTTTCACCCTTTTAACAGCTTGTTTATGAATAATAGTGACACTTAAACACACTTTCCTATGTCCACATATTAAAATATGTAATTTTTTTAGTGATAGGGATTAATATGCTTGTCAAATCCAGTCTTGAAGTGAGAGGTATCCATTGAACATGTGGCTACCAATGCACCAAAAATTGGGACTTACCTTAGTAATGGATCATTCTGATCAGCAGGGTCCATGAAGATATCATGCAACGACTTAGGAAATGAAAAACCCCTTCAACCAATCCCATTGGAAGAAGTAATACCATGTTATACAGAAGGTTCTTATAAGAAGGATCATAGTCTGTGCGACTATGTATTGCTTGTCTTCTGATTGGCTTACCTGAAATGAGTTAAAAAAAATCATTATATGTCTATAATATAAGGGTGATTTTGACTTGGCTACTTCATTGCCATAATTGCTTTTTAGACTTTGGTATTCCTATGCTAAACCTATACTAGGGAATACTTTATATTCGACGACAACAATGTACTAAAGAGGTACCGAAGTCTTATTTTGACCATTAGTGAGACCCCTAAGTAAAAAATACTCATAATGTAATGTATGAAATTAAAAGTTTGTGTTTTATCTTCAGCTCAACAAGAAATAAAACTATTTTTTATGCTTCATCTCACTATCAAATTCAAAGTCATCATCTCTTTAGACAGAATTAGCTCCCAAGCTCACACTATCATCTTAAATGTCATCATTCTCATCATCATAAGGATCTAGGACACTTTTGACTTGTGCAAAGTAAACAATAACACAAATTTTGATTAACATCTGAACTCTTGATCTAAGTATAATGATATTCTAGCAATCTCAGTCCTTTACCTTGAGAGCTAGTACAAAATGCTTGTTGTTAACGTTGCCAACCTCCATTTTCAAGGGATTTTTGGCCCATGGACTGTGGGTTTTTTCGCTGATGCCTCTGAAGAATGGAGGTTCCTAATTGACAGGCTACAAGATCAGGAAGTGTTTCATTATGCTTTAATTGTCTCAATTATCAGTACAAATTTAAAAATAGAGTTCTTAAATTCGCTATTGGACTAATGATTATATCAAATATTTGCATAAATGCATGAAACTGTAACTATCTTTGTAAGAATTATCCATTTTCATAAGTGACATGGTTAAAAAAGGACACAATTCTGATGAAATAAAGTTTTGAATTGGATAATTGAAATAGAACAGAACCACCAAAGAACCAACAACGAAAAGATACTTAAACATAGTTAGAGCATATAAGTTGCATTATTGATTTCATAGGTCTTTTTATTTGATAAGTGCACTAAAAGTTTCTACTCCTTTTCCAATTAAGGATATCTTATTAATAAATTGAAGGAGGTACCAACAAACATTACAAAGTAGGCGAAATCAACTTAAGAGAAGTAAAATACCATAACATCATCATAACAGAGGAGCTTCATCAATATAGTTAGCTGTTATAACTGCTATAATGCAGTTGTAGCATATATATATATATATAATTTTAAATTATTTTATAATTATGATTACGGTATTAATATTTAGGGTCTCTTTTTTATTTGGAATACCTGTTTCAATTTAGGTAAAAGTAAAATGTTAAAGATTATCATCGCATTCGAGTGATTTGACCGGTTGATTCGAAACTGATTCCACTTCTTTCAAATCCGTCTCGACTTTTCAGTTCTATGATATTGCAATGTGTTCAATATTTCTTTCATGATATGTTAAATATGTTTGGCACTTGAATATTTAGGTTGAACGTACAAAAAAATGCATATTATGCTGTTGGTTTAATAAATTGTTATTGGGTAACCATTTTAAGGGATTAAACCTATATAATATGTTTTTATTTTTTCCATGATGTCATTAATACACTTTTCTAATTTATAACTTTCTTCTTTATATCAATTCTGATCACTGGAGCTAGAAATAAGACAAAAAACTATAGTTCACTTACTCTTGGTAAAGAAGTTTAATACTTTATTTTCTTACCTTTATATTCATTGTTCATTTCTCTATTTCATATGTGCAAGATTAAAAAGGAAAAACTAACAATCTACTAAATCTCACCATTAGTGGTTTGTGCCTTTAAGGGCCAACTGATCCATCTGGACATTCAAATATTAATACCAAAACAAATGTTAAGTTAGACGTCACCTATATTGAAAATCGCTTATCACTTTTGATGCTAACATTGAAGCCATCAAATATTAAATAGGTTTCTTTGGCGGCAGACGCCTTAGAGGTGATGTGAAGACTAGGTGTTCTTTAAGTACCACAAAATCTTAGGAATAATGTCATAGCTTGGAATATAAATTTTAAAAAAATTACTTATAATTTAATTATTCTTTTAACTTTTTTGAATGCTTAACAAGCAAGTTTTCTTTTTAAAGTGAACAAATAACTAACTGAAATATAAGTTACATCGGGATCTTTAAAGAATTGTGCAAGACATAAAAGCAAGTCATAAAATAATTGTGTTAATCAATCTAATGTGTTTGTTGTATGAATATATATGAGATGGTTTTACTTTAAATTGGTTCTATATCCTCTTTGATTTTTTTATAACTGCCCGCGCATTGAACGAGGTTGAAAACTGATGGATAAATAATAATTGGGGATGCTTTGAAGGGCCAATGAGATTAAGTTCAATCTACCCCCTCTAGATAAACACCCCCTTTCCAACCCATCAAACCATTTATAAATTTTGTCCAACACCAGATTCCAAAAGTTAAGAGAATTCGGATTCCAACCCAAAGAATGGCCCAAATAAGACTATGCATAAGACAATACAACACCCAACTCTAGAAGCCAAAACTTCTAAATCCAAAGGGCCCACATTTATACATGCTAATTTTAATTTGTTCAAGTTCATATTATTAACCCTGATACTTCACAAAACAAGAGTATAGAACATACAAGATTACCAAATTTAACATTGTTCCAAGAGGAGAAAACCATCGAGTCATCCGTAAATTGGAGATGAGACACCACCACCAAAGTCCTCCCTACTCTAAATCCCTCCACCACCCCATGCCGTTGAGCTTTCTTCATAAAGCGACTTAAAACGTCCACAACCAACATAAATAAAAAAGTAAAATGGGTTCACTTGTTTAAGGCCTCTCTCACCAAAGCTTTTACCTACCGGTCTCCCATTAATAAAAATGGAAAAGTTAGTCTAACCCACTCAACCACAAATCCACTTCCTCCGTTTGTAAAGGAAACCTTTCTTTTGCATCACAAAATCAAGGAGTCCCAAACTATTAATTTGTCATAAGTTGATTCAAAATCCACTTTAAAGAAAGTTTCTGACCTTTTATTGACTCTATATTTCTCAACAATCCCATTCGCAAAACATAAAATCAAGGATTTGACAACCCTTAATAAAACCACATTGTGAATATGACATGGTGTCCTCAAAACTTCTCTTCAACTAGAAGAAAATACCATGGCCAAAGAAAAAAATAATACTTGAAATAAAAATATTTAGTCTGAAGTTTTTAACCATGACCAACTCATTTTTTAAGGGTATAACACAAATTTAAGTCTCATTGACACAAGCATTTACAACTCATTTTTCATAATATTCCCCCTAAAAACTCAATTTATCATCTTTAATGCCAACATTTCTTATACCAAGATAGCAAGAAGCCATCGGGTCCTGAAGATTTATACCTATAGCATCCCAAAGTGGTCCAATTTATCACTCCTTCCTCCAAAGGTCTTTTAAGCTACTCAACTTTCACCATCATAATGGGGCGCCACTTCACACATCATAAACAACCCCCAACTTTAGAGTACTAACTAAAAACAAAATAGATAAATATAGCTATTATAACAACATTATAACAACTATAATAGTATCCATAATGATATTATAGCAACTACAACAAGAGGAGAAGAAAAACACAATTTTGAACATTACACATGCACAATTTCACACACTTCCACACACATAAGCAGTTTCACACACTGCACATATTAAAACAAGTTCACACTCCGCACACATGCGTAAAGTTACATAAATAATACACACACACACTCAGTCTCACATAGGATTTCATAGACACTACACACATAGTTTCACGGATGGCATAGACACAATTTCACATACATATACACAGTTTAATACTACACAAAATTTCACACAGACACAATGTTACATAGTGAATTAACTACGATACAAAAATGAATTTAGAGTTCCCATAAAATACCAAATAAATTCTACAGCTTGACCAAACAAAATTCTAACATCATGGAATTAGAATTCATTGATGAATTTCAATTCTATGCATCCAAACAAACATTGAGAACATGTCATGCATGTGAGCCGATTTCATGATTTTCATTAACTAGGTACTGGTTGAAAGAAATTTGTGAATGTGATTTCTAATGATAATTAAAATGATTTAGCTATGATTATGATATTGCTCAGACATGTCAGTTGAATCGTACAATATTATTCTTTTGTTGTGATCTCGACATAATATCATGCGAAGGCAATACAGAAAAATAAAAAGAGTATCCCATAGTTAAGGGTAAGAGATTGAAATAAACGAGACACGCACACACAAACTTCCAACTGTGAATATAAAGTAAACATGTGTTGTGGCTACTTGAGTTTTTCATTTTCATACTTTTCCATTTGGTAAAAAATGGTATATTATTTTGGGATATTATATTCTGTTCACTCTAAATATATCATCATACAAAGTAGCTTCATCAATATTGTATTATTTATTCAGTGGAATATTGGAATTCATGGTATTTACTAAGGACACAAATGCAATTTTGTAACTTATCCTCCCGCGGGATACTTCAACAACATGGGTTTGGTAGTTTCTTCCAAGTTGCTAAGATTCTCCGATATGTATACACTTAATGAAGCAAGTGCTGAACCCAATCAATATCTGCAATGCCAATGATGGAATTTACCAAAAGTGTTACTAATTTACCAAATTTTGTTGCAACTGGTCCAATAGTATAGATATACAATAAATACCATAAACAGGGAGATATAGTAAATTACAAAAAAATTACAGGGAACCCTATATAAAAAACACTATACCGATATAAAACATATGATATCGTATTACCTGTGTATGTCTTCATACTTTTAAAAAATAAAATGATAAATTTCAGTAAACTTTCCATTGACCAAGGAAGACCAGGTTCACCACATGCATTATCTACGTACTGATGTAGACACATGAGTACAATCCCCAATTGGGCGTTCCCTAGTAAGGCCAAAGACCGAAGGCTTTCGGTTGAAGTCCATGTCCAACAACACGTTTGAAGATATAAAATTTTGATATATCATCTTACTAATTTTACAAAAGAAAAATTAATTCAACAATATGTACACAAGTATCTTGTTCTCAATAAAGTTGAAATTTTCAAGGCATGGTCGCTAAATTATAATTAAAGACTTAAAGATAAAGTATGAAACAAAAAGGTAATTCATAAACTAAATCTAATAACTAATAATAATTATATTATAATTAATTATCTATTACTACTAAAAGGTAATTCTTAACGTGGTAATAGAGTAGATTATATACAATAGACAAAACATAACATGGACTTACAATATACACATGGTAATAAAGTAGATTCACTTATGTTTCATTTTTCTGATTAGAAACTATACATAACAATATGATGAAAGATACGATGAGAGCTAGATAAGAACAATGCGAGCAAGACAAGAACAAACTGCTTCTTTGTTCATCAATAGGATTCAATTGTTTAATGAATTTCTTATGCTATTATAACATATAAGAGAAATATAAATACATTATGGTTCCTGTTTTATACTTTTTCACATTATACTGTTTGGATCTTATCAGATGACGTAAGAGCAACAAACTATTATTTGGATCTTATCAGATGATGAAGAGCCCAAATCCTAAATTAAAAGTGACAAACAAATGGGTGGAGCTCTATTTTTCAGTAAAAATGAAATAGTATACTTGATCTGATCTGATCAAACCAAAAATATATGGGTCGAGCTCCAAGATCTGAATCCAAACTTTGTCAATTTGAAACACAATCAAAATCGAATACAAAAATTACAAACAATAGACTAATATCGAAATCCAAAAAGGAAATGAAAAATTGTCTCAAGATTGATACAAAGGATTAGTTTCCAAACACTAAGTAAAAATTGATTCTCTAAACCCTAGTGTCAAAACAAAGGGAGTTGCCTCAGTGTCAAAATAAATGGAATTACGCCATTTACAACAACTAGCAGGTAGTATTAAATTTGACAATCGAAAGCCCTAAAAATGTGTAATAACCCTCGCTTATGAGAACGTATTTTATATTTATTTACTAGGTATGGTAATTAGATATAAAATGTTGGGATATGGATTGAGTATTAATTTAATGAAGAAAAGTTAATATTTACTAACATGTCTAATATTTACTGTACGAGCATGTAAATATCCTCATGATGAGCTTATTGTGTCATAAGAATTTAAAATGACATTGTGATTTGAAATGGAATCGGAACTTGAAATGATTTATAAAATATCCAAATGATAATTTGGAGGCCGTAGTTGATTCCGGAACGTGCGAGATAGTCAAAATTATGCACCATATTGTATTTTGAGGTTTTGGGCATTTTTCACTGATTATACCTTGAATACTCAGTTGCGTGTTATTTTATCGCGGTATTGATAATTAAGTTGGGATTTTTTACTAAAGGCACAACTTAGTCTTACTAAGTCTTCTATTTTTCCCTAATTTCATTTCCTAAACCTAGAGAACTAGAGAGAGGAAGAGAAAGAGTAGAGAAAAGAGAAGAGACTGAAGATTGAAGAAGGATTCTTGCTTCCACATAAAGAGAATCTGCATTTGCTAGCTTGAGGCAAGTTTTCTACTTGCTATATGTGGTTTAAGATAAATGATTTGTTGTGATAATAGTGTATTGATCATGGTTTAATTAGTTTAGGGTTTTTGTGTATTTGTGGGTCTTGATCATTAAAGAAAGGTTTGAATGATTATTGATGGTTGTGGTAGTAGTTGGTAGTATTTATGATGTATTGGGTGAAGTAAATGAGTTTGGTTTGAAAGGTTTTGTGTTAGGGTAGAAATTTGTAGTCCAAGACTCCATATTCATTCTTGGCATTTTAGTAGGACTGAATCGATTCAGCCCTAGGGGCAAATCGATTCGCTTAGGTCCAGTTTCCAAGTCTGCTTGACTGAATCGATTTGGTAGTTTACAGAAAGTGAGTTTCGTTTGTCCGAATCTATTCTCTTTCAGGGAGAATCGATTCACTAGGGCGAATAGATTCGGCCCTTGGGCGAATCGATTCGTTTTCTTGTTGTTTCGGGTTATTTTTTAAATTCAATTTTAACTCACTTTTCTTTAGGATTTAGGTCTAGGAACCTTCTTGTATGAAGTAAATTTAGGGTCCTAGAGTTCTAGGTGGATTAGTTTAGTACCATAGATTAAAATTAGTATATAGGGGACTTAGTTTGAGGGTGTGTGAAGTGATGTTTAGGCATCACTTTTATTTTCCAATTTGTAAGAGTCTAGGAGACTTTTAGGTTGTGTTTGGATACTTTAGAAGATAATGTGATGAATGATGGTTTATTAAAAAGCCCAAAAGAGACTTTGGAAAATAACTTGGGAGTTTAAATGTTCTTCGAGGTTATTATAATGATAATAAGCACGTATAGTTCCGAATAACCATAATGCATTTGATAAAATGTAAAATGGACAAAGTAAATGATAATTTACTAAATCATGTAATGGAAATCAATAAAATGGATGATACACACCTATCTAAATAACATCTTAAGGGAAGTTCATGCGTGAGGTGAAGCCCCCTGGCTAATGAATGCAGGGTAGATATAGTCCTAGGCCATATGAGTGCTTGTTTTATATTTTCTGCGATGGGTAGGAGATTCCGAGTGTGGTCTTGACTACCCCGCAGGCATATGGCCGCTTCCCGACATTTCGATAGAATCCCAGGTTGTCTTATGATAGGCCCTGGAAGATGATGGTTATTTAGGGGCGAGCACAGTGGGGAAACCCGGGCGGGCGATCTTAGAATCGTTATATATATATATACTTATAACTATTCTGATTATCGAGTTGTACTCGATTGAACATTAATGCCACAAAGAGCAAGGTATATGCCACAAAGAGGATACAAATGAAATACGTGCCACAAAGAGCACAAGATAAAATTTGTATTCCTGATAAGGAATGGAAAGAAAATAAAATGAAAAGGATGAAAGATGAAAGATGAAAAAGGTTGATGATTACTCTTAATTGTATATATGATTGATTTTTACCAAATAATCCTTAAATTATTTTAATTTATCTCATTGTTACCATGATAGAATATCATCTTTATCATACATGCCTAAATGTTCATTATAGTCACACTATTCGTTTATCTGGTGATCACATAAAACCGGGCTCTGACCGGTTCTTCTTTCTTGTGGTGCATATATATATTATATCCGCTCAGGTGTTCCTCTGCAAGGGCGCCCGTAATGACCTCCCTATTCCCGTGTCTTTTGACAAGACGTGACAGTTGCGGATATCACGGGACTTTTTGTGTAGCCGCTTTCATTATTTTTTCTAGTTATGATCGCGTTCTTATTCGGGTGTGTGGACCAACCTTTGTAAATGTATAATGAATGAAATATGTAATTAATTGAACTTGTTGTACGTAGTATGAAATTATGTTGACTAATATCTTAGTCGGTTCTTTTACTATACACTTGTTATTAATGTATATTGTTTTGGGGGTTTCCACTTTCTTTTTCATGTATGGGTTGTTTAAAATGTTTTTTTTGAACTATAAAACAAAATTTTTGACAACCCGTTGTCTGAATTATTGAGTGGTTATCTCGTATACGCTTTATGTTGTCGATGCTGAGAATGATTCCATCAATGATTCCTATATTTTTGGAGTATCGGGCAGGCCACCCCTTATTTCGGATACCGGGTTGTCACAAAATGTATATATAAAACCCTACGATCAGTAGACTCATAAAAGCACAACAATATATATATATATATATATATATATAACCCCTAAAATGCAAAAATGGGACTTCAAAACATGGGAGGCTCCAAAACATGTATTACTAGTGTAAGAGTTGAGCGGGACCAAAACGTGGGAGACTCCAAAGTTACGAACTCGAAAGTGACCAAAAGTGACGAACTCCAAAGTGATTAACTCTAAAGTGACCAACTCCAAAGTGACAAACTGCAAGAGAGAGAGAGATAAGCGGGAGCCTAAAAAATAAGAGGAGGAGTGAGGGGGAGACTCCAAAAGTGAGTAAGTGAATTTTTTTAGTGAATTTTATATTTTAGACAAGTGTACTCAATTTTAGCACACTTAAAAACAGTGCCAAATTTTGGCACCGTTTAAAGTGTGACAAATTGTCATTAAACTGTGCCAGAATTTGGCACAACTTAAAAATGTGTTAGATTTTTAATATCAGGGGGTACCAAATTGTTGTTTTTGGTGTAGTGAATGTTAAGGAGCTAGAGGATCAAATGTCGATTATCGAGTATGCCTTTGAAAATAATCAATCCGTGCAAACTAAAAGTGAAGTCCAAGAATTTCAGGCCAAATTAAATCAAGCTTTGAAAATGTAGGAAGGCTTTTGGAAAAAAAAATCAAATCTTAAATGGATTAAGGAGGGTGATGGTAACTCTAAAATGTTCCATACTTCAGTCAAGGAAAAAAGAAAAATGCAGATGATCATCTAGATTCAAGATATTGATGGTAATATGGAGGTTTCTAAAGAAGGTATCTTTAATACTTTCATTAATCACTTTAAAGATCTATGGTCTGTAGATTTTATTGGGTCTGATAATGTATATTTAGAGTCTATATCCAAGGTGATTTCCCTGACATAAATGAGGTATTGGCAGCCATTCCAGAAGAGGCATTAACCTTCAAAGCAGTTCAGAATCTCAATTAGGATAGTGCTCCTGGTGCTCATGGTTATGGAGGCATTTTTTATGTAAAATTCTAGGATCTAATCAAAATGGACATCACAAAGGACATTCAAGCATTTTTTCTTGGGGCTGAAATGCCTAAACGTTGGTCAGGTACCAACATTATTCTTATTCCCAAGGTAAGTAATCCCAAAACTTATGTTAATTACAGGCCTATTAGCCTTTTTAACTTTTCAAATAAAGTCACCTCCAAAATCTTAAATGATAGACTCTCCAATATACTGCGTAATATTATCTCCCCTAACCAAAGTGCATTTGTGAAGGGGGGAAACATCCATGATAATATATTGTTGGCCTAAGAGATGGTTCATTCTTTGGGGAAAAATGTCATGGAGGAAAGATCATCTTTAAATTAGATATGGATAAGGATTATGACATAATTTATTGGTCTTTTTATGCTCTGTGTTTATAAGTTTTGGTTTTTGTGAAGCATTCATAGACATGGTGTGGAGATTGGTTGTTTTTAATTGGTTCTCCATTATTATTAATAGTCAAAGCTCAGGTTATTTCAACTCTTTAAGGGGATTAAGACAAGGAGATTATTCGTCTCTTAGTCTCCTCATCATGGTTACTAAAGTGTTGAGAAGAAAATTAGATACCCTTTTGCTTCACACAAATAAATTCCTTACTTTCATCCTCCAAGAAGTATTTTAGTTTCTCATTTGGGTTTGTAGATTACTTAATCATTTTTAGCAATGCAGGTAAAAGGCCCATTAAATCCCTCCTCGAAATGGTTTCAAAGTTTGAAAAAGCATCATGTCAACTGGTTAACAGATCCAAAAGCTTATTTTATTTGGCTAAGAAGACCAGAAGGAGTATAACTAAAGATATTGTTGAATTCATTGTGCTTTCTCATAAATGTTTTCCTATCAAATATCTAGGTTGTCCTCTCATTTCTAGTAGGAAGAAGATATCTAATTTCACTAATCTAATTAATAACATTAGACATAAAATGTTTGATTGTGTTTCCAAACTTATGTCTCAATGTGGTAGAGTGGTGCTTATCAAACATGTTCTTGAATCTATTTCCATACATATCTTATCAGTTATTTGTCCCCTAAGAACAGTCTTGAGGAAAATCCAAGACCTTTTTCAGCAAATTTCTTTGGAGTGGTTGCTCTAAAGACAAACAACATCAATTGGTTTAATGGGAGAAGCATTGTTATATTCTAGAGGAAGGATGACATAAATTTAGGAGTCTTGAGGACATAATTACAGCTACAAGCATCAAAATATATTAGAAGTGGAATTTTTACAAAGGGTTGTGGGGATCCTTCATGAGAAATAGGAATAAAACCTTGAATGCTAGTTCTAATGCTTCTCAAGTATTTAAGAGGCTTCTATTATTTCAAGATATATCGGACGATTTGATAAATAAAGAAGAAGAACTATAGTTGCCATCTTCTATGAGAGATTTATCTCTTAAATCATCCTTTGAGTTTTCTATGAGTGTTAGATCGGCTTCTCTTAATTGGAAGTTATTGTGGAGAACTCACTGTCCCCCGGAAATCAATTTGTTTATTTGGAAAGAATTGAATCTTGATGTCCCTACATATAATTCAATTCAAAGTATTAGTATAAAAATTATCCTCTAGATGTCGGAACTTTAAAGTCTCCATAGAAATAGACGACCATTTTCTTGTAAGTTATCCGATAGCTCAACTAGTGTGAGAGAATTTCAGTGGTAAATTAGGCTTTAGTATGAATTTCTCTTCATGAAAATGCATGCTTATGTCATAATGGATGCAAATGTTCCCTAGGGATCATAAAAAAATTATTTACACTTATCTTCCTAAATTCATAATATGGGATCTTTAGAAGGCTAAAAAACTTGACCATTTTGAGAATTTATCTATAGAATTAGCCTCTAATATAAACAATTTATATCTGCTATGGTTTATCAAGCTTCTATCAATGTGTTTAAAGATAGATGAAGTTTTAAAGATAGATATGGTATCAACTAGTTCAAGATCAAAATCAAGTATCCTCAACCATCCATTAAGACATGTGTGTGGCCTAAACCTATAGAAAGAGTGTTGAAGCTCAACATTGATGGTGCTTCTAGAGGAAATCTTGTCCCCTATGGCATAGGGGGTGTTATTAGGGATCATAGAGGTATATTCATTGTTGGCTTTAGTTTGGCTTTGGGTGTTAAAAACTCAATTCAAGCAGAGGCGGAAGCTTTATTGGAAGGTCTTAAGTTATGTAAGGACTTAAATATGAAAAAGGTGATTATAGGGTCCGATTTAAAAGTGATTGTAGATTTGATTCAAAAAAAAAGGGAAACCTCCCTGGGCTATAAAAGTTTTGATAGACAAAATCATGCAATCTCCCCCTTTTCAAATCAACTATGTGTGGAGAGATTTTAATACAGTAACTGATAGTCTTGCATCAAAGGCAGCCTCATCTCAAAATTCAGTTCACTTTTGGTCCTTTTCATCCCCCCCCCCCCCCCCCCCCCCACAATTATTAAAGGTTTCTTGAATTTGGATAGACAAGGCTCTCCTTAAATTATATCTAAATAGATTTTTGTAATGGAGCTATTTATAAAGCCCCAATTTTCCATCCTGCGTTGATTTTTTATAAAGTGGGATATTTTTAAATCCCCATATTTCAAGATTTCCTAAACTAGAGCATTGAGATCATCCTCTAGTTTTCTTTGCTAGACCTTTTGCCATAGAGAGGCCTTTTCTCTTTATTTTAATAATATTTGTGGGGGTATTGTTCTTCTTCTAAAAAAAAAGCCAAAAAAATCCAAAAAATAGTATCTTTTATTCAGATAGCCTCGTTAATGCATAATAGATTGTAGTCTTTTTCAATTGGGGGTAACATTGTAAATAGGTTGACATGGAGATTAATTTTAAACAAATATAGGCTTATTATTTATAAAAACATGCCATATGTTTGGCTTGACCTCGGTCTAGAAAATGGGCAGTTGTTTTCAGTTTTATCAAAACTATCTCTTAATTAGAAAAAAAGATAAATAATTAAAAATTATGTTTAATGAAATATAGTTAATTACATATTCCTCCATATCAATATCTTTTCTTTTAGTCCATGAATATTGTATTGGTTAAGTTCTAACTATAATTTTATTGTCCTAACTTTCCTTTTCCGTCAAATTGCAAATAATGACGAAAGAAACATATCTTATATTCCCTTTTTTTCTTAACGAAGAAAGAAAATATTTTATTAACAATTCAGAGAAAAAGCTCTCCTATGTCTCTTACAAGCTATAATGAAAAACAAATTAAGAAAATTTATGAATTCTTGAATGACAAGGAAATGTCTTAAATTGTACTTAAGAGTTGATTTCTCCTCGTTAGATAAGGTCGGAAGGTATCAACATAAGAATTTTTTGATATTCCTATATGTTTAATACCATCCACCCCGTCTTGCTCGGGATTTCTTGAATCTTCAAATTAGCCTAAAATATCAAACAAATTGCTGACTTGACTGTTGAACATTTCATATTGATTTTTTTCACAATTTTCCTAATCCAGTCTTCAATAAAAGCATGAGCTAGGGAAAAATCCGAACTCATTCCGAAATCATATCTTGGGATCTCGACACAAATTAATTCCAAGACTGTTACCTTCCTCTACTACCCGCACTAAATCCATTGAATTAGCTGATGTATTTTCATTTAAATTTGGAATGTCCCCAAGAGGAGGCATTTCATTATAAGAACCAATCTCCAAGCTAACTGTTTCCTCTAAGTATACATTCTAATTTTTTTGATCATTGATTTTCTCCAACGTCCTTTAATTCCTGTCTTGTCCCTCCTTTTTAACAATTGAATTGATTGGTCCATATCTTCTAAGCAATTTTTTGAATTAGACTTGTTTTTTTCCATGTTATTCTCATAACCGTTAGTGATTTCGATTACCACTTGTGAGCTTTTGTTTTTGCTTCTTTCCATGTTTCCAGTATGGATTTGACCCGGTTTTGTTCAAAACTTCTTAGCTAAGTTTTGCACATTTGTACCAACTCCTTCCCCTCTAAAAGCGGTGACTTCCTTTGTTGTCTTGGCCACATGTGTCAATTCTAAAGAATTTTTCAAAGACGATTGAAGGAGATCAACTTTGTTGTCAAACTTTTTCAAAATACCGATTCAAGGAGATCAACTTTGTTGTCAAACTTTTTCAAAATAATGGATGTATCATACTTTTCCATGTGACCTGTTCCTCCAGATCCGGTTTAATTTTTTTGAGATATTGATAATATCTTTAGGTTGAATGTCATTTCTTGCCAAAAAATTTAATCTATTTGGAAAGAGGTTGACCTCTAATTTTTGGTATCAACTAAATCTCGGGATCAATGGTTTTTTTCAAATTCTTGAGCAGTGGAATGCATTTTTTTAACCTTTAGACAAGAAAAAAGTAAGATGCCCAATGCATTTACAAATTTCTTAGATCATAGGTATATTTTTGAAAATTATATTAATGGGTATTTTGATTTCTTCATTCTCTATGATAACCACACTATGCAAATGAAATGAGAACTCTATTTCTATAATAAAACCAAGAAAATCCCAAACATACCAATTTTTTTCTATAATGTTACATCATTAATCCATATTGGAATGCCCACACCTCTATCAATTTCAAGAAGCACTCAAGGAAGCCAAAATTCATCTGAAAGATGTATGAAATGAGCCCAAGAATGAACATTGGTGAAACAAAATTTGGTGGGTTAAAATTTGGATACCAAGCAACTGGTTTCGAAAAACCTACTATAAAGGTATAAATTCTTGGAGCTAAAGCTCTCATTTTGGTTTGAGAATGCGTGGTATCGATTACTCTTTGGATTCGCAAATTTTAATTAAACTTATTTAATTAGATGCAATATTTTTTATCCAAACTAAACCAATTAAATCCAATTTTATTTAAACCCTAACACATGCATCTTTGTGAATAAATCATGACATTATAAACAATCATAAATTGCTGACAAACAGATTTCACGAAAAAATTCCTGAAGGGTAAAAACCTTTTATTTCATTATTAAGAGTAAATCACAACTTACAATTACATACGTGAAATACAGCAATGAATTTTTCGCACCAAACCCACATAGCTCGCAACCTAGATCAGTAATGGATTCCTCCAAGACTCCACAAGAACTGCAACTCTTCCTTCAGCAAGAAACACTATCGAGTATTCCCAATGATCGTAGTCGTCAGCAAATAACTCCCTTAAGAGCTACCAATCTAGCAGTAGAGATTTCATCTGTACAAGAGAAACTTCAACAAAATTGTGTCTTATGTTCCAAAATCATTAACTAAAGTAATTAGGATGATTTGTGAATCAAAAAAAAGTTTTAAACCCTAAAAGTGAAGAATAAAAATTCTGCAGTTTTGTACTTTTCGTTCAGCAAACATCTTAAGGAAATAGGACTCATAAAATAGGTATTTATATAAAACTTTAACCGGCGGGGTCGTTCGAACGAGATGTCGATGTCATTTGAATAACAAACAATATCGTTTGATCCATGATCGCGCTTCCTATATCACGACCTATTAAAACATGAAACAGTACGTGTTAGATGAAATGCTTCAGGCGAGGTTCTTGTGACCTTTCTAATGACATTTAATGTCGCTTGAAGAAGTCGTTTGAATGACTTCTTCCTATCGTTTAAACGACATATCAATGTCGTTTGAATGATCGAAGAGAAAAATATTTTCTTTTAAAACTCCGTCCACAGGTCTTAGAAAAATTATTTTGACTCAATAAAACACCTCAGGTTGACAAAACTTTTTTAGAAAAAATATCCCAACACTTAAATGAAATATTAATGAACTTTAAACACAACCTTGCCAAAATCAATCTTGTGGAGGCTTGTTGTTAAAGAACATTGATATTCGGATCCATTATCTTGACCAAATGAGCGTGAAGAATCTTCGATGGGTGTAACGGTATACGACATACTCAATGTAAAATGGACTATGTGAAATATGTCTTTAGAAATCTCCGCCAATGTCTATGTCGGTACAAACTAAAAACAATCTGAATTATCAAATCATATATCTTATACAAATCAAATACCCTCCCATGAACTCAAACGTGAAAAGGTACTAAAAATGCAAGTCTTTAAACTTTCTTAAAAAATCTTCAACTTTAATCTTCAAAACTCTTTGCTTTCCTTGTGCTTTTTTTTGTGTGCTTTCCAAACATCATCAAAGTGCCAACACATAATAAACAAAGAAAATACCTTCATGATGTATCGAGTTTGAAATGATCTAAAAATAAACCAAATCATCACAATCAAATCTCCCTTATAATATAAACTCCCACTCCCCTATAATTCATAATTCGTTATCCCTTTTTTTATTTGTCTGAAATTGATAAGGAAAAGAATAAACAAAATAAATACTGAAATTTATTCAAATCAACATGAATAAATCAACTGCGCTAATGCAAGGATAAACTCTAAAGCATTGACAATCTCTTTTTGATTTTTTAATTTTTTTTCAAGCCGCCAAATTTATAAAAAAAAAATCACACACAATGAATTTAAACGAAGATAACCAAACCGTGGATATGGAATGAATGGGTGTGAGCACATTCAAGAGGAAGATCAGTGCAATCAAACATAATTTATGTGCACGATGAATACGGATACTCCCAACTAATGAACTCAAAATTACCCTTAGGAGTCAAAAAGTGTTGAATTTATGTGACATCGACTCAATCTATCAACACATCAAAGTGTAAAATGATTTCCATACCAATAATGTCTAAAAATATTTAATGCTTTTTCAAGACTTTGTTCGGATGTGCAAACCCGTTGTTATATATCCATCTAAATACCTTCTTAATAATAATTTTTTTTCTTGAGGTGATCTAAATCCTAATGGCCTTTTGTTTGCCATATTCATCTTTTTATTGCCTTGATTTTTTTCGGGCTCTTTTCAACCTCTTTGGACCTTGGCTACTTTTTATAATTCCACACTTTTTATGTCCGATTTAAATGGTGGCTTAATTGCAAAGGACAAGTGTTCCTTTCGCAGCCTTTCCCCATTCACTCATTATTTTTTTAAATTTAAACAAATCCTCACGGGTAACGGTTCTTACATGCACTACTTTTAGTGACAAGTTTTATCACATTTGGTTAATTTTAAAGACATAATTAAGATGAAAACACTTCGACCAATATGTGATAGACAAGTACAATAATCAAACAAATCCATTCCCGTGTGCATTAAAGCAAATTATGAGTCAAACATGTAGGTAGTAACAACTAATCACATCTTAATTACTCCACACATTGTAAAGCACAAAATGAAATGATGATGCGTCTCAAATTACTATCAAATAGTCACATTGATATGGAATGATGTATTGACTTGGTCATACTAAATGTCCATTCATAAATGGTGTAAAACAAAATACAAAAATCCTTTTGTGTTTTTCCCTATATTTTATCAAAAATAAAATCTTTTTGGCATTTTTAATTTTTTCCCAAAAAATCAAAAATCTTTTTGGATTTTTTCCAATTTTTTTCAAAATTAAAAATCTTTTTCGGTTTTTCAAAAAAATATATCAAAATAAAAAAAATAAATACAATGGTGGTACACACTAGCAATAGTCATAAAATATCATCATGAAAAACATCCTATGCTAGCAAACAAGTCTAAACCTCAACCATTAGATGCGGAGGTGTTTTACAAAAGTGGTGACATTCTATAAAAAACATCTATCAAAATCATGTGAAGTTTTGTTAAAAAACTTAACTTGCTCTCGAATATGTGAAAACTCTTTCATGTAATCTCCAGGAGCATCAAAAGTATCATGTGTGGGTGCGTGTGCAGTAACACGTGGCAAAACTCTATGTGACACACTACCCAACTTAAAATAGAATTCCTTAAAGTGTCCTCTCTTCTTACAATAGGTGCAAATATACACGGGCCTAGGAACACCTCTCTTAAATCGTCTACGACGCACTCTCCTATTGGGAACGAGACGCCTAGGTGGGTTAGATTGAGAGCTATATGGATATATAACAAACTCGGGAACTAGCTTGGGTGCAACATGAGAAGTGGATTCACCGTTATAACTTATTCGTCGTCTCTCAACATTACCCAAAGCGAGACCGAGGAGCATGTTTCCAACCTTCTTAGATGTATCCTCTAATGTAACCTTGGCTTCCCGGGCACGTTCTAGATCTATCTCAAGGTGGGACACACAGGCTTCAAGTTCATTATTTTCCCAACCTACGACAGTCAACTACTCATTCAAAGAAACCTTTACCTTCTTAAGTTGACTTGCCGAAGCCTCAAATCCCCTCAAAACTTCTACCTCTCTCTCCAAATATAACACCTTAAGACTTAACTGCTTGTTCAACTTCTTCGTCTTTATGGTCTCAGCGTATAAATCTCTAAATACTTTTTGGAGTTCACTTTGACCCTCACTTGCACATCCACTTTCACACTCACTCGAAATCCTTCGCCTCTTCCTCGCTATCGCTAAGAGTGAATGGCATGGAAATCTTTTTGCCCTTTCTCTTTAGCATAGTGGTACATTCAAATGCTTTGTTCCCCTTTCACTCGCATTCAAAACATCTCTCCTCTTCCTCTTTCTCTTTCTCACTGCTCCCTTTGGCCTCCTTTTCTTTCTATTTTTCTCAAATAACTTTTTATTGGAAGAATTTTCATTTAAAAATTTGAGAAACGTTTTGAAATTTTTTTCAAACAAGGCCATATCGTCAAAATCAAACTCGCTCTTTATTTTTCTTCTCTCTCTTCCTAGATTGTACCTTAAGTTCAATCCCTCTATCATTAGGCTTAACAGTTTTGGGAAACATGTCGATCTCATAGGTTTGAAGAACTCCTACAAGTTCTTCTAACTGAAGTGTATCTAATATCCCTAAAGAATTTAAAACAGTGGACTTAGGAATAAAACATGATGCAAGTGACCTCAAAATATTTTTAACAGCCCTTGTCTCATTAATTTTCTCACCCAAATTAAAACTCATGTTGACTATGTTCGACAACCTAGCATAAAACAAATCAAAGCACTTAGACTCAGACATTGTGATTTTTTCAAAAGCGCCCAGGCCACAGGAAATAAAATGACCCGTGAAATTTTAAACGGTGACAATATGAGGAGTCCACCCTCTTTCACAAACAATCCAGACACGTTCATCAATTGCTTTTAAACACGATCTCATGTGGGCTTTATAATAGGCATAATTTGTACGATCAACGTAGGCATCCCATTACATAATTTCTACATCGAAAAAATTACGAATTATCAAAATCTGATTTTTCAAAAAAATCGATATCACAAAAATTTTGCGGAGAAAGTATCACTCGACAAATTAGAGAAACCCGCTTTGATACCAATTTGTAGAGGTATAAATGCCTAGAGATAAAGCTCTGGTACCAATTTGAGAATGCGTGATATCGATTACTCGTATGATTCACAAATTTCAATTAAACTTATTTAATTAGATGCAATCTTTTTTATTCAAATTGAACCAATTAAATGAAATTTTATTTAAACCCTAACACATGCATCTATGTGAATAAATCTTTCCATCATAAACCATCACAAATTGTTGATAAATAGATTTCAGGAAAAAAATCCCTGAAGGGCAAAAACCTTTTATTTCACTATTACGAGTAAATCACTACTTACAATTACATACATGAAATATAACAATAAATTTATCGCGGCAAAACATAGACTGCAACTAGATCAATAATGGACTCCCACGGTACCCCATAAGAATCGCAACTCTTCTTTCAGCAAGAAACACCCACGAGTACTCTCAATGACCGCAGTTGTCAACAAGCAACTCCCTTAAGAACTACGAATCCAGCAGTAAACATTTCTTCTCTACAATAGAAACTTTAACAAAATTGTGTCTTGGGTTCCAAAATGATTCACTAAAGTAATTGGGATGATTTGCGAATCAAAAATAATGTTTTTAAGCCATCAAACTGAAGACATAAACTCTGTAGTTTTGCAGTTTTTGTTTAGCAAAGGTCATAACGAAATAGGACTCATAAAATAGGTATTTATAAAAAACTTGAGTCGGCAGGGTCGTTCGAACGAGATGTCGAGGTCATTTGAACGACAAACAATGTCATTTGATCCATGATCGCGTGACCTATCTAACGACCTGTTAAAACATGAAACAGTACGGGGTCGTTCGATAAAATGCTTCGACCGAGGTTCTCGGGACCTTTCTGATGACATGTAATGTCGATTGAAGAGGTCATTTGAACGACTTCTTTTTGTTGTTTGAACGATTGAACTGACAAATATTTTCTTTTAAAACTCTGCCTACAGGTCTTAGAAAAATTATTTTGCCACTACAAAATGCCTCAGGTTGATAAAATATTTTTAGAAATAATATCCCAACACTTAAATGAAACATTAATGAACTTTAAACACGACCTTACCAAAATCAATCTTGTGGAGGCTTGTTGTTTAAGAAGCTTGATATTCAGATCCGTTGTCTTGACCAAATGATCATGAACAATCTTCGACAGCTGTAACGGTATACGACATACTCAATGTAAAACAGACTATGTAAAATATGTCCTTACACCTACACTTAATTGGACTGATCCTACCATCCAAGACTTTTGCATGTCAACCATGGATTCAGAATAAAGGGTATAAAATCCTTTATTTTTAGGTGTGATCTTCCAAGATTTTTGTGGATCCCAAATTTCTGATAACGATTTCTTTAAGGATTCCGCAGTTATTTTTTGGCCCTTCGATACCATATATATCTCTAGAAGCCTGGACTTACACGTTTCCAATGATTCTTGGTAGAAATCTCTAGATATTTTTATTATTGGGTTGTCTTCATGATAATATGGTTCGGGGAGGTTGATAAAATGATGAGGAATGCTACGAAAACTTGTAAAATGGCAATTCTTGATTTTGAATATGTTTTCTCCATTTGATACCGCCTTAGCATAAGACAATTTTTGTGTACTGAAAATCATAATAGGAAGATTATTAGGAGAAGAAAGAAGAAGAGAGTAAAGTTTTAAAGAGAAGATAGAGCTTCTCTTTCTAGAGTTCAATACCCTAACGATAACTTATCTTACATTCCCTCCTATGTCCACGAACAAAGAAAATAAACGTAGTCTCTTCTCCTCTTGATGGATTCATTATTTGATTAAAATGATGTTTGTTTGTTGTAATTTAGCAAAATTACTTAAAACACAACAATTCAAAATAAACCACATGTCTATATCACGAAAACCCAACACCCATTGCCACCACAATTGAAAGAAAAAACCCATTGCCAACAAAATAAACCACATGTCTATGTCAAGTAGGTCAATATTTAGGGGTTGCGTCCCTCTTCCCTCCCCCCCACCCCCCCCCCCCCCCCCCCCCCCCCAACACACACACACACACCAAAAAAAAAAAAGAATTGCCACCAGAGCCAAGCCGATCCCTGATTTACACCTTGTATTTCTCTCTCTCTCTCTCTCTCTCTCTCTCTCTCTCTCTCTATATATATATATATATATATATATATATATATATATATATATATATATATATACACACACACACACAGAGAGAAAATCTCCTATAAAGATTCCTTATAGTGCAGACTCCGGTACATACCTTTTTTTAAATAATAAAAAAAGGAATTTTTTATGAAACTTCATGGATATGATCTCCACAGTGAGAAGATCATCACCAATTTTTTTCTTCAAAAAATTCAATAAAAAAAACCGTTGAGATAACGTGATATGTAAAAAATGGTATAAATATGCATTTTCAACAGTTGAAAATACATATTTTAACCATTTTTTTACATATTACCTCATCTAAACGGTTTTTTTATTGAATTTTTTGATGAAAACAATTGGAGATGATCTTCTCACCGTGGAAATCAAATCAATGAAGTTTAATCAATAATTTATTTTTTTACTATTTCAAAAAAATGGTATGTACCGGGTCTGTACCATAAGGAGTCCTTACAAGAGAGGGTCTCTCTCTCTCTCTCTCTCTATATATATATATATATATATATATATATATATATATATATATATATATATATATATATATATATATACACACACACACACACACACACACACGCACGCACACGCACGTATGTATGTATCTTCTATCTATATTTTTGTCTTATTTTTTAATTTAAGAGATTTCTGAGAATTTTAGGGGAAATTCTTAAAATTCCAATAAAATTCAATAAATGCTTAGCATGTTTCCGTGATTGAGATTATATATATATATATATATATATATATATTTTTTTTTTTTTAAATTGGATTTTTGTCGATAAATTTTCAAATTTTTTATTTAATGTTTTTTCTTTTATTATTTTGTAGTTTTTTTGGAGAATACTACATAGATTATATATATGTATAATTGCACATTTGTGTGTATATATATTTATATCTTTGTGTGATTGTGGAGAGAGGTAGAGAGTATGAGTTTTTTTTTTAATTTAAAAAACTAACTATGTATTTGATAAGATCTCTCTTTTAGCAAAACACCCATTTTTCATAGTTTGTCTTGTTTTGATTAGCAAAATTTTGTGTGACCCTAAATTTCTATCAAAGTACTAATACTGTGACACATTTTAATGACATCCTTATGCTGACATGACCTACCTCTTCTCTTTATATACCTATCTATTCGTCTATATACATCACACACATGAACGCATAAAGATGTCAAGGATTGGAATTTATTAGGGCTTTTATTTATTGGGGATGAATTTATTGAGATATCTTTTTTTTATTTAATTTTCATATTTTCAAAAGTCCATATTTTGAAATAGTTTTGTAGTTTTTTTCCTCTCTATTTTTTTGTTTTTCCCGTTATTTTCCCTCATGGTTCAGTGGGGAAGGATGATCAATCCTTTAAACTTTTTTTATGAAAAGAAAGAAGATATAGTATATAGTGTTGATTTAACTTATTTCAGCTAGCTGAAATAAGATAACAGTTGGTACCTATAGTAATAGAGATACTATTTTAACCTAATGAGGATATGAGTTGTTGGTTTTCTAAGTAGACTCGATCATAACTCCTTAAATTCACTATCATATTGTAATTCTATGAGTTCTTAAAGAGAAATTCTATTTGTACATAGATTTACATACCGAGACATGTACCGACTGAGCTAAACGACAAAACATAATATGAGAGTAAATGAGAATTCACAAGTTAAACGATAAGGAGTGTGTTTCTCTTTTCTTTTGTCACTTTATAAAAAAAAATTGAAAATATAATTTTAAAGTTAAAAAAACATCCAATTAAAAAATATATATGTTAAAATTATGTGTGTTAAAATACAATAAGACAAGACACGAAATCGTATTTTTTACTTATCACAAATGAATTAAAAAATTAGATAATGCAATTATGAATCTTTTATTTTTTTAATTAACACGATCAGGATCCAAAAAAACGCGACGTGACGGAGTCGTATTTTTTTTCATACTGCTGGCACGGATAATTTTTTACTATTTTCAAAATAATCTTTTTATGATTTAAAAAAAAATGATCTGTGCCAGCGGTATCTATAGGAAGTCCGACCACCTATATAAACCGCTGGCGCGGACCAACATATTAAAAAAATGGTCCGCACTAGCAGTATGTATAGGTGGTCGGATCACCTATACATATTGTTGACGAGGACCAGTTTTTTTAAAAGGTAAAAAAATTGTTTTTAACATTTAAAAAAAAGGCGTCAACTGCATGAAAAAAATACGACTCCATGCCACATCACGTTTTATTTGGGTCGTGATCGTGCTAGTTAATAAAATGTTTTTTGTTATTTTAGAAATAACTGTGCGTATTATTAATAAAATGTTTTATAAAAAAACAACTATTATTTTAAGAAAATAGTTTTATTTCTAAAAATAAATTCTTAAGAAGATTATAATAGTGTTAAAAAACCCTGGAATTCTTAAAAAATAGTATTAAAAAAAACACTGAATTCTTTTTTTGGCACACAAACATAGGAGTCCTTCTACACGCCGTGTTGTCATAGGAGTCCTTGTGGATGTGGGTCTGCACCAGCGAAACTAACCAATCTTGACACACCACATTGTCATACGGTTTCAAGGCGGTCCTCAAATGTGGTTCACGTAAAATCAGTCATATTTAAAAAAAAATCAATGTTTAACTTTTTCTAAAACAATGTTTAACGTTTATAGTCAATGTTTATAGTCAATTTTTTTTAGAATAATGTAAAATCAATGTTTATAGTCAATGTTTATTATAGTCACGTAAAATCAATGCTTAACGTTTTCTAAAACAGTTTATAGTTTTAAAAAATTTATTTATAAAAATAGTGTTTTAACTTTTTTATTTAAAAAACGTTTTTAAAAGATTATAAAAAAAATCTAGAAAATATTTTTAAAAACGTTACTGTAAATAAAAAGGTTAAAATATCTCGGTAAAAATATCTCTGTTTATCAAACTGTGCGTATTATTACAAAAATATTTTACTAAAAGTCAACTATTTATTTCAAGGTTCTAAAAAACACGGGCGTGATTGAGGCGTGGAGGCCAAGTCTTATGCCTTAGAAGCTGTGACACCCTGCCTAATTAACCCTGAGTGATCAGTCCTAAATTAAGTTACAACAGGTTTCTCAGTTGGTTCGTTCTTAGCATCACTGTCGCCTTTTTAATTACTAACCACCTAAGCGAGAAATAGACTGGTGCCAAGTTTTATCTTTCATTAATTTAAATGAAAATCTCATGCGGAAATAAAATAATATAACAGTCACAGTTAACTGAAACAACCATTCATAATTAATTAACTGACTGAATAAACCATCGGTTCAAAAATTCCAACAAAAGTAAAGACAAGAAATAAAACTCAATAGGTCTGACAAATAATAAAAAAACTGTGAGCAACATGCTCGAATAACTGATAAGACGTCTCTATACTAAAAATGAAAGAATGAGGCGTCTATCGAACACCCGCAACATCCACATATGCTGCAGCAACGGATCCCTGAAATTGAGTCAAGCATGGCGTCACTATGGATGGACACCTAAAAGGTTTTTAAAAGTTTTTATAGCAAGGGTTAGTACCCAAAACATTTGAAAAACATTTAGCAAATGATTAACTTGTAGTAATAAGTAAATATGCATGCTCTCCATATTTTAGTTAGTGCCACACTCTCTTAAGGATTTCCTCACCCTTCCTCTAATGTGTACTACGAACGCCTTACTTAATTCACCTAGTTATTTATCTCATGACTAGATAATTAATAAAACCTACTTGCAACCACCCTACTCTAAACGAGTGTGCCATGATTATGATTTTTAAGTTATTAGCAACATCAACTTAATTAATCATTTACCTTTTTAAATTCATATAACTTCCACACTTGTTATACATATAGTACAACTCATGCTTTGTATTAATTAGCCCATATATAATTAATTACCTAATGTATGCCATGCATTGCACTAGATCAGACATTGCTTATGCAGTGAGTGTATTGTGTAGATTTACAAGTAATCTAGGGCAAGAGCACTGGAATGCAATTTCTAGGGTGCTTAGATACCTGAAGAGGACTTTGGATTATGGCTTACATTATGTAGGATATCCATCTATTTTAGAAGGATATGGTGATTCAAGTTTGAATAATCTTGAATCAAAATCCAAGTCTACTACTAGTTAGATTTTTACGCTAGGAGGAGCAGATATCTCTTAGGGATTCAAGAAACAAACATGTGTATCGGATTCAACAATGCAATCTGAACTTATAGCCCTAGAATATGTATGTAAAGAAGAAGAATGGCTTAAAAATGTGTTGTATGATATTCCTTTATGGAAAAAGCCATCACCTTCTATTATGATAAGTTGTGATAGCCAAGACACAATTTATAAAGTTTCGAACAAAACTTACAACGAAAAATCTAGACACATTAGTCTAAGGCATCACATTATAAGAAAATTACTCAAGGAAGGAGTAATTATAGTTGACTATATTAAAACGAATAAAAATTTAGCAGATCCTCTGACTAAAGGTCTTGTTAGGGAGATGATATATATAACCTTAAAAGGAATGGGACTAAGGTATATTAAATAACACAACTATATTTAATGGGAACCCAACTCATATCTTGAAAATATAGATAGATTTCAATGTGGTACAAACAAGTTAAATTATAGTTATGGAACACTAGGAATTTTTTACAAAAAGTTCCATTCCTATGTGCCTAGTGTTGGTTTTCTGTATGTTAGAGGATGAAGGTTACTTCTTAATAAAGCATATAAGTGTGACTCGCAGAATCACTAAAGTTGATTTACCTATACGAGTGTGGAAAGTGTGACCGATTTATATGGAATCAAGACCGGTCATAAAGCGCTCGTGAAATCAGGATTAGCACAAGGCCATAAAAGTGCATACTAGAAGAACACTTATAAACTCAGAAATCGGTATGTGTGATAGTTTCGGCTATTCTCAAAAGGTCCTTGGTTCAAGATACATTCACCACAGCACCTTGATGAAGCTTTGAATTATTTTCACTGTATGGAAGTTCAACTCCAAAAGACACTTCTCATTTATGTACTAGATTTTAGCGATAGTGCCAAAAGTTATTTATTGTCTCTTTGTTTTGCTCTCTTGTGTATATTGAAATTGGCGGGGGAATGTTGGATAAATTTCAATGTAATATAATATTTTGATTATATTAATTGATGTTTTATTTTAATCTTTAGATTTTAATATTTTATTATATTATTGGTGTTTTATTTTAAACATAGTTTGGGTTTTATTTTAGCAGGTAGAAACATGAGCAAATGGGTGTGAAAGATATGGGAGTGCTCAAAATCCCATATTGTCCCACATTGGAAGAATACTATAAAAAGTAGTGGTATATCAACTAAAGGACAACTAAGATTCTTAGTTGACAAGTCAAATAAGAGGCTATGATCCTATGCATCGCGGTGGTGCTTAAGCACCACCAATCGCGACACGCGACATGCAACACGCGGTGCGCGAAAGTGCGATTGGGCGACTTAGGGCGCATTGCGCACTTTGATGCACACTTGGTACTCGCATCGTCGCTTGGATTGTGGGAGCCTATAGTTTTGATGAGGTAAAATAGATCAATGGTTGTGATTAAACAATCCGATCAAAGGGTTTAAAATCCAAAACGACTTGATCTAAACTGTTAGATGAACTCGTAGCGTTTCGTGTAGGGGATGTCCATTCGCTTACGATGGGATGCCTAATTTGAATCGTTAAATCGCAGTTGTTCCAAACAGGCACGATCCAACGGTTGCTGAGTCACTATATGAAGAGCTATGACTGTTGAAGAACAGTCACAGAAATGGCTATAAAAAGAGTTCCAGGCCTCTGTTTTGGACACCGAAAATTGCTAATTTCTCCTCTCTCTCTTTCCTCTACATTTTGGCATTATCAAGTTACAAATTCAAAGTTTTCTCGATTTGATCAAACAGTACATAGTTTTAATCAAATAATTGTTCATACACTACATTGTATCCTGAAGGCAGATTCTATAAAACCCATAGTGTACTCACGGTTCTGTCTCAACCAGATTGGGAGATATTTTGCCTAAAAGAAAGCGTTCCAAGAACGTGCCTTGCAGAAATTAATTAATATATTTCGTTCTTTCCATAACAAAACTCCAACAGTTCAAGCTCAACATCATGGGAGCGTCTATGCCTTAAAACATCTTATGTTCCCCGCTGCATGTTCAAGCTCAGGCGATACTTCTTTTGGTGGTGAGACATGTATGGGTGTATTCGGTGGTGGTGGCATGAAAGTTACGAATGCATCGGGCACTGTGATGCAGTCGTCCATCTCTCTAGAACATGCACAGAATAGCGTACGAGGTTTGGTGGGAACTAGGGTGGCGGACATATCAGGGTCAGCTGCTAGTCTTGGGTTGGGAGTTGTAATGGGTGAACGAGATGCTTTACCTTAGGAGACAGGAACTAGTCAAGCAAGTGACCCATTTGGGGTTACCTCTTTCGAGGGAAGTGGAACCGTTTGTTGACCACAAGAGTTCTAATGAATCTTGTACTAATTTTTGTAGTAATAAGGTTGGATCTCCTTTATTGTTGACATAAGATGGGAATAGGAATAACGTGTCAAAATCTGGTTGTGCTCTAGTTCCTATATTCAAGGATAAAAACAATGTTCTTATTATTAAATATGGCAAACATTGAACTCAGTCTAATAAAATCGTCCCCTACCTAAATTCGGGAAAAGTGTTGAAGAATGGGGTATTTAAGGAAAAACTCATGCATAGAGGAGCGGTAAAGGGAAAAGGCTTAGTTACTAATGATTGTTTGAGTTTGACTGGAGGCGTAACTTGTTGTATGGGTGCAGAATCGAGTTCTTGCGCGTCGGAGGGGCGGGACCCAGTTTCTTCATCCTGTACTCTCTGCACGATTGGGGAAGGGGGTGTAGGTGAGATGGAGGGGGGTGAGCTTGGGCAAGATTTTTCTGGCGACGCTGGGGACGCGTTGAGTGGACAGGTTAATATGTGTAGTTTGGAGGATCTGTCCTCTAGGTTGTGGCTGGAGCTTGGTGCTTTGAAGGGGGAAGTCGAGGAATCCGTAAGGATGTGTGGTAAGTGAGTACTTGAAAAGGAGGCGGAGGATTAGGTATCTAGTGTAATAGGAGGCTTTAGTAAAAAACTAGGGATTAATTTTGAGGGTAATGAGAAGTTGACACTTATGCTCTTTCGATCCATAAAGGAAAGGCAGAGGGAGAGAGTAGAGGGGGTAGAGAGAGGGGTGAGTGGGAGTGAAAACAGTGTCCAATGAATCTATCACTCATTTGTTGGAATGTGCGGGGCTTGAATAACCGCGAGAAAAAAAGGGTGGTTAGTGGGGCTTTGTCGAGGTGGAAGCTAGATATTGTATGCTTACAGGAGACTAACCTGGAGTATATGGATAGTGTGTTGGATCTCTCTTTATGGGGAGGGAAGAGTATAGAGTGGAGTTGTATGAATTCAGAAGGGGCGTCAAGATGGATTATTATTTTGTGGGATAGTAGAGTGGTGGAAAAAATTGATGTCCTAGTGGGGGGGGGGGGGGGTCCATTTCGTGCTTATTCAGGAATGTGGAGGATGGTTTCACTTGGAGCTTCTCGGGGGTTTATGGGTCAGTGGAGGACTTAGTTCGTTGGGAGTTGTGGGTGGAATTGGCAGGGGTTAGTTGTGTTTGGGGTGTTCCATGGTGCCTGGGGGGGGGGGTATAATATTGTTCGATTCCCTTCTGAGTGGAGCGGTAGGGAGAGGACGAGATCTTACGTGCGGGATTTCTTAGACTTCATCAATGATTTGGAGTTGGTTGACCTCCCTTTGGTGGGAGGGACTTTCACTTAGTCCAGTCTCAGGTACGAGCCCTCGCTTTCTCATTTGGACTAGTTTTTACTTTCTATTGACTGGGAGGAGCACTTTTCGGGGACTACTCAGTCATGCTTGCCTCGTGTGACCTCTGATCACTCTCTTATTTTATTGGATTATGGATGGGGGGAGGGGGGATGACCCCATTTAGATTTGAGAATATGTGGTTAAAGGAGGTGGATTTCGTTGGGAGGCTTCAGGAGTGGTGGCAGGGGTATGAGGTGGAAGAGAATGCGAGCTTTAGACTGGAGACTAAATTGTATCACCTCAAGGGGAATATTATTCGGTGGAACAGAGATGAGTTCCAGTATGTGGGGGGGTGATATATCAGGCCTTAGAGGTTATCTGGGCCCTCGACAAAAAAAAAGGGGCGGGCGGTTTGTCGGGGGAGGAAAGGCTGGCGAGGGTAAAGAAACCAAGGGAGGTGGGGAAGCATCTTAGCCAGGAGGAGGTGAGTTGGAGGCAAAAGTCTAGGAAACTATGGCTTAGGGAATGGGACACTAACACCAAATTCTTTAATAAAACGTCTAACTCCCATCGTCGCTTTTACCATATTGGGAAGGGGTTGTTGGGGGAGAGGAGTTCACATATGAGAGGGAGGTTCGTAGGGTGATCATTCAGTTCTATGAGAGTTTGTATACGGAGGAAGATACTTGGCATCCGAAGATGGTCGGACTTCCAGTGGAGAGCATTTCTTAGGAAGAGATGGTTCAGTTAGAGATGATGTTCACATAGGAGGAAGTTGTCCAGACTTTGAGGTCGATGTGCGATGATAAGGCACCTGGACCGGACGGGTTCACTATAGATTTCTTCCAGCATTATTGGGAGGTACTCAGGGCAGATGTGATGGCTATTTTTATTGATTTCTATGATAGGGGTTACTTTTTGAGGAGTCTAAATGCAACGTTCATTACCTTGGTTCCTAAGAAAGGTGGGGCGGCGGATGTGAGAGATTTTAGGCCTATCAGTCTAGTAGGTAGTGTGTATGCTCATATCTAAGGTATTGTAGATTAAACTTAAAAATGTGATTGATCCTCTTATTTCAGATGCTCAGAGCGCGTTTGTGGGTGGTCGTCAGATCCTTGATGCCGTGCTCGTCACGAATGGGTGTATTGATTCCAGGTTGAGAGACGAGGTTCCTGGGATTATATGCAAACTAGACATTGAGAAGGCTTACAATCATGTGAACTAGGAGTTACTTCTTTATTTACTCAGGAGAATGGGGTTTGGGGAGCGGTGGTGTAGGTGGATGAAGAGGTGTATTTCCTGTGTCAACTTTTGTGCTCTTATCAATGGGGTGCCAGAGGGATTCTTTTCGAGTTCGAGGGGTCTTCGGTAAGGTGATCCGTTATCCCCCTTCCTATTTATTTTGGACATGGAGGCGTTCTCTCGAATGATGTGTCGTACAGTAGAGCGTGGTCTGGTTTCGAGTTTTTTGATCCGGAGACCTGCTCCCCAACCTGTTGTGGTCTCTCACTTGTTGTTTACGGATGATGCTATTATCTTCTCTAGGGCATGTGTGGATGAGGTGAGGAGTTTGCAATTGATGTTGATTTGTTTTGAGGCTGTGTCAGGTTTACGGATCAACGTCAGCAAGAGTGAGATGATTTTCGTAGGCAATGTGGGAAACATGGTCCATCTAGCTAGTCTTTTAGGTCGTCAGGTTAGCTCCCTCCCTTCCACTTATCTTGGCCTTCTGTTAGGGGCTAAGTTCAAGTCTTCTTCGATGTGAGATCCAGTCCTGGAGGGAGTGCAGAGGAGATTAGCTGGTTGGAGTCATAGCTATCTGTCTAAAGGGGGTCGGTTGACGTTGATTGAAAGTGTTCTATCTAGCCTGTCGACTTATTTTATGTATGTTCTCCCTTTACTTGGGTCTGTCGACAAAAGACTCGATAAGCTGATGAGAGATTTTCTATGCAGAGTGATTGATGATCAGTTCAAATATTTCTTGGTGAGGTAGGATGATGTGTGTTGACCGCTGAGAGAGGGTGGGGCTGGGTTGAAGAGCTTATCCCATTTTAATGAAGCTTCATTGGGGAAGTGGTTGTGACCATTTTAGTACCAAAGGAGGCAGATTTTGGAGGAAAGTAGTGGTCGCTAGGCATGGGGTGGGACCGTACGGATGGGTTCCTTTTATGGGGCGCTCTGTTCATGGGGTGGTATGGGAGAGTTTCATTGTGGGTTGGTGGGGGAGGTTCTCTTTGGTCACTTCCTTCCATCTTTGAAGTGGGAGACGTATCAGGTTCTGGATGGATACATGGGGTACGGGGGCTCTTTAGAGGATCTCTTCCCAGGGATGTTTTGAGTTGGGGGGGATGGAGAGGGGTTAGTTGAGGATCATTGGCGGAGGGTTGGGGCTCATTCAGTGTGGGATCCGAAATTTAGGAGGGGACTCCATGGCTGGGAGTTGAAGCAGTCAAAGGAGTTCTTTGCTTTACTGAGGATGGCATCGGTCCCCTCTTTGGGTGAAGATAAGATGATGTGAATGTGCGCTCAGGATGTCCAGTTTTCAGTTAAGATCTTTTATCAGGTGTTGAGGGGTCGTGTGGGTGTTCCTTTTCCATGGAAGGCCATTTGAAGAAGTCAAATGCCTCCTAAGGTTCGCTTCTTTGTGTGGACCACTTCCAGGCTGGCCACCTTGACTATTGAGGGGCTTCAACACATAGGGATGAGGATGGCCAATAGATGTTGGTTATGCAAGCAGGAGGAGGAAACGTCTAATTACCTTTTTCTACACTGTCAGGTGGCTAGGAGCCTTTGGGACTTGATCTTCTCTTCGTGTCAGGTTGTTTGGGTTATGCCTCGTTCGGTGTACGAGGTGATGGAAGCTTGGAGGAGACCAAGGGGTTGGTCGAGCCCGCGGGAAGTCTAGATGATGGTATCTCATTGTATTTTCTGGACAATCTGGTAGGAGAGGAACAGGGATGCTTTGAGGGGGTCGAGCTTGATCCTCCTAGGATTCGGTATAGTTTTCTCAGGCTTCTTCTTACTTGGTATAAGAAAAGGTATAATCCGCCGTTATCTCTCTTATTTGAGTTTCTAGAGGAGTTCTAGGGGCTGGCCTAGTATGTTTTGGGTTTATGCTACTCATCTCCTTTCTTTTTGTACTTCCTTTATACAGTATTCCTCCCCCTTAGGCGGGTTTGTTTTATTGAATCATTTACTTATAAAAAAAAGTTTTAAAAAGTTACTTCGAAATTTTCAAAATATTTATTAAGAATTTGGTTGGGGTTGGATATAATATATTTTCTGGATATTACATAGGTTAAAGTTGATATTTTCAAATGTCTAAAACACTTTTTTTTTTGTCATTTACAAATTTTTTAAAAGCTTCCTATTTTTGCTAGAAATTTTAAAAGGTTTAAATATTTTCCAATGTTTTTTCTGTAATTTTCAGTATATTTAAATTTTGTCAGCAGTTTTAAATATTTCTTTTGTCATTTCGAGATAGATAAATTGTTTTTATAGTTTTCCCAGACTTAGAAATTTTTAGTATTTCTTGATATTTTCTCTGTAATTTTCAATATTTTTAAATGTATTGTCTGCCAAATGTTAAATATTTTTTAGTTATTTCCAGAATTTTTTATAAGCTTTCTCGTTTTGTCCTGTTTTATTTTTTTTTATAGTATTTTCACTATTTCTTGTAATGTTTGGCACTTAGTTTCAAAAAAATATTTTTAGTACTTCTAGATTACTTTTTTTCCTGTAATTTTTAGAATTTTTATTATATATTTTTTGCAATTTCCAAATATATGAAATATTTATTTATTTAATTTTCATTTGAAATAGTTTTCTATTTTTCTAATGTTTTTCTTGTTATTTTCCCTCATGGTTCAGTTGGGAAGGATGATCAATCCTTTAAAACATTGCTTATGAAATGAAAGAAGATATAGTATATAGTGTTGATTTAACTTATTTCAACTAGCTGAAATAAGATAACACTTGGTACCTATAGTAATAGAGATACTATTCTAATTTAATGAGGATATGAGGAGTTGGTTTTCTAAGTAGACTCGATCATAAGTCCTTAAAGACACTATACTATTCTAAATCTATGAGTTCTTAAAATTAAAAAAAAAAGTCTCAACTATAAAAAAAAGTGTCCCAATTAAAAGAATAAAAAAAAACAGTTCTCAACTATGAAACCGACCCAATTAGTAAAAAAATTCCGAACACATTACCTTGCACCAAACAAATATATACTTTTTTACGAGAATAGCTATTCCCATACTCTTTCGATAGTAAATGACAATTGTGCCCTTAGATTTGTAAATTCTAAATGTCCATTTTTCTCACCTCCAACTAAAATAAATACATTTGATAAAAAACAAAAAATTATATTTTCAATAAAATAACTGTTTTTTATATATAAAAAAAAAAGCTGTTTAGAAAACGTAAAATCTTATCTATTTGTTTTATTAAAAACTGTATATAACATGCAAAATTGGTTCTTCTAAAGAAACTGTTTTCTTAAAAATATATTTTTCTACAAATTTTATTTGTACTTATAAACTTTTTTTTACTATATTAAAAATAATCTTGTTACAATTTAAAAAAATATGGTACGCGGCAGCGGTATTTATAGGCGGTCCGACCACCTATACATACTGCTGGTGCGGAGCATTTTTTTAACATGTTGGTCTATGCCAACGGTATGTATAGTTGGTCGGACTGCTATTACATACCGCTGACGCATACCATTTTTTCTATAATAAAAAAATTATTTTTAAAATAGTAAAAGAAACATTTTTTAACTGAAATAATAAATAACGAGATAGTTTTTTAAATAAATAAAAGAAACAATTTTTAACTAGAAATGGTAAAAAGAATGTCCATTTTTTAAAAAAATAACGAAATAATTTTTTATCAATGTCCATTTAAATAAAAAACTAATAAGTTTTTTTATAAATAACATAATGTTTTTTAAATGAAAAATAACTTTTATAATTTTTATATTTTCAGAATATTTAAATTTGAATTTTCTAGAATATTAGGATTTTTATTTTCAAAATATTATGTTTTTATTTTTTTCATAACGTTATGTTTTTTTTAAATAATAGATTTTTGGACAAAATATTATATTTATTCAAATCATATATGCATAGAGGGCCTTTGGTGTTTTAGTGTTTAGATATTGAAAAGGGTGTGGGGGATGACATAGAGGGTGTAGGAATAACTATTCCATCTTTTATTTATTTTCAAAATTTTTAATTATTTTTTTAATTTTTTAATTATTTTTTTAATTTTTTAAAATTTTGTTTTATTTCTTAAATAAAAAATGAAATTGAATTTTTTATAATTTGTTTAAAAAAATGAATATTTAATGATCGTGCTAATTGAGAGAGAGAAATGAATGTGTGAAAGTTGTAAGTGGAAATAAGAAATGTTAGTCTGGTAATAAGATAAATTTCATTGTTTTCACGTGTTAAAATATTCACTTTATCCATAGCTTAAAATGGTAAAAGTTTCACCTCACTTTTCACCATATTCATTTTATTTCACCATATTAAATGTCCAACCAAATACATATCTTACCTAAGTGAATTATTTTTAATACATTAAAAAATATTTCAACAAGAACAAAACGTACCCTTAAAGACACTATCCTATTCTAATTCTACGAGTTCTTAAATCCCACGAAATAAGGAATATGAGTTCTCTCACTTCCTAAACAATGCCTATGCTATATCACGGAAAGTCCTATATTCCTAATCCTACTTTAACAACCATAGCGCATAGGCCTATATATAACCCCCCATGTCCAGTTCCACTTCCACTTGCACTTCGTCTAGCCATTTTTTTCTGTCTCCTCTCTCAACATGGCAGAGAAGAATATTTGTAGTACCTTTGATACGAAAATAGTAAGGAAACCTAGAAGTCCAATACCTCGAAGAGCCCGAATCCAACGAAAGGAAGAGATACCATTGAGAAGAGAAAGTCTACTCAAAAACCTGCAGTAGATTCCAAGAATAAAGAAGGCCAAACTAAGAAGCCAAACAAGTCCAAGAGAAATGAGAATGAAAAGTGTGTAAAGATGGGCTCAATTTCGAAACCCGACCTCCCGCAAGATTTCAAGAGAAAGTTTGAACAGCGGGGCGGGTCAGATTAAAAGTTAGTCATTCAAAAGAAAACGACTAAAACCGATTGCGCTAAAGGTGAAAATAGAATGTCAATTCCGTCAAATGATACGGATAATATTTTTTTAAGGGATGAGGAGGAGGAAGCGTTAAAGAGGAAGAAGAGCAAGTGCAGGTTCGAAGGTATGGAGGTGCCCTTGTTGATCAACTTGGAGCATAACGGAAAAAGTGGGAGATGTGAAAAAATGAAGAAAAAGTTAGCTCCTCGTACGCGTTGAACAAAACGTGGCATACCATTAGAACCGTAAATGGTTTGGAGGAGGGCATGGTGGTGCAACTGTGGTCGTACGGAGTTGGTGGTCAATTACGTTTTGTTCTCGTTCAGGTTCCGCCGCAAGGAAGAGGGGTTGATAATGGTGGTCCTAGTGGTAGTGGGAGCGGCGCGAGTACGAGTACCGCATCCACAAGTGCCGCTCCTGTGTCCGACCAAGATTCAAACCAAGTAGATGACGAAGATTTGGATAATTTTCTTTTCTACTTAGGCTCTCTTTGGTTGGGGGTAATATTTGCCTCACCGCCGTGAGCGTTTAGATTATTTTATTATTTTTATTAAGATTTTTTAGGTAAAGTTATTAGCATTTTAATATTTGTGCATTCTTTTGTTATATTTATTAATATTAGCTTTAGTTGTTGTGAATGGTTTGCTTGATAGATTAGTGATATTTGACGCTCTCCATGTGGTACATAGAAATGTGAATGGTGAAATGGGTTGATTATGAAAACAATGGATTACAAATGGGAGAGAAATTTATGGTTGAGAGTACTTCAGGTTATAATTTCCAAGCTCATGTCATGTGTTGTTGAGATCAGTTTGATGTTTGAAATGAAAAAGATAAAAAGTGATCTTAGGGAAGTTGGTGCCTTACAATTGATAGGTGAGAGTGCGTACTCTACTATATATCATTAAAAATATATGGTAATGGTATATAAATGAATCCAAAATAAAAATATATGGTAATTGTATATAAATGAATCCAAAAGTATTTTCTTTTAATATTTTGAATGTTTAGCCAGAAATATTTGATAATAATTTAATTTTGAAATTAAAATAATTTGAAATTAAATATAAGTGTCTTATCTAATGTCACCCACTTAAGAATTTGAATTTGATAAGATTCTTCATAAGTCACTTAAAGAATTCAACTGAACAAACGTAATCCTACATCCTTAGTCTATTTTGTAATTTTTGACTACTAAAAATTTTCCTCACGCCGGAAAAGCATCTAGTTTTTGGTCGCCCAAAAATATTTAATCTAGGAATGTTTTTGTGGGAAAAAAGTTTAAATGTATAAAAAATGCTCTTTAATTTTATGTTGATGCTTGTAATGGCGTCATTGTTATTTTTTAGATTTTTCGAGTTTGAACCCAACATTTTTGGTCCTTTTGAATTTTCACTCCATAAAGCTTTTTATAAGACCATCTTACCCTTGAAATGTATGGTGCACTCTCAAATAACGGGGCAAAATAGGGTGGAAGCTCAAAAATTCTCATAAGGAAGTGGTGTTCTTGTAAAAGGTGAAAACAATGTTATGACTAGGGACCCTATATTATCAGTTAGGGAATAACGCTTGATAAGAGAAATCATGCTCAAAAGGCCAATCGAATATCGGAGCGAAGAATGCGAAAGCATCAAGGCCAAGGACGAAGAGAAATTGGAACGGAAAAAATGTAAGCATTGACCACGATGGGCGCTTTGTTGAAAACGTCCTCGGAATGGTTCTTTAAGTTGAACAATTTGCTTCGTATTTCTGTCTTTATCTTCCTATTAATATGTAATTTGCTTAAGAATCCTAGAATGCTTAAAGTTTTCCAATGGGGCCTCCTTGTTATTTAATTCCACCATTTTCAATTGCGGATTTTCCATGATAGTCTCTTTTGAAGCGTAACACGTGTGATATCTCCATGTTGACATTGTTTTTTCTAATCTACATGTGCCTATCATCGGTCTTCTTTTGCCAAAATAACTTGTCTTGCCGCGGTCCACAGACAGAACCTCACCTTAGGAGGGGCCTTGACCTTTCAAATTTATTTTCAAGGGTAACTAGCACTGTTGTTCCCACTGCCTCTCAAAATGGAATAGTAGCCACTGACATTGAACCCTGTTGTACCCCCTCCCCGTTGACCAAAACAAGGTATCCTCCCCTCCTGAGGGTTAGGTCTCCCTACCTAACCAATCAAAAAAACCCTATACATCATTAAAAATATATGGTAATGGTATATAAATGAATCCAAAAGTTTAAATTATAAAACATAACGGAGAGTAAGAATACTTGCACCTTCGTGAATTTTTGAGTTTGTTATCATTTGAGTTCAATTCATTTTGGTCCTTTTGAATTTGGATGCATGATCTGGTAGCATAGTATTTTAGGAATTATGCACTTGCAAATATCCTTTTCTGGGTGGTATGGACAATTTGGAGGGTCTTTATTATACAATGCAACATTTTTTTTTTCCCTTGAGGATTAGCCAATTTCAAAATCTCGAAGGATTTCTTGGTAAAATTTAAAAAGCTAATATTAGGTTTCAAGTATTTTCTTCTAATATTTTGAATGTTTTGCTGAAAATATTGGTAATAATTTAATTTTGAAATCAAGATGATTTGGAATTAATTAATTAATTAAATATCAATGTTCTAAAAGACTCGTCCAGGCTCCGCTCCGCTAGCTTATTTCTCTATAGTGCATGTAATATATATATATATATATATATATATATATATATATATATAGGGGGGAGGGGTTATTTTAGTTTGGATATTGATTGTGTGCATTTTGTAAAATATATCATATGTATTTTTGCATGCATTTTGTAAAATACTGTGGAGGAATTACTGCTTTCTGTCTATATATAGTGGTTGTGAATGGTACGTAGAAATTTGAATGATGAAATGGGTTAACTATGAAGAAAATGTTTTACAAATGCAATGTGTTGTAATCAGTTTGAAATGGAAAAAATAAAAACTGATCTTAAAGAAGTTGGTGTCTTACAATTGGTAGGTCAGAGTGCGTACTCCACTATACGTCATTAAAAATAGGGCCTTTCTAAATTTAGGACCAATTATAATATGTATTTTGAAAATAGGACCACAAATATTTTTTTTATAGTTTTAGTCCCTATTTTTTAATAAAGCCACTGGCGCGGACCCATATTCATAAAACGTCAACCAATCGCCGCATGCCACGTGTCCCTTTAATTTGAAAATAGGGACTAAAAATGAAAACGAAATGTTTGTTGTCCTATATCCATAATCAATATTATTTTATGTCCTAAAAATACATAATCTATTAAAAATATATGGTAATGGTATATAAATGAATCCAAAAGTTTAAATTATCAAACATAACGGAGAGTAAAAATACTTGCACCTTCGTGAAGTTTTGAGTTTGTTATGAATTGAGTTCAATTCATTTTGATCCTTTTGAATTTGGATGCATGATCTGGTTATACTTAAAAGCGTAGTATTTTAGGAGTTATGCACCTGCAAATATCCCTTTCTGGGTGGTATTGACAATTAGGAGGGTCTTTATTATACAATGCAACGGTTTTTTTCCCTTGAAGATTAGCCAATTTGAAAATCTTGAAGGATTTCTTGGTAAAAATTAAAAAGCTAATATTAGTTTTAATGTATATTCTTCTAATATTTTTAATGTTTTGCTGAAAATATTCACAATAATTTAATTTCGAAATCAAGATGATTTAGAATTAATTATTTAATTAAATATCAGTGTTTTTAAAGGCTCGCCTAGGCTTGACGCTTTGGAGAAACGCCTGCCTTAAGCCTTTCACGCCTTATTCTTGGTATAAGGCTTAAGGCGCACTTTTTTAAAAACAAAAACGTTTTAGTGGAACGATATCACATATTAAAGATTTTGTTTAAAAAAATCAGACCAATATCTCATTCAAAACAATCAAAAGACAATGGTATCCCTACCCTCTCTGCCTCTATTCCAAAAGAGTACGTGTTTTTTCATCTTCTTTTTTTCTTAGTATTTAAAAAAAATAGTATTTTAGTTTGCATATATTCAGACACAATTTAAGGTATGTACGATTTTAGTATTTTTAATAGAGTTGTTATAGTTTAAAATGTTAAAATATATTTAAAAAAATGCCTAAACGCTTTTTCACGTTTTTTATGCCTAAGGCTCGCCTAGGCTTCTAAGGCTTAAGGTTGGCCTTCATGCCTGATTTACACCCCCACATTTTTTAGAACCTTGTTAAATATAGGTGTCTTATTTAACTTGGTCCTCATAAGAATTTGAATTTGATAGGATTCTTGATAAGTCATTAAAAAAATTCGACGCCGGGCGATATTTAAGTGTCCTTCTTAGTATACTCTAAACTAAGGACCTTACTCTTTGATATTAGAAAATAATTCCATATCACTTAACGCACTTAATCCTGCATCCTTAGTTGATTTATTTTTTAATTTTTTAAATAAGTTTCCCAAAAATATATATTCTAGGAATGTTTTAGTGGCAAAAAATTTAAACGTAAAAAAAGTTGCTCTTTAATTTTATATTGACGCTAGTAAAGGCATCACTGTTAATTTTTACATTTTTTAGTTTGCACCCTATATTTTTCCCATTTTTTAGTTTTCACCACATAAACTTTTTTATAAGACCATCTTACCCTTGAAATGTAGGGTGCAAGCTCAAATAACGGGGGTGTAAAATAGAGTGGAAGCTAAAATATTATCATAAGGAATTGGAGTTGTAGTAAAAGTAAGGTGCAAACTCAAAAATTTTCGTGCAACGTGTTGAAAAAAGTTGAGGAAAATAAAGAGTGAATGTAAAGGATTTGGTATCTTGAAATAGAGGCTCTTTGTAAAATATTTTATTTGACAATGATTGAAAAGAATGTTATGACGAGGGACACTATATTATTAGGTAGGGAAGAGCGCTTTACAAGAAAAAGCCTGCTCAAAAGACCTATAGGTTATGCGAGCGAAGAATGCGAAAGAAATGAGTTAAAGGACAAAGAAAAATGGGAACGAAAAAAATTTAAACATTGGCTCAAATTCTATACTAGTTTTTGCAAAACTTTTTCACCTCACTTATTTTAATTCTATACTCGTTTTTGTTTCCAACCACATTTTTTGTCCCCTCTCTCAAAATGGCAAAGGGTGATTCCAATTCAAACTAGAAGAATATTTCTAGTAAACACGCCTTAACCTTAGATATAAAAAGGGATCTTAAGTATTTAGTCCTATTTATAATGATTTATTTTTCACCACTCCCATATTTTTATTTTTTTAGTTGTTGGTTCTATATGGGACAAGTGTCATTGTCTACAAAAAGAAGGATGGATGGTTAGAGGGAAGTTATAGGCGATTTATGGTGGTTACGGGACTTTTTATAACTTTAAAAATATATGGGAGTGGATCCTAAATACATATTTATAGATGGGACTACAGTAAAAAAAAACATATATTAAAATTGTAAGGAAACCTAGAAGTTTAATACCTCGAAGAGCCCGAGTCCCACGAGAGGATGAGATACCATTGAGAAGAGAAACACTACTCAAAAGACCTGTAGTAGATTACCGGAATAAAGAAGGCCAAAGTAAAAAGCCAAACAAGTGCAAGAGAAATGGTAATGAAAAATCTGTAAACATCAACTCAATTTCGAAACCCGACCTCCCGCAAGATTTCAAGAGAAAGATTGAAGAGTGGGGCGGGTCAGATTTAAAGTTAGTCATTCAAAAGAAAATGACTAAAATCGATTGCGCTAATGGTGAAAATAGAATGTCAATTCCGTAAAATGATACGGATAATATTTTTTAAGGGATGAGGAGGAGGAAGCGATAAAGAGGAAGAATAGCAAGTGCGGGTTCGAAGGTATGGAGGTGCCCTTGTTGATCAACTTGGAGCATAACGAGGATAGTACAATAACGCAGAAAAAGTGGGAGATGCGAAAAAATGAAGAAAAAGTTAGCTCCTCGTACGCGTTGAACAAAACTTGGCATACCATTAGAACCGCAAATGGGTTTGAGGAGGGTAAGGTGGTGAAACTGTGGTCGTACTGAGTTGGCGGTCAATTGCATTTTCTTCTCGTTGAGGTTCAACCGCAAGGAAAAGGTGTTGATAATGGTGGTCCTACTGGCAATGGGAGCGGAGCCAGTACGAGTGCCGCATCCACAAGTGCTGCTCCTATGTCCGACCAAGATTCAAACGGCGTAGATGAGGAAGATTTGGGTAATTTTCTTTTCTACTTAGGATGTCTTTGGTTAGGGGTAATATTTTTTTCACCGCCGTGATAAGTCCTTGCTAAAAAATAAATGGACCCCTATATTCCTTGTGTATGTGTGTATATATATATATATACACTAGGTTATGCCCGTGCCTGGAGGCACGCTGATAATCGCAAAACGATAAAAAAAAAATCAAAGTACGTGCCTAAAGGCAGGAAGAAAATTTTCAATGTATTTAACATGTAAAAAATTTAAGAAATGTGGGCAAATTTTTCTTTATTTATAGGACTATTGATTACGCGCGCGAGAAGTGTGCGCGTGTAAGTTGCACAGTCGTTGTTTTCTGTCTCACCGCGACTATTCAAACAAACCTAAATTATGACTACACTTGCGGGGCAAGCACAACGGTAAGTCGGGTATCGAATATCCACAGGGACCAGTTGCTAGAATTTAAGTGACTTAATATTCCGAAATAAAAGTTCAAAAGGTGATTACAAACTAAAAAGTAAAAAATGCATGAAAGGGAAATGATTATCTAGGCGAGAGAAATGAAACTAGACTATGAAAGTGAGTAAAACTAAAGGTTGTGTCGAATATCCCTCACCCGGGTTAATTTGTATAAAATGGTTACATGGGTCGACGAGTTATTTACAAATGCGTCTCGTTTCGACAGTTAATTAAATCAAGGGTTGTCACGCCCCAAAATCAACATAAAAGCCTAATAAGATTTTGGCGTAAAAAAATATCCCGAAAATTACTCGCGAAAGGTCGTAAGCACGGGACAGACATGATATCTGCCGTCAAATCTCCTAGGCGTAATAACTAGGACAATGCACCCAAAATAGACCCGTAAACACTATCACCAAGCAAAGCAACGCGTTAACCCGAGTGAGTTCCATTCAAACACAACCTAATTTAAATTACCTAGAAAGCATATTAAAAACGCGATAAATTAATGCAGTAAAGAAACGCGATAAAACTACACTAGAAAGCAAGGAAATAAATCATGTAAACCTAAATTAGAAAGCATGTAAATCTAATTAGAAAGCAAGAAATGAAGAAATACAAACTATGTTAAGGAAGAGGATGATGAATAGTGCAACATCCAACCCAAATGGGGTGTCAAACCAAGAACAATTGAAGACGAACTCTCCAAAACCCTCAAACCATAAACTAAAGTAACCTAAAATCATATATAACTACTTAAAAACTTATATCACAACAAAATTGTGTATTTATAGTAAGTGGGAAAAAGTAAAGGAAAAAGGAAAGAAAGAGGAAAGAGCACAAAATATCTGCAATCACCAGACGACTGGTCCTTCTTGTATAAGTGCATTGTCTCCTTCCCACGGCAAAAACCCAAACCGTGGTCGACCGGTCCTAGGGACGTGGTTGACCAGTACTCTATTTTCTGCAATCCTTGTTCCATGAAGAGGGGGAAAAGGTCAATAACGGAAACGGGCATATCTTCTTTGTTCGAACTCCAAACGGCGCACCGTTTGTGGCCACGCGATGCTAACTCAATGAACTACGCATCCGTGGAATTTCCATGAGCTGGATAAAAAATGTGAATTGACTAAAATGTCCTTGAAGTAGCGTCCGATAACAAAACTTCTCTAAAATGCAACGGATCCTCACTTATAGCGTTCCAAAACCTACAAAAGCAAAATTAATCCCTGTAAAATATGTATATATCCAAATCCAAGTTTTTCTGATTAATGAGCATAAATATAGGCATTAAGGACCGTAAAAGCGCTAGAATGCATAAGGATAATGGGTGAAAATATGAAATATTTGATACGAATCACACCCCCTAACTTAAACATTGTTAGTCCGTAGTAATGAAAAAAACAAAACTGGACCACATAGGGCGGTACAAGACGTATATATGCATCGAAATATAAATGCCACCTTCGTAGGGAGCACGATTGCATTTAGCATATGCAATAAGTCGTTAAACCCCTAGGGCACCCTAGTGGACGAGTGTCGTCTCATGAGGGTTTACAGGGATGGTACCCACAAACATCACATGGTTTCCTCAAAATATGCCCAACCAAACATGCGGCAATCCCAACAAAAGCGAAAAGGATTTCATACACATTATTAGCACATTGAATGAATTCAAACAAAAGTCCAAATCATTAACATTATAGAATGCACCTCATAGAATTGAAACCTTAAAATGTGGGAGGGGGACGAGCATATGCAAAGTGTGATTTGGCAAAAAACTTATATAAACCCGATAAACATAAAAGCAAGCATACATTCAATCCTCATGGGCATTACGCTCATCAAGAGATTTCACTCGAAACAGGGAGGTAACACACGGAACATGCGGGCATAAAGAGTAAATGTAAATGGAAACTAGGTCGCACACATATCACAAATGAAGAACGCTATATATAAACTAAAAAATTGTAATCTCAATGAAAGGATACCGCTAACTAAAAGACGCGAAATGTATTTTCACAAATTATCACATCTATTATGACTTTTAAATTACATCAACCTAAGATCACGTAGGACTTTAATAGGGTTGTAATGTAGGCTAGGCTAGGGTACGAAATGAAGGAATGTATGTACAGATTCAAAGTGTTCAGGATGAAAACTCGGGATAATGGAAAAATGAGGGCAAAATCAAAATTGGAAAATAAGTTTCAAAACGGCATTGAATATATCATCGAGGAGAGTAATAAAAGCTTATTGAACTATATACACGACATTTACAACTTTCTCTTTATTTTCTTTTCTTCTTTTTCTCATTTTTCTTTTGTTTTCTTTTACTTTTTGCTTTCTCTTTTTCATCACTTTTTTCACTTTTCTTTTCTTTACTTTTCAAACTCTCATATGCCTAAATTGCAACCGACATCATAACAACAACATTCAATCCCAAGTAACATTCCAAACAAGGGTATGGAAAGTGTATATATGGTATATAACTCCAATTTGAAGTTGGTTATGGGAATGGGGTTTTGAAAAGAAAGGCTATATTTAGGCTCAAGTGGGTTAATGAGGGTAAACAAATAAGGGTGAGGTCAAGGGTACTATGGGTGATATAACAAAGAGGGACTATGATCATTTCACAAAGTTTACCCAATTCTCGATTCAAAACAATATATGAAAATCATGATCAAGTAACACATTTCAAGTATGAACTCAATTAATGAACGATCAAATGAAAGAATAGTGAGATTATCAACGAATTCAATATTTTCAATGAGAAAAGAATAGTATATACACTCACAAACGAAGAAAGGTACAAAGCTTACTCGGTGTAAGTATATACAATGCAACAAAAGATTACCGAGTTATAAAAATCTTAAACCAAATCAATATAGCAATAAAAGTGCATGTACTCATGGGATTAAAGTTTAAATCATGAAGTTATTCATAATATCAATGATATGAAGACTATAGTCTAATAACTTCTAAAATCGAGAACAAAGGCAATTATTGGATCAGGCAATTATTGAAATTTATCATCGAAAACAAAGGCAAAATGCCCAAAAAAGGAGAAAAAAGAAAGAAAATCTTTTTGAAATTTTTAATTTTTCTAAGAAAAGCATACTAAGTAACTAACATGTGAGAAACAATATGGACTAAATAAAGAAATGGATAGAATATCCCACACCCCCTAACTTAAAACTTGACATTGTCCTCACTGTGAATTAAGAACCAAGTTAAAGAGAGGAAAAGAGCGATATTACCCAAAATTGGAGCGATCCCCATAAGAACAAGTCCAAAGAATCTACAAAACAAGTTAGTACCGAGCATAGCAAAAACAAATAACAAAAAGTTAACTAATTACATTAGACTAAAAGAAAAGGAAAAAAAAGAATAAAAAGCTAACTATATACAACCTACTATTTAGGCTTCACACTAACTGTACACTAGAAGTCTAAATAACTGAGGGTCCACCGTGAAAATGATTTGACTTTGGAGGATAACCGGTGTACCCTCACATACAAGCATGCCTTCCAAAAAATATGAATTCCGTTTTAACAACGAAAGGCATGTGTAAGGCGTAAGAAAGGAACCATCGCCAATTATCAATTTTGGAGGGACGATGGGGGATTTGGATTCAACGGGTGACAAAAACATGTGGGGACCAAGAAAAGCTGAATAACCTCCCAATGATTTTGAAATTTGAATGGGAGGTGGCGCACACAAAGGCACAGATGCAATCGTGGAGGGCGACTTGGGCAAGTACTCCTCATCGGCGAAAAAGTTTGAAACATTAAAGTTTGAAACCGAATCATCCGGTACTTGTAACGGTGTGATAATACATAATTAAAATGGGGATGAAAGAAATTCAAACTCATGAGATGAATCATCATCGCATGAAGATTGAGTTTTGAATGAAATAATATCATTTTCAATGAAATGTTCTTCGTTGGGGGCCAAAGAAGAAATCATTTCATTGCAAATAGATATTACGTCATTATCATCCTCACTTTCAATATCGATTACGCAATGGGAAAAGTTCAGAATGGTTTGTTCCAAAGTAGACAAAAGTTCCTCATTTGGTTCAAAACATTCTTCGACTTCGAAAGTCTCGGAAGCAAAATCGTCGTCGGACCTCAAATAATAAATCCAAATCATGTTCCAATGAACGATTTTCTTCCCGATAACGATTTTCAATTTTCTCATTCTCATACATACGCAAACCCTCACCGAATGTCATGGGTCGAGGTGCGTATACATGAGAATAGTAACTTTGAAAATTACCATCTTACTTAAACGAAACCTCATTATGATAGGAATTTTCAAAACTGTTCGAATTCGTTTCAAAATTCCTATTATAAGGAGGTAAAGGCCCCAAATCATTATCATCATCATCAAAATTCCAATAACCCAAATTTTAACTTTCGTTGTACTCGCCCAAAGTCATATTTGAATTTGTTATACTTTGGGATTCTAAGTATTCACTGAAAGTCATAGGTTTGCGAGAATTTTGAGAATTATAACAAGGATTAACGAAAGAATTGGAAAAAGACAAGCTTACCCTAAAAAGGGCTCAAGTGACGGATTCTACAAAGTAAGTGCGCATGGGAAAATTTTGTGCGTTTCTAAGTGCTCAAATGTGGAAGTCTTGCAAAATATTAGCAAATAATACAAATAGAAAGAAAATACTATGAAATACTAAATCAAATAAAGTTGAAAGCAAAATCATTCCCGGCAACGACGCCATTTTGATTACGCGAGTGAGAAGTGTGCGCGTGTAAGTTGCATAGTCGTTGTTTTCTATCTCACCGCGACTATACAAACAAACCTAAATTATGACTACACTTGCGAGGCAAGCACAGTGGTAAGTCGAGTATCGAAAATCCACAGGGAGAAGTTTCTAGAATTTAAGTGATTTAATATTTTCAAATAAAAGTGCAAAAGGTGATTACAAACTAAAAAGTAAAAGATGCATGAAAGGGAAATGATTATCTAGGCGAGAGAAATGAAACTAGACTATGAAAGCGAGTAAAACTATAGGTTGCGTCGAATATCCCTCACCCGTGTTAATTTGTATAAAATGGTTACATGGGTCGACAAGTTATTTACAAATACGTCTCGTTTCGACAGTTAATTAAATCAAGGGTTGTCACGCCCCTAAATCCGCATAAAGGCCTAATAAAATTTTGGTGTCAACAAATATTCCAGAAATTACGCGCGAAAGGTCGTATGCGCGGGACATACATGATATGCCTCGTCAAATATCCTAGGCGTAATAACTAGGATAACGCACCCGAAATAGACCCATAAACACTATCACCAAGCAAAGCAACGCGTTAACCTGAGTGAGTACCATTCAAACACAACCTGGTTTAAATTACCTAGAAAGCATCTTTAAAAAAAGAATAAATCTAGGGAGACACAGAAAAAACCCAATTCTGAAACGCACTGCATTAAAATCTTATACCTTATTGTTGCGGGTCTCGCCAGGGCATCAAAATGTGCATTAAAAATTTGTACACATTTTATTTTCTTATGTGTGAATTTCAAAATTGGGTCCCAAAAGTGGGTCTCCCTATCACCACTCTAAAAAACCAAAAATAAAAGTTTTGACATTTTACCCCGGCCAACTTGGGCCCTCGATAGCCAACCACCTTCCTCCGGTGACATTTTCATACAGTCTTGCACCTCTTTCTCTCTCAACAGTTCGTTTAATAGTAAGCCTTTGTTTTGTATCTTCTTTTCTTTTCCTTGTTTTGTTTTTGAAATTTTGGATTCAATAATTTAATTTATATCTTTGCCTACTGTTTATTGTTGTATTTCTAAATTTCAATTGTTCATATCTATTGTCGTGGATTTACTATAAAATATTCAAAATATATATTGTTGATGTCGTGTATTTGTTCCCCATTTGATATTTGATTTACAAAATAACTGATTTTTGTCTTACTGATTTAGTTCATTATTTATTTTGGCGGCACTGTTCGTTAGGTTTATTAACACTATATATAAATTATTTGTTCACATATAAGGTTAAAATTGTGGAGTTTCTCTTATGCATTCAAGTTACCAAATGTTTTTATTTAAGGTATTTCACTGAAACATTTTGTTTCAATCCTTATTTATTAAACTGTTAGGGTTAATGCGTTTTAATTTTTGTTTTGTATGTAAGATTGTGATTTGTGATTATGATAATTTTTTATTATGGTTTTATTAAATGTTATTCATAATTATGGTAATTTTCGGTTGCATACATTTCCTTCTTTCTTGAACGAGACGTTTATTTGAATATTGATTTGGATTCCGTAATCGATGAATTCGAATCGTTAAAGACTCATTGGGCATAATTTTGATAGACTGTTTCTTTACTTGATGAAATTGAATCTTTAAAGACTAGTTAGACACGATTTATGTATAATTTTTTTTTGTTACGGGTGAACTACAATATTGATCTCGATTTTTTATGGATTTTTTTAGCTTATTTCTATTATTCAGAAATTTTGGGTCGGTGTTAGCCCACCCCTGTAGGTAATCCTAGCTCCACCCTTGCGTGTATATGGTGCAGATTGTTATATACGGGTAAGATACATGAAGTGAATTGCATTGATTATATGTATAACTTGTGAGAATGCTATATGGTCCCAAATGAAAATAATGATTAGTTAAGTTAGTTTGATATATAACTTATAAATCATATATTAAGCATACTCTGGCTAGAGTAGTGTGGCAAGAAGTAATTATATAACAAGGACTAGTGATGGGGTAGACGACTAGATGGGTTATATTAAAAAAACGTTAGGTGACTGTGTATAATAGTTGAGGGGTGAATCGGTACTCAATATAGTACAGTACTAGCTTAAATATGAAGAGCATTAATGCATTTTAATTTACTGCAATTTAATTCCCTTGCTAAATATTTTCAAAATGTTTTGGATTATAACCATTGCTATCAAATATTTTCAAAACCTTTTAGGTGTCCGACCACTGGGGCGCCAGACCTTATGTTATTCCAGGGTACGTAGCTGCGGTATATGTGGATGCTACAGGAGTTGTACTAGACGCCTCTCTTATTCGGTCCTAGATAGGGATGGTATCTTAGTTGTACTTTCGAGCATGTTGCTCATGTCAGTTGTACATTTTATTTTAGTTCATATTGTATGGGTTACATTTTCTATTTGATCACCACTCCCCCACCGCCTCCCAACATCCCATCCTCCTCCTCCTCTCTCTCTCTCTCTCACATATACACACACAACCTAAACCACTTATGCCTCTCTCACCCAGCCCGTCACAACACAAACCCCTTACCATTGGAGATCAATCTCAACACTACAAGCAACAAGTTGTATTGACCGTCGGTTCAAACAAACCGCTAACCATTAGATATCAATTCAATTCTAGATTTTATATTTTGTGTTGGATTTAACTTTATGTAAAGTTTAAGATCTTATGGATTTTTGGTCGATTCGCAGGTGGAATCGGGGGTGTTGGAGGTGGAGGTTATGGTGGGTAATGAGGAGGTAAAGGGGTGGTAGTTGGGTTTGTTGGATTTCGTTCAATCTTACCTCAGTTTGGATTTGTTGGGGTTGGCGGGGCTGGGGTTTGCTACCGGGGATGAGGTGGTTGTGTTGATCACGAGTGGATTTCGGGTGGAGGCTTAAGGGATGTGGTCTGGGTCGAAGAACATGCAAAAATTTATCTTTCTTTGATTTTTTTGGTTTTCTTTTTCTCTATTATTTTAGGCCCCGTTTGATTGTCTCAAAATTGTAAATTGGATCATTAATAAATTGATCCACTTATAAATTGACCCATTAATTATGTTTGGTTTCATTAATGAAAAGATTCATTAATTACCCCATTTTAGCTCATGTGAAAAATCAGAAATTGGATCATTTCACAAAAAAAGTGAAATGAATCCATTTCAAATACCAGCCACATAAAGTGCATGTCCCCTTTCTCTCTCCCCCTCCCCCTCTCCCTCTCTCTCTTGATTTGTTTTTATCTTTTTTTCATAGAACCTTGACATCAATTTCAAATTACCAAACACTGTGTAAAATTGGATTTAACTCATTTCAAATTCACTCATTTACAATTCACTATTTAACAATGAACTAATTTACATAATCAAATAATTTGCGCAACCAAACTGGGCCTCACTTTTTATGGTTTTTAAATTATTTTTTTATAATGAAATTTCCATGTGTCAGTTAAACTTGATAGATAATCTAACGATTTTGGACAGGGCCTAACTTTAAATTACAATGTGAATTAATTACACCTCCCCCTTAACTTTATACCCAAATTCACTTCACCGTCCAAACTTTCAATTTTTAGATTTAAGCCCTGATCCTCTAAATAATTAGGCCAATGGTGACAGTGGTGATATTTGGTGAAATGGGTGGTGGATTAGGTCGGTGGTGCTTCGGCTAATGGGGTTATGGGTGGAGGTGGGAGGGACGGTTGGGTTTAACTATGAAGTGGTATTGGGTGGAGGTGGAAGGATTGTTGGGTGGTTTCAAGGTAGAAGGGACGGTTGCGTGACCGTCGAATTTTTCTTCCTATTGTGCCCTATCCAGAACACCTGAATGTCTTAACCCCCCCCCCCCCCCCCCCTAAACGACTTTCGTCGACAATTCTCCAACACAACACCACTAACACCACCCATTTATCTCCCGCACCATTTATTGTATTACTTGCATTCGGTGGGTTTTTTAATTAGTCCAATTCTAGTGTATTGGTTTTTTATGTTTAGAGGCTTGATGGGGGTGGTTGTGGAAAGTTTAGGGAGGTGAAAGGGTATTTGGTTTTTTCATTTTTGATTTTTAACTTTAAAAAATATATATTTTTCATGGATTTTCTTAATAGCTTTTAGTATTTCCATTGTTCGTTTTTATAATTATTAGTATTTTATATATATGTTTTGAATTTTATTATATTTTTAATATTTCCCCAATTTTAAAAATATTTTTTGGCAATTTTTAGAATTTTAATTAATATTTTTGTAATTTTCAAATGTTTCATATATTTTTATTCCAATTTCCATATATTTTTAAGTGTTTTCTAATATTTGCTAGATTTTTAAATAGTTTTTTTATCGCCTTTTACCAATTAAAAATGATTTTCTTAATATTGAGTAACTTTAATTATATTTTCTTTTAATTGTTATAAGTCATAACTATTTTTTTTCTTACTTTTTTATAGTTTTAATATTTACTAATTTTGAAATATTTTTTTTAATTTTGAAATATTTTTTATAATGTTTAGAGTTTTAATTTTTTTTTTTCGTAATGTCCAAATGTTTTAAATATATTTTATAAAATTTGCATGTTATAAAAAAAATCTATATTTTTGAATATCTTTTTAGAATTTTTCCAATTTTTTTTTTAATATTTTCCCTGAGTTTTCAATATTTTTTTAGGAATTGACAAAAATGTCATTTACGTAGATAGCCTATTTTTCCGTCCAAAAAATTAACGGTGTTAACAGCAAAGGTTAAATCCATAGTTATTTGTAGCCATTTAGAAAGTTTGGGCGGTTTAATCCAAAAACTGGAAGTTCGAATGGTGAAGTGAACTGGAGGGTTAAAACTTAGGTGAAGTAGGTGTAATAAATCCTTAAAATTGTATTAAAGCCTAAAATCAAGAATTAATAGTGTAATAAAGTTAAAAAATTATTTTTTTCATCGAATAGAAAGAATTAGATGCCTAATCCATAAAAAACAAAGAGCAATTTTGCAGCGGTTAACTTTTTCCATTGCTAAATTCTGACACCCCGACTGCTAAAATATCGAGTGATCAGTCCAATATAAAATTAAACAGGAATCTCATTTGGTTCATTCTTAGCATCATTGTCGTAGATTCATTAATTTATAACCATCTAGTCGTTTATTAAGTGGATGCCAAATTTTATCTTGATTAATCCAACCAAACAATATAATAGAACAACAACAATCCAATACGAGAATACTACTAAAACATGCCACGAAGTAAAAACAATAGTCTGTCGAACAACGTCGACTGCAAACCATCCACAAATGCAAATGTAAATGAGTACTGATACATGCCAAATCTGAATATAGAGATACATGTCCCAAAAGTATAACTGGAAGGATCTCTATCTAAGATATAATGAGATAAGAGACTTCATCAATGAAACCACAACACTCCACATAGCTACAGTCACGTACCCTGTAGGAAGGAATCATGTCGGGCACCCTTGTGGGAGGACACTTAAGAGGTTTTTGAAAATATTTTATAGCAAGGGTTATAACCCCAAAACATTTGAAAATATTTAGCAAGTGAATTTAAATTCAAGTAGTAAATATGCAATGCTCTTCATATTTAAATTTGTGTCGCGCACTACCTTGAGTTCACCTCACCCCTCACCTAACGTGCACGCCTAACGGATTAAACCTAATGTCCCTAGCCACTTCCCTCGTAACTAGACTTTCCCAAATACTATACTAATTACCCAACTAACACACCCCAAGTGAGTATAGTATTTTATTTATTAAGTTATTACTCGCATTAACTTACATAGATCATAGATCTTACATTTTAGCTCATATAACATTCCCACAAGTTATAATATATATATATTTCACGCCATGTATATATGTAAACTCCCGTATATAATTCTTCACTATATGTACGTATCATATCTCAACATTCACATATATGTCGGATATACAATGCAATCATCGAACGCATAGAAGGAGACCATAGTTCCCCCCGAAAGTGTCCACTCTATACCGTAACAGTCTCACCCCTAAGATTAGATGCTATGGCCTGGGGAATATGCTCACCCTGCTCCTCAAGTCAGGGGGATCACCCACGTCGCGCAACCTCCTATGATAGCATTAATATTGGTATGGCTTTATTATATTTTTTATTCACCCAAATATATATATATATATATATATATAAATCATATATATATGTACTACACATCAACATATATATAAATCCAGGCTCCGGAGTACAATGCCTATACCCAAGCCTAAACATGCAAGTCTACGCTCCGACTTTATTCTAATTAATTATACACAAATTAATTTATCATTATTATGGTGTCACTCTACCAATCATGCCCGGACTGACTCTCTCTCTTGGCCCGAAATTACAATTTTCCAATTCATCATTCAATTAAGCCTATCCACTTAATTAATAAGGTTTTAAATTACTCAATCATAAGCCTTAATCTCCCCAATTTAATTAATTCTCTAATTAATCCAAGAGTAATTAGTCACACCTATCAATCTAGGCAATCTCCAATGAAATAACAACTAAAAAATATTTCTTAAAAATTGCCCCACGAATCGGCCCAGATTTTTAAAATGTCATTTTTGGGCATTTTGGAGCCGTTTTGGAGAAAGCGTATTAGATAACAAAAGTTAGAAAAAACGATTTTCTACAGGACACGGTGGACATAATCGCCATTAGAGCAGTAAATACCTCAATTATGTACATATTTCTTCATCAAAACTTTTCAAGATTTATCCTAAATCCATCCTTTGTCATCACAAATCTGGCCCTAACAATTTCATCGAATTTTCAAATCCTCAATCATAACATGCATTATTTATCAAATAATCTATATATTTATAATCCTTATAAAGAAAAAAACCCCAATTTATTCAAGAACTAACCCTAGAATTCAATTGGATTACACCTCTTTCGATATAAATAGCTAGATACAAAGTAATACTCCAAATTTAAACCACTTGCCTTAACCAAGATGATCTAGGGCTTTGAAAGATGAAGTTGAATTGCAATTGCCTCTTCAAGATCCCCAAATTCACTTTTCTTTTGGCCCTTTCATTCTTCTCTCCCTTTAGTCTTCTATTATGATTTAATGATGCCCAACCCCTTACACATCTTTGGGTTAAAACACTATTCACGTTTTAGTCCTATGGGCCTTATGTAAAATGTCCCAAACTCTCTTTATTAAGATCACAAATGTGTAATTGAACCCCAATACCCAATATATGTATGTGCCCACTTCTTTTGGACTATTTTGACCCTACCGGACTCAATCACGCACTTAAAATCGGCATCCAGATTATATTTCTAATGTTAACTCCTCACTCGTCAACTTTATTAAATATATTCACTTTTAATTATTCCCATTAATTAATTCATATTAATGAAGGATCGCTAATTACTGAATTAAATTAATTAACATAATGACCCAGAAATTACGAGGTGTTACATACTTCCCCCTTATATGGGAATTTCGTCCTCGAAATTCGAATAAGCCTAGTACTCTCGGTATCGAATACCTCCCAAGTCGTCTACCCTTAAGATCCTACACCCATCTTTCCCACTTCTAATCGCAAATTATTTGTAGCAATTTATTAGTTAACCAGGGCGCCCATACACCCTATACCCGTACTTAACCGCACGAAATGAAACTCGACTTTTACCAACGCTTAAACCGTAATATAACATAGATCCCACGGTTATAACATTCCCAATAACCTCCTCTCGGGATTAAAGTATACATATCCACTCTAATGTAAAAGGACAATACCTACTACCGTGCCCTTGCTATCACTAGTTTCCTTGGGCGAAAGTAAAACCCGAGCTATATCTTCTCGCTCGACAATAAGTCCAACCACTCTGAATTACATCAGAAATGTCCCTACTCCTCAGGATTCAAATTTTAACAATATTAGTACATTAACATGCAACTCATTTTATGATACAATACCGTATATATATGTTAGACCCTATCTCAGGTGAAACTTAGAAACGATAATTCATACCCCCCTACCGCTAACACTCAGTCTCACTATAGTTATCCATTATAGCCCCAAACTATAGCTACACAATTAAAACTTGGAAAAACATCCACACTACTCCCACAATCCTCGAAAGTCGAAATCTCTCGTATAATGCAACCATCCACTTAGTGTAACCTCCCCCAATCTTACGTGGTTAACAACAAAGAAATCCCCACTATCCCATGGTACTCATATATATATATATATATATATATATATATATATTACGGTCAACATATACACTAATATTCGTCTCACTCACGAATACTAGTGATACCACACCATAGTTTGTGACGCACCACTTTAACTTCTAAACACACCCATGCTTAATTATCCCATAATTTAGGGAGCAACTTATTTCCACTCCTTCGGAATATACCCAAAGTCATTGCCTTTGCGTCTTCTCCCTGAATATGCTAAGTTTTTTCATAGTAGAGACTCTGGTTCCTCCTAGGGTGACCTTATACCCTATATCTTGTGCATAATTGCACAAACCTCCAATAATCACTTGCGTAATCATATTTGTCTCAATTTCGGCACCCGCATTATCGGCGTGGATATATCCTCTAACTATTTCCGATGACTTTACTCATCACTATTCAATTCTCCCCGACATTACCCTCACCTTTATTATCGATGTGAGATCCTCCAAAATACCCCCTTAGTCCCATACCTAAGGGTCCCTGCGATGGCAGAAATGGCGAAAATAAATCACATAACAAAACGCACAACCAAGAAACTTGTGGTGCCAAAGCTTCGCATTGTTTCTTTTGCAACACCTAGCCCAATCACTTAGTGGCTTTCCACTCAACGTTTTTTTCTCCACACGTTTGGTAATTATTATTAAATGTACTGACCTAAAATCCAATAACGAGTGTGGAGACGCTATTACTAATCAGCATTGAGACCATAGTTCCCGCCGAAAGTGTCCACTCTATACCGTAACAATCTCACCCCTAAGATTAGATGCTATGGCCTGGGGAATATGCTCACCCTGCTCCTCAAGTCAGGGGGATCACCCACGTCGCACAACCTCCTATGATAGCATTAATATTGGTATGGCTTTATTATATTTATTATTCACCCAAATATATATATAAATCATATATATACGTACTACACATTAACATATATATAAATCCAGGATCTGGAGTATAATGCCTATACCCAAGCCTAAACATGCAAGTCTACGATCCTACTTTATTCTAATTAATTATACACAAATTAATTTATCATTATTATGGTGTCACTCTACCAATCATGCCCGGACTGACTCTCTCTCTTAGCCCAAAATTACAATTTTCCAATTCATCATTCAATTAAGCCTATCCACTTAATTAATAAGGTTTTAAATCACTCAATAATAAGCCTTAATCTCCCCAATTTAATTAATTCTCTAATTAATCCAAGAGTAATTAGTCACACCTATCAATCTAGGCAATCTCCAATGAAATAACAACTAAAAAATATTTCTTAAAAATTGCCCCACGAATCGGCCCAGATTTTTAAAATGACGTTTTTGGGCATTTTGGAGCCGTTTTTGAGAAAGCATATTAGATAACAAAAGTTAGAAAAAACGATTTTCTACCGGACACGGTGGACATAATCGCCATTAGAGCAGTAAATACCTCAATTATGTACATATTTCTTCATCAAAACTTTTCAAGATTTATCCTAAATCCATCCTTTGTCATCACAAATCTGGCCCTAACAATTTCATCGAATTTTCAAATCCTCAATCATAACATGCATTATTTATCAAATAATCTATATATTTATAATCCTTATAAAGAAAAAACCCCAATTTATTTAAGAACTAACCCTAGAATTCAATTGGATTACACCTCTTTCGATATAAATACATAGATACAAAGTAATACTCCAAATTTAAACCACTTGCCTTAACCAAGATGATCTAGGGCTTTGAAAGATGAAGTTGAATTGTAATTGCCTCTTCAAGATCCCCAAATTCACTTTTCTTTTGGCCCTTTCATTCTTCTCTCCCTTTAGTCTTCTATTATGATTTAATGATGCCCAACCCCTTACACATCTTTGGGTTAAAACACTATTCACGTTTTAGTCCTATGGGCCTTATGTAAAATGTCCCAAACTCTCTTTATTAAGATCACAAATGTGTAATTGAACCCCAATACCCAATATATGTATGTACCCACTTCTTTTTGACTATTTTGACCCTACCGGACTCAATCACGCACTTAAAATTGGCATCCAGATTATATTTCTAATGTTAACTCCTCACTCATCAACTTTATTAAATATATTCACTTTTAATTATTCCCATTAATTAATTCATATTAATGAAGGATCGCTAATTACTGAATTAAATTAATTAACATAATGACCCAGAAATTACGAGGTGTTACATACTTCCCCCTTATATGGGAATTTCGTCCTCGAAATTCGAATAAGCCTAGTACTCTCGGTATCGAATACCTCCCAAGTCGTCTACCCTTAAGATCCTACACCCATCTTTCCCACTTCTAATATCAAATTATTTGTAGCAATTTATTAGTTAACCAGGGCGCCCATACACCCTATACCCGTACTTAACCGCACGAAATGAAACTCGACTTTTACCAACGCTTAAACCGTAATATAACATAGATCCCACGGTTATAACATTCCCAATAACCTCCTCTCGGGATTAAAGTATACATATCCACTATAATGTAAAAGAACAATACCTACTACCGTGCCCTTGCTATCACTAGTTTCCTTGCGCGAAAGTAAAACCCGAGCTATATCTTCTCGCTCGACAATAAGTCCAACCACTCTGAATTACATCAGAAATGTCCCTACTCCTCAGGATTCAAATTTTAACAATATTAGTACATTAACATGCAACTCATTTTATGATACGTTACCGTATATATATGCTAGACCCTATCTCAGGTGAAACTTAGAAACGATAATTCATACCCCGCTACCGCTAACACTCAGTCTCACTATAGTTATCCATTATAGCCCCAAACTATAGCTACACAATTAAAACTTGGAAAAACATCCACACTACTCCCACAATCCACGAAAGTAGAAATCTCTCGTATAATGCAACCATCCACTTAGTGTAACCTCCCCCAATCTTACGTGGTTAACAACAAAGAAATCCCCACTATCCCATGGTATATATATATATATATATATATATATATATATTACGGTCAACATATACACTAATATTCGTCTCACTCACGAATACTAGTGATACCACACCATAGGTTGTGACGCACCACTTTCACTTCTAAACACACCCATGCTTAATTATCCCATAATTTAGGGAGCAACTTATTTCCACTCCTTCGGAATATACCCAAAGTCATTGACTTTGCGTCTTCTCCCTGAATATGCTAAGTTTTTTCATAGTAGAGACTCTGGTTCCTCCTAGGGTGACCTTATACCCTATATCTTGTGAATAATTGCACAAACCTCCAATAATCACTTACGTAATCATATTTGTCTCAATTTCGGCACCCGCATTATCGGCGTGGATATATCCTCTAACTATTTTCGATGACTTTACTCATAACTATTCAATTCTCCCCGACATTACCCTCACCTTTATTATCGGTGTGAGATCCTCCAAAATACCCCCTTAGTCCCATACCTAAGGGTCCCTGCGATGGCAGAAATGGCGAAAATAAATCACATAACAAAATGCACAACCAAGAAACTTGTGGTGCCAAAGCTTCGCATTGTTTCTTTTGCAACACCTAGCCCAATCACTTAGTGGCTTTCCACTCAACGTTTTTTTCTCCACACGTTTGCTAATTATTATTAAATGTACTGACCTAAAATCCAATAACGAGTGTGGAGACGCTATTACTAATCAGCATTGAGACCATAGTTCCCGCCGAAAGTGTCCACTCTATACCGTAACAATCTCACCCCTAAGATTAGATGCTATGGCCTGGGGAATATGCTCACCCTGCTCGTCAAGTCAGGGGGATTACCCACGTCGCGCAACCTCCTATGATAGTATTAATATTGGTATGGCTTTATTATATTTATTATTCACCCAAATATATATATAAATCATATATATACGTACTACACATCAACATATATATAAATCCAAGATCTGGAGTATAATGCCTATACCCAAGCCTAAACATGCAAGTCTACGATCCGACTTTATTCTAATTAATTATAAACAAATTAATTTATCATTATTATGGTGTCACTCTACCAATAATGCCCGGACTGACTCTCTCTCTTGGCCCAAAATTACAATTTTCCAATTCATCATTCAATTAAGCCTACTCACTTAATTAATAAGGTTTTAAATCACTCAATCATAAACCTTAATCTCCCAAATTTAATTAATTCTCTAATTAATCCAAGAGTAATTAGTCACACCTATCAATCTAGGCAATCTCCAATGAAATAACAACTAAAAAATATTTCTTAAAAATTGCCCCACGAATCGGCCTAGATTTTTAAAATGTCGTTTTTGGGCATTTTGGAGTCGTTTTGGAGAAAGCGTATTAGATAACAAAAGTTAGAAAAAACGATTTTCTACAGGGCACGGTGGACATAATCGCCATTAGAGCGGTAAATACCTTAATTATGTACATATTTCTTCTTCAAAACTTTTCAAGATTTATCCTAAATCCATCCTTTGTCATCACAAATCTGGCCCTAACAATTTCATCGAATTTTCAAATCCTCAATCATAACATGCATTATTTATCAAATCATCTATATATTTATAATCCTTATAAAGAGAAAACCCCAATTTATTCAAGAACTAACCCTAGAATTCAATAGGATTACAACTCTTTTGATATGAATAGCTAGATACAAAGTAATACTCAAAATTTAAACCACTTGCATTAACCAAGATGATCTAGGGCTTTGAAAGATGAATTTGAATTGCAATTGCCTCTTCAAGATCCCCAAATTCACTTTTCCTTTGGCTCTTCCTTTCCTCTCTCCTTTTAGTCTTCTATTATGACTTAATGATGCCCAACCCCTTACACATCTTAGGGTTAAAACACTATTCACGTTTTAGGCATATGGGCCTTATGTAAAATGGCTCAAACTCTCTTTATTAAGTTCACAAATGTGTAATTGAACCCCAATACCCAATATATGTATGTGTCCACTTCTTTTGGACTATTTCGACCCTATCAGACTTAATCACGCACTTAAAATCGTCATCCGAATTATATTTCTAAAATTAACTCCTCACTCGTCAACTTTATTAAATATATTCAGTTGTAATTCTTCCCAATAATTAATTCTCATTAATTAAGGATCCTTAATTACCAAATTATATTAATTAACATAATGACCCAGAAATTACGAGGTGTTACATTAATCACTCCAGAAAATACACATACATAACATAATATTTTTCGCGCTATATTAAAAAACTCTATGCTAAAATATATATTAAATATTTTACAAAACGCACACAATCAAGAACCATACAAAAGTAAAACGCCCAAAAAATATATTATATATTACACGCACAATAGAGAAATAATCTAGATGAAAATCACCACTACAAAAGTTGAACTCGACTGAAAGTAAGATACAAATGGGATATGTACGAGTCAACCTATCTTATTTATGAATGTTTCAATCAAGGTATGACCGTTGACGACTTTCGTTGTCCGAACAAGTAAGTCGTATGGCATTCCTTCCCGTGACATACATCGCCAAGCACTTACAAATAAATAACATATAAGGATCACATATAAATAATTTAGAAAGCGATTGTGACTACTTTTGAGTCAAACCCGCAATTTCAAAATACTTTGAAATATCCCCCCCCCCCCTCTCTTCCCACCCCCATCCTAATTTGTCGATAACACCCTAAATGGGGGTGTATTCCTGATTATTTTAAAAATGGGGGTGTAACTCAAAACTAGATATAAAAGTGGATGTTATATGAAAAATAAAAATAATAATAAAAACTTGTTTTATTTGGTTGATCATTTGAATCTTTCAACGAGTGTAATATGGTGCCCCTAATCTATATAACAAATCAAAACAAGTTCCCAAGCAGGGGCGGACCTACCCCATCCCGAATGGGGTCGGCTACATCCACGGGTTTTTCGAAAATTTCCTATGAGTATTTGTAAAAAAAAAAAGAAAAAGAAAATTAGACGTATATGTAAGTTTTTAAGAATATGGGGGAAGTTATCTAAATAAGATAAACCTTTATAACCTAAGAAAAACATGGACAATCATCTACTTACCCTAAGAGACCCGCCTATTTTTCCATTTCTCTTTTTCCTCTCTCGTCTCCGACTCCGCTCCCTCCATCTGCATCTTCCCCCTGTTCTCCCTCACCTCACACCTCCCCTATACTCCTCTCCCACCCCTGTCCTCTCTTCTCTTCTCTTATCTCCCTCACTCACAAACGTTGCTACCGAAGTAAACCCGAAAGAAGAGTTGCCCCCATTCCTTTTGAGTATGTTTTTTTTCCAATAAATCCCATTAGTTACTGAAATTTTTAGTTATTGTTGCTGAAATTAGTTGTTGCTGAAATTGTTGTTAATTTTTAGTTGTTATTTTTGCTGAATTACTGAAATTAGTTGTTGTTGTTGCTGAAATTGTTGTTATTTTTGCTAAGATTGTTGCGGAAATTAGTTGTTGTTGCTGAAATTGTCCCCCAAATTAGTTGTTGTTGTTGAAATTTGTATTAAAATTTAATTTTAAGTAGTAGTAGTTGTTAAAAAAATGTTGGTTTATTACGTAAGGGCCAAAAAATAGTGAATATTAATTACAAGCTTTTTAGGGTTAAAAATTGCAAAACAAGTAAAATTAACCCTAAAAAAATCGCCTCAGGGGCTCCCACCCCTGAAACCCCGCATTTGAAAAAAAATCCCGCACCTACAGCTCAAAAATCCTAGTCTGCCACTGTTCCCAAGACAACCCCAAAGAATTTCCATACACAGCTAATTATGTTGTTAGATTGTTTTTTATTAACTAATAACAATGGTAACTGATACTGTACAAGGCATGAGACATTACTATATGTGTTTTGTAAATATGCAATGTATCCAACAAAAATATAATCAATCCCATGTGCTTTACTTACAATTCGAATGATTATTTATGACATAATTTTAATCTTTTGGGAAGGTAATCGTCATGTGCGAAAAGGTGCGAGGCAGAGACCAGGCGAAAAAGTTCATTCAAGGATAAGTTTCAATTTGGGAAAAAATGAATTTCAACAAACTGTAATAAGATACTAATAAAACCACAAAAAAATGTGACTTAATTAATATATAACCAAAACAATAAGGTTGTTTTTTATTGGAGTAGAATCACTTTCCAAGAAAAATATGTGATAACCCGGTATCTGAAATAAGGGGTGGCAAGCTCGATACTCCAATAATACAGGAATCATGGATGGAAATCATTCTCAGCATTGTAACAATATAAAGAGTATATGGGATAACCACACAATATTTCAGAAAATGGGTTGTCTAAATTTTAGTTTTGCAATTTAAATAAAACATTATTAACAACCCATAATAGAAAAGAAAGGTGGAAACTCCCTCACTCATATATATATATATATATATATATATATATATATATATATACCAATAATAATAAGGAAAGGACCGAATGAAACGTCGGTCAATAGAATTCATACAATATACAATAAGTTTCGTGTGTTACATAATACATCCATTATACAATTACAACAGTTTGGACCACACGCCCGAATAAGGACTGATCATAACTAGAAAACAATAAGGAAGGCGTCTACACAAAATGTCCCGTGATATCCGCAAAATGTCACGTCTCCTCAAAAGACACTGGAATAGGGAGGTCATTACGGGCAACCTTGCGGTGGAACACCTGAGCGGATATAATATATGTATGCACAACAAGAAAGAAGAACCGGTCAGAGGTCGGTTTTATGTGATCACAAGATAAATGACAAGTATGACAATGATGAAATAATTAAATGTGTGTGATAAAGATGACAATCTAGCATGACAACATCATATAATGAGATAAGACAGTTGAATGATTATTAAAGTGAAATTCAATTATACAAGAGAATAAAAGTAATCATAAGCCTTTTTCATCTTTCACCATTTCATATTATCTTTCCATTCCTTATCAGGAATGCAATTATTATCATGTGCTCTTTATGGCACTTACCTCAATTGTATGCTCTTTATGGCATATACTTTGCTCTTTATGGCATTAATGTTCCATTAAGTCCAACTCGATATTAGAATAGTTATAAGTATATATATAGATGACGATTTTAAGACCGCCCGTCCGGGTTTCCCCACTGTGCGCGCCCCTAAATAACCATCATCTTCCAGGGCCTAACATAAGACAACTTGGGATCCTATCGAAACGTCGGTAAGCGGCCATATGCCTGCGGGGTAGTAAAGACCACACCCAGAATCTCCTACCCATCGCAGAAAAATATAAAACAAGCGCTCATATGGCCTAGGACTGTATCCACCCTGCATTCATTAGCCAGGGGGCTTCACCTCACGCACGAACTTCCCTTACGATGGTATTTAGAGAGGTGTGTTTAATCCATTTCACAACTTTCCATTTCATGATTTAGTAAATTATCCTTTACTTTGTCCATTTTACATTTTATCAAATGCATTATGGTTATGTATTTCACATCATCATAATAACCTCGAAGAATATTTGAACTCCCAAGTTATTTCTCCCAAATGTCCCTTTTTGGACTTTATAATAAACCATCATACTTCAAATTAACTTTTAGGGTCTCCAAGCACACTTAGTACTCTCCTAAATACCTACAAATAATAAAAATAAAGAAATGCCTAAACATCACTTCACTCACCCCCGACATAAGTCCCCAAATTTACCTATTTTTACCTAATGGTAGTAACTAATTCATCGAGAACACGAAAACTCTATATTGACTTCATATAAGAAGCTTCCTATGTCCTAAGACTAGAGAAAAGGGGCTGAAAATGAAAAAGAAAACAAAAATAAAAATGCAGGATTTCCGAATCAATTCGGCCAGAAAGTATGAGATTCTACATATTGCCGAATCGATTCGGACCAGGCCGAATCGATTCGGTCAGGAAAATGGGGTTTCTACATAACTGCTGAATCGATTCGGACCAGGCCGAATCGATTTGGTTCACCTAATCCTGGAAACTGTCTCTGGGCGAATCGATTTGGTCAGGCCGAATCGATTCGGCCCTGCGAATTTTGCCAATTTTGGCTATGGAGTCTTTGACTACTAATTTAAACCCAACTCAAATAACTTCCATCCATGCTCAGTTATTGTCACCAACACTTCATAATTGCTACTAACTACAATCTTAACCATCAATAATCATCTAATTCATTCTTTAATGATTCATAATCCACAAATACACAAAAACCCTAAACTAATTAAACTATGATCAATACACCATTATCATAACTAATCATTTATCCTCAACCACATATAGCAAGTAGAAAACTTGCCTCAATCTAGAAAATGCAGATTTTCCTTGTGTAGAAGCAAGAATCCCTCCTCAATCTTCAATCTCTTCTCTTTTATATACTCTTTCTCTTCCTCTCTCTAGTTCTCTCTAGGTTTAGGAAATGAAATTAGGGAAATTAGAAGACTTAGTAACACTAAGTCGTGGCATTAGTCAAAATCCCAACTTAATTGATCAATATTGCGATAAAATAACACGCAATTGCATATTTAAGGTATAATCAGTCAAAAGTGCCAAAAAAATCAAGATACAATATGGCACATGATTTGACTATCTCGCACGTTTCGGAATCAACTACGTCCTCCAAATTATCATTTGGACAATTTATAATCCATTTTAAGTTCTGGTCCCATTATTAAGCCAAATATCATTTTAATTCTTATGATGTTATAAAACATAAGATGGCAATATTCACCTATTGTTACGGTAAATATGGAACCTCACAGTAAATATTAACTTTTCTTCATTAAATTAATACTCAATCCATATGCCAACATTTTATATCTAATTACCATACCTAGTAAATAAATATAAAATATGTTCTCATAAGCGAGGGTTATTACAAAATACTTATTTGAACTCACATTTTAGCTTTGGGATGCTTAATTTCAAATGTAATTACGCATACAAATTTCTCCATAGGTCTATTATCTTCTACATAAAGCATACTTACTCATTCCCAAAATAATTGATTTCCACAGAAAAATTCAGAAGTAATACTATATCACCCACTTTTTACCCATTTTCCAACCTAAAAAAAATGAACCGTTTTCTAATCATTTACGAAATTTGTAATAATTATGTAAAAAATCATTATTAGTTCGTATTGATGGTAAGATAAGGGTAGAGGTAGGCCTAAATTGAGGTGGTGGAATATTGTAAAAAATGGCATGATATCATGTATTTTAACCAACGATATTTCACTGAACAGAGCGGAATAGAAAAAAATGATTCATGTAGATAACTCCAATTAATTGGAAAAATGCTTTGTTAAGTTAAGTTGAGTTGAAAAAAAAAATCAATATGTCAAACAAAGTAAAAAATCATATATGTATAAAAATTAGTATGTAAACGTAGACTATTAATGTATAACATTAGAATAAATGTGTGGGCATGGGTGGTGGTGGTGGTGGTGGGTCTTTGAAGCTCAAACCTCATAGCAATATTTTCTCATAACATTAATTTTTGTACATTGGGTTACAGACATCATTTACATTTTGAGTTCTAAATTTATAATCACTATAGCCATTTGGCAAGCTACAATAAGAATTATGAACCATAATTATTGTGATCCTTAACATCCCAACATATCGTAGTCAAAGGCCATTGACCCGAAAAATGGTGGGTTCACAATTATGATATCGAAAAGTGGTGTCCTAAATATCAATAATTAATATTTTAGTTATTATAATAGTGATACAAATATTGATTAAAAGAATGAAAAAATGACGGGGGCAAAAAGACTTGCTAGCCAAAAAAATAAAATTATTCAAGAATGGTTTTTAAGATTTTCTTGATAAATTATATAGATTATACACTACATATAATCTTAGTGGAGCTTCTATATTGGTGGAGAAGATTTGTTCTTCATAATATACTAATGTTTCTATGAAATGTCAACCAAGGCCAATTAAGCCTACTCCTAGGGCTATATCAACATACCCACAAGCAACGAAAAATGCACTTTAAACATAAGGTTGGTGGTTATCCACCTTAATTTATAGGAAAAAATATGAATGTAAATTATTTGGGGGCAAAATACACGTTTAGTATTTTATAAGATAAAAAGGTAAATATACTGAAACTTATAGTGTCATTCAAAGAAAAAAATATAACACAAGTTGGGGAGAGGATTGAGCGAGAGAATCTTCAAGAGTCAGGGAGAGAGAGAGAGAGAGAGAGAGAGAGAGAGAGAGAGAGAGAGAGAGAGAGAGAGAGATCAACTAAAATTATTCTACTCGAGCTGCCTATTCAAATCAAGCTCGTTTTACAGGGATTTCTGATGTGTACCAGAGCCCTATGGATTTATTTGTATATTTTTGTTCATTTTTATTTTAGTGTTTTATTAGGTTATCCATCTCTTTTAGTTTTCTATATTAGGTTAGAGGGTGGTATTTTCTTGAAATGTCCTTAATGTGGTCTCCTTGGTCATTTTACCTTTTAGGTTATTGGCTCGCAAGATACCCTTCCTTTTAAATAAGGAATGTAATCTCTTAACTTTTGGACATGAATGAATAATATAGGTAAACCTTGTATTTTAATGTTGGTTTGGAAATGCTTCCACTTATATCAAATAGGTACTCATAGTTATTATCGAACCATAGGCAAGGCTCAGAGAAACTGACAAATCAATCCTCCAAATCTTGACCAGCGCCCATCATAGTTAAGTGGCTCCATCCCCAAAGCTAGAGATATGAAACCTAACACCTAATCCCGGAAACAAAATCTTCCACCGCCACAAGCTACCAAAAATGTCCCAAAACTATAGAGTTATCTTACCACTCCACCTTATCGACAACTGGAGACCCTTGTCGCCGACCCTAAGAACTACCCTTCCTCATCCCTTTCAATCATGAGAAAATTTCACATGTGACTCTATATTAAACCCGTTCGACCTCAAATCCATATAACTTTGGAATGAAGAATCAAAAAGGAGCCCTGAAACCCTAATTGGTAGAATATTCTACCGTCGGTGTTACACCACCTTCACCGAACTACGACAACATTCATTGGATGAGATCGACTCCTACTGAAGCCCTAGTTATACTAACTTTACTTTTTGAGATTTTATTTTGATGTTGTCAAATGCTCCTGATGACTTAAATTTCAACTAAAAATTAGTATGTACTCTATTTAGCAAGGTTTACAACATTAATTCAAGCTCGCAAATTAGGAATCCAATTTAGCTCACAAATTAGGAGTCTAATTCAAGTAACTCCAAATTAGATTTTCATCTTGTTAAGTTTGTGGAGTTTGAATGTTCCATTGATTCATAGAGTTTGATTGGTTATTGGTTGTTAGGGTTTGAATGTTTAATTAATTCATATGTATAATTTGTATGATGATAGGGGTTTGAATTGGAATATTTGATTTACTAATAAGTTCAAAGAAATGTTTTCCAAGGAAAACTCGAGCATAACAAATTAAGGCGGGCAAGGATACGACGGGGCTAGCGATATTCAAAGACGATTTAAAACCTCAAAACACTAATCTTGGAGGAGAATACATATGATTTTTATGTTCATTGCTTTGCAAATCAATTTTAATTGGAACTATTATTTTTATGCATTTTACTTTATTATAGTACTTATTTAAAGGTGTGCCTCTGATTGTTGGTGTTGCAACAACAAAATGAGAATGTTGATTCACTTTTCACGTTGGTTAAAAATGTTGTAAATATTATTTTGGATCGTGCAAGTGCCATGATATTCGTAGGAGTCAAGCTGTTAATATTATAAAAAAACACGTAAAAGGTGAAGAATTTTCAAGTGGACATCTGAATCAAGAGACTAACCTCAAAAGAGTCAGTAATATACGTTAGGATCACACTATAATACGTTTATTAGCTTTATTACTATGTTTTGTTTAATCATTGATGTGCTTGAGTTTGTTGCAAAGGATGCGAAGTCAGAACAAAGGATTGAAGCACATTTATTTTTAGGCTCATAAAAAATATTTTAATTTCCGTATTATATACATTTGATGAGAAGTAAAATGGGAACTACAAATGAATTTCACAAGCATTGTAAAGGAAAGGCTGAAATATTGCCAATACTATGAGCTTGATTAGAATATCTAAACAAAGATTGCAATTGATGTGATATAATGGGTGACAGTTTACACATGAAACATCTATCATTTAGTACTAAACACAACATAAATGTCCTTAACATGGAAGAAGCATTTATTATTTTGTTGAAATTTGAGAAAATGACTAGTGTGTATCATTATTGAGTTTAGGTGTTCTAATGTTACAATAATGTAACTTCAAGCACTCAATAAAGTGATTATGAGTTGCTTATATGTGTAACTGAACATGAGTTGCTTATGTGTGTAGCATGCTTTAACACGGATTATTTTATCTGCCTTTAATAAGTAACTGGGTTGTATTGCTCATTTTTAATCGGTGGTGTTTTCCTATATATAACTTGTGGCACTTCATAATAAACTCCTGAAATCACATCAAACTTCCATTTTCAGGTAAAAGAAATAAGCGATTTAGCTTTACAAATGGGGAATGATAAAAATGATATACTATATTTTCCATTAGTTTATAAGCTTCAGACTTTGGCACCAATACTCCCCTTTATTACTACTACTGTTGAGAGAGTTTTCCCGTCACGAAGATGGTAAGGACTCGACTCAATTGTCCAACCAAATGAAAGATTAATGAATGGTTGATACTTTAATTACATACATATTTAATGACATTGAAAATGGGATGATTATGAAATGTTTTTGCATTTCTGAATTTGAAGATTCATCGAAGGTGATTGCAGGACATTTTACGAAGTTTTTTATCCAATGATCATGTTTCAGGTATGAGAATGACTATTATATATGGTTATTTCTATCTATATTTTATATGTACATGAGTGCATCCCCTATTGTGGTGTTACTCTAATGAAATTGAAAACATCTTTATTATCTAATATTATCTCCAGTACTTAATATTTAAGGTTTTCCTTTATTAATGGGGGAAATGTTAATATAAATTATATACTTTGTCCTGCCATCTTAGAAGATGTTTATAACACTGATCTAGACTTTACAGCTATCAAAACTCCTCTAGCTCGCATGCGCGTGTTTGTGTATATTAAAAAAAAAAAAAACCTTGGTACGTGTACTTTTTTATTTTTGTCGGTGTGGGAGGGGGATGGTCCAGACAAACTCAAACTTGACATAAATTTGTTGGGCTCCCTTAACCAGTGAGAAGGGTTCAAATTTCACTGGGATCACTTTGTAAATTTTCTAAACATCCCTAAAGTAACAAATGACACAATAATGTGATCAAGGAATGCTAGTTCATATAATCACAAAGCTTCAAAATTATGAATATATCTGAGAACTGAGAAAATTAAGCGCACAAATCTCTGCGAACATTACGCCTCCAATAAAAAAAAACAACTACAAGAGAGCGCCTTCGATCATCGACTCCGAAATACATTAAAATGTTACAAAGGAGAAGTGTGAAAATATCGAGCATTTACTACATGTAAATAATAAAAAGGGAAAAATTATTTTAGAACTCATATAAATCAATAAATGAATTTACAAAATGTAGAATAGAAAGTAATCACAATTAAAACATCTTGTGTTCATATTAAACGAAACTAGGAGCAAAAAGTACAAAAAAGTAAAAAAAGGCATTGACAAAAAATAAAATAGAAACAATTTTTACCCCCCGTCTTTAGTACCCCTCAATCAGTGACTCCATGTGAGGCATGACTCGTTGACCAGATATGGACATATGAAAAGATATGTTGACCTCGATAATGTTCATATATCATTATATAATGAAATTATTTTTCCCTTTTGACATATCATTCTTTGAAGACTGTGTCATTATAAATAACAACATTTGGGCTTTTAACAATTTCCCTTATTCATTTTTCCTTCAACTTTTAAAAGTCTTTATGTGTCATTACCAGGTCCATGAACAAGGAAGCATCTTTTTATTCTCTTAAATCAATATTTAGGGTTATCATGAATTTAACCCGAACATTTAGTCCCACTTTGGGTTACCTTACCAAAAAAAATTGAGTTACACCCCCACTCGGTGTAACACGACACTTTTCGAGGGTTTTTGTGAAACTAATGTACACGTGACGGAGATCACGTAGAACAACAATTTAGAAATTAGGGATTCTATCCATTCATCTACAAAAATAAAGTGAATACAATGGCTTAACAATGTCCTTTTTTAGTTATAGGCCAAGTATTTTGGCGAATTAAAGGAGTAAAGAATGTACTTACAAAATATCGCAAGAAACTGGCCTCTCCCACCCCGAAGATGGGAGTAAAAATCATCGATACAAAACACCTCAACATCTCGAAACCTGGTTCTGGTGACCAAACCATCCTCGACAAAATATTGATGAAATCTCAAACATGGCACTCGAGGCAATTATCGGACGTAAACTACACATCAATGGCTAAAAATAAAAACAAATAAGATTTTTAGAGAGAGAAACAAGAGGTTTCTTATGATTCAAGAATGGAAACTATTCCCAAATGAGGAGTACAAGAGGTATTTATAGGTAGAGAATTACTTGCTAATCAAGTAATTGACTAAAAGACTAATAAGGACAACTATTAACAAGAATATATCTAATTAGTCCAAAACATGCTTGGAAACTAATTAAATGGCTTAAAAGGAAATAAAATAACTAACATAAAAGGAACACTAAAAAGATATGTAAAAATGACAAACAAACCCTAATACAAAAGAAAATAAATCCATTCTCATCATTCTCCGCGGCTTAAAACAAACCTTGTCCTCGAGCTTGATGTTGGATATGCATGTAAAGTCTTCAAAAATGCGTCCGGGAAGATAAGCGACCAAAAAGAAGGTAAACCCCTATATCAAAACTTAATCTAGGGTTTGATGGGTAAAATGATTGGTTGTGGTTGGAAAACCCTAAAAACTTGAGAGGACCGAGTTTGAATGGGTCGGGTGTGGTAGAAGACTTGGGAGGAACCCTGGGTAGGCCAGCAGGCCCTATAGGATCGAAAAAGTCACGACAAGAGTTTTTTTTACTCTTGTTTTAGTTGGGTGCCTCCGGGTTTAGTTTATGGTTGGATTTGGATTGTGTTAGGTTTTTTGGGGGGTCGTTTTGGCAGGGATTTGGGGTGGAATCAGGTCTGGTGACATTCTGGTTGGTGGTAGGACAATTGGGGATGTTTTCGAAGGTGGGACAGTTTGGGCTATGGCCAAAAATAGGGTCGTCTGGGGTTCCATCCAGGACAGAGGTGTTGGCTCGTCGCCTAGGGCTGGAGTCAAACTTCCCACTCTGTGGGATGACTCTCCACCAAGGACCTCTTTGTTGGGTCTTTAAGGGTTGGATTCCAGGGGAACATTTGTGGTGTTAGGGTTTTGATAGCGGTGCGTCCTCGCCCTTGGGTCGAGGTCCATACACCGTAATAATTCTTCATCAGAAATTTTATTGTTAAGAGTGGTAGGTGGTGAATTTTTGGAGGTGAGGAGGCGGAAGAGAGACTCAAATTTTTTGTTAAATTCTTGGGGAAAAATTAGGGTTTGTTCGTGTTGTTGTGTTAACTCTTCTATTCTTCGATCATTCTTATATTCTATTCTTTCTAATTGATCTCTTAATTCTTGATTAATCTCCTCTTGAAATCGATTCGTCTTTTTTGAGGCCATAAAAAAGAAGCATATGATTTTGATTATTTGCACACGAATACACCAATTGGGAGATGACACCTCGCTCTTATACCAATTTTATGTAAACTACACGTCAATGGCCAAAAATCAAAACAAATAAGATTTCTAGAGAGAGAAATAAGAGATTTCTTATATTTCAAGAATGGAAGCTATCCACAAATGAGGAGTACAAGAGATATTTATAGGTGGAGAATTACTTGCTAATTAATTAATTAACTAAAAGACTAATAAGGACAACTATTACAAAAATATACCTAATTAGTCCCAAATATTCTTGGAGACTAATTAACAGGGTTAAAAGGAAATAAAACCGCTAACATAAAAGGAAAACTAAAAAGAAATATAAAATGACAAATAAACCCTAATATAAAAGAAAATAAATCCATTCCCACCATTATCATCCACTACAAATAAGCCTGGAATGTCAACTGGAGAAAAAGGAAAGAAGAGAAGACAGTCATCGGAAGCAACAGGAACGCTAGCCCACGGGAAAGGCACACGTAAGGGTAGAATCATGGCGATAGCATCGCCTGTGCACAAATTTCAGACAAATGTTCCCTAAAATCTAGATCACCCTCCGGTTACTCTATTTTAGATCTCCCATCATCTGTCTACACTCAACTATCCTCAAACGCCACTCCTCAGAGGTGGCACAATCAAGGGGATGAGATCTATCCATATCGGAGCCCCACAACCTAATTACATACTAAGAGGCTCACTAGTTCTCCCACTGCTCAATTTTATACATGATATTTGCCGTGATTTGTTGATATCAATTCACTAAATCGGACAAACTAAAGTCAAAATGTTGTGCCAAAGAAGAACGAGATGAAGGTGGGTCGGCCCAATATTTTCTGAATACATCTTAAAACTTTTCGGGGTCCCAAGTGTAGTTTTGAGAACTTGAGGGGAGAGTAATTTTATTATAAGACCAAAATGCGTAGGACTATAAAGTTCATATCCAAAAGAAATCCGAAAGCTCAAAATCATCACATAAACCAAGAGGGCTTTCGCAGGTGGCTCAATGTCGGACTTGAGGTCGTCGGAGTTACGGTCGCCTTCACATGACCCCGGCTAGGTTCGTTGGTCATCGATTTGGTCAGGCTGAAAAATATTGGGCATACGGTTTTTTGTTGGCGTGGATATTGCGATGCAGGATGGATGACTCTTAGAGCATCGAGAAACCTCGATTGGGATCGCACGAGGTTTAATCATCTTGACTGATGCCAGCAATGTTCTTTGGTCATCAGTGAAAGGGCAGAGAGTCTCATGTGATCCGTAAGGTTCCTGATCTAGGATTTTGGACACCGTTTCACCAGTGAAACATGCAGGTATCGAAGGAAGGGTCTTATCAGGGCTAGACGAAAGTTCGTTCAGTGTTGCTCCACACAAGTGAGCCTCGACAGGGGTGACTAGAGCCTTGGAAATAGTAGCGAAATTGCAAGAACCCCATATCTTGGATTCGAGTAGTTTGTAGCAACCGGGTAGGTTTTGATGGTCCATTTGCAACATACATAGGGTCTTTTAAGGATGGTGGTGGGCTGAACCATCCGACAAGAAAGTCATACATGGGATAGCGTGACCCAACGTGAAAGAGTGATGACAGGGGATGTTGAACCCATGAAACAATAAGCGGAGATAGAGTTTGTGTCAATTAGCCATTGGCGTCAAGGGTATGGTTTGATGTGGTTTTCCGGTTGAGCCTTACCCATGGCTCCGCCAACACTAGAGACCATATCAGGAGCATCTCCGATAGAAATTTGATGGAAGTGCAACGGAGATTACTCACGACAAAAACAATAATAACATTTTTGAAATTAGGGTTTCTCATTCACTCATCCTCAAAAGTACAGTGAACAATAGTTGGTTAATGGCCTTATTTATGGACTAAATATCTTAAAAACCAAGGAAACTCTTAAATTTATAAAGATTAAAGAGGGAACTTTAATAATATTCAAATATACTATTACCCCTGGCTAAAATACTAACATAAAATAGGAAAATAATATTTTATGATTTTTGGGGTACCTTAAAAGTGGTACAAAAAAGAGGGTCAAATTGATAATAACCCAATATATATAAATGATTATGAGTTTGTCTCAAGCAAGAAAAATAAAGGTATAAAACAGGAATTATGTATAAAAAAGGAAACAAAAAGATTGGGGGAAAACATAATTATATGTACGTGTCAGTATTGGGTAGATCCCCTCGTAGATTGTCAAATGACGGACTACTTGCAAATGCACTCTGCAGAAATAATAAATGGCATCACTAAATTAGAAACTATGTCCATGTCAACAGGATGGCAGATGTAACAAACAATTCGTTTACTTTGTTAATATACAGAGGCAAAAAAACACGAAAAGAAAAAGAAAGGAAAAAAAAGGAATTCACTAACTCGCTTTGTTTCAGAATGCGGTCTAGGCAACAGCTTCAATATTTCTTCGATTTGTCGCCTGAAGGTAGAGCTGGCAATTTTTGACCCGATAACCCATTTATGGTAATAACCTAAAATGACCTGAACATGACCCGCTTAGCTTGTATAGATTTAAGAGTACCTAAAACTTATACTAAAATAAAAATCAACGCGACCCGAAAATGACACGACTAACCCGAATTGCCACCCCTACCTGAAGGGTAAATTTTCCAGATTATATTTAAAAAATAGCCTCTAGGCATTATAATATTTTGAAATATATGTTCCCCTGTGGTCTTCTTGATGCAGAACAAAGAATTGTCCTTCTGTTTGTGACTTAATAACTAAAAACTAAAAGTATTATCGTTGTAAAATTATTTCATAATTAAGCAATAAATGGAGCTTGTTCTTAACTGGAGAATAACTGTGAAATAATATGTTAAAAAAAGAAAGAAAGAAAGAAAGAAAAAGCCAATCTCTAAGTACAAAATATAAATCTATCTCCTAGTAAGTGTTTAAACTCCACACATATGGAAGTTCTTCAAAAGTTCTCTAATATTATGTGAACTAACTTTTACATTTTTTATAGATGTTTTACATTCTATTTTTAGATATAATTATCTGCATAAAGATATCACATAAGGTTATTATCCATTGATTGAAAGAATAAAATCATCTGAGTGAGTTTTTTAAAGACTTTAACATCAAATGAAAAGCTAACCTCTAGTCACTGGAGCAGAATTGAACAGGCGAGTTCTATTGAAGGATAAACAGGTATAAACAAGTCAAAAAATTTGTGTGTAGAGCGTAGAGATCTTTAAACATATAATTAAATTGATTGCATATTCAGTGAAAATATTTCATGAAAGATTAATACTCTATCAATGCCAAAAATAACAGTTTTCTAATTTTGAATTTGTTCACCTATGCAACTAGATAAGAATATTAAACAGAAAATACAGGATAATTTATTACCAATAACGACCACACAACATGCATATTAAAGGTTCATTTCATTTATTCAATTATATGATGCATGTTCCATGAATATGATATTTAGCACCTTGGGGAGGCAACCAAGCAGGGTTCAAAACCAGCAATTACTACAAACATGCTACATACTAAATGCCAGATACAATAACAAGACATGAGTCAATAATATTAAAATCAGGATCATTGTCTAATTTTGCGTAGGTATCTAAAAGACATCCTGCATAAAAAAAATTTAAAACAACAATAGATAGGGATTCAAATTTATAAGAATAATATAGAAAAGAAAGGAAAAATTAAAAACATGGAACTAGGAAGTGTTTGGAAATGTGAGGATAAAGAAACAACGAATATTGAATAGAATAAGGGAGATCGATTTGGTGGAGGATAGAGAAATCTTGAGTGATAATCTTAGAGAGGAAAGATGGAAACTAAAAAGGAATTCAAAGAGATTCTTTCTTAGAAAGGAATAGAGATCTTGGAGATAAAGATCAAGGGTATAAGAATGGAAAGATAATTCTTAATTGTTTCACAAAGTGGTGAGTGGGAAACAACCCAAAAACATGATCACCAAATTAGAAAACAACGAGGGGAAATTTGTTGAGGAGGGAGATATTGAAGGAGAGGTAATCAAATATTCTGAGAACTTGTTCAAAAATAAAAAAAGGATTAGATTAGGAATGGAAGGATTGGATTGGAAACCATGTAACGGGCATAGGCCCAATGGAAGGAAAAATAATTTGAGGGAGAAATTAAGCAAGCAATTGTGAGGAGGAAAAATCACTCGGCTTTGATGGTTTTTCTATGTTAAGAGAATGGGAGGTGTTAAGGGAGGATATTATACAAAAAAATGTGGGACTCTTTTTTATTGGAGTGATCAATAATAGCGTGAATGAAACATACAATGGTTTGATACCCAAAAAGAAAGGGGCAATACAAGTTAAAGGTTATAAACCAATTCATTTGGTCACTAGTCTCTACAAAGTTTTGACTGAGGTGTTAGCCTAGAGGTATCGAAAGATGATTTGTAAAACAACCTCCATCAATCGGGGGCTGATGGATTAGAGGTTGAATGGAATCGGTGAATTACTCTATACTAAAAGGATAATATTTGTGACGTGATGCACAATCTCCCTATCGGGAGGGGGACTCTTTTCTTTTTCCTTTTTTTTCTATTTTTATTTAAGACTATTTATTTAGTTTAGTAATTATCTTTTAGTTAGTTTTTTTTTAATTGGAAAATACTTCGGTGACTTGTTCCCCAAGTCTTAGGTTTAGTATATATAAAGCCTTGGGGATTCCTCTTATAGTCACTTTTTCCATTGATGATATTTTGAATTCTTGGAAATAGGAGAGATTTGTTATATGTAACATTATTCCGCTGCGTTTCACATCAAATTGGTATTAGAGTCGCGTTTGTACTTGATAATCAAAACCCTAGTGTGTACTACCGGTATTTGTAAATCAAAATGCAAGGATGCCACCCAAAGAAACGGAATAATCCAAGGCCCAAGAATCTACCTTAGAAACCATTGAATTAATGTTATCTAACATATCGGCTCGAGTCGAAAGTATCCAACAACTACAAAGTCACATCAACGAGAATTTTGAGAAGTTGGAAGCCGATGGGCCCATGGACAACATCGACAGCAGTGGGCCCGTGGCCGACACTGGAAGCATGGTGGACTACCCCATTCATCAGGGGACGCCGTTTACATCCCATTCATCACGGGGATGCCGTTTACAGCAAGGAAGGGCCGCCCATCAACGGTGGCCTCCATGCACCATGTGGGCCCCCTTAAGGGTTATATCTAGTCGATAGAGGACAGACATGAGTCACTTCCCCTCGGGCGCCACCTCGAGGTCTACTGAGTAGCCGGGTGGGGCGGCCCACCCCCATGGGTCCACCGAAGGAATTTCTTTGTGTGTTAAGAGGCACAAGATAATTTGGGAAAAAAATAGTTCAAAAAGCCCACGAGGACTTTCAGAACCTCGTAAAAGAGTTCGTTGATGTGTTCGATGAAAAAATAGAGACTTGGGAACGAGCCCTGGTGTAAAAGGACTTAGGTAAATAATCATTGCACCTAGATAAGGAGGTGATCTTTATTGAGATCCTATCCCCTAAAAAATTTTACAAATGTTAGAGACAAATAATATCTATTCATTCAGCCCCTCAATCAGTGTCGTGGGGTTACAATGGGGCCAAAAAAGATGTGTCACAATGTTTCCAAGCAGTTCGGTCCGACACGCTAAAATTAAGGATAGATGGAGAAGAAATATGTGAACAAAACTGTATTCCCATAACCCGCCACCCATTGTATGCCGAGGAGAAAAAGGTCAAACAAATGGAAACTTACCGTGACGATTTACACCACGGTGTGAGGTATGGCGACTCACCTCTCTATATTTTATCTCATGAACATGTGTCCTGGGTGCGAGAATAAAGGGAACATGAAAAACAGTTCCCACTTCAAAACGACAAAGGGAAAACCGCATAATGAGGGTCCAAAAAATCCTCCCCCCCCCCCCCCCTAAACAGCCACATTGGGCAGCCCCAAGGGGCCCAAACAGTCTATAAGGAGGAACCTGAGGATGCGTTAAGGGGTGGGGAACTAAAGGAGGACAATCTTAACACTTTAGTTATATTATTTGGCAATCCTATGCATGATGATGTCCTTATTGAATGTTTGACGACAAAATGGATTCGGATGCGTTTATGGATTGATTGAAAGTTGTGGAGTATTTCTTTGATTTAAAGGAATAATGAGGCTACATATGTATCAAATATGTAGCTACAAAATTGGAGGGTTATGCCTTGGTGTGGTGGGATCAATTGGTACAGGAGAGGTCATTAAATAATTTAGACTCAATTACTTCTTGGGAGCACATGAAGGCGGAGATAGTGGTTGACTTCATTCCCGAGAATGACAAGAGGAACCTATTTGCACGTGTCCAATGACTCAAGCAAGGATATATATCTGTTAAAGAACATTCGGAACAGTTTCAGCTGCTTTGCACCAGTTCTATACTGAAGGAGATCACTAAACAACATATTCGACGTTACATTCAGAGCCTCCAGCTTAAGTACCAAACGAAAGTAGGGTTCTGTCAAATTATTCCTTAAGTCAAGCAATCGAGTACATAAGGAAGGTGGAGAATTATTTCAAGGCGGGGGTAACTATGGCAAAGGGTGGGACAACTATAACACCCTGTAATTTTGGATAATTATGAATTTAATTATTTGTGGTATTTTAAATTACTCGTGTGCAGTAATTTAACTAAAATGAAAAATTGCGTATTTAATAGATAATAATTATGGGAATAAGATTAATATTTATGTGGTAAATTTACTAAGTGTGTTTATAGTAAATAAATACGGTGAATTGTTAGGAGGTCGTAAGGAGTAATAACGATGGGATTATGGTGATATTTCAACCGGGGCTTGTGAGTAGATTATATTAAGGTTGAGATGGAACATTTATGTTACATGTCTTGGATGGTAACTTCGAGCTCACGGTTGGTCTCGAATGGATCGAAATAGGCAGAATTAAGTACCTAAGGTAGTAATTGGGTTCTGTGGGCTTTAGACTACACCGGGCTCACACGAGGGTGTTTAGGTCTTTTGGACTTGGCCCGTTAGAGTAATTTTGGGATTAAGACTATTTAATCTAGGGTTAAGGTTTTGAGGAAACCTAAACAAAATTCTAAACCCTAACCAAGTGAAGGAATATGGAAAAGTGAAGAAGGAAGAAAAAAAGGAGAGTTTGGAGAGCCAATTTAAGGAGCAATTCATCTTCTCCAACATAATTTCAAATTATACGAATCGTATAAGGCAAGTGGTTGTCTTGGTGTGAATTTTATGTGTGGAATTCGTGCTCAAAAGCCATTTAAAAACCTAGGTTGGCGAATTAGGGCACTACATACTCAACGGCCATTTAGAAAGTTTAAATTTCTCTAAAAACTTAATTCTTGCTTAATTGGACCTTGTAAACAATGGATATAAATCCCACTTTTCTGCTCTTCGGTCTCTCTTAAGGCGGCTCAGATGCAGAACAAGTAGAATGCCTTCGTGTGCTCGCTTAAACTAGAGTAAGATTGTCTCAAGGCTTAAATTCAGGCAAAAAGGTCTTGCTTGTAGGAGGATGGCAATAATTTAGCGATCATGACCTCTTTCATTGTGGCCCATGTGTGGATAGAAATTTGTTCCAAGAGGTACCTCTCTCTTACGAGGTCCTTCCACCACACCTTGCAAGGTCATGCAACTTTTCTTCGAGGAGCTTGACACATTTTCAGTAGGAAGAATTCTTGAATCAAAGACGTTTTCCATCCTTCCACCCAATCACAAAATGCATTTGCATCCATCCTTCCATTACGGGATATCAATCCTCATATCCCCTTAAATTGACTTCTCTAGAAGCCTCAACACAAGCCCCACATGGTTTCTGTCTCCCATGGTGAGCTTGAAGGTGTTGAAAATTGCCTTTACTTGTCTCTAAATCTGGATTGATGGGGGCTCGGGTGGGGAATCAATTTAAGATGCCCACATTTGCAACAAATAAATTAGATATATTTTTTAAAGCAACAACAAAGGTATTTACCTTAGTGTTTAAATAGATGGAGGGGGGTGAATCCAAGGGGGTGTTGAACCCAATCACGAACTTGGATGTTCTTTGTCGCGAACCCATTAGTGCGAGTTCGAAGGAGTGGATAACGCTAAACAGTTGTCAATTGGTACCCGAGTAATAATTTTAAAGGTGCTCAACCCTTCATTAAATACGGGACAACCTTAGAAGTTGATGTGGCTTGCCCACGACGGAGACGATGAGTTGGGTATGTGGATCATGGTGGCGGGCCATGGTGGCAATGTGGTATTTTATCTACCATGAAATGTTTCCTCCACTTGTGTTGGTAAGGGTCGGTGTGGGAATTGGGTTCCTCTAGCAGGTGAGGTGGAGATGGTTGTTCGAAATTGGGGGATTTTGGTTTCAGGTGTCATGAGAAATGGGTGTAGAGTTAGAGTTTAAATTCGAGGTTGGTTATGGATTTTAGAATTCAAGGGGGGGTCGCAGACCCTAGAAAGGTCTCAGAGTCTCTAAGGGTGATTGATTCGCATTACGGGTTCTTGGAGGGAGTGGACAGGATGAGCATGGTGTGATACTAGGCTTCTAGGTTCAAAGACCTAGGTTTGGAGTGCTAGTTGGATGGATTGGATGAGCATGGTGTTGGAACAGATTTGTACATAATCCAAATCAAAAGTTCATGAAGGCCTTCATTTGATACACATAATAATAAATTTAGTATTATAATGTTTATTTCAAATTTGTACATGATCCAAGAATCTATTCAGAGGAAAAGGAATGAACCCCAACCTCTGGCATCTCCATCACTATCCAAAAAAACTTATGAAGTCTTCTTCACTAAAGAATTCCCTTCAGTGCCATCCTGTATTTCTCGAGTTTATTAATTGTTGTATTTATAACCTTCTTTAATGGTGTTGGGTTGGGTCAACCTACCTCCATGTGTCTCTCCTAAGTGTCACTGCTCTCTCACCCTCCGTCAATACTCTTGTCGGGCCGTTATAAATACTAGTGTTATAATGTCCTTATCATCGAGCAGGTTACATCTCCTTACCCTCTTTGAATCGACACCTATTGTCCTAAGCGACATTTGATAATTACCGTTCCACAGGTTCAATAGTTAAACCACTTCATGATAAACATAGATTACAATTATCATTACCATCTTTGCTTATCTCTATCAAATGGGATTAGCTGCACAAATTCTCTTTTTCCACTCTTTACAATGATAAGAAGTATTTTCTACTAATTATAAAAGTATTTTCTACTACGTAACTCTTGCCTTGGTATGATTTATAAGAATATGAGTGATGCCAAATTTCATCAGATGAGTTAGCAGGCTCTTCAAATTGCATACGATTGAGAATGTCAGCTACACGTACTGATGATTTCCCTTTGGCCCTCATGTTCGGTATCAAACCAAATGAGATCTGAAATGTACTAACATCAATAACTGTATGACTAGAAGCCAATTCAAAAGTGTCGAGAAACAACAGGTACTGTAAAATGTAAGGGTTTTATTACTTTACCCCTTGAGATAATCCAAGCGTGTTGAGATACCCCTACATGTTCAACAATTAGAGTACCCACCCCATCTTTTTTACGCATCCAATGGATAATTCGCAAGGCAAAAGCATTTGACGCAAATGACCGGGGTTAACTCTGATTATTGAACATATAGTGGGTATCTCTATATATAGCATTATCTTAGTGGGTAAACTGAACGAAAAAAATACATTTTTTGTCGGAATTTTGGGTTTATTTGACTTTACCCTTGAAATTATTGCATTATTAGGCATACCCCTTAAAAGTTCAAATGTACATGCCCCCCCACCCCACCCGCCACCCCCCACCCCCCACCCCAACCCCGAGGATATATGCAGTAACCTACTTGTATCTTATGCATGCGGGGTGTAAGTCTAATCTTTGAAATACCCGGGGGTAAATCAAATTATGTAATTATCTCAAGGGGTCAAGTTATGAATAACACAAGTCTGCAAGTAAGCAAATCAAATTAACCTCAAGCTTGTGAATATCTTTTGAAATATGCCAAAGGGAGGTCGTATCGCCGTCAACTAGGCATTCCTATCATATAAGAAACAGCCACTCATTCATATGCCTACCCAAAGGAAGTGTAATTTTGTCAACTCTACAATGCCATAGAAAATCAAACATATTTTATAGGCAAAGTCGAGTTCAAATGACAACTCATCCTCATCCATTGGAACAACATATAATGGGTACTCCCCTATAGTCAACAAGTAGTGAACTTTTTCCTCCTCCAATATCTTCAAAAGCAGGAAAATGGCATGGTGTAAGCAACTCATATTATATATGAGTTGATTGTGACCATTGTATTGTATTTTAAACAATAGTGAGACTCCAACATACCTCATTTAGCATACCTAAATAACATATCTCTAGTCTCGGGGGGCAAGTGATTTTATTTATGAAATATGGTAGAGATTATCCTCATTATGAAGATTATGTACACAAAAATTCATCAAGAAATTCAACCAGTTAGTTGGTGAAATTATTATCAACATTTCAACTACAAAAATTCACCTTTATATCCAATTTGCATTTCACCCACTAGATCAATGAATTTATTGATGGAATTTGGTGGATATGATCTTCAAGATCAGATTCGATATTTGATCTTTTTGCTGAGATAAATACATAAAGTCAGACACAATATCTATAGAGTCGGTTTTTTAGCACTCAAGGCATTGTATGGACTCCCTTGTTCAAAAAATGATAATATTATATATATATATATACATTACGTATTTCTTAGCAGAATATGGCCGAGTTTTGTATAACTGTGAAATAGATCATATCCGCCAAATTTCGTAAAAAAAATCATTTATTTACCCACAAAAATTAGATGTATGACAAATAAGGTATTGGAGAGTCTAACTCTCTTAAACTATTTTCGTTAATTATCAAGAATCCTTACCTTCTCACATACAACAGCTCGGCGAGGAACGAAATAAAGAAAATATTCTCGTTGGAGCCCTTTTGAGACATCATTGTTAATATGTGAGCAAATGAATTTCATCAAATCAAGCTGAGTTCGTACAAGGTAGACCACTTTGGAGCATTCAGTCTGAATGGGGTCCGTAGTAAGATGCCACAATTCAACCCCATGCTCCTGCTTATACATAGAGATGACTAATCAAAGTTAGTATTAAAATCCCACTTGGCAGCATTTTTTAATTTATACAAGTCTGCCTTTGTATGGATTCTGATTTTTAATTATTTTAAACTCTAGTTACACTTCAATTTTTTCGATAGGACGAATCGATTCGAAACTGGCAGATTTTTAAGGTTTTCTCCTTTTAAGTTTAGGCAGACTTAAATTGTGATTTTCGAGATTTTGATAAGTGTTTCTAAATCGGATGTTAGGACTCCTAGAAGACGATTGAGGATAGGAAAAACCTCTTACTAATATAGAGTATGATCCGGGGTAGGGATTTTATTAATGTTTTGAGACAAGAGGCATTCGAGAAAATCATTCGGCAAGCATGTATAGATATAACTACGAACGTAGAAAACATAATCATAACAATTGAGGTTGAGTACCTCCCGCGAGATTATTAGGATGAATTTGGAGAAACGTGTATTTACTAAGTGTGAATAAGGTACGCGTTATTTATCAGAGTGAGGAAATACTTTGGGTATAGTATCATGCGTATATGAATGCATAATTATGATTCGTTGAGAGAATATTTGGGATTATTGGTCATCTCTAGATGTGATTGGCAATTATGGACATTTATATATGTATTCGAGGAGGAATAGATAGTATCTATACTATGTGATTAAAGTATATATAAAATATGATACGGATGTGTATTATATAGTATATTCCTTGTGCATGAGAACAAGGTATATATATATGTCTATGAGAATAAGAAATGCTCATTATAAAGTTGGTACTTAATCATTGAGAATAAATGATTTTGATAAAGTAAAAATAAATGTTTTCAAATTGGGAACATAAATGATTTTCATAAATTAAAATTTATGGATACACACCTCTCTAAATTTCTATCATAAGGGAAGTTGCGTGTGTATGGTGAAGCCCCCTGGCTAATGAATGCATTGTGGATATAGTCTTATAGGCCATATGAGAGATTATTATATGTTTTATTCGCTGGTGAGGTATGTCTGGGTTTGATTATAACTCTCTCGCAGGCATATGGCCGCTTCTCGATGTCTTGCATTGTAGGATCCCATGTTGTCATGATGATAGGCCCTAGAAGATGATATCTATTTAGAGGCGCGCATAGTGGGGAAACCCAGACGGGCGATCTTAGAACGCATTATATTATATGTTAAAGCAATTTATGATAATAAATTGGCTTTAAGTTCATTTCTTGGATGGAAGAAGGGAAATGGGATAAATGATTTGCCTTCGGAAACACTTCCCGGATAGAAGAAGGGAAATGGAAGCATATGATATGAAAAGCATTTTTATGATAATAAAATTGTCTTTTAAATACATTTCCTGGAGGTAAGAAGGGAAATGGGATGTTATAAAATGGAAAAGCATTTTTATGATAATAAAACTTTCTTTAAATATATTTCCTGGATAGAAGAAAAGAAATAGAATGTTTTAAGATAAAAATTAAAAGTATTGATAAATACTTTGTAATTTGAATTGGTAAACCTCGGTCATGGAGATATTATCCGGATGTATATTGTAAGATGCATATAAAAATGAAAATTAAGTGGATGTTAATATATAAGTATGTGTTTATATATTAGTTTTATGGTACGGGCCTAATGGATCTCTACCATTAACCCTGCCAAGTAGTAATGTATCGGGGGAGTTCCTTGTTTGGATTTCGCTTCGCGAGACACCCCACGCATGAACTTAGCGCAATGTTAAGAATGGAGAGAAGTTTATCCCTTAGTGCTCAGGTTGTAGAGGTTTCAAGTAGATGGGTGAATTAGATTAGTTAGGCATGGTAGCTTAACTAGAAGGATAAGTGCATTAGGTGTGCACTATTAGAAGAGAGGTGAGGTGTATCTCATGGGAGTGCGATACTAATTTAAATATGAGATAAAACATATTTTAAAATAAAGCATTTATGCACTTGCTAAATATTTTCACAACTCGGGCTCTGACCCGTTTATCCACTTTTCCTTCTATTGCTATATATATATATATAATATTTATAGGTGTACAGACACAGGGATGCCTGGATGACACTTCTTTCGAGCCAGACATCTACTGCAGCAGCTGTGGATGCATGGAGGTTCTCGATAGACGCTTCCATTCTTGTAATCTAGACAGGAGGTACTGTATATACATTCGGGCTAATAACCCAACTACATTTATTTATTCTTTTACCGTCTTTTAGCGCGGCATTCGATATGGTTGTATAAGTTTGACCGAGTGTTCGGTTCTTTTTATTTCCTTTCAGTTTCATTTACATGAACTGCGTGAATGTTTTAATTTAGTAGTTGTAAAAAAAAGAGTAGTTAAGTAAAATTTTGACTCCAGCCTAATAGGTTATTAGTAATTAAATTGGTTTTCGACAGTGATGCTAAGAATGATCCATAAGAGACTCCTGTTTTAATTTGATATTGGAGTTATCGCCCGGTATTTTATTAGGCATTTTGTCACAGATGGTATCAGAGCATCAGGTTCTAGTGTCCTTAGGAATTTGTGCGGACGTACTACGCTTTCAGCGTTGCTCTCGATTTGATATAGAGCCTCAGGATTAGGATTGTTGATTTATCTTGTGAGATTTCGTTCTCCTGCCATAGTATAAGATTATGGAAAATATTTTGCGCCCCCGTTCGAGATTCGTGTACTGATCGAGGAAGGCGACAGGAGGTGGGGCTTAGTTGTTGTTATGAGTTTAACCTCAGAATGAAGAGGTATATTTGGTGTGACTAGATAAAGTCGCGGTATTCGCTATCCCTAGACTCGTGTGTGTAATTTGAGCTTTGTGGCGGTATCGATAACATTATGTAATGTAGGCCTATGTGTTTTTCGCGGTAGCGGAGTTATTTTTTCTTTCATTCTTTATAAAGGTGGGTGCTGATATTTTAAATACCTATATATATCTGGCTTGTGATACTCGTTTTATATGCGTTATACGAGTATGTTAGTATTGTGAGTATGTTATGATTTTCGTTGTTCGGAGCGATAGCAGGCTAATCATGGCAAGACTATCGTGTCCGCGGTTCTAGGGTGGAACGGGTTGTTATTGCTATGTCTCACCTGGATACAGGCTGAGTTCGCTTTTATTATGTTCATGGAGGGAACTTCGATGAGAAGAGGTTTTATTATCGTGATTTGATAATGTGGCGACCTTATAGATGTCATTTAAGGTATGTAGGGATGATTGTGAGTTGTGAGTTTAGGCTCATTGTTGATTGCTCAAGGACTGAGTGTTGTACGAGCTCTTAGTGGTATGGCTCCTGAATAAAGAAGGCAGTTTATACCAAATTTTGGTGATACTGGGGATAGGTTTATCCCGGTTACATATGTGTAAATAACGGACCTCCAAGATCGACGAAGTTAAGTAGTAGTGTGTTGGAGGGGTTCCTTGTTTGGATTTCACTTTGCGAGACGCTCCACGCATGAACCTTAACGACGTCGGGAGTGGAGAGATGTTATAGGATGTGAGGATGTTGGTTTTCTTGATAAGTCATATAGTGTGAATGAAACACTATAGACTATAAGCCATGTGATTATAGTATGATTATGGAAATATTATTCTATGGAAAAGTACCAAAATGGTCCTCTCGCCACGAGGGGTGGGTGAATTAGGACTTAGAGAAATTGATTTGAGGATTATAGCCAGGCCTTAATGAAAAGGCAAATTTTGAGGAAGTATATTTTGGGTATGATAATCATAACGCTTTTGCAGAGAGCGAACACTTCGATTAGTTAGATTTCCTTTCGTTTAGGTGGAAGGATAAAGTGGTAGAGGTACATTAGTAGGTTAGTGAGGTAAGATTTAGGACGTCCTGCTTGTGTGCCTTAGGCTATTACATCTCAATGACTGAAAATGAGAGGGAGTAGTGTAACGGGAGGGTTCCTTGTCTGGATTTTGCTTTGCGAGACGTCCCACGCATGAAACCAAGAAAATGTCAAAAGTTGAGAGAGGCCTTGGGCACTAGGGATATACTTTGGATTATACTTGTTCCACGTAGGTAGGGTAACACTTAGACCGTAGCATTAGTAGGATGTAAGTTCAATAGAGTTAGTGGCGCCGATGTAGGAAGAATTGAATTTTGCGAGTTGGGAGGACCCATATGTGAGTATTACACCGAGGAAAGGAGACCCTTATTTAGAGAGAGTGTTAAGTGTCAGACACTAAAAATGGATGTGCAAATGTTCCCGGGTTAAGAAGATGTATGGTCACCTTAGTAAGTTAGTTTTATATACGACCTGAAATAGAAAGGACGTAGTGTGTAGAGTTGAAGACTATGCCTAGATGGTAGTATGGGATAGTATAAACCTTGATAGAGGTGAGTGCTTATTTGAGTACACGGTTAAGAGTTATTGAGCATTACCATTCCACTTTGAGGTATTAGGATGTGGAGTGATTCACGATGCTAGGTTAGAGTTCGTTGTATCGGTTATATCTGAATTTCGAAGATGAAATTCCGTTGTAAGGGGGGGAGTATGTAACAACCGCACTTTTATGGCCAATTAAATTTAATTAATTAAGAGTAAATTGGGAATTTAAGAAATTATCATGAATAGTAATTTTTTTAGATTTTCAAGGATTTAAGGATTTTCCATGTGTATTATAATTACTCTTGTGATTAAGTGAATAAGTTGGGGTATTTTATTATACCGCTGGGTAAAGCGACAGAAGATAATATTTTAATGGGAACACCGCATTTATTTGTTTTGGGTTGAAATAGTGAGTTGCGGTCAAGTACCTCGGATGGAAATTTCGACTGCACCGTGAGTCTTGGAATGGCCGAGATAGTCAGAAAAGAGTGTCCGATTGCCGAAATTGAGTTTTGGGAAATTGTAAAGTTAAACGGGCTCGTAATTGAGTAAACGAGTCATTTTTGGGTTTTAAAGGGATAAACCCTTTTTCATCTTTTATAAGATATAAGAGAGAAAGAGAAAGAAAATAAAAGAGAGAAAAGAAATAGGAAAAAAGAGAAAGAAAGGAAGGAAGAAGAGAGAAGAGGAGAAATGGGGGATTTCATCCAAACTCCGTCGGATTCGACTCGAGGTCATCGGATTTCATCCTCCAGGCAAGTGTGTACTTGCTTTATTTCATTTTGTGCATTTATTTCATATTATAGTTGGTAAACTATATGATTTTGGTTTAGAACCCTTAAAGTAAAATTGGGAAAACTTGAATATGAGTTTACATATTGACGTAATGTAAACTCTTAATGATTTCTAGTGTTAAATCCATGTAAATGGAGTGAAGAAATGGATTGAAATGGGTTGAAATCATAAGTTGGGGATTTAATGGTTTTAGGGTTTAAATCTAAGAGAAATAGTTTAATACCCCAAATAAATTGATGTGTTAGTTGTAATACATAGATTAGATGTTTATTGAGTTATTGGATGAACTTAGAAACAACAAAAATGGAGAATAATGGAGGTTTGGATTTTTTTTGAAGATGACGAATAGTGACATGCGACCTAACCGAATCGATTCGACTAGGGGCGAATCAATTCGGCTCTTGGTCAACAAATGAAAATTGTAGATCTTTTCGATATAGTCGCATGCGTGCCGACCGCGTATTTTTCTATTTTTTTTGGATTTATAGTGATTTTTCTACGGAAAGCTGTCCGAGATCGAAATAGTTAGTCAGAAATTAAGGCTAGAATTATTTGGAGATAAATATTAGGGGTTCTCAAATAAAGTGTTAGAACCTCTAACGGACTTGATGAGAGATGAAAACTTTGGGTTTGTAGGAATAAATCCGAGTTATAATTTAAATGGTGAGTGGATTAAATTTTGGGTTTTGGGTTATATATATAAAACCCTAAGCAGATTTGGGGATTTCGGACCAGCCGAATCGATTTGGACAGACCGAATCGATTCGGACCTGGAAGATTTTTAAGGTTTTCTCCTTTTAAGTTTAGGGAGACTTAAATTGTGATTTTGGAGATTTTGATAAGTGTTTCTAAATGGGATGTTAGGAATCGTAGAAGAGGATTGAGGATAGGAAAAACCTCTTACTAATATAGAGTATGATCCAGGGTAGGGATTTATTAATGTTTTGAGACAAGAGCCATTCGAGAAAATCATTCGGCAAGCATGTATAGATATAACTATGAATGTAGAAAACATAATCATAACAATTGTGGTTGATTACCTCCCGTAAGACTATTAGGATGGATTTGGAGAAACGTGTATTTACTAAGTGTGTATAAGGTACTCGTTATTTATCAGAGTGAGGAAATACTTTGGGTATAGTATCATGTGTGTATGAAAGCATGATTACGGTTCTTTGAGAGAATCTTTGGTATTATTGGTCATCTCTAGATGTGATTGGCAATTATGGCCATTTATATATATATTCAAGGAGGAATATATAGTATGTATACTATGTGATTAAAGTATATAAAAAATATGATACGGTTGTGTATTATATATTATATTCCTTATGCATGAGAACAAGGTAATATATATGTCTATGAGAATAAGAAATGCTCATTTTAAAGTTGGAACTTAATCATTGAGAATAAATGATTTTGAGAAAGTAAAAATAAATATTTTCAAAATTGGAAAAGAAATTATTTTCATAAATAATAATTTATGGATACACACCTCTCTAAATCTCTATCATAAGGGAAGTTGCGTGCGTATGGTGAAGCCCACTGGCTAATGAATGCAGGGTGGATATAGTCATATAAGCCATATGAGATATTATTATATGTTTTCTGCACTGGTGAGGTAATTCAGGGTGTGATTATAACTCTCCCACAGGCATATGGCCGCTTCCCGACGTCTTGCGTTATAGGATCCCAGGTTGTCTTGATGATAGGCCCTGAAAGATGATAGCCATTTAGGGGCGCGCACAGTGAGAAAACCCGGACGGGCGGTCTTAGAACGTGTTATATTATATGTTAGTTCAATTTATGATAATAAATTGGCTTTAAGTTCATTTCGTGGATGGAATAAGGGAAATGGGATAAATGATTTGGCTTTGGAAACACTTCGCGGATGGAAGAAGGGAAATGGAAGCATATGATATGAAAAGCATTTTTATGATAATAAAATTGTCTTTTAAATACATTTCCTGGAGATAAGAAGGGAAATGGGATGTTATAAAATGGAAAAGCATTTTTATGACAATAAAACTTGCTTTAAATATATCTCCTGGATAGAAGAAAGGAAATAGAAAGTTTTGAGATAAAAATGAAAAGTATTGATAAATACTTTGTAATTTGAATTTGTAAACCTCATTCCGGGAGATATTATCCGGATGTATATTGTAAGATGAATATAAAAATGAAAACGAAGTGGATGTTAATATATAAGTATGTATTTATATATTAGTTATGTGATATGGGCCTAATGGATCTCTACCATTAACCCTGCCAAGTAGTAGTGTATCGGGGGGGTTCGTTGTTTGGATTTCGCTTCGCGAGACACCCCCCGCATGAACTTAGCGCAATGTTGAGAATGGAGAGAAGTTTATCCCTTAGTGCTCGGGTTGTAGAGGTTTCTAGTAGATGGGTGAATTAGATTAGTTAGGCAGGGTAGCTTAACTAGAAGGATAAGTGCGTTAGGTGTTCACTATTACAAGAGAGGTGAGGGGTATCTTATGGGAGTGCGATACAAATTTAAATATGAGATAAAACATTTTTTTAAAATAACGCATTTATGCACTTGCTAAATATTTTCACAACTCGGGCTGTGACCCGTTTATTTACTTTTCCCCCTCTTTCTCTCTCTCTCTCTCTCTATATATATATATATATATATATATTATATTGGTGTCCACACACAGGGATGCCTGGATGACACTTCTTTCATGTCAGACATCTGCTGCAGTAGCTGTGGATGCATGCATGTTCTCGATAGACGCTTCCATTCTTGTAATCTTGATAGGAGGTACTGTATATACATTCGGGCTAATAACCCAACTGCATTTATTTATTCTTTTACCGCCTTTTAGCGCGGCATTCGATATGGTTGTATAAGTTTGACCGAGTGTTCAGTTATTTTTATTTCCTTTCAGTTTCATTTACATGAACTGCGTGGATGTTTTAATTTAGTAGTTGTAAAAAAAGAGTAGTTAAATAAAATTTTGACGCCTGCCTAATCGGTTATTAGTAATTATGTTGGTTTTCAACCGTGATGCTAAGAATGATCCATCGGAGACTCCTGTTTTAATTTGATATTGGAGTTATCACCCGGTATTTTATTAGGCGAGTCGTCCCAACGATCTCTCGCTCAAATGAGATCCTGCCACCGCCTCAAAATTCTTTTAAATAAGAGGTGTGGTCTATTTTCTCGAAGTGTGTGCAGAACGAAATCAGAATTAAAATATTACATTTTTCTGCAACGATTTTCTAAGGTTTTTAAAGCTTAATCACATCCTTAGAGTTTACAAGATCTGAGCTTTCATTAGTATATGTTTATGTGATCTTGTGTGCAACAAGTTTAGTTTTTTCAAAGTCATTGGACAACATTTTTAGATGGGTTTTGCGCTGAACAAAAGGTGGACACCTGTTTTAACATCATAGATGACATTAAAGCCATATCGGTGGATACCGAGGCACTCGTGGAGTCGCGTGCTATGGACAAGCATCGTGGAAGACGTAATTTCTGCATGGACACGGTGAGAAGAGTGGTAGAATATCATAGGAGCATCAAGTCTTATGGGTGGATCAATTCATTGAGTAAGACTACCGTTTGTCTTTGTAAAACCATATTCATAGTGATTGTCTAGCTTGTGTTGTCCGAGATTTTTCCCGTTTGGGTTTTTCTTCGTACATCCGGTGTCGTGAGTATTGCTTGACTTTTTTTTACGTGCTTTAATCACTAGATGCATGCATAGGATTAAACAAGATAAAATTTGGTTTAACTAATATGTAACACAACTTGTTTTGGTTTAAAATACATTTTTTCCCCACTTGGTTATTTTGGACCTACAAATTGGTTGGAGCTAAAAAACACTATTTTATTGTGTAGATCCTTGTGTGTGTTTGTTTGCTTTTTACTCCTAATTTGTTTCTCACTCTTGGTTTATTTGTCTCTTGATGGATTCTCTAAGAGTTGACAACTTACATAGTTTGAATTTAAAACTTGTAGAACGAATTGAAGTTTTGGAGGAAGAAAATTCCAGTTTTAAAAATATGATTGAATATTCGCAAAATTTTCAAATTCAAAGAGATATAGGTCGTGAGAAATTTAGTTCCTTGTTTAATTATTATAGTATTTTAAAATTACGCAAAAATGAGAGTGATGATAGAATCCTCATTTTAGAAAAAGAGTTGGAGGACTTGAAAAAATCAAGTGTTTATGCCATTGATGAAAACAATTTGATTAATGAATTTAAGGCACACGAGAAGAGTCAAAGGTATAAGTTTGATCATTTATTAAGGGGGAGCAAGATAACCATCTAGGTGTAATTGAAAATGTAAAGAAGGATTCCCGAAAGTTTGAGGAGTCTAATCGTTTGCTTGAGTCGAAAGTTTTGAAGTTTAAAAATGATTTAAATGACTCGATTAGTGATGGTAGAGGCTTATATTGTTCTAGTGGTTTGAATGCCAAAGATAAAACCATAGTGTGTTTTAATGAGTCAACCACATCCGAGGGTGTTAAAAAAGGTCAACCTAAAGGTCCCGTTCCTCATCGCATTTTCACATGTTCGCATTGTGGTAGGAAAGGTCTCTTTAGGAGTTTTTGTTTTGATCTTAGAAAAGACCCTAGGAAGCTTAAACATAGTATCCCATTGGTTCCCGAAACCCGTTTTGTTAGGTATACACCAGTTTGGGTTAGGAAGTCCGTTTTGGAGATGTTAAATGCTTCGTTGGTTGATTCTCACATGCATGCACATGATTCATCACTTGCTATTTCTTATCGTTGATTGTATGTTCTTATTTTTCTACGCTACTCTTTGCATCATGATTTATATCTTGCTAGTGTTATGACATGTTTATATTTTGTATTATATTTTTCACTTGTTTGAGTCTCATTGAAAAAATACAAAAAGATTTTTTTTATAAAGCTTTTGAAAACATCAAAAAGATTTTTGGTTTTTGTTTTTGTGTTAACATGTTGATGTGGAATATTGGTGTGCTTAGACCCCTTCCTTCCATTATACATGTGGTTAAGACATTTGGTCATAATTTTTTATGCTTAGAATGATCTTAACCATTGTATTAAGGGGTAGTTTCGAAGTTGATATGCGTTTTGATTCGACTTTGTTTATGTGCCATGATTGCACACTTGCACGAGTTTTTATGGATGTCTGACTACTCTTGCATATTTGAGTTTGGTGAGATGTTCTTATCTTAATCTTGTCATCCATGCATAAGTATGCTTAAGGAGGGACTGTGCATGTAATATCCATTTACCCGCGAGCATTATAACTTCAATAAAAAAAATTATGAGTGTACGAGAAAGGGCTATGAGAGTGTAAAATTGACTCGTTGTGAAAGCCACTGTTTAAAAGAGCCTGAAAAAAAATTTGAAATGGCAATAAAAAGAATCGTAATCCAAAATGGGCTAAATTAGTTTAGTTCATTCAAAAAGGAAAATATGATATATTTGAGGGAGTTTGGATGGATTAAAAATTTAAAAAGGTTTGCACAAAGATTCCTAAAAGTTGAAAATTCGCGTCATGAAGCTATTGTTCGTAGAATCATCCAAATTTCAGATTCATGTGCATGATGTTTGTTTATTTCATTAAGCTCATACTTTGATTGTCACATATGCCTATAATAATGTTTGATGGTATATTGTTATTGATTAGAGCTTCTTGATCGTTTCTATGTGTTAGAATTGTGATTCATTTGTTTTAATTCACACACATACATTCCATGTTCATGTTTATGCACTTTGGTACTATGTTGGCATGTTACTCATGTTTATTTGTTTTGAGTTTTCTAGTTTTGTTACTGTTTTTCTATTGTTTCACAGTTTTGATCCCCTTCCAGTTAGATTTTTCACAATATTTTTTCACCGGGAAACACTATTTTATTTTCTAGGGAGATTGTAAAAGTTTGGTATTGTCGTTCTAATAACATCTGTCTTCATACGAGCGATGTTGTATCTCGTTCAAACGACAACCCTAGATCGTTCGAACGATAACTTATTTTGACCAGATTTTGACTTTCTCTGGATGATTGTTGTTTCAGTACCCTATTGCACATTGATTTATATTTTTCAATTGGGTTTTGTTTATGTAGTTTACTTTATTCGATGATATCTCTTGTTGCATTGATTAGTTTAATCACACTTGCTTAGACTGATATATTTTTGTGTTATTCACTGTTTGCTAGCTATTGATATGACATTAATGTATAATATTTAGCTGGTTATTTCCTGTTTATCTAGCATATTATGAGTTGATGTAATCATGTTGGTATGGTTTTGCTAGATTTGTTTATCTTTTCACTAGATTGTCTGTTCGAGATAAAAAGGGGGAGAGATGTCTGTGATGTAGGGGGAGTTCTGTGAGTTTTATGATTGATATCCTGGTTTATATGTTTTGTTACACGTACTGGTATCATGTTTATATCATGTTTACTCACATAACAAATTATTTGAATTTGATATTTCATGTTAATTTGTATCATTTTCTCCTCCATACTTCACTGGGTATTTTCAGGTTTCATGTGTGTAGGTATGCTTACAGCGATTCGAGATTTCAAGTCTACATCACATTTAGACATTCAGAGACAGTTTCATGCTTGTCGGACCATCATTTTGGAATCTTATCCTATACTGATGATGTAATTTTTACTTTTGGTTTTATGGGATGGGATTTAGGCATCGTACGGCCTGACGGCCCATCTTAGGCATTTAACTATTGCTTTTGTCCCATTATACTCAAAGGGGGAGATTTGTAAGGACCAAATTTCCAATTGAGTCTTACTGTAGTTTTGTCTTATTCTCAGAAAAAAACACGTTTGAGTCATAGGTAGATTTTTATTATTTGATCACTATGAGACTATGACATGTCGCAGAATAATTGAAGATGTTGCGAAAAAGGTACAAGTAATTAATCATGCCGAAGTTTAATTGGTGCAATTTTATTCGTCTTAAAGGTTTAATTACATTCCGATATCACATAGGTATGAATGCATTATATTAACGAAACTGGGAATTTTATTTTAAAAAAGTAAGGTTGTTGTTTTTAAGAAAAATGTTATAAATGTTTACACTTCGTTTTAATCAGATATGGACATATTAGAGTTGGATAAGAGTTGGGTTTTAGTAAAACTTTATTTTTTGAAAGTTGGAATAATATAAAACTATATCTGACGACATCGTTCAAACGACAAGTGATGTCGTTCGAACGAGACCCGATGTCGTTTGAATGACACAGTGTCTCACTCAAACGAGATCCTGCCACTGTCTCAAAATTCTTTTAAATAAGAGGTGTGGTATGTTTTCTCAAAGTGTGTGTAGAAAAAAATCAGAATTAAAACGGTTCGTTTTTCTGCAATGGTTTCCTAAGGTTTTTAAAGCTTAATCAGATCCTTAGAGTGTACAAGATCCGAGCTTTCATTGGTATATGTTTATGTGATCTTGTGTGCGCAGAGTTTAGTTTGTTTAAAGTCATTGGAAAAACTGTTTAGCTGGGTTTTGCAGTGAAGAAAAGGCGGACACCTGTTTCAACATCGTAGACGATATCAAATCCATATTGGTGGTTACCGAGGCACTCGTGGAGTCGCGTGATGTGGACGAGCATCATGGAAGACGAAATTTCTGCGTGAGCACGGTGACAGGAGTGGTAGAAGATCAGAGGAGCATCAAGTCTAGTGGGTGTATCGAGTCGTTGAGTAAGACTTGCGTTTATCTTTGTAAAACCATATTCATAGTGATTGTCTGGATTGGATCGTCCGAGTATTTTTCCCGTGTGGGTTTTTCCTCGTACGTCCGGCGTTGTGATTATCGCTTTACTTTATTTTACTTGATTTAATAATTAGTTGCATGCTTTGGGTTAAACAAGATAAAATTTAGTTTAACTAATTTGTAACACAACTTGGTTTGGTTTAAAACACATTTTCCCGCACTTGGTTATTTTGGGACCTACCTTTATTGGTTGAGGTTTGAAAGTCTTGTAATTCCTTATAAGGTTTTTGTTTCATCTTAGTAAACTGGACACACTAAATTTTCTCTAGAACCTTTTCAAGCATGTAAGTAGGCAAAACCGAATGACGTTAAAACTTTGTATTATATAGTTTCTCTTAACTTTCACTCATAACTCGTTATTGTTATTGTTTGATTAATTACTTATACATAAATTGATTTAAGATAGTCCAATTAATCTCAAAAGTAGTTGAGAATTTTTTTAATTTCTATAATTTCATGAATACTCCCCCTTTTGCGTTTATTTTAGGACAAACATTATTAACACATGACTAAATTATTTGACAACTAAAAATTATTAGGTTAAATAAATAATTAACTAGTTCAACATATAAATGTTAATAACTAACTTCATCATCATCATCATCATCATCATCATCATCATCATCATCATCGTCGTCCTTTCCTTAATCTCATCCTATGGGGTTGGCAACATGAATTCTCTTTTTCCATTCTAATCTATTATATGCATTATTATCATTCAAGTTTAATTCCATAAGGTCTCTCCTAATAATTTCCTGCCATGATTGGTGAGCTTTTTTTCTTTGACCCTCTATTTCTAATAATTTTCCTCTTGTTATAGTGGAATCTACTGGTCTACGTAACACATGTCCGCACCACCTAAGTCTACTTTCTCTTAATTTATCTCTAATGGGATCTGCACCTAATTTTTTTTTCACATATTGATTTTTAATTTTATCCTTTTTAGTAATTCTTATCATGTACCGAAGCATCCTTATCTCACTAACATGGAGAATTCATTCATATTTTTTCTTTAATGTCCAACATTCCGCTCCATATAGGGTCACTAGACTAAGAACCATTCTATAAAGTTTTCCTTTTAATTTATTAGTTATCCTCTTATCTCATAACACCCCACTCGCTTGTCTCCATTTCATCCAACCAATTGATATTCTACTTATGACATCCTCATCAATATCCCCATTACTTTGTAACATTGAACCTAGATAATGAACTTTATTAGTTTGATTTATCATTTTTCCTTCAATATTTATCATTATGTTACTTGACACCTGATTATTAAATTTACATTTCATAAATTTAAATGGAATGTAAATTTATCATTGTCATCATTTTTCCTTCAATCTTTATCATTATGTTGCTTATGGAAATATTATTCCAAAATATGCATAGCTGTCAAGCCCTGCATATTTTGTGATCATGAATGAGCTGAAGAACAACCAGGGGTTACACTTTGAAATGGCAAATTGATAGGAGGTCATACCCGAATGGATCTGTGGATGCCAAACTCAACTAACAATGGAGTGTCCAGTGACCTGAAGACGCGTTTGTCAGCCTCGGTCATTGCAGAGACGAGGGCATCTAGGGCCTAAAGACTATGGCCAATTATGTTGTCAGTTATCTGCAACTGATCTAGACGAGACGATAGGGCGTGTACTGAAAAGATGGGGATGGCAGTATCAGTATTCTTCTTCTTCGGCCTCTGATCCTTAGGGGCATGATCAGCTGGAGCCCTATTCTTTAAGGCTTGGGGCTTTGAGGCAGAGGGAGCTGGGGTGGAGCATTAAGTCCTGCTTTCTTGGCAAGTCTCATCAAGCTGGGTGCAGCCATTTCCCAGAGTTCGTCTGAGATATCATGTGGTCTCTCTGCAAAAAATAATAGATCTGAGTTAGAGAATCAAAAATGATTAAACTCATAGGTTCAACTTAGAATAAAAATGCTTACCTAGCTCGGCAAGGGGACTTCCACCTAGACCTGTCTCAGAGAGGAAATGGGGGGTCATCAAGTGTTCAAGCTTAACAAACAGACCATGCGTCCCCTGATCTTGTACGACTTTCACCTTCTGAAGGTTTTGTGGACTCAAGCCAGGGTCAGTCGTGGCAGATGTTGTGACTTTACCCCACCTCAGGGGCATCCTCGGCTCTAGAATGGACGAGGGAACTCATGGGCCAAATTCCCATGGCCCAGAAGCGAAGAAATAGTGGGGCTTCCAGTTGTAGTTGGAAGTCTGAGTTATTTGAAGCATCTTCTTCTCAGGCTTCCGAGATACAAAATGATAGTAGCTCGGATGATTTTTGGCAGAGGAGGGAACATAACAAACTACAAAGACCTGAACTGGAAGGTCTGAGTGGTGGACAGCCTTCCATAAGACTATGGCCCCTATTATGACCCTCCAGGCATTAGGGGATAGTTGAGAGGGGGCCAAATTTATATAGGAAAGTATGAATTTAATAATGGGGTGAATGGGCAGATGAAACCGCAACTTGAACATCTGCTCGTACAAGCAGATCTCACCGTCTCGGACATGAAAATCCCTCTCCTCCCTCAGAGGTCTCCTAAGCTTTATTGAGGGACTGATAGAATACAGATATCTGAAGTAGATAAGGTCTACCTCAGTAATAGTACTCTCGATATCGTCCACCTCAGACACGTCGACATCGCTTTCAACCTCATCGTCATCATTTAATTCAACATCGGCCGGAGCAGATGTTAATGGGTTACTCGGGAACCTCTGAGCGAACTCGGCACCGGTGAAGGTCGACAGAGGAATGGCATTAAGTTATGGTGTAATGGCCACACTCTGCTCAACAATCTCAACCTCTAAAGAAGAGGCTGAGGTGCTCGAGTTATTTTGGGATGAGGCTCGGCTAGAGACCTCAGCCTGACCAGGGGCTTGATCTTCCCGAGGTGTGAAGTCCATGGCCTCCTGAAAGGAATCCATAGACATGGGGTCTGAGGTGGAAGACTCAGACTCAGACATAAGAATTGGATTAACAGGAACCTCTTCGTAATTGGAAGATTCCGAGCGATCAGGATATATCACCTTCATAGGTGAAGGAAAGATGGGTCTGAGGGGAAACTCTTGTGACCTACGAGCCTCCTCCTGTGCTCTTTCTATTTTTCTAATTTTTTCTAAAGTCTTCTCACTAAGGGAGGGGAACTCCTCAAGAAGTTGGTAGAGGGGTCTGAGCATCAGAGGCAGACACTACACTTGGGGAAACTTCTAAAACTACAAACAAGACTGGATGATAAAATAAAGCCATTTAAGTATCAAAGCAAGAAATTCAAAGAAAACAAAGTTCGCCTGAAACTATGGTAGATTCACTGGAAAATTCTGAAGCTCGCCGAAAAACACAAAAAACAAGGATAAACAGGGAAAAACAAAGGGAAAAAGATGTCAGAGAATACCTGAGGAAGAAGTAGTAGAAGAAGGTGAATAAAACTTGAGAAGTCACCACCAAAGACCTCTGAATCGCGAAGAGAATGCTTCTTAGAGAGATAAAGTGGCTGGAGTGCAATAGCGCAGAAGAGAGAGAAACTCAGGATGGAGGGAGAAGGAAGGTTTAAAACCTTTAAATATTCAGGCATGATTCCCAAGGCCCATCATTGCCTTGGGAGCCCCAAAGGCGGCTGATAACACACGCTTGCCAAGAAAATCCACACTTTAACATTAGATAAGTGTCAAGCAAACATTGGCTCGTATTAGAGAGGCCTCGGAGATGAGATAATCCCCCGGTCACCTGCTCTCACACGTAACTAAGGGCTGGGGGGTGATTGATATAACCCAAGTGAGACCTCAGCTCAGAGACATCAACCTCGGCCGAGATTATGGCCGACACTGGACAAGTCTTGGGCACGCGATATCAACCCTCGGCCATAGCAGGGTCCGCCCAGGCCGACACTACCACCAGCATCTCCAAAGGACACTACATGCATCATAAGGGTCAGCAGCACTCTCGTACATCTGGGAAAGGCAACCTCGGCCAAGTGTAGGCCGAGCTCATAAAAAGCCCTACTAATAACCTCATCAGGACACCAGTCGATGCTCCAAGCGCACACCACCTCAACCTCGGCTCAAGCCGACTCCAACCCACTGTCTCGGCTGAGATCAAGCCGAGACCCCTATGGCACATCTCGGATTGAACGACTACCTAGACTTACCAACCTCGGCCTCTCCCAGGTCGAGGCCATGCCCCAAGGACGATAGCCGAGCATCTGTTGACACTTGGATAAGGGAATGTGGACTCAAATCAGTTATAACAAGACTATTCCCCACACGAGGGGAATATTTCATCATCATTCTTTACATGTGACAGTGATAGGTGGCTCTCCCATATTGGTGAGGCTAACACACACGTATGCACATTATATGCATAGGGGGTACATTGCACTCCCTAGACACTATATATAGAGGTCATTCTCTACCTTGCAAAGGATCCCAAAATTAGCAACCCTAGCTAAAACTTTGTTCAAATACACACTAGAGAGAGAAAGAATGAGAGATTGTATCTATGGCCATTAGTGCCCTCACATATTGATACACATCATACACTTGCACAGTGGACGTAGGCCTAATTGGCTGAACCACTTATATTCCGGTGTAAATCCTCTTCTCCTCATATCCTTCTACTTTGTGTGTATATGCCCTATGATGCTATTGTTAACATTGAATTGAGCTCACAAACACCTTGAAGGGTGGTGCTGTTTCCAGCACCATCACACTAACATGGAGAATTCGTTCATAATTTTTCTTTATTGTCCAACATTCCACTCCATATAGGGTCGCTGGCCTAACAACCATTCTATAAAGTTTTCCTTTTAATTTATTAGTTATCCTCTTATCGCATAACACCCCACTCGCTTGTCTCCATTTCATCCAACCAATTAATATTCTACTTGTGACATCCTCATCAATATCCCCATTACTTTGTAACATTGAACCTAGATAACGAACTTTATTAGTTTGATTTATCATTTTTCCTTCAATCTTTATCATTATGTTACTTGACGCCTCATTATTAAATTTACATTCCATAAATTTCGTTTTAATTTCTACTGATTTTTAGTCCCTTAGACTCTAAGGATTTTCTCCAAATATCTACTCTCATCGCTAAGCTTTCCTTTGAAGTTTCTAATAAAATTATATCATCCACAAACAATATACACCATGTGATATCTTTTTGTATGTCCTTAGTAATGTTGTCTAAAATTATGGCAAATAAATAAGGACTTAATGTCGACCCTTGATGTAAACCCACTTTAATCGTAAAGTCATTACTTTCTTCACATATAGTCCTTACTCTAGTCTTTGTGTTAGCATACATATCTTCAATAACTTTGACATAACTCATTGAAATTCTTTTACTCCTTAAATCCCACCAAATTATATCTATAGGTACTCTATTATAAGCCTTTTTTAAATCTATAAAGACCATATATTAATTTTTACTCTTACTTTTACATTTTTTCGTTAATTGTCTTAATAAATAAATAGCTTCTGTGGTGGATCATCTTGGCATAAATCCAAAGTGAATGTCCGAAATAGTCGACTCATTTATTAAACTTTGTTTTATAACCTTTTTCCATAATTTCATAGTGTGATTCATCAGTTTGATTCCTCTATAATTACCGCAGTTTTGTATATCCCCTTTATTTTTGTACAAAGGTATTATGATTCTTTTCCTCCACTCATCTGTCATGTTTCCTTATCTTAAAATTTAATTAAATAATCCTATTAACCATTCTATCCCTAGACTTTCAATTGTTCTCCATACCTCTATGGGTATTTTATCGAGGCCAACCGCTTTATCCTTTCCCATTTTTCCTATTTGTCTTACTAGTTTGTCCACTTCTTTTTCAGTAATCGGACATACCATTCCTATATTTGGTTCAATGTTCTTGACATCTTTTTTCGAATATTCTTCATTTAATAATCCTTGAAAATACTTTCACCATCTATCTAGAATCTCTTTATCATTAATTAATATATTTTGATTTATGTCATTAATACACTTAACTAGACCCATATACCTTGTCAATCAATCTCTATTCTTTGTGAATTCATATATTTCCTTTCACCTCCCTTAGTACCTAATTTATTATAAATATTATCTAGTGCTTTCTGTTGCACATTTCTAATAATATTTTTGCATCACTTTTTAACTTCTTATATGTTTCTAAATCTTCTTGATTTTTACTCTTTAAAACTTACTCATTTCTTTTGTATTATCTTTTACACTTCCTCATTCCACCATCAAGTCTCTTTTTTTATGAATCTTTTTCCTTTAGTCTCACCTTAAAATTGCTTACCTATTTTCTCGATATCATTATTTGTTCTTGATCAAATGTTGTTAGCATTGTCGTTCAAATTTCACTTCATGTTTAACAAGAACTTTTATCTAAATTCAATCTCTTTACATCCTTTTACATCATTCCATCTTACATTTTGATAACCTATTTTCTCTTTTTGGTACTTAAATTCTTTTGTTAAATCTATTACTAATAGACGATGTTGATTTGTTAAGCTTTCACCTTGTATAACTTTATAGTCTTTGCATGTGTACAAGTCTTTTTTTCTAAATAAGCAATACGTAAGAAGATGTTTTCTCAAGTCCGATATGTTACATTTGTGTAAGTCGTACGCCGCTACATTTGGCATGTCACTTCACGATATCACATGATGTCTTCTATTTGAATAAAGCATTCAACATCTGCATCGAGTGTCCCACATCTGCCTCAACGACTTCACGTTCCACGATTCTATGGATTTTATGCAAGTGGCAGGCTGGAGAAGTCAAAATAATGAAAGAAAAGCAAGATAGGAGAGTACAAGGGAATTTTGGTAACTTTACAGTCATAGTTCGGAGGACTGGCCAACTAGAAAGTTGAATATCTCGACTCCACGAAGATAATGGAAGGAACGACACCTCAATCCGAGCAACGGTGAAGAAGTTATGACCTTTTAACGATGGAGAATATTCCTTAGAAGAATGTTGTTTTCTTTTAACCCCAAAGCAGCGAGGTACTGCGAACTGCATAGTGAACCGGTTAGGGGGGAAATCGGTTCGGGGTGCACCAGAACCGGTTCGGGGTACATGCACAGCAAAAGTCCCATCGACTCAAAACTCTTTTGGTTTTCTTGTAAAAGCCAACTTCGGGGGAGTTATATTTTAAGACTTGGAGAGACGTTTTTTAGAGTTCTATTAGCTCAAGTCTTCATATTTTTGAGTCCCAAAAACTCATGTTTTGATTCACACATCATTCCCAAATTTCTGTGAATCCTTTTGGAACCCAAGAACGGTACTTTGCTTTTGTTCATCTTTGTGGACAGATATCTGCTACCGAGGGCTACGTGTCATTGCTGAGGGAGTCTCTATGAAGTTTTATGGTTGCGTGCCATTGAGGAGTGTTGCGATTCTTCCTTTGCTGATTGGATTGTGGTGCATGTGGGTTCGTTGCGTGTTGATTAATTGTTGACAACATCGACCGATGCCTGTGAATATTCGTGTGTCACTGTCTTTCATTGTAATCCTTGTAAGTTGAGATTTACTTATTATAATGAAATAAAAGGTTTTGCCCTGCGGGGATTTTTACTGAGTATTTGTGTGTCAGCATCTTTTTGTGTCGCATGTTATATCTTATTTATGGTTTGACATACGCACACACGAAGTTGCTTGTTTAGGGGCTGATTTAATTTTGTTTAAAGATGGACTATAATTAAATAAGGTTTAATTGGAAACTTGTGAATCTATTTAATCAATTATCACACACTGCATTTATTCAGTTTTACAAATTGGTATCAAAGCTTATTTAAGCGATCATACGTTTTACAAATTGGTATCAGAGAGGGTTGCACTAATTTATCGTGTGATCTTTGTTTTCCGCAAAATTTATGTGATATTTATTTTTTATTGAAAATGAATTTGTGAAAAATCCCAAATTTTTCGATGAAGCTATTATGTAATCAGATGCCCCACTTTGATGACACGAGTCAGAATTTTGATGATATAAATCATTTGAATTTGACATTTGCTAAAACAATTGACTTTTTGGAAAAAGAAAATTCTCGTTTTAAATCTATGATGGATCTTTTGCAAACGATTCAAAATCAACTAGATTTTTATCGTGAAAATTTTGTTTCCTTGGACCATGAATTCAATTCTTTAAAATTGTTCAAGAAAGAGAGTTATGATAGGGTCCTATTTTCAGAAGAAGAATTAGAGGACCTTAAAAATTTGATGGTTTGTGTTTGTGCCAAAGAGGATAAAAATATTTTAGTCAATGAGTTTGTGGCATGTGAAAAGACTCTTAGGGATAATTTTGCTGCAATTGAGGGGGAGCATGATAAACTGGTAAGTTTAATTAAAAATTTGAAAAAGAAATCCATGTCCTTGGAAGAGTCTAATTTGTTGCTTGAATCAAATATTTTGAAGTTGAAAAATTATTTAAACGATTCAAGTAGGTTTGATAGTGATGGTAATAGCTCATCTTTTTCTCATGCTTCTTGTTCTAAAGACAAAAACATTATTTGTTTTTGATCGAGTGGAAAAACCGAGCGTCCGTGTAATACGCTAGTCGTTGTTATCGGCTTCCAACCTCAATACAAAAAAAAAACTTAAACTTTTAACTACACTTTTATGGAGTATAGTAGTAAGTCCGGGTATCGAATCCAGAGGGAATGTTTTATAGAATTTAATTGATTTATTACTTCTAAAATAAAAATGAAAAAGATGATGATTGGGAAAATTTCTATTAAAAAATTACTTAAGAAAAAAAAACTGAAAAGTGCAAAAGAAATTAGATCTGACAAATGGGAGAAAATAGGGTAGGGTACAATCCCTCAATCCTTAACAAATTATCCTTTAGAATACTAGAATTATAAATCAAAATTCTTGATTAAATCCAGTCCTTATCATCACTAAGCATTACATATATGAGGGTCAAGCCCGCATCATATGAAATCAAAGATCAATATAAGGAGGTGAACGACAAATTATACATACAAAGCATTCTTAAACATCCCAAGTACCTAGGGCAAGAGAGATTAAAAGATATGACAATGCATATATGATTTTCATTCATGATTCAACCAATATTTTCATTTATTTCCTAATTTTCCATACAAATAATTTGTATTAGGATTGAGTTCATGTACCCCAACCCTTGAGAATTTAGCTACTCATGATTGGATTAAAAAAAAACAAATTCATACACAACATTAAGGATCTACAAGACATTATAAATAAATTGCAAATAATAAAACAAGAGAATGGAAATGAGATTACTTGAATTCAGCAACAAGAACGAAATTGGGATTCAGAAATTCTTACAAAATAGGATTCATGAAAACTCTTGAAGAAATTGGAAATTAACCCTAAAATTCAATCTAGCACTTCTAACCTACTCCTAACCTAGCCTCTCTCTAGAAACTCCACTTCAAATGATGTAGGTCATGGGCTTTTATAGCACAAAATCTCAAAATTGATAACCAATAGTGCTTGTGGAACAAGTTTTCCAAGAGTTGCACTGCATTAAATGCATAATTAATGACAGAAATCCGCACATCCAGACTCTTCATTATCCCGCAACTTCAAAACATCGTAACTTCTTCACCGTAGCTCGGATTGAGGTGCAGGTTTTTCCAGTATTCTTGTAATTTAGAGCTCTTCAACTTTCTAGTTGGCCCTACCTCCGGACTAAGGCTGTAAAATTACGAAAATGCCCTTCAACTCTTCATTTCTTGGTTTCTTTCACTGTTTTGCGTTCTCCTTCGCACTAACTTGCGTGAAATACCTGTAAAGCACATGAGAAATACACAAAACACGAAATACTTGCAAAAAAAGGTTAGTAGAATACATTTGAGACAAATCCAAGCTACTTACACTGCACAGGATCATAAAAATACTGAAATTAAGGGGATAAATGTGAAGAATATGTGCCTAAACAGTTTTAGAGGGTCAATTATTCCCAAGAACGTTAAAAAAGATCAACCCATAAGTGCCGTTCCACCCGTTTACACATGTTCACATTGTGGTAGGAAAGGTCACCTTAGGAGATTTTGTTTTGATCTTAGAAGAAGTCCTAGGAAGTTCATGTCTAGTGTTCCCTTGGTTCCTAAATCCCTCACACATCGTTTCACATCTATTTGGGTTAGGAAATCTCTTTTAGAGGCAGTAGATTTTAGACAAGTTCATTCCCGTTTTCTTGCACATGATTCTTCTCTTGCCATATCATATAGATGATTGTGTTCGCATGTTTGTCATACACTAGTTGTGGTTTCATTATATATATGTTTGCTAGTGTTATGACATGTGTACTTTTTGTATAATTTTTTTGAAAATTTTGAAAAATAAAAAAAGATTTTATTTTGATAAAATTTTGAGAAAATCCAAAAAGATTTTTATATTTTGTTTGTACCGTTTATGGATGAACACTTAAGATGACCGAGTCACAACATCATTTCATATTTTTCATGTGACTATTTGATAGTGATTTGAGACAATAGGTCAATTCATGCATGTTCTTTATAATGGTTGGAGTCATTAAGATGTAATTAAGTGTTACTTCCTACATGTTTGACTAATGATTTCCTTTATTGCACACATGCACGGATTTGCTTGATTATTGTGCTTGTCTTATCACATGTTGGTTGGGTGTTTTCACTTCAATCATGTCCTTAAAACGACCCAAGCACGATAAAACTTGATAAGAAAGTTGTGCATGTAAGAACCGTTTGTGAGTTCGTGTGCTTTATTTGAAAACGGGGAAGGGCTGTGAAAGATTCACATTTGACCTTTTCGAATACTAAGCCACCGTTATATCGGACCTAAAAAAATTGAGGAATTTTATTATCTGAGGTCCAAAGAGGTCTAAAAGAGCCCCAAAAAAATTTAAAGGCAATATAAAGAAATTCATGCCAATTATGGGCCATTTAGGTTTTTGCACCAATTCTCCAATGTTTGAGAATTTAGATTTCCTCCAAAAGAAAATATGAATGAAGGAGTTTGGTTGGAGATTTTAAACGGGTTTATACATCCTTGAAAGTCTTGAAAAAGCGCTATATAGTTTTGGACGTTATTGGGGTGGAAATCACTTTGACTTTGATTTGTTGATTTGCGTAAGACGATGCCATCTAAATTCAATAATTTTTACACCTAAGGATACTTTTGATGTTCATTCGTTAGGGGTACATGTATGCATCGTACACATATGCTTGATTGAGTTGATTTACCTATCGAATGTGTTCACAACCATACATTCCGTTTCCATGACTTGGTTATTTGAGTTTAAATCCATGGTGTGATTTTTTTTGGTATCTTATTTTTGTATGAAAAAAATTGAAAAATCAAAAATAATTTGTGAAGATTTTTTGAGTATCTCTTTGCAAGAGCGTGTTTTCCATCTAATTGATGCCTTGTTTAGAATACGGTGACACCCCGACTTTGCATGTTTGATTTATTCTTCTCACTTGTCTATTTGGGGACATAATAAAAAGGGGGTGAAAGAATTATCATTTTATGAGGGAGTTTGAATTTCAGGGGAGTTTTTGAAATTTGACTTTTGTTTTTCTCATACATTGGTATGTGTGTTTATCTCATTTCAAACTCGATACGTCACTTGGTATTTTTCTTTTTCTCATGTGTGCTGGTACTACATTGATGATCATATGTTGCACACCTAGATGAGGAAAGGATTGAGATTTTGAAGATTTGAAGAACAAACGATGAAGACTTACTCATTTGTATCTTTCCAGTTTTGGGTTCATGGGAGGGTAGATTTGTATAGGTTAATTAAATGATAATAATTTGTTTTTATTATTTTGTACTGGCATAGACGTAGGGGAGATTTGTAAGGACATTTTTTCTTAAGTCCGATATGTTACATTTGTGTATGTCGTACGCCGCTACATTTGACACGTCACTTCACGATATCACATGACAACTTCTATCTGAATCAAGCATTCAACATCTCCATCAAGTGTCCTACATCTGCCTCAACGACTTCACGTTCCACGATTTTATGCAAGTGGTACGCTAGAGAAGTCAAAATAATGAAAGAAAGGCAAGATATGAAAGTTTAAGGGCATTTTGTGAATTTTATATTCATAGTCCGGAGGTCTGGTCAACTGGAAAGTTGAATAGCTCGACTCCATGAAGATACTGGAAGAAATGTCACCTCAATACGAGTTACGGTCAAGAAGTTATGACCTTTTATAGATGGAGAATATTCCTTAGAAGAATGTTGTTTTCTTTTAACCCCAAACTAGCGAGGTACCGCGAACCACATAGTGAACCGGTTCGGGGGGAAATCAGTTCGGGGTACACCAGAACCGGTTTGGGGTACACGCACAGCAAAAGTCCCATCGCCACAAAAATCTTTTGGTTTTCTTGTAAAAGCCAACTTCGGAGGAGTTTTTTTTTAAGACTTGGAGAGACGTTTTTTAGAGTTCTATTAGCTCAAGTCTTCATATTTTTTAGTCCCAAAAACTCATGTTTTGATTCCCACATCATTTCCAAATTTCTCTGAATCCTTTTGGAACCCAAGAACAGTACTTTGCTTTTGTTCATCTTTGTGGAAAGATATCTGCAACCGAGGGCTGCGTGTCATTGCTGAGGGAGTCTCTATGAAGTTTTATGGTTGCGTGCCATTGAGGACTGTTGCGATGCTTCCTTTGCTGATTGGATTGTGGTGCATGTGGGTTCGTTGCGTGTTGATTAATTATTGACGACATCGACCGATGCCTGTGAATATTCGTGTGTCGCTGTCTTTCATTGTAATCCGTGTAAGTTGCGATATACTTATTATAATGAAATAAAATGTTTTTCCCTGCGGGAATTTTTACTCAGTATTTGTGTGTCAGCATCTTTTTGTGTCGCATGCTATATCTTGTTTATGGTTTGACATACGCACACACGTAATTGCTTGTTTAGGGGATGATTTAATCTTATTTAAAGATGGAATCTAATTAAATAATATTTAATTGGAAACTCGCGAATCTATTTAATCAATTATCACACACTGCATTTATTCGGTTTTACACAATAGTCAATTTGAGTTTTATTCACTTCACTTTTAAATGTTATTAAATGTTCTTCCCTTTTTTAAAAAAAAACGTTTTTATTAATGCTGGATCATATGCCTTAGCAAATTCTGCGACAGTTTCCCCTTCTTCATTTCTCTTACCACAACCACAGCCTCCGTGTATCCTTAGTTAACGATCCCGTTCTACTCCTACATGTCTATTTAAGTCACCTCCCAAAATGATTTCTTTACATTTTCATCTAAAACTTCTTGGGGCGTGTAAGAACTTATAATATTAAATATGGTTTTATCTAAGATGATCTTAATACTCTTTATCTCCCCATCATTTAACATTCACGGCTTTATCTTTCATATAGTGATCAACAACAATACCTGCCCCATTTCTATGATTATCTATCCCTCCCAAATAAAATAACTTATATGCGTCTCCTATTTCTCTAGCCTTTTCACCTTTCATTTAGTTTCTTACAGGCATGTTATGTTAATATTCCTCCATTTTAAGGTATCCATAAGTTCTTTATACTCAATTAGTGTTCCTAAGTTCCACGTACCAAACTTGATTTTATATATGTTACTTTATTTACATTTCTTCTTTTAATTAGAGAATCCATCACAATATTTGACATAAATTTTATAGTCGACTATCAACCTGACACTAACCCACCTCGTTTCACATCCATACTTGGGCACTGGCAATGGTAGAGCCAAAAAGATCAATTAAATAATTAATTAAAACTCTTATAGATAAAGATACAAAATAAATGTGCTAACAATTAAACTAAGAGTACTCATACAAATAAATACTCAAACAAATAAATCCCCTAAACTACCAGTGCTAAAACTAAAGTCATAAATACGCTAAAATACTACAAATGCACATCTACATATGATACATAATAATAAGTAACTTATTTATTTTATTTACTAATCAAATCATTTAAATTTCTAATTTACCAAGTAAATATATTTATTTAATCATGTTCCCTAATTAAATAAATTATTTAGAATCATAGGGAATTCTATTTGCATCATCAGAATTATAATCAATGATAAGCACAAAAAATTAATATATTTATACACTAAATAGACTCATTTTTATTGTTAGTTATCGTTAAATTGGCCTTATATGTGAAAATATTTATTTTGTAGGTCAAAGTGTGTAATTTTCGTTCGAACACTTAATTATAGGCAATTGCGGTCAAAAGCATCAATCCAAACTTTAATGAATTGAGACACCAAATACCTTATAAACCCATTCCTTTGTTATTTCCAAACCTCACTATGTAAAAAATCGAAAATGGTCACGGAATGGTGGTCATAGTCCAAAACAGTGACCATCCATTTTATATAGTGACGTAGTCTATGACCCCATGTAGGGATAATCTACACCATCAGTTGGTTACGATCCACAATCGTGACCCATCCATGACACTAATGGTGGGAAAATGGAGCCAAATTTGTCATGAAAATGGTCATGGTTGTGGATCGTGACCATTTAACATTGTCATGGTTCACAACAGTGACCTAATAGTGTGACAAGCCCTAAATTCAAATTGGTCACAGAAATGGGATCACAATTGCAGTCGATGATTATTTGGGGTCATAGTGACCATTTAAATTAATATAAATTGGTCATGGACTGGGCCACAATGCTAAATCGTGACCCGATTCTAAGTGGTTTTATTTTCATCTCAATCCATCCATTCTCCCTCTCTCTCTCTCTCTCTCTCTCTCTCTCTCTCTCTCTCTCTCTCATCTGCAAACTATATCTCTTCTTATTACCGACCAAATGACTATCTCTCTCTCGGACCACCACCAATGGAAGGCACCACCCCCGAACAACTCTCTCTCTCTCTCTCTCTCTCTATATATATATATATATATATATATATATATATATATATATATATATATATATATATATATATATATATATATATATATATATATCTGTGTGTGTGTATATATATATATATATTATGGTAGAGTTTATACTAACCAATTTAGACCCCGGTGATGTTGCCAATGTTTATTTTCTAGGGTTCATTGTCGTTTTTGTATCTATATATCCCTATGATGTTTGGATTGTTAGTAAATATTTCCAAGGTTAAAATCGAGTGATGTTGGCTTTGCCATTAAAGTGGGATTTATTTTTTGGCGTGGGACAATGTAGCCGTAGCTTTTTAATTACTTTATCTTACAACATAAGATATATCTATTATGTTTGTTGTAATATAGGTTTGATTTCAATATTTGTAAATTTACAAAAAAAACAAGCTATAAGTAGTCGCAAATTTATAACTAACACCCATTTAGACCCAAATAATGCAAAGTTGATTCATGAAATTATGAAGTATTTGATTTCTAAAATTATGCAATGAGAATGAGTCTGCTATATCCATGAGGCATATGCTGTGTTTGTACTTTAACAAGATAAAATTGGCACAATGCCATTGACATTAGCATGAAGAATGATAATTTCTCAAATTATAATCAAAACAATTTCTCAAATTCTAAACCAAACAAACTCTCATTTTAACCCATAATACCAATCAAAATAATATTAAAGTAACATAAATACACCAATTAAATTTATTATTGATTAGTATATCAAATTCGGAATTGAGAAAATTATATATGTTTTTAGTAATGTAATTGGAACCCCAATTAAGGATAAATAAGTTAGGAACTCCTACGCTTGATCCGATTGTTAATAATTAGGTTGGATATGGATTGGTGGGATTATAATTCGTGAATGGATTAGTAATCGATTGGTAAATTAAAAAATTTTTACTTTTCCCTAATTTTATATCATGGAATAATATGTTAACATTTTAGATTGAATAATAGTGTAACATGTTTGCTTCTCATTCCATATGCACATGCAATTGGAGAACAATTATTGAAGCTCAACTGTTCTAGTTATTTTCTTTATCCATGTCATTTTACATATGTTTTGTCTTATGTAACATTGTCTTATATATAGTTATAACTTCTTGGTTGACTGGTGTGGTTGTGTTCAACCCTTCCTTTAGTGGTTGTTGTTTGGGTGAACACAACTATACTAGTAAGAGTTTGCATATTGGTTGCTATTTGGGTGAACAAAATTTTTCAAGGGTGACTCGAATAGATTAGTAAGTTTTGAATTATGGGTTGAGTCCAAAATTAGTAGGCTCACTAGGGTAGGTGATTGGGTAGGAGTTTGGGTTAGGTTAGTGTGAGGTTTTTTAATGGGAAAGAGAAAGATTGTGGGATTTTTGGTTCGCTTGTGGGAGAAAAATTATTGATGGGTGTTTTGAAATATAGAGGTGGGGGAAGTGATATGGTGCGTGTGAGTGTATTGTAAAAGGATGTGAGGTGAGGGAAATAGTGTGGTGTGTGTGGGTGTATGGAAGGTAGTGTGTGTGTATTCTATAGTATGTATATACACCTAATAAATAACCAATATATATATATATATATATATATATATATATATAGAGAGAGAGAGAGAGAGAGAGAGAGAGTGAGAGAGAGAGAAGGAGAAGGAGAGGTACATCACACCTAATTCTAGGCCCTAAATTTTTTTTCCAAAATTTTCTTTTTATCTTGAAACTAACCTTCCAATAAACTCATGTTCAAAAAAATTAGGTCAAAATACATTTTGTAGGTATTTTTTAAAAATCCAAAAAAAACTGTTGTCACAGACCCTTATAAATAAGGTGTTTTGAGCGGTTTTTTGTGTATTTTTTAAAAATATTGAATGGGTTATATATTGAGAGGCTCGAGATATTGAATAGCTCGAGGTAAAGTAAGTAGATAGGTGGTTATCAAAGAGGGGGGAGTGGAGATTTTGACAGATTTCTTGATTTCTCGAGCCTTGTGCTCTTACGCAAGTCAACAAATCATGTGTGTATATGTGTGTGTCTCAGTCGTTAAATCTCAGCCACTAGTTTATAAACACCAAATTCACTAAATTCAATCTGAACTATCAGTTGGGGGAGACAAAAAAAGCCCTTCTCCTTTATTTTATATATATATATATATATATATTCACATTGTTCATTTAGGTGCGCCCACGACGCATGATAATAATATTCTAATTATACGTGGCCCTTAACGCCCGAGTACTGTGCATAATTACCCTTCCTTTTTATTCTCAGTTACCGCCACATTCTAAGTACTTCTTGTCTCTCGAAGTGTTTCATCTTGATTAAATATAATATCAGTAGAAGAACACTCACTACCCTACTGGTCTAAGTCCTTCTTGATTCTCACAAAACTTAATTTAATGTACGCACGGTTTCCATTCCAATTTATACCCCCCAAAATTTCATGGTTAAATCTCATATAAAGTCGCATTACCTGGACCCTACTTATACCCTACTGGTCCTTCCCATATCCCATTATGATGTTCAAATTATGTCTAATGGTCCTAACACATTTGAATCGCATTAACATCAAAGGGGGAGGAAGTTTCAGTTTGCAGGTGGAGTCGATCGATAGATGAAAAGGGGTCGATCGATCGATCGATCAAGCAGTTCTTGCTCAGATTCTGCAATTTTTTTTACATACAGGTTTCTTCCATTTAACTTCTCCAAATCTCCATTAACAAGTCCCAAACTTCCAACTAACCATTAGGAACATTATATAAACACTTATAGATGCTTTCTAATGTAAGACTTTAATTAATTCATCAAGAACCGTCATCAAATGAATTAATCCAACAATTTATCCTTTAACCCTAGTTCATTTTTTTCACAAGAATTTCATTGATATTCAGAATCCTATCTCTACTGAGAATCCAAATTTTGTGTTCACCAATCTACACGCAACGAGGGAGTCATCCTAGGTGATATCAACTAAATAACAGTAAGTTAGATACTTGCCTTAGAAATGGAAGTTTGAATAGTAGATGATGATGGGTACGGTTTCCTTCCTCGTTTCCCGATCTATGCGTTGGTGAGGGAATTGGTGAAGAGGGTGTTGGGTTAGTGGTTCTCTCCCTTGGAAGCCTTCTCTCTTCTCCCTTCCTTATCCCCTTTGCAACTCTAGAGTTTCTAACCCTCCAGGACTCTCTCTTCCCACAGATATAAACTCTCTATTTTCGTCATTATTTAAAGCAAAAGATGGAAAATTACCAAAATGCCCTCCTGAGTTACCGGTTAGGCCTAAAAACGTCCCGAGACCCAAACTAAACCTTCGGGTATACTTTTCTGACTATCTCAACCCTTCCAGACATATTGGCGCACTCAAAATGACCATACGGACAAATTATAATAAAATTACTTTTTATTCTATTAATTTAGCCCCGACACGCCACATGCGCATCCCGGCTTAATTTCTATGATTGTCGTATTATTCACTCGCGATAATTTTAATAAATTTAATCTCATATATTACTTTAATCATATAGGAATATTCAACATATAATTACTAACTCTCGTCGCGCTAGTAAATATTTATTTTAAAATACGAATTAATATTAAATTAATTTATCCCACTTAAATTTAATTAATCCCATAATTAAAGGCTACAAAAATACAGGGTATTACACATGCACAAAGAAAATATTGACTGCATCCTACTCTAGGAATAATATGACTGAAGAGGCTAAGTCAAAGTCTTTCAATATCCACATATGCCACAACTACGTAACCCTGGAATAGAACAATTCTGGCGTCCTTGTATTTGGACACCTAAAAGGTTTTGGAAAGTATTTTTATAGAATGGGTTAGAATCTAAAACAATTTAAAAATATTTAGCAAGTGAATTTATTTTCAGTAAATTAACATCCATGAATGCTCTTCATATTTAAGTTAGCGTTGCACACTCTCTTGAGGACACCTCACCCTTCCACTAATGTGCACGCCTAATGTAACTATACATGACCCATCTAGCTAACTACCCCGTAATTATTCTTGTCACCTATATCACACGATTTCCCATTACTATATCCCTAGTGAGTTTAGTATACTTTATAAGTTATTAATCATATTAACTTAGTTAAGTCATCTCTCATTTAATACCATGTAACATTCTCACGAGTTACATTACTTATACGATTCTCATCATATATATGAGTTATAAGTTATTATTCACACTAACTTATTTATATCAATTCTCATTTGATACCATATAACAATCTCACAAGTTATATCATTTATACATTTCACACCATGTATTTACCCGTATATAAATCCACACCATATATACATATCACTATATCTCAACATTCACACGCATGTCGGATATAAATTCTATCACGCCCGCGTAGGATGAGGCCATTAATTAACGCGTGAAAAGTGCACGCGTGTAAGTGCGTAGTCATTGTCTTGGTTTCACCGTGATAATACAAACAAATCTAAATTACTACTACACTTGTGAGGCAAGCACAACGGTAACTCGGGTATCAAAAATCCGCAGGGACGAGTTTCTAGAATTTAATTGATTTAGTGCTCCGAAATAAAAGGGAAAAAGGTGAATTACAAACTAAAAAGTAAAAGATGCATAAAGGGAAATGTTTATCTAGGATAGGGTATTGAAACTAGACTAACAAAGCGAGTAAAACTATAGGTTGCATCGAATATCCCTCACCCGAGTTAATTTGTATAAAATGGTTACATGGGTCGACGAGTTATTACAAATGAATCTCGTTTCGATAGTCAATTAGATCAAGGGTTGTCACGCCCCTAAATCCTTATAAAAGCCTAATAAGATTTTGGCGTCAACAAATATCCCGGAAATTGCGCACGAAAGGTCGTAAGCACGGGACATACATGATATGCCCCGTTAAATATCCTAGGCGCAATAACTAGGATAACTCACCCGAAATAAACTCGTAAACACTATCACCAAAGCCAAGCAACGTGTTAACTCGAGTGAGTTCAATTCAAACACAACCTAATTTAAATTAGCCAGAAAGCATATTAAAAATGCGGTAAATAAAGTGAGTAAATAAACACGGTAAATTTACACTAGAAAGCAAGGGAATAAAGCGTGTAAACTATTATGAAAGCATTTAAATCTAATTAGAAACCAAGGAAATACGGAAATACAAACTATATTAATGGAGAGGATGATGAATAGTGCAACATTCAACCCAAATGGGGTGTAAATCCAAGAACAATTGAAGAACAACTCTCCAAAACTCTTAAACCCTAAGCTACTCTACATAAAAATGAAATTATCCCTGTTTATTACATCAAAAATGCTATTTATACTAAGTGGGAATTAAAATAGAAAAGAAAAGAGAAAAGAAAGTAAAGGCCAAAATATCCGCTGAAAACGGGGGATCGATCGATCGACCCCTTTAGTCGATCGATCTATCATAAACAAAATATCCACTGTCGATGAGGATCGATCGATCGACCCCTTTGGTCGATCGATCGATCAAGCAGGGCAGAACACACTGCATTGTTATTTTTCTCTTCTACTCCTCTTTTGGTTTCATTGTTTTTCCCTCCGCCAAAATTGCCTTAACTTCATCATACGAACTCAAAATCGCGCACCGTTCACGGCCACGCAAAGCTAGCGAGGAGGATACAACTTCCGTGATGATGTTGGGCGAGGTTCCCAAGCTGTGAATTGACCGAATTGCCCTTGAACATGCGATTGCATACGGAACTTGAGCGGAATGCGTCCGAACTCCATACTTAGTACCTAAATACCTACAAAAGCCCAATTATACCTCATATAGCGTGTTAACAATATAAATCGAGCTTGCACGGTTAACGGGCTTAAATATAGAGTTAAGGCACCCGAGGGGGCCAAAATGCGTAGATTCGACGGATGAAATACGTAATATTTGCGTATTATCACACCCCCTAACTTACACATTGCTAGTCTCTAGCAATAAAATTGGATGCAATAAGAACTACAAGAAAACCAAAAGGAGGAGATTGTACAAAAGTATGGTATAAAAGAATAAGGCCACTTTCGCGGGCGATTCGATTTCATTTAGCATATGCAATAAGCCGTTAAACCCCTAGGTCACCCTAGTGGACGTGTGTCATCTCGTGAGGGTTTTTAGGGATGGTACACACAAACATCACATGGTTTCCTCAAAATAAGCCCAAACCAACATGCGACAAGACCAACAATAGCGAAAAGGATTTCATATGCATTATTTGCAAAGTGAATTAATTCAAACAAAAGTCCAAATCATTAACATTATAGAATGCACCTCATAGAATTGAAACTTCAAAATATGGGAGGGGGAGCGAGCACATGCAAAGTGTGATTTGGCGAAAAACTTAAATAAATCGGATAAACGTTAAAGCAAGCATACATGCATTCCTCATGGGCATTACACTCATCAAGCGAATTCACTCGAAACAGGGAGGTAACACACGGAACATGAGGGCTAAAGAGTAATTATAAATGGAAACTAGGCCGCACACATGTCACAAATGAATAATGTTATATAGAAAATTAAAACAGTAATCTCAGTGAAAGATACCGCACATTAAAGGATGCGAAATGCATTTTCACAGATTATCAAAACTATTATGACTTTTAAATTGCATCAACCTAAGATCACATAGGACTTTACTAGGGTTGTAATGTAGGTTAGGCTAGGGTACAAAATGAAGGAATGTATATACAGATTCAAAGTGTTCGGGATGAAAACTCGCGATAATGGGAAAATGAGGGAAATATCAAAATTGGAAAACAAGTTCCAAAACGGCATTAGATATAGCATCAGGGAGAGTAATCAAAGCTTATTAAACTATATACAACATATACAACTTTATATTTCTTTTCTTTTCTTCTTTTTTTATCATTTTTTCTTTTGCTTTTTTCTTTCTTTTTTTATCACTTTTTTCACTTTTTCTTTTCACTTATCAAACTCTCGTATGCCTAAATTACAACCGACATCACAACAAAAACATTCAATCCCAAGTAACATTCTAAACAAAGGTATGGAAAGTGTATGTATGGTTTAAAACTCCAACTTATAGTTTGTTATGGGAATTTGGGTTATGAAATGAAGGGCTATATTTAGGCTCAAAGGGGTGAACGATGGTAAACATATATGGGTGAGGTCGAGGCTAATATGGGTGATATAATAAATAATGCATATGATCATTTCACAAAGTTTACGAAATTCTCGAATCAAAATAATATATGAAAATCATGCTCAAGGAACACATTTCAAATATGAACTCAATTAATGAAATTTCAAATGAAAGAGTAGTGAGATTACCAACGAATTCAATGTTTTCAAAGAGGAAAGAATATTGTATACACTCACAAACGACGAAAGGTACAAATCTTACTCAGTGTAATTATATACAATGCAATAAAATATTACCGAGTCATAAAAATATTAAACCAAATCAATAGAATGATAAAAGTGCATGTGCTCATGGGATTTTAAAGTTTAATTCGTGAAGTTATTCATAATATAAATAATGGAGAATAAAGTCTAATAACTTCTAAAATCGAGAACATGCATCATTGGGTTGTCTATTGGATCGGGCAATCATTGAAATTTATCATCGGAAACAAAGGCAAAATGCCAAAAAAAGGAGAAAAAAGAAAGAAAATCTTTTTGAAATTTTTGAATTTTTCTAAGAAAAGCATACTAAGTAACTAACATGTGAGAAAAAACATGGACTAACAGAAGAAATGGATAGAATATCCCACACCCCCTAACTTAAAACTTGACATTGTCCTCAATGTAAATTAAGAAGCAAGTTAACAGAGGAAAAGAGTGATATTACCCAAAATTGGAGCGATCCCCATAAGAACAAGCCCAAAGAATCTACAAAACAAGTTAGTACCAAGAATAGCAAAAACAAATAATAAAAAGTTAACTAATTACACTAGACTAAATTACAAAGGAAGGAAAAAATAAAAAGAAAGAAATAAAAAGCTAACTATATACAACCTACAATTTAGGCCTCACACTAACTATATACTAGAAGTATAAATACTGAGGGTCCACCGTGGAAATGATTTGACTTTGGAGGATAACCGGTGTACCCTCACTCAAAAAAACGCCTTTCAAAATATATGAATTCCGCTTTAACAATGGAAGGCATGTGTAAGGTGGAAGAAATGAACCATCGCCAATTAAAAGTTTTGGTGGGACGATGGGGGGTTTTGATTGAACGGGTGACAAAACATGTGGGGACATAGAAAATCCGAATATCCTCCCAAGGATTTTGAAATTGGAATGGGAGGCGGCGCACACAACGGCAAAGATGCGATCGTGGAAGGCGACTCAAGCAAGTACTCCTCAACAGCGAAAAGGTTTAAAACATTAAAGTTTGAAACCGAATCATTGGGTACTTGTGATGGTGTGATAATAGAGAATGAAAATGGGGATGAAAGAAATTCAAACTCATGAGATGAATCATCATCGCATAAAGATTGAGTTTCAAATGAAATGATATAATTTTCAATGAAATGTTCTTCTTTGGGGGCAAAGAAGAAATCATTTCATTGCAAATAGTAATTATCATCATCACTTTCAATATCTATTATGCAATGGGAAAAGTCAAGAATGGTTTGTTCCAAAGTAGTTAAAAGTACCTCATTTGGTTCAAAACATTCCCCGACCTCGAAAGTCTCAGAAGCAAAATCGTCGTCGGATTCAAAAAGTAAATCCAAGCCATGTTCCCACGAACGATTTTCTTCCCAGTAATGATTTTCAATTTTCTCATTTTCATACATACGCAAGCCCTCACCTAATGTCATAGGTCGAGGTGCGGATGCATGAAAATGGGAACTTTGAAAATTACCATTAGACTTAAATGAAAACTCATTATTATAGGAATTTTGAAAACTATTGCAATTCGTTTCAAAATTCCTATTATAAGGAGGTAAAGGACCAAAATCATTATCATCATCATCAAAATTCTAATAACACAAGTTTTGACTTTCGTTATACTCGCCCAAAGTCATATTTGAATTTGTTATACTTTGGGATTCTAAGAATTCACCGAAAGTCATAGGCTTGCGAGAATTTTGAGAATTATAACAATGATTACCGAAAGAATTGGAATAAGACATACTTACCCCAAAAATGGCTCAAAGTGGCAAATTCCACAAAGCAAGTAAATTACTACTACAAAAAGGTTAGAAAATAATACAAATAGAAAGAAAATACTATGAAATACTAAATCAAATAAAGTCTAAAAAAAACAAGTCCCCGGCAACGGCGCCATTTTGATCAACGCATGAAAAGTGCGCGCATGTAAGTGCGCAGTCATTGTTTTGGTTTCACTGCGATAATACAAATAAACCTAAATTACTACTACACTTGCGAGGCAAGCACAACAGTAAGTCGGGTATCAAAAATCCACCAGGACGAGTTGCTAGAATTTAATTGATTTACTGCTCCGAAATAGAACGGAAAAAGGTGAATTATAAACTAAAAAGTAAAACATGCATAAAGGGAAATGTTTATCTAGGTAAGGGTATTGAAACTAGACTAACAAAGCAAGTAAAACTATAGGTTGCGTCGAATATCCCTAACCAGGGTTAATTTGTATAAAATGGTTACATGGGTCGACGAGTTATTACAAATGCGTCTCATTTTGACTGTTAATTAAATCAAGGGTTGTCACGCCCCTAAATCCTCATAGAAGCCTAATAAGATTTTGGCGTCAACAAGTATCCCGAAAATTGCGCACGAAAGGTCGTAAGCAGAAGACATACATGATATGCCCCGTCAAATCTCCTAGGCGCAATAACTAGGACAACTGACCCGAAATAAACCCGTAAACACTATCACAAAAGCCAAGCAACGCGTTAACACAAGTGAGTTCAATTCAAACACAACCTAATTTAAATTAGCTAGAAAGCATGTTAAAAACGCAGTAAATAAAATGAGTAAATAAAAGCGGTAAATTTACACTATAAAGCACGAAAGTAAAGCGTGTAAACTAATTATGAAAGCATGTAAATCTAATTAGAAAGAAAGGAAATAAGGAAATACAAACTATATTAATGGAGAGGATGATGAATAGTGCAACATTCAACCCAAATGGGGTGTCAATCCAAGAACAATTGAAGAAGAACTCTCCAAAACCCTCAAACCCTAAGCTACTCTACCTAAAAACAAAATTATCTCTGTTTATTACATCAAAAATGCTATTTATAGTAAGTGGTAATTAAAATAGAAAAGAAAAGAGAAACGAAAATAAAGGACAAAATATCTGCTAAAAATAGGGGTTCGATCGATCGCTGTAAAAATCGTCGTAACTTCATCATACGAACTCACAATAGCGCACCCTTCACGGCCATGCGAATCTAACAAGGAGGGCTACAACTTTTGTGAAGATGTTGGGAAAGGTTCCCAAGCTGTGAATTGACTGAATTGCCCTTGAACGTGCGATTTCATACAGAACTTGAGCGAAATGCATACGAACTCCATACTTAGTGCCTAAATACCTACAAAAGCCCAATTATACCTCATATTGAAGCACCTTATACTCTTGAATCATTTGAGTCTGTATTATATAAGTGTTCATCTAATTTGGAAATTGTGACAAAATTGTGTCAATCCTAGAAACTAAAGAACCTCAGAGATTGGTTTGCCATTTTATTCCTCTTGATTGATTGATCTAGATACTTTTACCAACACTCGCGCACATTAGAATTGCATTCATACATTTCATATTGCATATAAGTGTGTGTATATTTGTTGAGTGTGTTTAAATCCCTAAAATTGATTTTTAATATTTTTTGGGAATTTTATAAACTTTTAAAATAAGGTTTTTATTAATTAAAATTTGGTTTTAAATGTTTTGGGGTCAATCTGCTATTCTAGATTGTTGGTTTCATTGGCTGAAAGTTCACTAGGGTAGAATCCGAAAGCACTAGAGACTATAGGGTGTGCTATGTAATTATTTTTTACGCGCGTGGAACAACCAATCAATTGCCTACACCTGTCGAGCTATTATTGAACCATATTGTGTTTTCTCTGTGAGACGATTATTGTGCGTTGTTTCAACCCTTGGATTAGTTTTAATCGATGACCTGCATGCGTTCTTTTACAATTCTGGTAAACCCACTTAAGCCAATCAGAAGCATTTTAATCACCGCCTCTATTTAAACCATTGGATCAAGGTTAATCTTCCAAGACCAGATCTTAGCCCTTGATTTTGGTCTGTTATCTCGAATCTTCTCAGCCTCCTATAAAAGGAACCCTTCTCTCAGCCATCTGAGACTTTTGCCACTTTGTTCATTCGAGTGATAAAGAGAGAAGAGAGAAGAGAGAGAGAGAGAGAGAGAGAGAGAGAGAGAGAGAGAGAGAGAGAGAGAGAGAACCAGAGTTAGAAACCCTAACCCTAAATCATCCAAAACTATTTTCAAACCTTAACCTCTTTTCAAAGAAGTTTTATACCAAACACAACCTTGAGTGTTTGAGAGATTTTGAGTGATTGGTTTGTTATTTTTGTTGCTGTAACCTCTTCGTTCTCAGATCTTGTTATCAACTTAAACATATGTTTACATCTGTGTTTCTTCTTTTATATAAATCTTAGATCTAAGTCATTGAATGTTATATTACACATAGATCTACATTTTTAGTTTCTCATCTTGAGAAAATATTTGTTCATGTATTTCAGTAAATGTTTTTAACTTTGAAATCAACAAAATCATTTTATGTTTCTAGTTCTTTTGAAACAAGACCTTCAACCTAGTTGGAATCGCACTTGGTGATTTTCAATCTCAAAAATATTTTTAAAACTTGAGATTGATTAAGATCTTGATACGTCTTCCTAGCAAGATAGCCGTGGATTCTGGGACTACAATAAAGGTACAATAAGGTTAAGTTTTATGAGAAGAGAGAAATAGAAAATCATAGCATATAGATCTCATATGTAATTTGATAGGACTGTGTGTATAAAATAAGTGTGTGTGTGTGTGTGTGTGTGCATGCATGTGCTAGAAAGCACCTTCACAAACACTATTATCCTACCGCACTAAAAGTTTTGGTAATAAGATCTCAAGAACAAGAGTCCACATAAAGAACTTGAACAAATTTGAAGTTAGCAAACTGGGAGAACAACATCAACAAACAGAACTGCAGAGAAGTTATAAGGACACCAGTGGGTACATTCCTAAACTTGTATGTGTCTGATTTGTGTGCATGTGTGTTATATAGTTTGTAACTGTTATAATTTGTTTTAGTAGAATTTTTGGTTTACTCCGTAGAGGGAGTCGTGGATGTTTCCTCAGTTGGGTGAGGTTTTACCACGTAAAAAATCCCTTGTTCTTAATCTTTATATATCTCCTCATGTAATTCTTAGTTGTGCTGAGTTTAAAGTTTTTAAACTGATTTATTAAACCTGTTAAAAAATATTCAAAAAAATCTCATACATATTTTTTGTTAAACACATCTTGTGATTAATTTGATTTGGTTTTGAGAAAAAAGTTTCTTCAAAAAATAGTTCGGAGTTACTTAAGTAGTTTAATTTTATATTAAACGGCTTTAGTAACAGATTTTCAATTGGTATCAGAGCTTTGTAAATTTCTTTTAAAAGATCCCGTGTTTCTGAAATTATTTTATGAAAATCAAACATGGACGTGAAAAATGAAAGATTTGGTAACTTGACCAGACCTCCTATCTTTGATGGAACCAATTTTTCTTACCAGAAAGTAAGGATGATTGCTTTCATTCAAGGAACTTTGGGAGAAGATGTCTGGGACATTGTTGAAAATGGATACATTTTTCCTACTAAACCAACCACTGAAGGAAGTAATGAGAGGGTTAATAAAGTGTTAAGTGAGTTCACAGAAGAAGAGAAGCAAGTTTCTCCCAACAATAACAAAGGAAAGATGCCATATTTATGTCCATAAATAAACATGAGTTTAAAAGAATCTCATCCTGTACCACTTCTAAGAAAGCTTGGGACACTTTGGTTACTGCTCATGAAGGTGACACTAGAGTTAAGGCTACTAAAACACAAATGTTCATTCAACAGTATAACTCTTTAATTATGTCTGACTCTAAGTCATTTGATGACTTCTATATGAATTTGGCTGGTATTGTGACCAAACTGCATGCTAATGGGATAACCTATGGCAAATATGAAATTGTATCTAAAATTCTGAGATCATTACCACAAAAATTTGACAACAAAAGATATGCTATTAAGGAAATGTGTGACCAAAATCTCACTCCTGAATTACTTAGTAGTAAACTAAGAACTGTGGAAATGGAATTAGAATTTAAGAAACAATTGACCCACTCCTATAGGAAATAGACTAGTTCCAATCTGAGTTTTTCCTCTAAGTTGATTAAGCATGAGCTTAACATCCTTAATTATGACTCTGATGAGGAATGTGACATAGAGAGTTTGGACAATCAGATTGCCTTAATGTCAAAACAGTTTAAGAAAATTATCAAGTTTAGAAATAACATGGCAAACAAACAAGGCAAGTCCAATTATCCAACTCACTCTAATCACAAACCTCATGAGAAAGGTCAAGACAAACATCACAAGGACTTTCACACTAGACCTAACAGAGACCTTAAGAAGACTGAACTCTTTAGATGTGGAAAACTAGGACACATTGCACAAGATTGTAGAGTTAATTTGAACATTCAAAATAAACACACTAGGGCCAAAATTTGCAAGACATGGGATGATTCAAGCGACTCTGCAAAATGAGGAACCTGAGTCATCTGATGTTTTTTATCCTTGCATGTCTTTCATTGCCACAATTATCTATAATGATTATATGCCTATGCTTGTTAGTGAGGATGAATTTAGTAATTCTACTTATATTGTTGTGAATCATGTTGTTACTGGATTAAATGCTTTAATTTCTAAAAACATTCCTACTTCTACCACGGGGTGTGTGAGTCAAAGGGAAAGCGATAACGACGATGTCAATGGGTATGTGAGTCCAAGAATTGAAGCCTTAAGGGTCACTTCACACTACACTTAGTGACTCGAACAATGAAGACCTCCCTGATATTCATACACTTTATGCGAAAACTCTCAAGAGAAGCACTAGACTAGAGAAGATAGTGAAAGATCTCACAAAGAAACTAGAAGATCTAAGTCTGATGGTCAAACTTAATGCTGAAGAGTATACTACCCAATGTCTAACTCATGAAAAGTGAAATAAAATTTTTTGATCAAAAACAAAAAAATTTGACTGAAACAAATGAAACTCTGCAGAAAAAATACAAAGGGACATTGTTAGAATTGGAACAAACAAAAGAAAAGACAGCAATTGTTTTCAAAAAATTTACAAAATTTGAAAATAACTCAAACTGTTATAATGGATTTGTTGAAGAATCAAAGACCAATTCTGATGATCGAAGTGGAATAGGGTTATGTCCTAATTTAAAGACACAAACAAAACCTTTTGAAACTATCAAGTTTGTGTCAGGAGGTAAAAGACCTATTGAAACCTGTCCAGACTTTCATACTCTGAAAACTGAGTTTGACTCAAAATATCAAAATTTTGATATTGGGGAATCAAGTTACTCTAAACATGAAAGTTCACCTAAGGCTAAATATGTTTACCCCTCCATTAGGAAGAGTGAACCTACATTCAAAACTGTTCTATCTAGGAATAGGGTTCAACCTCAAAATTTCTTAAAGCCTATGTTTAGAGATTTTCCTAAGGAGACTCCAACTTTGAGCAACCTTTATTGCTCCTACTGCAATATATATGGCCATTCTTTTGATGGTTTCTATGCTAGAAGACTAGTTAAACATGTCTTTAATCCTCCTATCTATCAAAACTTTAACTATTCTAGGAGAAGTTGAAATAATTATGTTCTGCCTAGACAACCATACAAAAACTCTAATTATAGGTAGAGAAATACCAAACCTAAAAGAACATTCCCTAGAAGGATTCCTAAACACTTTCCTAAACCAAATGCTTCTATGTTTCATAAAATTCAAAATCATGCGCAAAATATCTTTCAACAGAAATCAAATGCTCGCAAATTTTATCAATTAAGAGCAAATAAGCGCAAAATGAAAACAAGAGCAATTTGGGTTAGAAAAGATGACCTATTACCCCAGATGAAGTGTAACATTGTTATTACTGCTTTAAAAGCTGAACACACATCTTCTAGTTGGTATCTAGACTTTGGATGTTCTAAACACATGACTGGTGATGATACAAAACTCTTAAACAAAACCATCTCTGCTGGAGGAAAAGTTATTTTTAGTGATGGAGTATCATCTCAGATCATAGGTAAAGGAACACTCCAAGAGAAAGGACTTCATGTTCTTGAAAAAGTTCTTCTAGTCAAAGATCTTAAGGCCAATCTACTTAGTATCTCGCAATTTTATGACTCAGATCATATTGTTACCTTTTCAAAGAACAATTGCAAAATTTTAAATGAAAAGGGTGAATGCATAGTTACAGGATTTAAGACTCCTGACAATTGTTATACTGTCATGAATAGTTCTCAAATCTATAATGTTGCCAGAATGGATGACAATGAGATATGGCATAATAGGATGGGTCACATAAATTACGATAATCTTAGTAGATTGACTTCTCAAGAAATAGTTAGAGGAGTTCCAAAAATCAAACCCATTTCAAACATTGTCTGTGGTTCCTGTCAGGAAGGAAAAATTATTAAGGCACCTCATAAGAAAGTCAAAGATATTTTTACCTCTAACCCCTTAGAGCTCATCCATATAGACCTAATAGGTCCCTCCCAAACTTTTAGTCTTTGTGGACACAGTTACATTCTTGTTATGGTTGATGACTTCACTAGATTTACTTGGGTAGCATTCTTAAAGAAAAAGTCTGACACTTTTCAAACTTTTTTAAAAATACTTCTTCGAATTGAAAATGAGAAGGACACTCAAGTAAATAGAATTCGTAGTGATAGAGGTGGAGGATTCAAAGACACTGGTATAATAGAGTATTGTGACTATAACGGTTACAAACATGAATTTAGTGCTCCTAAGACTCCTCAACAAAATGGTTTCGCTGAAAAAAAGAATCGTACACTCACTACAAGAAAAATGAGTATTAGGGACGGTAAAAAATCGTCCCTAAAAGTACAAAAACCGTCCCTAAAGAGTATTAGGGACGGTTTTTGCAACGGTAAAAATTCGTCCCTTATACTAGGCGTCCTAAATATTTTAGGGACGGATTTTACTGTCCTAAATTTTAATTCATGGACACTCTGCATTTGACATTAGGGACGAATTTTACCGTCCCAAATGGTGTTCCCGTGAAAAAATTCCGGCTCCCGCCAATTGTATTAGGGACGGATAAACCGTGCCTAATACTACTGAGATTCTGGCAACCCAATTAGGGAGGTAAAAACCGTCCCTAAAGGTAATTTCAATTGATGCAGAAATGGGCATTAGGGACGGTTTTACTGTCCCCAAAAGGTATTCTTAATTCGTACAAATAAGTATTAGGGACGGTTTATAACCGTCCCAGTTAATAAATAAAAAATTATCATAAATAGTTATATTATTATATGTTTTATGTTGCAATAATAATTGATGTCTAATATGCATTTTAAATCAAATCATCCGATCAAAAACACAATATAGCAAACACATTCATTGAAGCTCGTATCCAATAACAATTTCTTCCATTAAACTACATTCAAGTTGAAATATTTAAATGAGTACAAAATCATACTAAATAATAAGATATACAATTGTCAAAAAAATATCATCCCTAAATTATGATGATAAATATGGTTGTCACGCTTCAAAAACTTCTCTTAGTGTCGAATATAGTAGACACACTCAAAATCCTGTCTCTTCAACTTCTTGTGCACAACCTGCAATCAATAAATAATCATTTTATCAAAATAATATTATAGTAAAATAAAATATCCAAACATATTTACGATTCTTTACAATTTTTAAAAAAATTCGACAAAGTCTCATTTGTTTATACATCAAAACCAACCTGTTTAATGAACACAAAAGCTCGCACGACAATAAAAAAAATTAAAAAATCTCCCAAATCAACAATTCATTACAATTTTTAAAAAAATTCGGCAGTGTCTCCTTTGTTTATACATGAAAATCAACCTGTTTAATCAACACAAAAGCCCGCACGCCCAGTAAAAAAAATAAAACAACAATCTCGCATAATAACAATAATAATAAATAATAAATTTACCTCTCACAGACCATTGCTTCGTTCATGTGTTCCACGCGAATAAAATACCCCCCTAAAATGTTATCCTGCAAAACAATATAAGAAACAAAACAAAAAATATATCAGTATTCAAATAATGTTTAAACATAAAAGTCTAAATATGCATATAGTATAGTATATAATAGTACTAGCGGAATGCCCGTGACTGAAGGCACGTCAAAAATTTTGAAAACACGTAATTGCAAAATGGTGAAAATTTTCGAAATATGTAATTGCAAAACGGCAAAAAAAGAGTAATTTATAACAATTGACCATAATCTCCTTTATTTATAAACTATTCGCCCTGCTTAACAAACAACAAATAATCCAAAAACTTTCAAATAATCTAAATCCATCAAACAAATTCACATATAATATGAAATATACAATATTCATCAAATAAATTCTCATTGAGTCTCAAAAAAACAGTGTCAAAAGTTTTAAATAAATTGGGCAGAATCTCCTTTGTTTATTGGACTATCCACCCTTTTCAAGGGATAACAACAAATCCAATAATATAAAAAAAACAAATTCGCCTAACAAAAGCTTCAATGAAACAAACATCTTAAAAAAATAAATATATATATCACCCCCACCTATCACCCCCTCTCCTGCCACCCCAACCCGTCACCACTCATCCCCCGCACATCACCCCCTACCTGCTCCCCCCCCCCCCACACACAGATCTGCTGCTGCCCCCCACCCCACCCCACTTGTTGTTGCCCCCACCCCCTACCTACTACTGCTTCCCCCCACCCCTCCTCCCCCCCCCCACCACACCCCTACCTGCTGCTGCTACCCCACCCCCACCCCCTAGCTGCTGCTGCTGCCCCCCACCCCCTACATGCTGCTGCTGCCCCCCACCCCACTTGCGATTAAATCCGAGGTACAAAATGCAACAAATTCGGGAATCCCCTGTCCATGAATAGAGAAATAAATTCAATTTTGTAAATCCCAAGCAAACATTTAAATAGATTAAAAATTTTCTTTACCCGTAGTTCCACTCGACACAATCGCAAAATGAATCAAACCGAACGTATACCTATTGCATATCTACAAATCAATGAAAGAAAAAAAAATGACAATTAGGAATATTCAACCCAATACTCTAAAAAATGAATTTAACTGCTTATAAACACATGTCAAGGGTATAACAATAGTAGAGCAATGTTTGTTGTCGAATTTAATTGCTTATAAACATGTGCTAAGGGATAGAGCGAGAGAGATCAAGATGTTATAAACAATAGCAAAAGAAACTTTTAGAAAGAGCATAATGATATTAATAACAACATCTTGGATCGAAAATAAAGCTTGATGCAAAATCAACAGTTCAATTGATATATTCATGTAGATAATCTGTGATTAATCATCAAGAGCTCACTTTTTTATGTAAAGTGTGGTCAAATAATACTATTCCCAAAATGCATACACTAAAATGCAGAAATTTAAAGCAAAACCAAGTTGACTACTATTCCCAAAGCAATAATCGAATATGCAATAATATTTTTCACAAATGGCACAAAAGAGACCATCACACCCAGTTCAATAATTATCTCATGAAATGCAGCATATAAAGTATATATATAATTGTATATACTGCACATATACACAGTTGTATATATACTATATATGCAACATATATAGTATATATATAACTATATATGCATGTATATAACTGCATATATATGCACATTTATATATAGTTATATATATACATGTGTATGCAATATATATATTGCATATATATAGAGTATATATACTAGTATATATGCATGTATATAACTGCATATACATGCATATATATACAGTTATATATATGCATATGTGCCAGTATATATATGCATATATATGCATGTATATAACTGCATATACATGCATATATATACAGTTATACATATGCATATATACCAGTATATATATGCATGTATATGCAGTTATATACATGCATATATATGCATATATATACTGCATATATATGCATATGTATAACTGTATATATACTGCACATATATGCAGCTATATGTATGCAGTATATATACCAGTATATATACAGTTATACATATGCATATGTATGCAGTATATATACTCGTATATATGCATATATATAACTGCATATATATGCAGTATATATTCAGTTATATATATGCATATATACCATTATATATATGCATATATATGCAGTATATATATGCATACCGGTTGGAGTGAGGGAACTCCTCCGTTTTTAGGTTGACGAGAAACTTTCCTGTTCGAAAAAAGCATAAAGCTCGGTATTTTCGTAAAAAAGGGACGACCGACAAGTGCCTTGCCCTAATCGCTATTTTCGCAAGTTTATGTCGTACACTCCAATCGAGAGCCACGGGACTACGCTGTGTGTTCCTACGAGTCACATTGGTCCCGTGCGAGCTGTTCATGACTCTTACGGGACCGTTGTAAGGATGTTTTATGTTTTCACCCTTCGATGGCATGCTTTTATGCTTAAGTCTAATTTTTTACAAATTACGTCGTACACTACAACCGGGAGTCCCGTGTCTATGCGGTCGGTTCTTACGAGTCACATTGGTCCCGTGCGAGGTGTTGTGACTCTTACGGGACCGTTTTAATACTGTTTTACGTTTTCACCCTTCGATGGCATGTTTTTATACTTTAAGTCTATTTGTTTGCAAATTTACGTCGTACACTCCAACCGGGAGCCCCGTGACTATGTCGTTTGTTCCTACGAGTCACATTGGTCCCGTACGGGGTGTTCGTAACTCTTACGAGACCATTTTAAGGATGTTTTACATTTTCACCGTTCGATGGCATGTTTTTATGCTTAAGTTTATTTTTTTGCAAATTTACATCGTACACTCCAACCAGGAGCCTCGGGATTACGACGTATGTTCCTACGGGTCACATTGGTCCCGTGCGAGGTGTTCATGACTGTTGCGGGACCGTTTTAAGGTTGTTTTTTGTTTTCACCCTTCGATGGCATGTTTTTATGCTTAAGTCTAATTTTTTGCAACTTTACGTCGTACACTCAAACCGGGAGTCCTGTGCCTACGCGATCGGTGCCTACGAGTCACATTGGTCCTGCACGAGGTGTTCATGACTCTTACGGGACCATTTTAAGGTTGTTTAACATTTTCACACTTCGATGGCATGTTTTTACGCTTAAGTTTATTTTTTGTAAATTTACATCGTACACTCCAACCGAGAGCCTCGGGACTACGCCGTCTATTCCTACAAGCCACATTGGTTCCATGCGTGGTGTTCGTGACTCTTACGGGAACGTTTTAAGGATATTTTACGTTTTCACCCTTCGATGGCATGTTTTTATGCTTAAGTATAATTTTTTGCAAATTTACATCGTAAACTCAAATCGGGAGTCCCGTGACTACGCTGTCGGTTTCTACGAGTCACATTGGTCCCGTGCGAGGTGTTCGTGACTCTTACGGGACCATTTTGGATTTGTTTTAGGTTTTAACCCTTCGATGACATTTTTTATGCTTTAAGTGTATTTTTTGCGAATTTACGTCGTAGACTCAAACTGGGAGCCCCGTGACTTCGCGGTCAGTTCCTGCGAGTCACATTCGCCCCGTGCGAGGTGTTCGTGACTCTTATGGGACAATTTTCTGTTTGTTTGACATTTTCACCCTTCGATGGCAAGTTTTGATGCTTAAGTCTAACCTTTTGCAAATTTACATCGTACACTCCAACCGGGACCCTAGGCACTACGCCGTCTTCTCCTACGAGTCACATTGGTCCCGTGCGAGGTGTTTGTGACTCTTACGGGACCGTTTTGTGGCTGTTTTACATTTTCACCCTTCGATGGCATATTTTTATGCTTAAGTTTATTTTTTTGCAAATTTACGTCATACACTCCAACCGGGAGCCCCGTGACTACGCGGTCGGTTCCTACAAGTCACATTGGTCCCGTACGAGGTGTTCGTGACTCTTACGGGACCGTTTTAAGGTTGTTTTACATTTTCACCCTTCGATGGCTTATTTTTATGCTTAAGTTTATCGTTTTGCAAATTTACGTCGTACACTCCAACCGGGAGACGCGGGACTATGCCGTCTGTTCCTAAGAGTCACATTGGTCCCGTGCGAGGTGTTCGTGACTCTTACGGGACCGTTTTAAGGCTGTTTTATGTTTTCACCCTTTGATGGCATGTTTTAATGCTTAAGTTTATTTTTTTGCAAATTTACATCGTACACTCCAACCGGGAGCCTCGGGATTACGGGGTCAGTTCCTACGAGTCACTTTGGTCCCGTACGAGGTGTTCGTGACTCTTACGGGACCGTTTTAAGGTTGTTTTATGTTTTCACCCTTCGATGGCATATTTTTATGCTTAAGCCTATTTTTTTTTAAATTTACGTCGTACACTCCAACCGGGAGTCCTGTGTCTACACGGTCTGTTCCTACAAGTCACATTGGTCCCGTGCGAGGTGTTCGTGACTCTTACGGGACCATTTTAAGGCTCTTTTACATTTTAACCCTTCGATGGCATGTTTTGATACTTTAAGTCTATTTTTTTGCAAATTTACGTCTTACACTCCAACCGGGACCCCGTGACTACGTCGTTTGTTCCTACGAGTCACATTGGTCCCGTACGAGGTGTTCGTAACTCTTACGGGATCATTTTAAGGTTGTTTTACATTTTCACTCTTCGATGGCTTGTTTTTATGCTTGAGTTTATTTTTTTGCAAATTTACATCGTACACCCCAACCGGGAGCCTTGGGATTACGCCGTCTATTCCTACGAGTCACATTGGTCCCGTGCGAGGTGTTCGTGACTCTTGCGGGACCGTTTTAAGGTTGTTTTGTGCTTTCACCCTTCTATGCAATATTCTTATGCTTAAGTCTAATTTTTTGCAACTTTACGTCGTACACTCAAACCGGGAGTCCCGTGCCTACGCGGTCAGTTCCTACGGGTCACATTAGTCCCGTGCGAGGTGTTCGTGACTCTTACGAGACCATTTTGGGTTTATTTTACGTTTTCACCCTTCGATGACATGGTTTTATGCTTTAAGTCAATTTGTTTGCAAATTTACGTCATAGACTCAAATCGGGAGCCCCTTAACTACGCGGTCAGTTCCTACGAGTCACATTGGTCCCGTGCGAGGTGTTCGTGACTCTTACGGGACGATTTTCTGTTTGTTTTATGTTTTCACCCTTTGATGGCAAGTTTTGATGCAAAAGTCTAACCTTTTGAAAATTTACGTCGTACACTCCAACTTGGAGCCTAAGCATTACGCCGTGTTCTCCTACGAGTCACATTGGTCCTGTGCGAGGTGTTCGTGACTCCTAAGGGATCGTTTTGTGAGTGTTTTATATTTGCACCCTTCGATGCATGGTTTTATGTTTAATCCTATTTTTTTGGCAAATTTACGTCGTACACCCAAACTGGGAGCCCCGTGACTACGTGGTCGGTTCCTACGAGTCACATTGGTCCCGTGCGAGGTGTTCGTGACTCTTACAGGACCGTTTTAAGGCTGTTTTACATTTTCACCCTTCTATGGCATGTTTTTATGCTTATGTTTATTTTTTGCATATTTACGTCATACACTCCAACCGGGAGACGCGGGACCACGCTGTCTGTTCCTAAGAGTCACATTGGTCCCGTACGAGGTGTTCGTGACTCTTATGGGACCGTTTTGGGTTTGTTTTACGTTTTAATCATTCAATGACATGTTTTTATCCTTAAGTCTAATTTTTTGCAACTTTACGTCGTACACTCCATCCGGGAGCCATGGGACTACGCCGTCTGTTCCTAGGAGTCACATTGGTCCCGTGCGAGGTGTTCGTGACTCTTACGGGACCGTTTTGGTTTTGTTTTACGTTTTAACCATTCGATGACATGTTTTATATTCAGACTAATCAAGAATATCTTTAAGCTAATAAAAAATGGTTACCAATTAGTTTAATGTGGACCATTGCAGAGAAATTGACACGCCTTAAACCTAGAAAGTGCCAATCCATTGGATAATGCCTTCTTTTTCTAGTGTTCACCCTAACTATTCTTTGTTCAAAAGTTATGTACTACCCCCCCCCCCCCCACCCCAACTGGATGTGAAAAGAAACAAATGCGCCAACAATACCCATTCCATAAGGGGGCACAAAAGAATTAAAATTACGGGGTTTAGACATAAATAGGATCCAAGCCCAAAATAATTAAAAAATTGAATCAACGCATATTTGACTTTAAAATAAAGTTCATCATAGGTCTATCCATTACCTGGATATATTGTTACACCCAACGCCAATCAGAACCTTTCCTATGCTAGCAGCGATGCAATTTCAGATTACGTTTGATAGTAGTTCGACCACAACGTCAATGTATCCTATGACAGTGAAAAAATAATGAATTTTATGCAAAGAGTTATGTTCAATTAAAAAAATGGTAGAACCAAAAAAATGAATTCAAAACCAAAGGAAGAAAACCAGAGCTTGTTCAAAAGGGGCACACACACCTAACATCTTGATATAGCGCTAGAAAGTGTGAACTTGAAACAACATTAAAAAATTATAGTATCTTAAACATATAAACCATTTATAGAACTAAATCCAGAGATGGGATTACTATTCTCTTCTACAAAGAAAACACACAAATTTTGAGGTTAAACTAATTTTTGCATTATGATATTTCATTTTAACCCGAAAACCCCATATATAGCATCGTGCGTTCAAAAAAATGGGGAGAAAGAGATGAGTATACCTAGACAAAATAAAAATATATACCTAGACAAAAACTTTTTTTACGCCAATGTGGTCCTCGAAGACGTCATCTAAATATATATACCTAGACAAAATATAAATGAAAAAGATTGAATCACACCACAAACACAAATAAGGAATTCATTTCCTAAAATTTATCAAAAACCAAATTGTAATTTACAAATGAGAATACATACCTGAAGACTATCAATTAGATTTTCCATATCGGTGTAATCCTTAGGAGGCGTCTCAAAGATTATTCAAGATGGTCAACGATGCTCTTTAAAATACCTGATATCCCAAACTCCAATCATAAAATAAACAAAAAACTATAAAGATGAAAACATACCGAGAGCATATGAGTATAAAGATTTGTAACAATTTATATTTTTCTTTTATGTTTCTTTTTCTAATAAATACTGGTCTTCTCTATCCATTTTTCAATCATGAAATTGACTAATAATACCTTTATAACAGTCTTAAACGCACCTGCCATCAACTTCATTCCATCAGCCATTGAATTAACCAACACCTATTATCCCAAATTACAAGTGAAATTTGTAATCATAAAATTAACCAACACCTATTATCCCAAATTCTAATGAAAAAATCAACCACCACCTATTATCCTAGATTCTAATCATATAAATTATGTATATATATACTGTATATACTTTGTAAAAACATATATAATCTTATATAATCTGTATATACATGTATTAATGGAATCTAGATAAATTAATGTAGAAAAAAGAATAAAATTTACTGGGGGAGAGATTGGGACAGGGGAGGCAGCTAGGGCAGAGCTGAGGCGGAGCGGAGAAGGGGTGGGCTAGGGAAGAGGGAGAGAGCTCTGAAGAAGAGAAAGTGCTAAAGCAGAGGAAGAGAGAGCGAGAGAGCTCTGAGTCCGGCGGAGAGAGAGAGAAAGCGGGTGAATGGGGGAGCGAGATCTTAGAGAGAGCAGAGAGAGAGAGAGAGCGACGAGTCGGGCTGAGAGAGAGAGAAAGTGGGAGAATGGGGAAAATTTTTATGGTAAAATAAAAATTAAGGTGTGATTCATGAAAAGGGACGGTTAAATCCGTCCCTATACATTGATTTTGTATTTTTTGTCAAACAAATATAAGGGACAGTTATTAAAATATGCCCCTTTTGCTATACCAAAAGGGACGGTGATTACAATCCGTCCCTTTTGGTATAGCAAATGGGACGGATTTTAATAACTGTCCCTTTTGGTATAGCAAAAGGGACGGATTTTAATAACTGTCCCTTATATTTGTTTGTCCAAAGTCTAAAATTTTGAAATATAATAAAATGGACGGATTTTAAAACCGTCCTTTTTGGTATAGCAAAAGGGACGATTTTTAAAATCCGTCCCTTAAATTAGCCCGAAAAAAATTAGCGCTAAAATTCGTCTATACTTTAAGGGACGGTTTTAATTACCATCCCTTTTGATAAATACTAAAAGGGACGGTTTTTAAAAAACCATCCCTTTTGTTACATCAAAAGGGACGGTAATTAAAATCGTCCCTTTTGGTATAGCATTAGAGACAAAATGACACGGCCGTCCCTGATACTCTCATCCCTAATATTCATTTTTCTTGTAGTGACTTCAGGATATGGAACATGTTATGTTACATGCCAAGAGTTTGCCTAAATATTTTTGGATCGAAGCTATTCGTACTACGTGTCACATTATCAATAGGGTCTATCTTAGATAGAATTCTAAACAAAATCCTTATCAACATTAGTATAAGAAAAAACCCAATCTTAAGTACCTTAGAACCTTTGGTAGTACGTGTTATGTCTGCAAAGACAGAGAACACTTATCCAAATTTGAGTGCCGGGGAGATAAAGTTATTTTTTTAGGATACTCGCCTAACAGTAGAGCCTACCGTGTTTATAATCTTCGCACTAAAACCATGATGGAATCCATAAATGTGATTATAAGTGACACTATTGTAGAGAGTAAGACTGGTGAATCAACTATTGTGGAAGAGCCTATAAATGTTTTAGAAAATGACTCTCCATAAATAAATGATTCATTACCAATTGAGACACCTGGAGTACCTAACTGGGTTTCTAAAGATCATCCCATAGATAACGTTGTTGGTAATCCTAGTGAGCCTGTTCGTACAAGATCTCAATTAAGAAATTACGCTCATTATGAATGTTTTGTTTCCCTTGAGGAGCCAAAGAATGTAAATGAGGCATTGCATGACTCTCACTGGATTTTTGCAATGCAGGAAGAACTTCTTCAATTTATCATTCATGATGTTTGGTATCTTGTACCTAGGCCTAATCACAAAAGGTTATTGGCACACTTTGAATTTTTAAAAATAAATCTGATGAAAGTGGGATAATAATTAGAAATAAAGCGAGATTAGTTGCTCAAGGATATTCTCAAATTGAAGGAATAGATTTTAATGAGACCTTTGCTCCTGTTACTCGTTTAGAATCTGTTCGTGTTCTCTTTGCCATATGTTGCTACTTGCATTTTACACTTTATCAAATGGATGTCAAATATGCATTCCTTAATGGAATATTGACTGAGGAGACCTATGTATAGCAACCAAAAGGGTTTATAGACCCTCAGTATCCAAATCATGTATTTCGTCTAAAAAAGGCTTTGTATGGCCTAAAACTAGCGCCTAGAGCCTGGTATGAGCACCTTTCCAAATTTCTCTTAGAAAAAGGTTTTAAGAGAGGTGGAAATGATCAAACTTTATTTATCAAACATTTTGACAAACACATCATTATAGCTCAACTTTATGTTGACGATATTATCTTTGGATCAACTTCTCCCTCAGAAGTTAAATCATTTTCTGAAATTATGCATAAAGAGTTTCAAACATCTCTTTTGGGGGAGTTACAATTTTTCTTAGGTCTCCAAGTCAAAAAAAAATCAGAAGGATTATTTGTTTCGCAATCTAAATACGCATTAGAGATTGTCAAAAAATTCTGCCTTGAGAGTGCTAAAGACGTTAAAACTCCCATGAGTACTACGGTCAAACTATCTAAAGATGAAACTGGAAAATCTATAGATCCAACTCTATATCGTAGTATGATAGGAACCTTGTTATACCTTACTGCCTCGCATCCTGATATAATGTATGCTGTTTATGTATGCGCTCGTTATCAAAACAATCCTAAAGAGAGCCATCTTTCTTCTGTTAAAAGAATTATTAAATATGTAAAAGGCACTCTGAACTTAGGACTTTAGTACATTAGTGATACACCTAGCACTATAATTGGGTACACTGATGCTGATTGGGCTGGGTGTATTGATGATAGTAAAAGTACATCAGGAGAATGTTACTATATAGGTAATAATTTGGTAGGATGGAGTAGTAAGAAACAAAATTGCACGTCTCTCTCAACAGCTGAATCAGAATACATAGGCGCTGGAAGCTGTTATGCTCAATTACTTTGGCTTAAACAAATGCTAAGTGATTATGGTATTCAAGAAAAATAATTACGATTTGCAAATCGCAGATATGTTTACCAAACCTTTAGATTACAATAGATTTATTTATTTGCGTAAATCAATAGGTATGGTGTGTGCTGATTAATCTCTTTGTGCTACATATATTTTTCCCTTTCTCTATTTGAGACAAAATGGGGGAGAAATTTGAGTCTAATGAATCTTCTTACATATTCTAAAGTACTTGATCTTAGTGATTCATTATAGGATTCTGTACAGTTAGTTTCAACATTTCTAATAAGGTATTCAATTGTAAATAGTTGAGTTATTTACTTTTGTTTTCTAGGAAATGGGTAGATAGAATTTTTATAGGAATAGGTTTTCCTTATTTTTGTTGCCCTACGAGTCCTAGATGACTTAAAGGACATTTTTTCTCATATTTACAAAGAGGGAGATTGAAGCACCTTATACTCTTGACTCATTTGAGTCTGTATTGTATAAATGTTAATCTAGTTTGGAAATTGTGACAAAATTGTGTCAATCCTAGAAACCAAAGAACCTCTGAGATTGGTTTTGCCAATTTATTCCTCTTGATTGATTGATCTAGATACTTTTACCAACACTCACACACATTAGAATTGCATTCATGCATTGCACATTGCATATTAGTGTGTGTGTATATATGTTGAGTGTGTTTAAATCCCAAAAATTGATTTTTAATATTTTTGGGAATTTTATAAACTTTTAAAATAAGGTTTTTATTAATTAAAATTTGGTTGTAAAAGTTTTGGGGTCAATCTGGTATTTTGGATTGTTGGTTTCATTGGCTGAAAGTTCACTAGGGTAGAATCTGAAAGCGCTAGAGACTATAGGGTGTGCTATGTAATTATTTTCGGTGCACGTGGAACAACCAATCAATTGCCTACACCTGTTGAGCTATTATCGAACCATATTGTATTTTCTCTGTGAGACGATTGTTTTGCGTTGTTTCAACCCTTGGATTAGTTTTAATCGATGATCTGCATGCCTTCTTTTACAATTCTGGTGAAACCAACTTGAGCCAATCAGAATCATTTTAATCATCGCCTCTGTTTAAACCATTGGATCAAGGTAAATCTTCTAAGACCAGATCCTAGCCCTTGATTTTGGTCTATTGTCTCGAATCTTCTCAGCCTCCTATAAAAGGAACCCTTCTCTCAGCCATCTGAGACTTTTGCCACTTTGTTCATTCAAGTGAGAAAGAGAGAAGAGAAAGATGAGAGAAGAAAGAAGAGAGAGAGAGAAACCAGAGTTAGGAAACCCTAACCTTAAAGCGTCCAAAACTATTTTCAAACCTTAGTCTCTTTAAAAACCATTTTTATACCAAACACAACCTTGCGTGTTTGAGAGATTTTTAGTGATTGGTTTGTTAGTTTTGTTGCTGTAACCTCTCCGTTCTCAGATCTTGTTATCAACTTAAACATCTTTTTAGATTTGTGTTTCTTATTTTATAGAAATCTTAGATCTAAGTCATTGCATGTTATATTACACATATATCTACATTTTTAGTTTCTCATATTGAGAAAATATTTGTTGATTTATTTCAGTAAATGTTTTTAACTTCGAAATCAACAAAATCATTTTCTGTTTCGAGTTCTTTTGAAACAAGACCTTCGACCTAGTTAGAATCGCACTTGGTGATTTTCAATCTCAAAAATATTTTCAAAACTTGAGATTGATTAAGATCTTGATACGTCTTCCGAGCAAGATAGCCGTGGATTCTGGGATTATAATAAAGGTCAAATAAGCTTAAGTTTTATGAGAAGAGAGAAATAGAAAATCACAGCATGTAGATATCATATGTAATTTGATAAGAGTGTTTGTATAAAATAAGACATCATTGTGTGTGTGTGTGTGTGTGTGTGTGTGCATGCATGTGTTAGAAAGCACCTTCACAAACACTATCACCCTACCACACTAAAAGTGTTGGTAATAAGATCTTAAGAACAAGAGTCCACGTAAAGAACTTGAACAAATTTGAAGTTAGCAAACTGGGAGAACAACATCAACAAACAGAACTGCAGAGAAGTTGAAAGGACACCAGTGGGAACATTCCTAAACTTTTATAGGTGTGATTTGTGTGCATGTGTGTTATATAGTTTGTAACTGTTATAATTTATTTTAGTGGAATTTTTGGTTTACTCCGTAGAGGGAGTCGTGGATGTTTCCTCAGTTGGGTGAGGTTTTACCACGTAAAAAATCCCTTGTTCTTAATATTTCTACATCTCCTCATTTAATTCTTGGTTGTGCTGAGTTTAAAGTTTTTAAACTGATTTATTAAACCTGTTAACAAATATTGAAAAGATCTCATACATATTTTTGTTAAACACATCTTGTGATTAATTTGATTTGGTTTTAAGAAAGAGTAATGAAAAGTTGTTTAATATATATATTTTTTTTTACATTTTGAAACAGTTTTAAGAAATACAAAAATTATTTTAAATGTTGTAAAATTAAAAAAAAAGTTTAAAAATAACGAGTGCCATTGGCGCAGACCTTTAAAAATAAGAGAATATTGGGTAAATGGGTGCTTGAGGGACTAAATAAGTTGAAAATAATTAAAAACATAATTTTTTATTAGATTAGTTTCTTAATGCAAAAATACAAAAATTATTTTAATTGTTGTAAAATTAAAAAAAAAAGCTTAAAAATAACGAGTGCCGCTAGCGCGGACCTTTAAAAATAAGAGAATATTGAATAAATGGGTGTTTGAGGGACTAAATAAGTTGAAAATAATTTAAAACATAATTTTTTATTAGATTAGTTTTTTAATGAAAAAATACGAAATTATTTTAAATGTTGTAAAATTAAAAATAACTTTAAAAATAACCAGTACCGCTGCCGCGGACCTTTAAAAATAAGAGAATATTGGGTAAATGGGTATTTGAGGAACTAAATAAGTTGAAAATAATTAAAAACATAATTTTTTATTAGATTAGTTTTTTAATGCAAAAATACAAAAATTATATTAAATTTTGTAAAATTAAAAAAAAAAGTTTAAAAATAACGAATGTCGCTGGGGAGGACCTTTAAAAATAAGAGAATATTGGATAAATTGGTTTTTGAGGGACTAAATAAGTTGAAAATAATCAAAAACATAATTTTTTATTAGATTAGTTTTTTAATACAAAAATACAAAAAATATTTTAAATGTTCTAAAAATTAAAAAAAAAAGTTTAAAAATAATGAGTGCCGCTCGCGGAGACCTTTAAAAAAAATAGAATATTGGTAAATGGATGTTTGAGGGACTAAATGAGTTAAAAAAAATTATTAGATTAGTTTTTTAATGCAGAAATACAAATATTATTTCAAATGTTGTAAAATTAAAAAAAAAAGTTTAAAAATAACGGTGGCCGCTAGTGCATACCTTTAAAAATAAAAGAATATTGAGTAAATGGGTGTTTGAGGGATAAAATGAGTTTAAAAAAAATAATTGAAAAAACAAATAAACTATTCTAATAAAAAAATATTTTTTATAATTGTTTTTAACTCATTTTATGTGAAAAATAAAATAAATAAATAAAGGGGCATCCCTGTGCTAACCCGGGGTAACACCCGGGTAGCCTAACATTATTCTTTAAGAAAAGAGTTTCTTCAAAAATTAGTTTGATGTTACTTAAATAGTTTAATTTTATATTAAACGGTTTTAGTAACAAATTTTCACATATAGCATGTTAACAATATAAATCGAGATTGTCTACTTAACGGGCTTAAATATAGTGATTAAGGGACCCGAGGGGGCTAAAATGCGTAGGTTCGATGGATGAAATACGCAATATTTGCGTATTATCACACCCTATAACTTACACATTGCTAGTCCCTAGCAATGAAATAGGATGCAATAAGAACTACAAGCAAACCAAAAGCAGGAGATATTACAAAAGTATGGTATAAAAGCATAAGGCCACTTTCGCGGGCGATTCGATTGCATTTAGCATATGCAATAAGCCGTTAAATCCCTAGGCCACCCTAGTGGACGAGTTTCGTCTCATGAGGGTTTTCAGGGATGGTACCCACAAACATCATATGGTTTCCTCAAAATAAGCCCAAGCCAACATGCGACAAGCCCAACAATGGTGAAAAGGATTTCATACGCATTATTAGCAAAGTGAATGAATTCAAACAAAAGTCCAAATCATTAACATTTTAGAATGCACCTCATATAATTGAAACTTTAAAATATGGGAGGGGGAGCGAGCACATGCAAAGTGTGATTTGGCGAAAAACTTAAATAAACCGAATAAACGTTAAAGCAAGCATACATTCAATCCTCACGGGCATTACACTCATCAAGAGAATTCACTCGAAACAGGGAGGTAACACACGGAACATGCGGGCTAAAGAGTAATAATAAATGGAAACTAGGCCGCACACATATCACAAATGAAGAACACTATATAGAAAATAAAAACTGAAATCTCAGTGAAAGATACCGCGCATTAAAGGAGGCGAAATGCATTTTCACAGATTATCAAAAATATTATGACTTTTAAATTACATCAACCTAAGATCACATAGGACTTTACTAGGGTTGTAATGTAGTTAGGCTATGGTACAAAATGAAGGAATGTATATACGGATTCAAAGTGTTCGGGATTAAAACTCGGGATAATGGGAAAATGCGGGCAATATCAAAATTGGAAAATAAGTTCCAAAACGGCATTAGATATAGCATCGGGGAGAGTAATCAAAGATTATTGAACTATATACAACTTTCTCTTTCTTTCCTTTTCTTCTTTTTCTCATTTTTTCTTTTGTTTTCTTTTGCTTTTTGCTTTCTCCTTTTCATCACTTTTTTCACTTTTTCTTTTCACTTGTCAAACTCTCGTATGCCTAAATTGCAACCGACATCACAACAACAACATTCAATCCCAAGTAATATTCCAAACAAAGGTATGGAAAGTGTATGTATGGTTTAAAACTCCAATTTAGAGTTGGTTATGGGAATTTGGGTTATGAAATGAAGGGCTATATTTAGGCTCAAAGGGGTTAACGAGGGTAAACATATAAGGGTGAGGTCAAGGCTAATATGGGTGATATAACAAAGAATGCCTATGATCATTTCACAAAGTTTACGCAATTATCGAATCAAAACAATATATGAAAATCATGCTCAATAACACATTTCAAGTATGAACTCAACTAATGAACGATCAAATGAAAGAATGGTGAGATTACCAACGAATTCAACGTTTTCAAAGAGGAAAGAATAGTGTATACACTCACAAATGACGAAAGGTACAAAGCTTACTCGGTGTAAGTATATACAATGCAACAAAAGATTACCGAGTTATCAAAATATTAAACCAAATCAATAGAATGATAAAAGTGCATGTGCTCAAGGGATTAAAGTTTAATTCATGAAGTTATTCATAATATAAATAATGGTGACTAACGTCTAATAACTTCTAAAATCGAGAACATGAATCATTGGGTTGTCTATTGGATCAGGCAATTATTGAAATTTATCATTGGAAATAAAGGCCATATGCCCAAAAAGGGACAAAAAAGAAAGAAAATATTTTTGAAATTTTTGAATATTGAGATTAATGGGCTTAAATATAGAGATTAAGGCACCCGAGGGGGCTAAAATGCGTAGGTTCGACGGATGAAATACGCAATATTTGCGTATTATCAGCCACAGTTCCCCCCGAAAGTTCCCGTTCCATACCATAACGGCTCACCCCTAATTGTAGATGCTATGACCTGGGGATTATACTCACCTTGCATTTGCTAGCCAGGGGACTCACCCACATCACGCAACCTCCTAAGATAGCATTAATATTTGTATGCTCTACTACAAAAATTATTATTCACACAAATATTTATAGATTATATATATATATATATATATAGTAAACCCAGGCTACCGGTGTACTTGATCCATACACAAGCCTTATGCTTTACTATAAATATTATTCACACAAATATTTATATATCATATATATACTACACATATATATTAAATCCGGGCTACCAGTGTAATACATCCCCACACAAGCCTAAATCATTCAAGTCTACAATCCGACTTAATTTCAATTAATTATACACTAATTAATTCCATGATCTTGGTGTCACCCTACCAATTATACCCGAACTCTCTCTATCGGACCGAAATTCAAAATTCCCAATGCATCATTCAATTTCATTCAATTAAGTCTACCCATGTAATTAACAACGTTTTAAATCCCTCAATCATAAACCTTAGTTCTCCAAATTAATTAATCCTCTATTCAATCCAAGCGTAAATATTCACAATCTTAAACCCTAGATTATAACCATAATTGTAGATTCACCCAATATAGAAACTATTTAACTCAAAACACATAACAGGTCTGAAACACGGGAGGGGGGAATCTGACATAATACAATAGGTTGTTCTAGCGACCATCTATGTCATTTGAACGACAATGACTGTCATTTGAATGAGATACCAGGTCATTCGAACGACCCTGGTATCTTCCCCCTTCTCCAATCTGCCCAAAAAAAACATTTCGTCATTAAAATAGTGAAAACCTCAATTCTATACCGATTCACCCGCAAAGCCTTCCAGGATTAATCCTAAATCCACCCATTTGACCTACTCCATCTAATCACATCAATTACATCAATCGGGGCATCAAATTAACCAAATCTTAACATCTCTATAGATTTATAACTCCCAACCATGAAATCTCTAATTTCTAATGTAAAATAAATGCTAACATATTAATTTATTCCCACCTTTTTAATATGAATAGGAAAAATGTAAATTAACAATTACAAATTAAACCACTTGCCTTGGATTGTAGAATCAAGTCCTTTGATGAAGATGTTGGGTTAGATTTAAGGATCTCCTCTTGTTCTTGAAGTAATCGCCCCAAATCCCCAAATTCTCTTTCAATGGTTCCCCTCTAAGGATGTCCCCAATTCTAGTCTTCTAAAATGACTTAAAGTTGTCTTACCCTCTCACATTTAGGGTTAATAACTCTAATCTCATTTTTGGGCCTTCTAAAAAGGGCCCAAACTCTTAATTAGGAGCTCAATTGTGTCTAGAAAGGTCCCGAAACCCAATATATACATATGGCTCCTCATTTTGGACTATTTTGACCCTACCGGACTCACCCGTGTGCTCAAAATCGACATCCGAATTAATTTATAACATTTTCCAAATTCTTGACCTCAAAATGCGATAAAAAATAGTCCAAATAACAAATCCTTAATTTGAAAAGTTAATAAATTCCTCAAATTAAAAAATATCACATCTAACGAATTAAATTCCTCCCAATAAAATAAATTATTTCTCTCCCAACATATTGTTTAATTAAAGGTCCTTGAATTTCTAGGGTGTTACATACTTCTCCCCTTACAATGGAATTTCGTCCTCAAAATTTAGATAAACTTAGTACTCTCGGTGTTAACTAGCACCATAATCACCTACTTTTAGTCATGCTACCTAGTCCTTAAGTGAATGTACTTAACCAAAGCTCCCATACACCTTGTACCCATGCATAACTGAACGAAATAAAAAAAATGGCGTTTACTAGCCTCTAAAATGTAATATAACTTCAATCTCAAAGTCATAACATTCCAACTACCCTCCTTTTGGCTTAAAGGTATACATAACCACTCTTATGTTAAAAAGACAACACACACCACTACGCCCTTACAATCACCGATTTCCTTGCTCAAAATTTATCCCTAAGCTATAACACCCTGCTCTACAATAAGTACAACCACCCTGAATCACATAAAAAATGTCCCTATTCCCCAGGATTTAAATTAACAATTATGTACCACATTTTAACATACATAATCATACACATACTCTAGACCCTATCTCAGGTGAAACCTAGCAATGATAATTAATACCCTAGAATCGCGAGCACCCAGACTTGCTACAACTTTACACTTTAACCCCAAACTATAGCTACACAGTTGAAACTTGAAAAAACATCCACGTTATTCCCATAATTATCAAAAGTATAAATCTGTGTATAATGCAACCTTCTTCTTAGTGTACCTCCCACTCTCTTGTGGTTAACAACAAATAACCCGCCATGACACGGTACCTAAATATATATATTCTATGGATATTTTGGCCAACACGTCCACTAATATCCATCTCACTTGTGAATCCTAATGGCAACAAACCACATGTTGTGACGCAATCAATGTCACTTCTAAACATACCCCCACAGTGCCACATTTCATAACCCGAGGAACATCTTATTCCCATTCCTTTATAGTATACAAAAAATCACCGCCTTTGCATCTTCTCTCTGAATTTGTTAAGTATCTTCATAATAGAGACTCTGGTTCCTCATAGGGTTCCCATACACCCTATATCTCGTGCATTTTTGCACAAACCTCCGATCATCAAATACGTAACCATATTTATCTTTAGTTCCACTCCCGTATTTTTGAGGTGGTTATATCCTCCAAATGTTTCTAATGACCTTACTATTTACATGCTCCACTAACCCTATCCCTTAGTCACTCTCCGCTCAACGTATTTCCTCCACACTTCCCTAATTATCATTAAATTAAATGACCCAGACTCCAATAACGTCTTCCCACTTTTGACATTAAGGCTTATGCATATAACAGCCCCCCTCCCCAGCAAAACCCAAAATAACTTTTCCCCAAGGCACTATTCCTCAGCATTATCGGTCCTCGAATTCCGTGAAACCCAAAACATACAACCAAGACACTCAAACTCTATCCCTATACTCATAAACCTAATCATGGACTCCTGTTCCTCTAAAGGAGTCATATATTACTGCGCTCACACTATCACCAAGTCCTTAGAGCTAAATATTAATAAGAGCTAGCTTTCTCTGCTCCATGGCAACCCAACATACTCTGAATGTCATCAGTAAAAGTCCCTATGAACTAGAATCTGGTATAACTAGACAATTGTACTCTCTAAAGTATATTTCAGAAAAATATTGCTGCAAGCTCAACCTCTTTTAGGTGGGACATCACAAAAGTATACATTTTGTCCTGGAATAACAATCAGGATAGCCTTGCTATAACCTCCCACCATTGCGAACTCGTCCGTACCCAAGATAAAACCATACCTCGAATATCACCCCTCAAATGAGCAAATCCTTTAAAAAATATATCATCTCAATGCATCCACCCATTCCTTTACAGGTGGAACTGAAGAGCACCCCGCTACTCTATAGAAAATATACACATACTAGTGATATTAACAATACCTCCAGTAAATCTGATTCTCACATAAATATAGTACTAATACATCACTGTGACACACTCGCATCACACAAAATAGACCCCAATCCTCTCGGACTAAACTCGTAGTCTCGACTCTCCATAACATTGTCGGCTCAATGGTTACTAGACATAACACCGTCGTCCTAACCAAAACAAAAACGTTTCTAATGGATGCCTTTGCTAGACTTGCCGCTCCTGTCCCCTGACTCATTATAGACAAGATCCACCCAAGTGTTTATATTCTTATACACATAAGACACCTCTCTGTGTCATTCCATTATTTCTGCCCCCACCGTCCATGTCGGGGTTGTCCTTCTCACAGACCTGGTAGTCTTGACCCTACTCACTACCCCAAATTTCCCTTTGGATTCGTTGATCCCATAAACTTATTGATGACCCTAACTGAATCCACTGTCACTTGGTAGAAATTATATTTATCTCTCAATCATAAATCTGGGTTCTCTACCGGGTATCACTTCCCTTAGTGCCTCACTAGCACAAACATCCAATCTTACTCTTCTGATAGATTCCCTAAATCCTTTAGCTCCCCTCTCTCTCTCGAGAGCATTGATACCAATTGTAAATGTACAACCTTGATGACAATGACGCCAGTCATTTTATCCAGATCTCATATTCATGCTTATATATTCTACCCACGAGTCTATTATCAACTTATAACCCCGACTTGATTCTTCGTATCCCTCTCATCAGTTATGAAGATTGAAAACTCTGTCACTTTCCTTCACATCCAGCCACTGTCCGACCCTTTTTAGAAAATTACTGAAATTTTATTTGCCTCCCTATTTAACCTCTAGTGAGAGGATTCGCATAAATTCGCAGCCCAACTCATTGTTATTCACGACATGTCCCCATGAGTGTGGCGAATGACTCTCATCACCCCATACTGCTTCTATGAGAAAACTTCTTTGCCCAAAATTTAAACTTGAGTGTCACTACACTTTACCATATGTGATCCCACTTGGATGTTCTCCATCCCCTGTTAAATCACCCTTCCGCACCTCCCTCTAATTCTAGCTGATTTGTTCTTCTGAAATAAAATCTTCTTCGACCATTACCCCTTGTCGTCTACACTTGGGGTTTTAACTTTGTACCATCGTCCTTCCCGATGGATCTTGGGTAACTATTGCACCCCAATGGTTACTTTAACCTCAATTGTTGGAACAATATGGTGACTCCTACCGCGTCACTATTTCCAGAATACTCCATGTTCCCTACTGAGTCCTCCCTCCTGAAATCTTTCTAACGTCTCACGCTTGTCGTTTTAAAATGGTCGGTCTGCCATGCTTGACCGAAACCGTATATGAATCACATGAACTATACATAATAGTATGAGAACGTAAATCTCATATGTAAAGGAATACAATAATCCTATAATAAGGCTTTATATCAAAGAACGCTACGTTGAAACGTGAAAAGCCACATAGATCTTAAAGACACAAGAACCTGATGCTCTGATACCATCTATGACACCCCGTCTCGTAAAATATCAGGTGATCAGTCCTATATCAAATTAAACAGGAATCTCATTTGGTTCATTCTTAGCATCATTGTCAAAAACTTTTTAAATTTACTAACCACCTAGTATTTAAGTGACATGGTGTCAAATTTTATCTTTTTTTATTAAACCTCACTAAAAACATGTGAAATAATATATATAATAAATCATACACGCAATCACTAAATCAAACACTAGTGAAAATGAATATTTACAAATCCTTGTCGAGGAAACCACCGGCTATAAAACTTAAATAGCAAAAATATACACCACAAGAATAATAAAACCGGTACATCATCTGGCTGGAACAAAACTAAAAACTAGGGCAAAATGGCCAAAGAAAATACTGACTACATCCTACTCAAGCAATGGTACGAGTGAAGAGGCTAAGTCAAAGTCCTTCAACATCCACATATGTCGTAGTTGTGTAACCCTGGAATAGAAGAATTCTGGCGTCCCTGTAGTTGGACACCTAAAAGGTTTTGAAAATATTTTTATAATAAGGGTTAGAACCCAAAAAAGTTTGAATATATTTAGCAAGTGAATTTAATTGCAATAAATTGAAATGCATGAATGTTCTTAATATTTAATTAGTGCCGCACACTCTCTCAAGGACACGCACCTCACTCCTCGACTAATGTGCACGCCTAACATAACTATACGTGACCCATCTAGCTAACTACCCCGTAATTAGTATTGTAACATATATCCCACAATTTCCCACTACTCCATCCCTAGTGAGTTTAGTATACTTTATAAGTTATTAATCATATTAACATATTTAAGTCATTTCTCATTTAATACCATATAATATTCTCACGAGTTATATTAGTTATACGATTCTCATCATGTATATGAGTTATAAGTTATTATTCACACTAACTTATATAAATCAATTGTCATTTGATACCATATAACAATCTCATAAGTTATATCATTTATATATTTCACACCATGTATTTATCCGTATATAAATCCGCAGCATATATACGTATCACTATATCTCAACATTCACACGCATGTCGGATATAAATTCTATCACGCCCGCGTAAGAGGTGACCGTAGTTCCCCTTGAAAGTACCCATTCCATACCATAACGACTCACCCCTAATTATAGACGCTATGACTTGAGGATTATACTCACCCTGCATTCTCTAGCCAGGGGACTCACGCACATCGTGCAACCACCTAAGATAACATTAATATTTTTATGCTTTACTATTCACACAAATATTTGTAAATCATATATATATATATATATATATATATATATATATTAAACCCAGGCTACCGGTTTACTTCATCTATACACAAGCCTTATGGTTTAGTATACATATTATTCACACAAATATTTATAAATCATATATATACTACACATCACCGTATATGTATTAAATCTAGTCTACCGGTGTAATACATCCCTACAAAAGCCTAAATCGTGCAAGTCTACAATCTGACTTAATTTCAATTAGTCATACACTAATTAATTCCATTATCTTGGTGTCATCATACCAATTATGTCCGGACTCTCTATATCGGCCCGAAATTCAAAATTCCCAATCCATCATCCAATTTTATTCAATTAAGTCTACCCACTTAATTAACAAGGTTTCAAATTAGTCAATCATAAACCTTAATTCTCCAATTTAATTAATCCTCTATTTAATTCAAGGGTAAATATTTACAAACTTAAACCCTATATTATAACCATAATTGCAGATTCACCAAATACATAAACTATTTAACTCAAAATACATAACAGGTCTGAATCAGGGGAGAGGATGAATCTGACAGAATACAGTAGGTCTTTCAAGCAACTAACCGTTTTGTTCGAACGACAATGGTTATCATTTTAATGAGATACCAGGTCGTTCGAATGACCTTGGTATCTTCCCCCTTCTCCAATCTGCCCAAAAAAAATATCTGGTATTAAAACAGTGAAAACCTCAATTCTGTACAGATTTAACCGCCAAAACCTTTCGAGATTCATCCTAAATCCACCTATTTGATCTACTCCATCTAAGGACACCAATTACATTAATTAGGGCGTCAGATTAACCAAATCTTAACATCTCTACAAATTTTTAAATCCCCACCATTGAATTCCCAACTTCTAATGTAAAAAAAACCCTAACACATTAATTAATTCCCACATTCTATAATACGAATAGGAAAAATGCAAATTAACAATTGCAAATTAAACCACTTGCCTTGGATTGTAGAATCAAGTCCTTTCACGAAGATGTTGGGTTGGATTCAAGGATTTCCTCTTATTCTCGAAGTAATCTCCCAAAATTCCCAAATTCTCTCCTAACGGTTCTCCTCTAAGGCTCTCCCCAATTTTAGTCTTCTAAAATGACTTAAGTTGCCTTACCCTTTAACATTTAGGGTTAATAACTCTAATCCCGTTTTGGGCCTATGGGCCTCCTAAAAACGGGCTCAAACTCTTAATTAGGAGATCAATTGTGTCTAAAAAGGTCCCGAAACTCAATATATACCTATGGCCAGTCATTTCCGACTATCTTGACCCTACCGGACTCACCCGCGCCCTCAAAATTGACATTCGGGTTATTTTATAACATGCTCCAAATTCTTGACCTCAAAATGCGACGCAAAATAGTCCAAAACATAAATCCTTAATTCGTAAAGTTAATAAATTTCTAAGATTAAAAAATGTCACAACTCACGAATTAAATTCCTCCCAATAAAATAAATTATTTCTCTCCCAACATATATTTTAATGAATGGTCTTTGAATTTACGGGGTGTTACAGATAGTAAAATGTGTGCATTAGGTGTGCACTGTAGATGCGAGGTGAGTTAAATCTCATGTGAGTGCGACCGGTAAATTAATTGTAACGGTAATTCACTGCATATTTTTATTTAAATCATTTGAATACTTGCAAAATATTTTTATATGTTTTCGGGCTTTGACCCGTTGACAAATCTATATCTGTTTTCAAAACCCGAAGTGCGCAGTAGCAGCAGGGACAATAAGGTTAGATCTCTCATGTTGTTGTGAGAAGTTGCGTGGATGCTACGAAATTGATTTAGCCGCTCCAGTCTCTTTCTATCTAGATGGGATTCAGTTCATTCCTACTATTTTTCTTTTGGGTGTGTTTCCCGTAATTGGATAGGATTTTATTTATATCAGAGATAATTATTGATCAGTTTTTTTTTTCGTTGGATGATTACTTGTAGTGACCGATGGTTTATTCAACCGACGTTAATTATTTATGCATATCAATTATTCAATCATTTTATTTATATGTATGGTTTCATTTATTGTATATTTATGTTACTTCTTGCAATAGTGATGCTGAGAATGAAATTATACTTGATTCCATCTTTGTTTTAATAAAAAAATGATCACCCGGTATTAGAATAGTCGGGTGTCACATTATCCTAGCAGATAATTTATTAAAAAGTGTGTAATTCTAATTTTTGAGAGTTTGTGAACGTTTTAAAATTGATTTTTCTAAAAGGGTAATTTTGAAATTATATTTGGATGATAGTTTACTTGCAATTTTAATATTATCTTGGATGATTTTAAATGAATAAATTAATAAATTAAAATAATTAATATATAAGATAAAGTCTCATCTCTTGTTTGTTCTCACATTTATTTACCCCAACCATCTCTTATTTTAGTTTTTATTAGTTAGTTTAGTTTCAAGTATCTTCCCATTTGGTTAGATAAATTTCCCTTGAAATATTATTTTAAAAATCATAATTATTTTTATTTTTCTCCTATCCTCATTAAGAAGTTGGATTGATACCCCTTACTGGCCATATAGATGTTTTAGTGTATTTTGTAGATTCAAAGGAATTTTTGATTGATGAGTCTTTGCAAAAACGACATATACACAAAGGGCGAGCTATATGTGATGTTGTTTACCCGAGATCTAATACGGAATATTAGTATTTTTGTCACAGTTTTTTTTATTTCTTAGACATGGTAAATAGTCTTATAAATAAATAAAACTTTGTCTAAATTTTTTAAATTGCTTACACTTATTTGTGTTGAAAAAATACTTTTTTGATTTAAATTATACACAATTCAATACTTTGCACGAGTTCGCGAGTACATGTGCGTGTATATATATGTATGTGTACGTGTGTGTATGTATGTGTATATATTAAAATGTATAACACTATTTTGAACAAGTTCATTATATTGTGACAAAAAATATTTTGAAGTTAAAATTATTCTTCTCGTGAAACATAAGACTTAGCTGTGTTTTTGGAACAATACGTATGAAGTTGGTGTGAAATTGGTATTCTTCTCTTCATGTGTGTTGAGTGATTATTTATATTCTTAAAAAGACTTGGTGACTTTGGCATGCAATGGGTGTTGGTGTGTGCGTGAAATAAAATAAAGTATCAAATACCAAAAAGTCTCTCAAATATTTTTTAGGACACATTTAGTCCAGGTCTTTTATTTTGTACTAAAAACTCCGTCAAGCACCAATTTAAATAATATTCTCTTATTTTTAAAGGTCTCCGCCAGCGGCATGGTGAAATACGTTTTGGAGCAAAAAGAAAAGGATTGGACTAATCGTGTATTAAAAAATGTTCAAGGGACTATTTAGTATATGCCCAAATAATAAATATTTATAATTTTTATTTCTTGTTATATTTGTAAAAAAAAAACTTAAATTTCAATTAACGGCCACGCATGATCAGGTTTTATTGTTTTATATTTGTAAAATTCTCTACTGTTTTAAAGGACTCCTTATACTTATCGGATTGTGATCTCCAGGAGTTTTGAATATATGGGAAAGGTTTTCATAATTCAATTCGGATTCCAACTCCCACTTTAAAAACAAAAGTGATACTATATATACACATGCACCACCACAACTTTGTTCATTATTAAAACGAGCCAGTCCATTGCAACCCAATTTATTCAATAATTTTTTACAACTCGTTTCTCAGAGTTTATTTTTTTAGGATTTTCGTTGTTTGGAAACACCAATGCCTCCAAGCAAAATGTTGACGCTAAGAGCATCAGACGGTGAAGAATTCGTCGTGAAAGAGTCCGTGGCCATTCAATGTCAATCGATCAAAAACATGGTTGAAGATGATTGCGCTTCGAATATAATCCCAGTCCTAAACGTTGACAGTAAAACGCTAGCGAAGATCTTGGAGTACTGCAACAAATATGAGGACAAGAATATCGGGAGAGAAGATTTGAAGACATTTGATTCCGAGTTCCTCGACGTGGACACAGATTTTCTGTATGAGCTGATAATGGCCTCTAATTATCTAAATATCAAGGAGTTACTTGACAAATTTCTTGGAAAAGTTTCTAGTTTGATTAGAGCTAAGACACTGGAAGAGATTCGTGCCACGTTTAAAATCGAGAATGACTTTAGCCCGGAGGAAGAGAAGGAAATTCGTGAAAAGAATTCATGGGCTTTCGACTGATTAATTATATATGTTATTAGGTATGATGTTCTTTTTGAATTATTTTATTAGTTAGAGTACTTGAATTTCTGTGAAGATTTGTATTTGACATTAGATTAAGTTTTACTAGCACATTATTTTAATAAATTCTATGTTTTTTTTTAGATTGGACTGTTATGTTTGTTGTTTTGGGTGTTATTTTTTTGGGCTACATGTTTTTATTCTTATATCTAGTAGTGCAATATTGTAAATAGTTGTAGAAACGAATTGGTTTCCCAGTCCTACCTTAACAAGAACACCAGTCCTACATAAACTCTATAGGCAAGCAGACGAATCTCATAATATAAAGAGTATAAGACACTGATCACAGTTGGAATATTTCAAGAAAAGGATTTCAAGAAAATTTAGTGTCTAGATTTGAAACAAAAAATAATTGCGTTTTATTCTTCGAGAGGTTCCATGAGGAGAAAGAGAGGGTAGTAAGCAATCAAAGTAAAAGTTACTAGTAACCCGTGTGATCCGCGGGCGTTTGATAAAAAAATTACAAAAGATGCACTTATAATTGATAGCATATGTATAATATTGTGCTTAATGCTTTATGATGAATCACAATAAAATAAGATAAGTAGGGTTACAAATTAGGAACTGCCACCTTGTGTTCAAGCCTTGAGGAAATTCCAAAAGGAGAAAAAAAAGCCAATGGTGGCTCGCAGCCAATTTTATGTCAACTCTAATAAGGTTATAGAGAGAGTACTACACCATAAATATTGACCTGAAGAGTCTTCTTATAAGATTATACTTATACACTTGTAATTTTCTATTCTAAAAAGGTCTTTAAATCTATAGACCCGGCACCTGCCGAAAAAAAATGTGATTCAGAGTTAAAAAAATGGATCACTTTTGATGATAGAAGACAACAAATCTGACATCGAGAATAAATAAGAGGATCATCGTGATCTTTGTTGTCGAGTACACTACCAGAGGCAAAGGCACCGCTGCCATGAACATTGAGTGATCTGACATTTCCCAACTATATACATGAAAATGCACCCCATATGTATGTGCATTTCATTTTCTTTACTAACAAATTTATTTTTAATTTAATTTCGAAAATCTCTACGTAATCATAAAAAATGAAATCTAATGCATATGTTAAAACCCATTTTAATATGTCATAAATTTTAAATTGGCAAAATAATGACCAATAAAGAAGTTATATAATACACGATAAAGAAATTTTAGATTGACTAAAAAATCTATGCAACACCTTTTCATCTGTCTCAAAATGGTCTAACTTCGATAGCTTCCCACTAGTCACTATCTCATGAATCTGAAATTAAAAGATCAGTGCAATATCATATTTGTTCAATGTACATAATTGAAAATCTCACATGTGAATATCATCTATTCTTTTACAACGTGAATTAGGGAGCTAAATTTGCAGATTGAGAAAAAACACATATAACATTCTGCATATCTCTTCTTATGCATGTACAAAAACAAAGAGAGGGAGTTATATCTCGGATTAAAAAAAAGCGAGCTCTAGGTTTGAAATTGCTATGCATCTAAAAGGTTTTGATGAATCTAAATGTTTTACCAATGGTGGCTAATAATACATGGTAAACTTCATTAGGCGGTAAGAAATATAGGAGCAAGGTAACATATCAATGATAGTATTCACTTAATAATACGTAGTGTTGAAGGAGACGGAGAGACACACCATTTGAGAGTAGGTTATATAGACATGAATGCTAATTAAACTTCAGATTTTAGGGTAGAGGGATGTATTGTTGTTTAAATGAGTTTCAGTATTTATTGTGAGGTTCTTTATTTATACTTCTAATACTATAGTTTTAGAGGTATTATGTAGATATATTTTGTTGTGATTTATTTCTATACATCTATTGACTATTACTTATACATTCTGAAAATTACCGACACAATGTGGAATAAATGCATATTTCCTTGCATCAGCTTCAGTGGTTTCCAAATGGCTGATATTTGATATTTGAGAAATTTCAGTGTTGTCTAATCGGTTTAGTTGAAATAAGCTTAAGAAAAGAGTTGTTTTAAAGATGTTGAAATAAGTATCATTCGTCAAAATATGTTTCTTTAATCGATCTAATTGGGGACTTGCCCACCCCTAAGTGTTTCATTATATAAGCTAATAGGTAAAATCTTTACAAAATGTTATGCAGTGGGATATTATGGATCCATTAGATTATATTTTCTATATATGTATTGGGGGTGCGTGATCTTAATAATCGTGATCATAAAAGAGCAAACTTCCATAAGCGTTCATCAACTTTAATTTGCTTTTGGGGGCATGAAGGTTTGGGTATTGTATGTTCAGAGGTTGTGGTAAGCTTTAATATAGACTTGGTGTAAGCCCGCGCGATGCACGTGGCGCAATACCATACACATAAGGATGAAAATAAATATGGATTGAAAATTTAAATTAAGTAGATTTTTTTCACCACAACCATTGAAACATTTGTTCAAATAATAAGTAGTCAATATGGATATAAGAAAGAGGTAAATCAATATTAAAATCACATTTGGTGTTCAATTTCGACATTCAAAATACAAAGAATGATACTAATAATCATAAGAACAATAAGAACTAAAATTAAAAATCGAAAGCCAAAATGAGAACAATGACTACCACAGACCTTCCTCACAATTTCTTACATATGGTAAATGCTACACGTGAGTATAAATTGGTTTGCATCTACTATCCCTTTATCTATAATCTAACACTATAAATTATTATGTTCTGAATGTGAGATGCTACGATATTACTGAAAGATTGCAATCTAGGATTTGTTTTCTGGTTTTAATCGCTCTTCGGAGATGGTATAAGGCGAATTATGCTGCTTCTATGCCTATCTTTTTAGAGTTTGTGGAGGAGCTTCATAGAGGTTTATAGTGGTGCTTATTTCTAGTAGGCTTTTTTTACATTCGGCTTGATCCTTTTTGTATACACCTTCCATACAGGTTTCGATCCCTTAACAGTTGGCTTTATGAAACATTTATTTATAAAAAAAAGGTTTGTCTCTCATGATCCCTCTCCAACTCGTATGTGGATGCAAAGATTTCCGAGAAGAGTCCGAACAGATTTCGACTAGTGCAAGGGACATATTTGAACTCATTTTAGGAGTAGTTTTAGTGTAATTTTTAGGTTTAGGTCGGTGTGTAAATTTCTATTTCTTCTTTTACATTTTTTAGTGAGTTAAGTGGAGCGGAAATGTTTTAATGAGATACAAATTTTGAATGTTTGAGAGTTGTTCATAAATTCATATTTTTACATTGTTATTCATGTCCATGTTTGGGACCGAAATGAAAATTTAAGAATACTTATTTTAATTTTGTTCTCTCTTCCATTTTATTTGTTATGACTCTTATTGTGTTATTATTACATTTCATATGTAATAATACCAAAATGAGAAGTTAAATACCCCATTCAATGAGTGAAATGACACCTTTACCGTAATTATTTTTATTTTTAGTTTATTTACTTATTATGCCCCTATGAATGTAGATATTGTAATTTTATAATGTAAATTTATGCCTCGATAGAGGGTGAATTATTTTTGAGAGAAAATCAGAAATTCAAATTACAATATTTATTTATTAATTTAACTAGAGATAGGCAATTTTTATACAATATCATAGTTTGATTTTCACAACCCTAAAGCTTAATTTTTAATGGTTTAAAATACTTTTAGTAATTTTTTTCTAGCGAATGATTTATTAGAAACTATTTAAATCCGAATTTTATAGAGTTTTTGAAATTTTAAATTTAATCTTCAAAAAAGATTATGTTTATCTTCACATTTGCAACGGAAATTAATTTGTGGATTTAAATATGTCTTGGGTATTTCGAATAGATAAATTAATTAATAAAAATAAATATGTTATGTGGTAAATTTCAGTCCCTTGAATTATCTCATCATTGTTTTCTCCTAAAATTAAACTCACTTTATCATTTTATTTTTTTATCAGTGTAGTTTAAATGTTAGCAAATCATTAGTTATAATAAATATCCCTTGAAAATTATTTTAAAATTATTCTAGTCTTCATTTATTACTTTCCATATTAAGAAGTGGATTGATACCCTTATTTTCCCATATACATGTTTTAATGTATTTTGTAGGTCCAAGGGGAATTTTAATTGATGAATTTTGCCACAACATCATAAACACTAATGGAATGTTTTCAACAACTCGCGTCTCCCTAGTATGGATCACCTGAAAACTCAGACACAAGTTGCTATCCTTTTTCATACGCCCCCCCTCAAGAATATTTGTAGCTTCTAATTAACTTTCTCATTCGCGTGTAAGCCCTGAGGAAAGGCTAATTTTTCTCTTTTTTTTCTTATTAAATTTGAGTTCTTCCTAAAAAAGTTAAATTAAACTGTGTTAATATGATAAATTTAATTAATTTTGCCAAAATTTTATTAGAAATGAAAAATGGGGTAAAATATATCTATTATTGACGATCATTTTAAAAACAATTAGTTTGTTATATTTCTTATTATTTTGAGGAAAACAATAAATACTTACCCACTCATCGTGTAGGTTGAAAAAATACGGCACACACACACACACACACACACACATACATATATATATATATATATATATATATATATAGAGAGAGAGAGAGAGAGAGAGAAAGTCTCTTGTAAGGACTCATTATGGTGCAGACCCCGGTACATACCATTTTGTTAAAATAGTAAAAAAAATATTTTTTTGATGAAACTTCATGGATATCATCTACATGGTGAGAAGATAATCTCTAATTTTTTTCATCGAAAAATTCAATAAAAAACCGTTGAGATGAGGTGATTTGTAAAAAAATAATATAAATATGCATTTTCAACCGTTGAAATGTTGGGTCGGCGCCAGCCGCATTATTGATTGAATTTTTTAATGAAACATCATGAATATGATGTTTTTACTATCGAGATCATATCCATGATGTTTCATCAAAAAATTCAATCAAAACGTGGGTGAGATGATCGCCAACATTTCAACGGTCGAAAATGCATATTTATACTATTTTTTTACATATCCCTTCATCTCAATGGTTTTTTTATTGAATTTTTTTATGAAAAAAATTAGAGACGATCTTCCCACCATGGACATCTTATCCATGAAGTTTCATCAAAAAATCATTTTATTACTATTTTAAAAAAATGGTATGTATCGGAGTCTGCACCATAAGGAGTCTTTACATAATGTTAAGTAGTGGGATATTATGGCTTGATTAGATTATGTTTGCTATCTACGTATTGGGGTGCATGATCTTATTAATCGTGATCTTACTTATTTTGGGGCATGAAGGTTTGGGTATTGAATGTGCAGACATTGTAGTTAGCTGTAATATAGATTCCTAGTTAACAATTTGGTACCCAAAATTTTAGTTCTCTACGCTTCGCCTGAATTTTAGACGCAAACTTTTAATCAATTTAGTTGACAGTTAAAAGCATTTTTTTTTCTTTAGACAGAAAATTAACTCCTATAAATAACAAAAGTGAATTATCTCTGGCCTCAATTTTCTTTTAGTATTGTATAGAAAAGATAATATTGGTAAAAAATACGAATCACATTAATTGATAGGGTTTATATACAGACTAAAACACAAATACAAAAACTATTTATAATTATTGTAATACTATATATTTTAGATTTTTGTTTTTTATTATTTAGATTTCTTTCAATAAATCACAACTTTGGTTTTTGAACTTTGTTGTTTGTAAAAATTTGACCACAATTTTTTTTTATTGTAATGATTTAACTCTTAAATTGACGTAAGTTCACCCAAATGGTCCTTCTATTTACCCCTATTTTGGTGAAAAATTGCAACGTGTGAGTTTTAGCTATTTAAATATGACTTTGACACTCTTTTTACCGCAAAAGAAAATATGGGAATTTCGGTAAGGAAAAGAGCTCAGTTTTAGGGACTAATAAATAAACCTTGCCAAGGGCACCATTTTGACACGAACGAACACGACATGACAAGAAAGAATGTTGTTTTATTTAACACGGACATGACCAATTTAAAAGATGACAAACATGATCCAACAGTCTCCCACTTGGTCTTAATAATCCTCATAATTAAATTAGGTACCATAAGGTGCACAATAACTGATAAATATAGTTTGCTTAAATCAAATAATTCACAGATGCGAGTCATGGCAGTTCCATGCTATTCAAGAGAATGGTTCCTTACATATACCACAACACCAATGTTTCATTCAACTAAGCCTTTAATATTGGGTATCATAATGGCCTCATAATGTCCTTTTGAATAAGGAATATTTCTGTCAACAATAATTCATAATCATATGCATGCATTCACAAAAGGCAGAAATAATTGAAATCAGAAACACTTTTTATTGAATTCAAGCGATATTGTCAAACAACTAAGACAAATAGCAATCATAATTTCACTAATCGAGATCCATCTCTTTCACACGTTCCATAAGGTCTTATGGAGATAGTCCTTTTGTAATATGTTATGCTATGTTATCACTCATACTAATGTGATCAATTGGCACTCTTTGTTTATGAATTTCTTCTTTAACTGATAGGTATTTCATTCAACGTGCTTAGTTACTTTAGAAATACCTAACATTTCTTCATAAAGAAGATTGCAACGACATTATCAAAATATTTCAGCGACTTTATAATAGTGTCGACAACTCCAAGTCCTGAAATGAAGTCATGCTGCCAAAATACATATCTTGTAGCATCAAGCATGCTACAAACTCAGCTTTCACAATAGTTAATGGATGGATTGTGTTGCACTCCTTCATTATATTGGTTGATAAACCAAAACAAATATTCTTAAGCAAGAGTGAACTTCATACCATCCGTACAAATAGTAAATCTGAGTCACAATAATTGTTCATATTTAAATGAACACATACATCATAAATGTGAGGATATAGTCCTTTAAGTATCTCATTACTTCATACACAATTTTTAAACCCATAAGATTATTTTGATTCTCTACTTTCTAAATATGTTCTTGAATATAGAGAAAATATATAAACTTACTCCCACTGATCTTAAGGTGTATACAAATATACAACAATTAAAAAAAGTAATGATATTATTTCTTAAAATACATCATGTGGGAAACTTATGTTTATAAAATGATCTGCTAAACATATACGCATGGTTTATAAGACTTCAAAAAGTAATTTTCACATCCACTTCATGTAACTCTTAATCATAATGAGCTACTAATGTCATAGGAATTCCATGTTCTTACATAAAATTAAGAAAGTTCATTTATTACCTTTTCTTCATTAATAGTGAAATATTGCACTACAATTTATCTTTATCTCGTTTAACTACCGTCAGTGTCGTGTTTGGTCTTGATGACCTCCTTATACCCGACTTTAGTGCATCTTTTTTGGGCCACATGTTTTAATTCTTATATCTAGTAGTGGAATCGAAAGATAAAAGTGTTTTGATTCGTTGTAAATAGTTATTGAAACGAATTAGTTTCCTAGTCCTACCTTAACAACAACTCCACTCCTACAAAAACTCAACAAAAACACTAGTCCTACATAAACTCAATAAGCAAGAAGACCGATCTCATATGATAAAGTCTATATGACACTGATCACAATTAGAATATTTCAAGAAAAGGATTTCAAGAAAATCCAGTGTCTAGATTTGAAACAAAACATAGTGAGTTGAAATAAGTTTAATTGGTTTGGTTGAAATAAGTTTAAGAAAGAAAAGAATGATTTTAAAGATGTTGAAATAAGTATCATTCGTCAAAGTATGTATCTCTAAACGATCTGGTTGGGCACTTGCCCACCCCTAATTTTATGTGTTTCATTATATAAGTCACAGGTAAACTCTTTACATAATGTTAAGTAGTGGGATATTATGGTTTGATTAGATTATGTTTGCTATCTAGGTATTGGGGTGAGAGATCTTATTAATCGTGATCTTATTTATTTTGGGGCATGAAGGTTTGGGTACTGAATGTGCAGACGTTGTGGTTAGTTGTAATATACATTCCTAGTTAATAACTTGGTACCTAAAATTTTAGTTCTCTACGCTTAGCCTGAATTTTAAACGCAAACTTTTAATCAATTTAGGTGACAGTTAAAAGCATTTTTTTTTCATTAGATAGAAAATTAACTCCTATAAATAACAAAAGTGAATTATCTCTGGCCTCATTGTGCTTTTAGTATTGTATAGAAAAAAAAATATTGGTAAAAAATACGAATCACAATAATTGATAGCCAACATATACAGACTAAAACACAAATATAAAAAATATTTATTATTATTGTAATACAATATATTTTAGATTTTTTTTCTACTATTTAGATTTTTTTCAATAAATCACAACTTTGGTTTTTGAACTTTGTTGTTTGTAAAAATTTGACCACAAATTTGTTTTTATTGTAATGATTTAACTCTTAAATTGATGTAAGTTCACCCAAATGGTCCTTCTATTTACCCCTATTTTGGTGAAAAATTGCAACGTGTGAGTTTTAGCTATTTAAATATGACTTTGACACTCTTTTTACCGGAAAATAAAATATGGGAATTTCGGTAAGGAAAATAGCTCAGTTTTAGGGACTAATAAATAAACCTTGCCAAGGGCACCATTTTGACACGAACGAACACGACATGACAAGAAAGAATGTTGTTTTATCTAATACGGACATGACCAATTTAAAAGATGACAAACATGATCCAACAGTCTCCCACTTGGTCTTAATAATCCTCATAATTAAATTAGGTACCATGAGGTGCACAATAACTGATAAATATAGTTTGCTTAAATCAAATAATTCACGGATGCGAGTCATGGTAGTTCCATGCTATTCAAGAGCATGGTTCCTTATATATACCACAACACCAATGTTTCATTCAACTAAGCCTTTAATATTGGGTATCATAATGGCCTCATAATGTCCTTTTGAATAAGGACTATTTCTGCCAACAATAATTCATAATCATATGCATGCATTCACAAAAGACAAAAATAATTGAAATCAGAAACACTTTTATTGAATTCAAGTAATAGTGTCAAACAACTACGACAAATAGCAATCATAATTTTACTAATCGAGATCCATCTCTTTGACACATTCCGTAAGGTCTTTTGGAGATAGTCCTTTTGTAATAGGATCTGCTATGTTATCACTCGTACTACTGTGATCAATTGACACTCTTTGTTTCTGAATTTCTTCTTTAACTGACATGTATTTCATTCAACTTGGTTAGTTACTTTAGGAATACCTAACATTTCTTCATAAAGAAGATTGCAGCGACATTATCATAATATTTCAGTAAATTGATATTAGTGTCGACAACTGCAAATCCCGAGATGAAGTCATGCTGCCAAAATACATAAGTTGTCGCATCAAGCATGCTATAAACTCAGCTTTCACAATAGTTAATGGATGGATTACATTGCACTCCTTCATTATATTGGTTGATAAACCAAAAAAAATATTCTTAAGCAAGAGTGAACTTCATACCATCCGTACAAATAGTAAAACTGAGTCACAATAATTGTTCATATTTAAATGAACACATACATCATAAATGTGAGGATATAGTCCTTTAAGTATCTCATTACTGTAATACCCCGTATTTTTGGCAATATATATTTTTGGGATTAATTAATTAAATTAGAATTAATTGGAAATTTATCCGGATAAAATACTAGCGAGATGTGAGTTGGTATTTGACTATATTGAGTATATATGATGATATATGAATATTGAATTATGAAATTTGTCGTGAGATTGATATACGTCAATTTGGACATTTTATTGGGACGCGTGTGACAGTCGCGTCAGGATATAATTTTTTTTTTATTATAAAAGTGAATATAAATTCTATTAACCGTATGGTCATTTTGAGTGCGCCAACGCGTCCGGAAGGGTTGAGATAGTCAGAAAACACTAGCCGGGGGTTTAGTTTGGGTCCCGGGGTATTTTTAGGCCATACCGGCAACATATAGGGGTAGTTTGGTAATTTTGCATTTTTGAGAATTAAAAGTGATGAAAATTTAGAGTTTTCATCTGATTGGGAATTGACCCACTAAACCCACTAACCAACCCTTAATGACCCAATAAGCTACGGGGGTTATTAGATTAGGTTTCCAACATTCCCAAAGAAAACCCTAGCCACCATAACCACCTTTGGAAAAGAAAGCTTGTAGAGAGGGAATTCTGCAGAGAGAGAGAGATAACTTCAGCAAATCAACACCAAATTCAGAGACACTCGAGGCAAGTGGTTTAATTTATGTTTTTATACAGTAAATGCTTCTTCCATGCTTAGACTATTCCATAATCATAATTAATTGGGAGATAATTGAAAACCCATGAAACTGGAGTTGTTAATAAATTTTGGAGATAGGTTTGCATGTAGAAATGTTATTGGAAGATCGAATTAAGAGTATCATAAGTTATTGTGTGATAAAAATTGATTTATTTCTGGAAATTGATGAGTTATAATCTTAGGGTTTATGTTCTTGAAATATTGGGGAAAAGTGATGAGACTTGTGCTTTGGTGATGTTTAGGATGAATTATTCCCTCAAAACATGTTAGTATATGACCTAGGTACGTTTAGGGATGATTATAGACCTTAAACAATTGTTGGGTTGATGTTTAGATGAGTTTTGCAGAGATAAAAATGGTGAAAAACGAAACTAGGGAAATCTGGGCTCGGAACATGGTCGTTCGTTAGAAGACCTCCCCAGGTCGTTCGAACGAGCTTCTAACGAGTTGATCAGTCGCTTATAACGAGAGGGAACTTCGTTCGATACCTTCGTTCAAACGAGATCTCGTTAGAAGGCAGTTCGTTCGAACGAACTGAATCTCGTTCGAACAGCCTCGTTCGAACGAGACTTCGAACGAGTTGACAGTTTAGGCCTTTTTGGTCTGTTTTGATTTTGGGAGTCCCGTAAACTTGTTCAAGGTTAGAGATAACATTCCTTTGTTAGTGTACTGGTATACTTGGGACATTTTGGATATAATGAGGAGTAAATTATAATTGTGGCAAGAATCAATTAGACATTATGGATTGAGACGTGAGTGCCTACTACGACGTGAGAATAAATTATGGCTTGCATAAATATGGACTGGGATGTGATAAGTACTACAATAAAACTACGGTGATTACTAAGATGCGTGTTTACTTAGTATTGGTATATGATTTGTGTGTATGACATACCTACCATACTTGCTATCACGGGAGGTTTGCGTTCGCTTAGGGCCCTCTAATCCTTGTGTTGCCCGGATTTAGACTGGTTACCTTGATGAAAATAGGTCAGAGAAATACTTATTGGGATGTTAATAAGTCCGCTGATCGTGGGAGCGTAGGTATGTGCATGATCCATGTGATGTGACTGTGTTCGCCTCCACTATTTGTGATTTGTGTTATCTGAACGATTCCTGAGAGATTCGGAATGCGTGATCCTTATGTACGTGATGTACCGGGATAGATAACAGAGTATGTGTGCACCACAGCTTAGTCTCGGGGTTCTTGTATTTGTATATTTATGAGGTGAATAATATACACTTAATTAATGGAAACTTTCATGTGATATTGTTTGTATAATATGGAAACGTTGTGAGTATATATATAAAGGGATAACCTAAAATGAATTGTGTTGCTTAATTGGGAATCGGAATTTACATTAAGCCCCTATTTAATTGAGATCGTTATAATGTAATGGTAACCGAGTAATAAGGGTAGAACATATGACAGTCTAGCTATATATGATGTCAGTTAGCTAGTGGTTGGTGTCATTTTAGATGGGTTCTTCCGTTAGGAGTGCACAGTTAGACGAGAGGTGAGAATTTCATGTGAGTGCACATCCTAACATGTACTTTGCATTTAATGTTTTAAATGTTTTTAAAGCACTTGCAGGTTTTTAAAATATCTCCACATTCGGGCTCTGACCCGTTTGCTTTCAAATCTTTTTCTTGTAAAACCATTTTAGGTGCCAAGCCACAAGGACACCATGCATAGGATACTCATTCAGGTGACGAGCTGTAGCTGTTTGTGGAAGCTACAGGGATTTTCTTTTAGACGCTTGTTTCATTTGGATTCCTGATTCAGTATCTATCAGTTGTAGGGCATGTTGCCCATTCTTATTAGAGACATCTTTCCATTTCAGTTTTTCAGACTTTGGCATGTATTGATTCAGTATTCAGTTTAGTTATTTCAGTTTGTGGTTTTGTAGTGAGGAGTTTTTCCTCCAGACTTTATTTACATTATGTGATGGTTATTCTATTTACTTCGCTATGGTGAATGGTATTATTATTCTTCATTACACTTGTTTCATGTTAATCAGACTTAAATTAAAATTCGACAACTTACTTTTTAAATACTAGGTGGTTAGTAATCATTAAAATGTTTTCGACAGTGATGCTATTAACTGGACCAACTTGGCATTTTGAATTAATTTAATAAAGGAGTATCTTCCCGGTATTTAATTAGTCGGGGTGTCACAGGTGGTATCAGAGCATCAGGTTCTAGTGTCCTTTAGGATCTGTACGGCTATTATGTTTCCGCTAAGTTTTCTTTGATATAGAGCCCTATATTTTAGGACTGTTGTACTCTTTTTGTGTATGCTTCGTTCTTCAGCTATTTTAAGTTTATAAATGGTGAAATTATAAACTTTATTCTTATTTCAGATGCCTCCACGACGTGAATGACGAGTTCCCAGGGATGTAACGCCCGAACCCCAGCCCGCTCCAGTTCAGGGCATGATGAACGCCGCAGAGGTTGCAGCCATTGTAGCCCAAGCGTTAAATGCCGCAATTGCCGTAGTTCAGCAGGCACCACCTCAGGCGCCGGTTGCCGCGCTAGTACTGGCAAATGCATTCCCGTCTGCTTGGGAACGTGTACGTGATGCTTTTCAGAAAGCGCATCCGCCAGAGTTTGTAGGTAGCTCAGATGTGGTAGTCTCGAGCCAGTGGAGGAAGGATATGCAGAGGCACTTGAGGATGTATGAGTGCACGAATGTTCAGAAGAAGGTGCTAGCTACTTTCAAGCTAGTTGGATTTGCACTGCAGTGGTGGGAGTCTATTACCACCGTGGAGGAGAGGGATACTTTCACTATCCAGGACTTTTGGGTGTGGTTCGACCGCAAGTACTTTTCGTCAGCTGTTCACACGGAAATGAGGAGGAAACTGATGAATCTGAAGCAGGAGGGTAAGACCGTGGCCGAGTATGAGGCCGAGTTCACGAATCTGTTGAATATCGTTCCGGATGAGATACCGACAGAAAAGAAGAAGATTGAGAAATTCACCGACGGGTTGACATGGAGGATCCGTCAGCATCTGTTAGGGAACCTTTCGTTGGCCACGTATTCTAATGTGGTTAACGCTGCTTTGTTACACTGCCACGATCATCGCTTTCATATGGATGAAGGCAAGAGATCGAGAGAGTCTAGCAATCAGGGAAGGACTGGAGGACATGGTGCTAGTGGGGCACAATCTGTTCAGGGGCAGAGACAGGGTGAGCAGGGTTCCCAGTAGGGGGATCAGAAGAGGTTCAGATCAGGGAATTATAGGCACGGACAGGGAGGTTTCCGTCAAGGCCATCAGGGTCCAAACGGCCATCAGGGCCAACAGGGGCAGAATGGGCAGCAGGGCCAGCAGGGCCAAGGGAGGAACGGTAATGGCCACCAGGGCTGGGGACAGCAGGGGCAGAGAGGAGGGAACTTCCCAGGGAAGTGTTATGTTTGTGGCAAGACTTGCCATAAACGACAGGATTGTCCTGATAGGGGCAGGGCCCCACAGCAGCAGCAGCAGGGTGCTCGCCAGGAGCCGCAGAGGCTTATGTTTCCCGCCGCTCTCCCTGCACCGCCACAGATGGTAGCATTGCCACCCATTCCAGCAGTCCCAGCTCAGCAGGGGTAGCTACAGTATGGACGTGTCTATAACGTTCACCAGGCAGCAGTTCCACAGGCACCGTCCGCGATTGAGGGTACGTTTCCTATCTATGGCATTATGGGTCGGGTATTGTTTGACACGGGGGCTACACATTGTTTAATAGCTACACATTTCGTGAAGGCTTTAGGGTTGTTAGCCATAGCGGAGAGCTTAGTGACATGTGTCGACTCACCATTGGGGAATGGGTCACTTATATTCTTTATATGCCGGGGAGTGGGGGTAGAGATTGGTGGTTTGGTATTACCTGCAGACATGTTAGTATTAGATATGCATGTGCACGATGTGATTATCGGTATGGATTGGCTCGTAGCTTAAAGGGCTATGATTGATTGCTTCAGCGGGAGCATTGTTTTTGCCATTCCGGGGCAAGAGATGTTTGTAGTGGCGATGCATCGCCCAGAGGGAGGATCGACCGCTCATCTGTATTACATAGAGGAGGATACCTCTAAGGAGGTTGTGATTCCTTTAGACTCTATCCCAGTTGTCAGGGAGTATTCGGATGTGTTTCAGGAGATACCAGGCCTACCCCCCAGTCGAGAGATAGACTTTGTTATAGATTTACTGCCAGATACGAGACCTATAGCATGCGCACCGTACCGTATGGCTCCGGCAGGGATGCGAGAGCTACGAGATCAGATAGAGCAGCTGTTAGGTCAGGGCTTTATTCGCAGGAGTACCTCACCTTGGGGCGCTCCAGTTTTGTTTATGAAGAAGAGGGACGGTTCAATGAGATTGTGTGTGTACTACCGGGAGTTGAACAAGGTCACGATACGGAATAAGTATCCATTGCCTCGAATCGATGACCTATTTGACCAGTTGATAGGAGCTTCTTTCTTCTCGAAGATTGATTTGAGATCGGGATACCATCAATTGCGTATCAGGGAGGAGGATGTTTCGAAGACTGCGTTCTTCACGAGATATGGGTCTTACGAGTTTCGGGTTATGCCTTTTGGTTTAACCAACGCTCCAGAAGTGTTTATGGACTTGATGAATAGAATGTTCAGAGAGTTTCTGGATCAGTTTGTCATTGTCTTCATTAATGATATTCTGGTTTACTCCCAGACAGAGGAGGAGCACGCCGAACATTTGAGGCAGGTTTTGTAGACGCTGCGTCAGAACGAGCTGTATGCAAAATTTGAGAAGTGCGGGTTTTGGTTGAAAGAGGTCCAGTTTTTGGGACACATTATTTTCGACCGGGGGATATCTGTTGATCCGGGGAAGGTATCCGCGGTGAGAGAGTGGGGACAACCCACGACACCGACTGAGATTCGTAGTTTCTTGGGCCTAGCAGGATACTACAGGAGATTCATTCGGGGATTTTCAAAGATAGCGGGTCCTTTGACACATCTGACTCGTAAAGGTGTGCCGTTCATTTGGAGTGATGCCTGTCAGTTGGCATTTGATGAGTTAAAGGAAAAGTTAACCTCAGCACCTGTGTTAGCATTATCGAGACTGGGAGTTGAGTATTTGGTTTACACCGATGCGTCTTTGCAAGGACTTGGAGGTGTATTGCAGCAGGAGAGACAGGCCATAGCTAATGCTTCCCGTAAGCTTAAGCCTCATGATAAGAATTACCCCACGCATGATTTGGAGTTGGCGGCAGTGGTATTTGCCCTACGGATTTGGAGGCACTATCTTTTGGGAGAGAAGTTCTAATTGTTCACGGACCACAAGTCCCTACAGTACCTGTTCATGCAGAAGGAGTTGAATATGCGGCAGCGTAGGTGGCTTGAGTTTGTGAAGGACTACCAGTTTGATATCTAGTATCACCCGGGTAAGGCTAACGTGGTAGCAGACGCGTTAAGCCGTAGGCCAGCAGATGAGGTGGCAGGGGTGTGGAAGGCAAAGTGGAAGGAGTTGGGACACCAGGATGCAGTGGCCCGATCTTTCATGTCTGTGATGACCGTTACACCGCAGATTGTCATGAAGGTAGTACAGGCACAGGCTAATGACTCGTTCTGTCAGGAGCAGATAGTTTGATTACTAGCAGAGGGAGCCGAGTCCTATACCGTTAGCTCAGACGGGGGATTACGCTTCAATGGGAGATTGGTGGTTCCAAAAAGGGAGGAATTGCGACACGAGGTGATGGCAGAGTCGCATGGCTCACGATTCGCGGTACATCCCGAAGGAAACAAAATGTACCAAGACATGAGACGCCAGTATTGGTGGAGCGGTATGAAGAGAGATATCGCTGTATTTGTTTCGAAATGCGCCACTTGTCAGCTAGTAAAAGTGGATCATCAGAGATCGACAAGACTTCTACAGCCGTTGGAGGTTCCGAGGTGGATGTGGGAGAGCATATCCATGGACTTTATCACGGGGTTGCCTGCATCGTAGAGGGGTCACGACTCCGTTTGGGTAATTGTGGACAGGTTGTCCAAAGTCGCTCACTTTTTACCCGTAAGGACTGACTACACTATGGGACAGTATGCCCAGCTCTTCATTTCAGAGATTGTGAGACTTCACGGTGTGCCCCTAAATATCGTGTCTGACAGAGAGAAGATATTTGTTTCGCGGTTTTGGGAGAGTTTCCAGGAGGCCATGGGCACGGAATTGCGGTTGAGTACGGCTTATCATCCGCAGATCGATGGGCAGACCGAGCGCACAAATTAGATGTTGGAGGACATGCTACGCATGTGTATTATTGACTTTGGGGGTGGATGGGAGCAGTACCTTCCACTGGTGGAGTTTGCTTACAACAACTCCTATCAGTTCACTATTGGCATGGCTCCGTTTGAGGCGTTGTACGGTAGACCTTGTCATTCCCCAGCATGTTGGTTGGAGGTAGGGGACAACAAACTACTTGGGCCGGAAGTGATTCAGGATACTTCGGCAAGGATTGAGTTGATTCGGAGTCGCATTCGGGTAGATCAAGACCGACAAAAGAGTTATGCTGATGCGAAGAGATCTTTTAGGGAGTTCCAAGTGGGGGACCAGGTTTTGCTCAGAGTATCTCCTATGAAGGGGATTATGCGTTTCGGGAAGAAGGGGAAGTTGGCACCGAGGTATGTGGGGCCATTTCCTATTATTGAGCGGATTGGACCAGTTGCGTATAGACTCGGGTTACCGGAGCATTTACACCGGATCCACGATGTGTTTCATATTTCCTCGCTAAGGAAATATCTCAGGGACGATTTGGCCCATTCTCACATCGCTTTGGAGGATATTGATCTACAGCCTGATAGCTCCTACGAGGAGGGGCCGATTGCTATTTTGGACCGAAGTGAGAGGAAACTGCGGTCAAAGATAGTTCCGTTAGTGCGTGTTCAGTGGCGACAGCATAATGTCGAGGAGTCCACATGGGAGCGCGAGGAGGAGATGCGCGAACTTTATCCAGAGTTGTTCTTATCAGGTACTTTCTAGTTTTGAATTTCGGGACGAAATTCTGTTATTAGGGGGGAAGTATGTAATACCCCGTATTTTTGGCAATATATATTTTTGGGATTAATTAATTAAATGAGAATTAATTGGAAATTTATCCGGATAAAATACTAGCGAGATGTGAGTTGGTATTTGAGTATATTGAGTATATATGATGATATATGAATATTGAATTATGAAATTTGTCGTGAGATTGATATACGGCAATTTGGACATTTTATTGGGACGCGTGTGACAGTCGCGTCAGGATATAATTTTTTTTTATTATAAAAGTGAATATAAATTATATTAACCGTATGGTCGTTTTGAGTGCGCCAACGCGTCCGGAAGGGTCGAGATAGTCAGAAAACACTAGCCGGGGGTTTAGTTTGGGTCCCGGAGTATTTTTAGGCCATACCGGCTACATATAGGGGTAGTTTGGTAATTTTGCATTTTTGAGAATTAAAAGTGACGAAAATTTAGAGTTTTCATCTGATTGGGAATTGACCCACTAAACCCACTAACCAACCCTTAATGACCCAATAAGCTACGGGGGTTATTAGATTAGGTTTCCAACTTTCCCAAAGAAATCCCTAGCCACCATAGCCACCTTTGGAAAAGAAAGCTTGTAGAGAGGGAATTCTGCAGAGAGAGAGAGATAACTTCAGCAAATCAACACCAAATTCAGAGACACTCGAGGCAAGTGGTTTAATTTACGTTTTTATACAGTAAACGCTTCTTCCATGCTTAGACTATTCCATAATCATAATTAATTGGGAGATAATTGAAAACCCATGAAACTTGAGTTGTTAATAAATTTTGGAGATAGGTTTGCATGTAGAAATGTTATTGGAAGATCGAATTAAGAGTATCATAAGTTATTGTTATGCTGATGCGAAGAGATCTTTTAGGGAGTTCCAAGTGGGGGACCAGGTTTTGCTCAGAGTATCTCCTATGAAGGGGATTATGCGTTTCGGGAAGAAGGGGAAGTTGGCACCAAGGTATGTGGGGCCGTTTCCTATTATTGAGCGGATTGGACCAGTTGCGTATAGACTCGGGTTACTGGAGCATTTACACCGGATCCATGATGTGTTTCATATTTCCTCGCTAAGGAAATATCTCAGGGACGATTTGGCCCATTCTCACATCGCTTTGGAGGATATTGATCAACAGCCTGATAGCTCCTACGAGGAGGGGCCGATTGCTATTTTGGACCGAAGTGAGAGGAAATTGCGGTCAAAGATAGTTACGTTAGTGCGTGTTCAGTGGCGACAGCATAATGTCGAGGAGTCCACATGGGAGCGCGAGGAGGAGATGCGCGAACTTTATCCAGAGTTGTTCTTATCAGGTACTTTCTAGTTTTGAATTTCGGGACGAAATTCTGTTATTAGGGGGGAAGTATGTAATACCCCGTATTTTTGGCAATATATATTTTTGGGATTAATTAATTAAATGAGAATTAATTGGAAATTTATCCGGATAAAATACTAGCGAGATGTGAGTTGGTATTTGAGTATATTGAGTATATATGATGATATATGAATATTGAATTATGAAATTTGTCGTGAGATTGATATACGGCAATTTGGACATTTTATTGGGACGCGTGTTACAGTCGCGTCAGGATATAATTTTTTTTATTATAAAAGTAAATATAAATTATATTAACCGTATGGTCGTTTTGAGTGCGCCAACGCGTCCGGAAGGGTCGAGATAGTCAGAAAACACTAGCCGGGGGTTTAGTTTGGGTCCCGGAGTATTTTTAGGCCATACCGGCTACATATAGGGGTAGTTTGGTAATTTTGCATTTTTGAGAATTAAAAGTGACGAAATTTTAGAGTTTCATCTGATTGGGAATTGACCCACTAAACCCACTAACCAACCCTTAATGACCCAATAAGCTACGGGGGTTATTAGATTAGGTTTCCAACTTTCCCAAAGAAATCCCTAGCCACCATAGCCACCTTTGGAAAAGAAAGCTTGTAGAGAGGGAATTCTGCAGAGAAAGAGAGATAACTTCAGCAAATCAACACCAAATTCAGAGACACTCGAGGCAAGTGGTTTAATTTACATTTTTATACAGTAAACGCTTCTTCCATGCTTAGACTATTCCATAATCATAATTAATTGGGAGATAATTGAAAACCCATGAAACTGGAGTTGTTAATAAATTTTGGAGATAGGTTTGCATGTAGAAATGTTATTGGAAGATCGAATTAAGAGTTTCATAAGTTATTGTGTGATAAAAATGGATTTATTTCTGGAAATTGATGAGTTATAATCTTAGGGTTTATGTTCTTGAAAAATTGGGGAAAAGTGATGAGACTTGTGATTTGGTGATGTTTAGGATGAATTATTCCCTCAAAACATGTTAGTATATGACCTAGGTACGTTTAGGGATGATTATAGACCTTAAACAATCGTTGGGTTGATGTTTAGATGAGTTTTGTAGAGATAAAAATGGTGAAAAACGAAACTAGGGAAATCTGGGCTCGGAACTGGTCGTTCGTTAGAAGACCTCCCAGGTCGTTCGAACGAGCTTCTAACGAGTTGAACAGTTGCTTATAACGAGAGGGAACTTCGTTTGATACCTTCGTTCGAACGAGATCTCGTTAGAAGGCAGTTCGTTCGAACGAACTGAATCTCGTTCGAACAGCCTCGTTCGAACGAGACTTCGAACGAGTTGACAGTTTAGGCCTTTTTGGTCTGTTTTGATTTTGGGAGTCCCGTAAACTTGTTCGAGGTTAGAGATAACATTCCTTTGTTAGTGTACTGTTATACTTGGGACATTTGGGATATAATGAGGAGTAAATTATAATTGTGGCAAGAATCAATTAGACATTATGGATTGAGACGTGAGTGCCTACTACGACGTGAGAATAAATTATGGCTTGCATAAATATGGACTGGGATGTGATAAGTACTACAATAAAACTACGGTGATTACTAAGATGCGTGTTTACTTAGTATTGGTATATGATTTGTGTGTATGACATACCTACCATACTTGCTATCATGGGAGGTTTGCGTTCGCTTAGGGCCCTCTAATCCTTGTGTTGCCCGGATTTAGACTGGTTACCTTGATGAACATAGGTCAGAGAAAGACTTATTGGGATGCTAATAAGTCCGTTGATCGTGGGAGCGTAGGTATGTGCGTGACCCATGTGATGTGACTGTGTTCGCCTCCACTATTTATGATTTGTGTTATCTGAACGATTCCTGAGAGATTCGGAATGCGTGATCCTTATGTACGTGATGTACCGAGATGGATAGCGGAGTATGTGTGCACCACAGCTTAGTCTCGGGGTGCTTGTATTTGTATATTTATGAGGTGAATAATATACACTTAATTAATGGAAACTTTCATGTGATATTGTGTGTATAATATGGAAACGTTGTGAGTATATATATAAAGGGATAACCTAAAATGAATTGTGTTGCTTAATTGAGAATCGGAATTTACATTAAGCCCCTATTTAATTGAGATCGTTATAATGTAATGGGAACCGAGTAATAAGGGTAGAACATATGACAGTCTAGCTAGATATGATGTCACTTAGCTAGTGGTTGGTGTCATTTTAGATGGGTACTTCCGTTAGGAGTGCACAGTTAGACGAGAGGTGAGAATTTCATGTGAGTGCAAGTCCTAACATGTACTTTGCATTTAATGTTTTAAATGTTTTTAAAGCACTTGCAGGTTTTTAAAATATCTCCACATTCGGGCTCTGACTTGTTTGCTTTCAAATCTTTTTCTTGTAAAACCATTTTAGGTGCCCAGCCACAAGGACACCATGCATAGGATACTCATTCAGGTGACGAGCTGTAGCTGTTTGTGGAAGCTACAGGGATTTGCTTTTAGACGCTTCTTTCATTTGGATTCCTGATTCAGTATCTATCAGTTGTAGGGCATGTTGCCCATTCCTATTAGAGACATCTTTCCATTTCAGTTTTTCAGACTTTGGCATGTATTGATTCAGTATTCAGTTTAGTTATTTCAGTTTGTGGTTTTGTAGTGAGGAGTTTTTCCTCCAGACTTTATTTACATTATGTGATGGTTATTCTATTTACTTCGCTATGGTGAATGGTGTTATTATTCATCATTACACTTGTTGCATGTTAATCAGACTTAAATTAAAATTCGACAACTTACTTTTTAAATACTAGGTGGTTAGTAATCATTAAAATGTTTTCGACAGTGATGCTATTAACTGGATCAACTTAACATTTTGAATTAATTTAATAAAGGAGTAGCTACCCGGTATTTAATTAGTCGGGGTGTCACAATTACTTCATACACAACTTTTAAACCCATAAGATTATTTTGATTCTCTACTTTCTAAATATGTGCTTGAATATAGAGAAAATATATAAACTTACTCCCACTGATCTTAAGGTGTATACAAATATACAACGATTAAAAAAAATAATGATATTATTTCTTAAAATACATCATGTGGGAAACTTATGTTTATAAAATGATCTCCTAAACATATACGAATGGTTTATAAGACTTCAAAAAGTAATTTTCACATCCACTTCATGTAACTCTCAATCATAATGAGCTACTAATGTCCTTACATATAATTGAGAAGGTTGATTTATAACCTTTTCTTCATTAATAGTGAAATATTTTACTACAATTTAGCTTTATCTCGTTTAACTACCGTTAGTGTCGTGTTTGGTCTTGATGACCCCTTTATACCCGTCTTTAGTGCATCAATTTCAACGAGATTTCAACCTTAGTTGTAGTCCATTAGTTTCACTTCTTATGACTTTTGAAAATAAAACCATGTCATTATTTATCCCTACACCAAATTTATGTTCATGCTGATACACCACATAATCATCGAGGATAGTAGACCTTTTAGGATCTTCGTGATACTATTCCTTATGATTTTATCTACATTTCTCTCACGGTGACAATACTATCATTTAGTGGTTGATCATTTATTTTTTCTTCGTTGTTTAGACAATCTAACAAATAAAAGAACAAGCATTTAAGCAGGTTATCCATAATTGGATAAGTACCCTACCTTCCTTTATAACCAAATTTCATGATTTTCTACTACCACTAATTTCACCTTTCATAATGAATTTGACTTTAATGTAATAAATACGTGTCAATGACAATTATATGATCTATGTCGGTCCACTTTAAGGGAAGTTTCTCATAATCTCCCACTTGGGCCAATTAGGTCATCCTTATATTAGACATCGTAATACCTTAAGAGCACAACTCGACTATCAAAATTTGTAAGAGACATTATAAAAATCTTGTCCACGAAAATTATGAAAAAGAGTCTAGATTGAATTTGGCACAAGATTTAAAGAGTTTCATCAATAACGCTAGATTATGATGCAGGATCAAACAAATATTTAAAGAACTATGTCCAAACTTTATTTTGTACAAAACATCATCAGGAATATCATAACCCTTGAAAACATATACATCAAAAGATTCTTTAGAACATATCCCTCACGATCAAGTCTAGACAAACATTTTCCAAAAAAAAAAAATGAGGGTTTATGAAAACAAATGGCTATTTGATTCTCCAGGAACAAAACAAAAGAATCTTATTAGCATTTCTAGCTTGTTTTATAAGAAATCCTTGCATCAAAAGTAAATACTTTCTATAACACAGTATGTATAACTTGCAAACTCTACTGAGATGAAAAACTCGTTTCAAATCATAAAAGATACATATTATCTTTATCATTATTAGTCCGAGTGTGCAATATGTAAACAAAATTAATTTGTTCAACCAAATAAAATATGAAATTTTTAGGGAAACAAAATGGAATACAATAATATGTGATAAGATAGTGAGATAAATTGCTCACTTCATTAATGCTTTGATTAAGCAACACACACATCGATTACATGATAATAAATTGAGTGCATAACCGTGAGTTTTCTTCAGTAGTAACCGTGAAATATCGATTATATGATTCTTGTAGATTACTTTATTGGGTGTAATGTTATTTCATTATATTGTACACGATATTTGTGCACAACTTATTTTCACATACTATAATAATGTATGTGATCTATGATGTTCATTCAATCACTCAAAATTGATTCCCTCTAAGGAATAACCTTGCTTGAAGAAATAAACATAATATACCCCGTTAATATCTTTACAATTATAAGCATCATGAGTTACTAATACCATCATCTTTACATTTAATATTCATTGCCATTCTAGTTGGGTCACTGTAGTGACTACTAAACATTTCATAATGTGAATATTACATTACGTATAGACTTACATACACACGTTAATAAATTTTTCACTTATTTTCATTAAATATCGCATGATCAATAAACTAAATTATTCATGTTTATGGTTTTCATAAACTTAATTGGTGATATGATAGTGAAAGAAACTATGGCATCTGCATTTGACGACCATTATTACCTTCCCAAAATATATATCACCACTAACATTTGTTCAATTATTGTAATTACAATCAATGAATAAACAATAATATGTATGCTACATCATAAAGTATCATCATCCTAGCATTCAATATCATACATGGACCCGTAGGCAACCGAAATATGCATGATATAAATGCATTAGTCCAATAGTTATATATTTTTGAATGGAGAACTTTAATAAACACCAAACCTTATATTATATAAATATTAGAGATACGCATACATGTTCAAAATACCCGTAATACATGAATAATTATATTTCCCTAACTTGAAATTCACAAAAAATTAGACATAATGTGAAAATCAAATAGACAAAGAGTTTACATGAGATATTACACAAATAATAGTAAATGGAAAACGTAAATCATTTATTTTTGCTTCATCACTTATGTATGAGCAACAAATCGGAAATATTGACCGAAATCCTTCATGGTCATACTAATGCACAATACCGTTATAATCACAATTATCATACTAGTGGCATATGTAAATATGACTTTTTAACATTGATGCCAATTATTTAACATTTAAAAAAATTCCAATGTTTATTTGATTCAAATTTCAGCATGTATTGCGCTTCAATTTAACCTTATAACAAAAATGAGGATAATCTGAAATGACTACAAGTATAGTATCTTCACATGTAATCTTAGCCGGTATTTGGCATTTGATTAAACTGAATGAATACCTACTTATGAGTCTCAAAATTTGCATGTCATGCTTTCAAATATGCATGTATGCAATGAATAAATCTAGTATCTGCACATATGAATTGTAGACTGTGTTTGGCATTTGATTCAACTTAATGGGAGTACTAGCCTTAGAATAAACAATAATTCTGATTTTCAACTACATGAATCGTTGGCCTATGTTTGACATGGACTCATTAAAACACAAATATCATAATATTCAACAATATGAATCATTGGCATGTGTTTGGCACGAGACTCATCAAAATATGAATATTAACAATAATGCAAGTCTAATATCCTACCATATGAAATATGTTGGCCTGTGTTTCACACGAATATTCAACTAAAAAAGGATAATTAGAGCAATGTTTTATCACAGTTCTAGATAAAACATACACGAAATATGGGAAAACTTAAATTTTTACAAAAAAAAATAAGTTAGCATCATGGAACTATAGGAAATTACTCCAGAATCTCAAATATTCGATGGAATTCAAAAATATTTTTTCTGGAAGTCATAAACATTATTTATGCAAAATCAATGCCCCTAAAAATATTATACTCAAAACTTAATGTATAATTAATGGTCGAAATATAGATGCATCCATAATAATCAAATATTTACAATTATAGATTAAGACACTTTCATGTCTTTCCCATCCAACACCATATAAATATTATTGTCTAAACATCAATTCATAATTACATTAGGACCTTTGGGCTACTAAATGTAGATTATGCACAATAACCTAATATATCGAAATGTTATTATCAAACACATAATCATACATCTAATATTCAAAATTTTATATTGAACTCTTTCATCAATACCAAATACTACATAACATGAATATTAGAAGAACCATGAGCATAAAAAAACAGCCCCCGTGGTAAAAAAAATACATAATATTCGAAAAAAATAATAATTTTTGCCAAAAATAGAAAATTTGAGTTAGCACAACAGGGATGTTGATAATTACTCCAGAATCTCAAAACAATTTGCAGAATTCAAAAATCAATTTTCTGGAGTGAGATATTGACGTCAACATTATTACCAAAAATGACAAAAATTCAATTTTAAGGGTCTTAACGATGTCAAAATGCAAAATTAAGGTGGTTCCCATTGTATACAATGGGTTTTGTTTATTTCGACGTTTCCAGTCGGCCTTGTCAGTTTCGTAAAATTCCGAGCAAGTTTTGACCTTTCATTCTCACTAGTGAGTATTGGCGACAGAAGAAAAACGTCACAGAAAATCTCAAACACACTTTAAGAGCATATTTAATGACAGAAATAAGACATCGCAGAAGGTCTCAGGCACAAATGCAATTTAATGACATAAATAAAAATGTCACAGAAAGTCTTAGGCACAAATTTCATTATAGACGGAAATCAATAAGGAAAATCATGAGATCTTAAACTTTAGCTTTGATACCACATATAAAATCATTCTTAAGAACACCCTAATATTAATCATGAACACATTAATATGATTAAACTTTAGCATAAAATTGTTCTTAATAAAAGGATCTTGGATCTTCATGTTTTAACAAAATACGTCTAAAAGATAGAAAATAAGACTTTCCTTGATCAAGGATCAGTCTTGATTAATTGCTCCATTATTCTACCTTCTTGGGAAAAAAAACACTCTAATGGAATCTCGGATTTTCTCTCCCACCTCAGAAATAGTGTGTTATGAGATAACCCCAGATAGTGTAGGGCTCCTCTATTTATAAGGGGAAGAGGGGCGGAATCCTAGTCAAGGTGGGACTCTTTTTCAAGTCTCCCACTAATACCACTAACAATCATGTGACTAACGGATAAGATTGATTCAATATTCTAATATTCGTATTTATCACGTTCCTAATTAATTATCTGATATTTATCAAGATCACATAATTGGAAAATTCAGGAATTCAGAATTTAATATAATTGAAATTAAATAATTAATTTCGACACTGAATATTAATTTCCAACATTAAATATATCGGAAAGGTTTTCATAATTCACTTTGGATTCCATCTCCCACTTTAAAAACAAAAGTGATACTATATATATATATATATATATATATGCACCCCCACAACCTTGTTCATTATTAAAACGAGCCAGTCCATTGCAACCCAATTTATCCAATAATTTTTTTCATCTCGTTTCTCAGAGTTTATTTTTTTAGGATTTTCATTGTTTGGAAATTCCAATGTATCCAAGAAAAATTTTGACGCTAAGAGCATCACACGGTAAGGAATTCATCGTGAAAGAGACCGCGACCATTCAGTGTCAATCGATAAAAAACATGGTCGAAGATGATTGCGCTTCGGATATAATCCCAGTCCCAAATGTTGACAGTAAAATGCTAGCGAAGATCCTGGAGTACTACAACAAACATAACAACAAGAAATTGGGAGGGACGATCTGAGGACATTTGATTCGGAGTTCCTCGATGTGGACACATATTTTTTGTATGAGCTGATAATGGCCTCTAATTATCTAAATATCAAGGTGTTACTAGACAAATTGCTTGAAAAAGTTTCTAGTTTGATTAGAGGTAAGACACCGGAACAGATTCGTGACACGTTTAAAGTCGAGAATGACTTTAGCCCGGAGGAAGAGAAGGAAATTCATGAAAAGAATTCCTGGGCTTTCTACTGATTAGTTTTATATGCTATTAGGTATGATGGTCTTTTTGAATTATTTGATTAGTTAGGGTACTTGAATTTCTGTGAAGATTTGTATTTGACATTAGATTGGACTGTTATGTTTGTTATTTCTCTGTGGTATTTTTTTGGGCTACATGTTTTAATTCTTATATCTAGTAGTGGAATTGAAAGATAAAAGTGTTTTGATTCGTTGTAAATAGTTGTAGAAACGAATTAGTTTCCTAGTCCTACCTTAACAACAACTCTACTCCTACAAACTCAACAAAAACACTAGTCCTACATAAACTCAATAAGCAAGAATACCGATCTCATATGATAAAGTCTATATGACACTGATCACAATTAGAATATTTCAAGAAAAGGATTTCAAGAAAATCCAGTGTCTAGATTTGAAACAAAATATAGTGAGTTGAAATAAGTTTAATTGGTTTGGTTGAAATAAGTTTAAGAAAGAAAAGAATGATTTTAAAGATGTTGAAATAAGTATCATTCGTCAAAGTATGTATCTCTAAACGATCTGGTTGGGCACTTGCCCACCCCTAATTTTAAGTGTTTCATTATATAAGTCACAGGTAAACTCTTTACATAATGTTAAGTAGTGGGATATTATGGTTTGATTAGATTATGTTTGCTATCTACGTATTGGGGTGCAAGATCTTATTAATCGCAATCTTATTTATTTTGGGGCATGAAGGTTTGGGTACTGAATGTGCAGACGTTGTGGTTAGTTGTAATATACATTCCTAGTTAAAAACTTGGTACCTAAAATTTTAGTTCTCTACGCTTAGCCTGAATTTTAAACGCAAACTTTTAATCAATTTAGGTGACAGTTAAAAGCATTTTTTTTCATTAGATAGAAAATTAACTCCTATAAATAACAAAAGTGAATTATCTCTGGCCTCATTGTTCTTTTAGTATTGTATAGAAAAAATAATATTAGTAAAAAATACGAATCACATTAATTGATAGCCAACATATACAGACTAAAACACAAATATAAATTTTTTTATTATTATTGTAATACTATATATTTTAGATTTTTTTTTACTATTTAGATTTTTTTCAATAAATAACAACTTTGGTTTTTGAACTTTGTTGTTTGTAAAAATTTGACCACAATTTCTTTTTATTGTAATGATTTAACTCTTAAATTGATGTAAGTTCACCCAAATGGTCCTTCTATTTACCCCTATTTTGGTGAAAAATTGCAACGTGTGAGTTTTAGCTATTTAAATATGACTTTGACACTCTTTTTACAGCAAAAGAAAATATGTGAATTTCGGTAAGGAAAAGAGCTCAGTTTTAGGGACTAATAAATAAACCTTGCCAAGGGCACCATTTTGACACGAACGAACACGACATGACAAGAAAGAATGTTGTTTTATCTAACACGGACATGACCAATTTCAAAGATGACAAACATGATCCAACAGTCTCCCACTTGGTCTTAATAATCCTCATAATTAAATTAGGTACCATAAGGTGCACAATAACTGATAAATATAGTTCGCTTAAATCAAATAATTCACGGATGCGTGTCATGGCAGTTCCATGCTATTCAAGAGCATGGTTCCTTATATATACCACAACACCAATGTTTCATTCAACTAAGCCTTTAATATTGGGTATCATAATGGCCTCATGATGTCCTTTTGAATAAGGACTATTTCTATCAACAATAATTCATAATCATATGCATGCATTCACAAAAGACAAAAATAATTGAAATCATAAACACTTTTATTGAATTGAAGTAATAGTGTCAAACAAGTACGACAAATAACAATCATAATTTTACTAATCGAGATCCATCTCTTTGACACATTCCGTAAGGTCTTTTGGAGATAGTCCTTTTGTAATAGGATCTTCTATGTTATCACTCGTACTACTGTGATCAATTGACACTCTTTGTTTCTGAATTTCTTCTTTAACTGACATGTATTTCATTCAACTTGGTTAGTTACTTTAGGAATACCTAACATTTCTTCATAAAGAAGATTGCAGCGACATTATCATAATATTTCAGTGACTTGATAATAGTGTCGACAACTGCAAATCCCGAGATGAAGTCATGCTGCCAAAATACATAAGTTGTCGCATCAAGCATGCTACAAACTCAGCTTTCACAATAGTTAATGGATGGATTACATTGCACTCCTTCATTATATTGGTTGATAAACCAAAACAAATATTCTTAAGCAAGAGTGAACTTCATACCATCCGTACAAATAGTAAATCTGAGTCACAATAATTGTTCATATTTAAATGAAAACATACATCATAAATGTGAGGATATAGTCCTTTAAGTATCTCATTACTTCATACACAACTTTTAAACCCATAAGATTATTTTGATTATCTACTTTCTAAATATGTGCTTGAATATAGAGAAAATACAAAAACTTACTCCCACTGATCTTAAGGTGTATACAAATATACAACGATTAAAAAAAATAATGATATTATTTCTTAAAATACATCATGTGGGAAACTTATGTTTATAAAATGATCTCCTAAACATATATGCATGGTTTATAAGACTTCAAAAAGTAATTTTCAAATCCACTTCATGTAACTCTTAATCATAATGAGCTATTAATGTCATAGGAATTCCATGTTCTTACATATAATTGAGAAGGTTCATTTATTACCTTTTCTTCATTAATAGTGAAATATTTCACTTCAATTTATCTTTATCTCGTTTAACTACCATTAGTGTCGTGTTTGGTCTTGATGACCCCCTTATACCCGACTTTAGTGAATCAATTTCAACGAGATTTCAACCTTAGTTGTAGTCCATTATTTTCACTTCTTATGACTTTTGAAAATAAAACCATGTCATTATTTATCCCTACGCCAAATTCATGTTCATGCAGATGCACCACATAATCATCGAGGATAGTAGACCTTTTAGGATCTTCGTGATACTATTCCTTATGATTTTATCTACATTTTTCTCATGGTGACAATACTATCATTTAGTGGTTGGTCATTTATTTGTTCTTTGTTGTTTAGACAATTTAACAAATAAAAGAACAAGGATTCAAGAAGGTTATCCATAATGGGATAAGTACCCTACCTTCCTTTATAACCATATTTCATGATTTTCTGCTACTACTAATTTCACCTTTCACAATGAATTTCACTTTAATGAAATAAATACGTGTCAATGACAATTATATGATCTATGTAGGTCCACTTTAAGGGAAATTTCTCATAATCTCCCACTTGGGCCAATCAGGTCATCCTTATATTAGACATCGGAATACCTTAAGAGCACAACTCGACTATCAAAATTTGTAAGAGACATTACAGAAATCTTGTCCACGAAAATTATGAAAAAGAGTCTAGATTGAATTTGGCACAAGATTTAAAGAGTTTCATCAATAACGCTACGATTATGACGCAGGATCAAACAAATATTTAAAGAACTATGTCCAAACTTTATTTTTTACAAAACATCAAAAGGAATATCATAACCCTTGAAACAAATATACATCAAAAGATTCTTTAGAACATATCCCTCACGATCAAGTCTAGACAAACATTTTCCAAAAAAAAAAATTGAGGGTTTAGGAAAACAAATGGCGATTTGATTCCACAGGAACAAAAGAAAAGAATCTTATTAGCATTTCTAGTTTGTTTTATAAGAAATCCTTGCATCAAAAGTAAATACTTTCTATAACACAGTAAGTATAACTTGCAAACTCTACTAAGATGAAAAACTCATTTCAAATCATAAAAGATACATATTATCTTTATCATTATTAGTCCGAGTGTGCAATATGTAACCGAACATAATTTGTTAAACAAATTAAATATTAAATATTTAGAGAAACAAAATGGGATACAATAATATGTGAGAAGATAATGAGATAAATTTCTCACTTCATTAATGCTTTGATTTAAAAACCCAAACATCAATTACATGATAATAAATTGAGTGCATAACCGTGAGTTTTCTTCAGTAGTAACCGTTAAATATCCATTATATGATGCCTGTAGATTACTTTATTGGGTATAATTTTATTTCATTATATTGTACATGATATTTGTGCACAACTTATTTTCACATACTATAATAATGTATGCGATCTATGATGTTCATTCAATCACTCAAAATTGATTCCCTGTAAGGAATAACCTTGCTTGAAGAAATAAACACAATATACCCCATTAATACCTTTACAATTATAAGCATAATGAGATATGTGACAACCCGCTCAAAATAATAACGGGTGGCCAACCCTATACTACATTAAATCAGGTATCCCAGATGGCACAGTCTCAACATCAACTAACAATACTTAATAATATAAGGCTAACTACCCGAAATCATTAAAAGTAGGTTGTCAAAAATTTAAAACTTTTATTTAACAACAACAACAACAACTTTGCTAACACAACAAACAATACACATCTAACTATGATGAGTGATAAGTGCAGACTCCATATATACAAGAGTGCAATACAATGTACAAATAAAATACCCGAATATGTTGTCGGGTAACAGACAATACAAATCTGAGAAATGAAATATGAAAGTGTTAATCTACAACACATTGAACACTAACTCCATATACAAATTGAATCCTAATCTAGAAATACAAAGATAGGAATCGACTAAAACAAAGTGCCGCAACAGTCCGCTATTGCCACAGCTCCACGAGTACTGGAGGGATGAACATCAATGGCGTCGTTGCGGAGGAACACCTAAAGTAGTACAATATATATTCATGGATGTGAAAATATAAACGGGTCAGAGCCCGAGTTGAGAATGTTTTATAGCAAGTGCATTAAAATGCATAATAATTATAAATGCATTATTACATGATTTAATGGAATCGAACTCTCCATAATAATCCAACTCACCTCTCCACTAAAGCACGCACTAGACGTATGCACGTGATCTCCAAATTTATGCCCAATTTAATTAGGCAAAGAATCTAACTAAACCCAAGTGATATTTCAAATAAAAAATCATCTAACCTATCTCCAATTCTACACTATCTGAATTCAATCTAGATCAAATACTTTAATTTAAATGTTATTATTATCTTTATATTTTTTGAACATATAAAGTTGTACAATCATACTCATAACCACATCGTCACAATAAATAAACATTCTCAATTACTAGAATTTTATATTCTAGTTATGCCCTCATATGGCATGTAAGCATATATATATATATATATATATATATGATTTATTAGGACTAAACTCCTCCCGATTGTCAACACGGCATTGCATTTCGTGCGTGGTACGTCTCGTCGAGGCGAAATCCAAATAAGGAACCCCCCCGTTACACTACTCCTGACCGTATTGATCCTCGAGGCTCATTTTCCCCTCAATGCATGACGCATGTAACCCAAATTATTATCCAATTTTAATTAATTAATACTCCCAATTATCAACAGCACACGACGTTTCATGCGTGGGACATCTCGCCGAAGAGAAATTCAAACAAGTGACCCCCCCCCCCCCGTTACATTACTCCTGGCACTGTCGATTGTCGGGATAGCTGATATATATATATATATATATATATAATTAGGAGATTTAAGGACTAACTTCTCCCCAATTTCCAACATTACACAGCGGTTCATGCATGGGACGTCTCGCCGAGGCGAAATCCAAACAAGGACCCCCCCGATACACTAATCCTGGAAATGTAGGTGGTTGAGGTCCATTATTCCCTCGATACCCAAGTATAAGCACAAGCAATAATAACCATCCAACCGATCTATAACTCGAAGGACGCAGGCTCACATGTTATCATCTTCCAGCAACCGATACACGTAGAAAACTGGGGCCACCTAGTGGGGTTCAACGACACCCACCTCGTGATCAACTCACGCACACGACGTCCCGGGAAGCGGTCATAGCTCCTAACGAGCAAGTGAGAGTGTCACATACCCACGACCTCTCACCCCCAAACTAAATAAATGTATATCACATAATAATCAAATGGACGACTATGACCTGGGGAATATCCACACCCTGCTCTTTGAGCCAGGATGCTCACCCTCTACGCACGTAACTTCCCAATGATATCAAGAAGAGGGTATGCCTAACCATGCATATAGACCATCATATAGGGTATACATACATCCCACACAATAAAGATATACCATCATATAAGGTATACCTGCCAGATCATTTTTATTTTCATTATACGCTCTTAGGCGCAATAGATTTAATGTCATTGCTTAGTATATCTCTCTATTGATACACTAATTGTCATTACTCACCCATCTTCCCCACTTTAGTATATGTAATACCCCGTATTTTCGTGATATTTATTTTTCGGATTAATTAAATTAAATGTTAATTAATTGGAAATTAATCCGGATAAAATACTAACGAGATGTGAGTTGGTATTTGATTATAATGATTATATATGGCTATATATGAATATTGAATTATGAAATTATGAAATTTGTCGTGAGATTGAAATACGACAATTTGGAAATTTTGTTGAGACGCGTGTGACAGTCGCGTCAGGAATATAATTATTTTAATTATAAAAGTGAATTTAAATTACATTAACCGTATGGTCATTTTGAGTGCGCCAATGCATCCGGAAGGGTCGAAATAGTCAGAAAACACTAGTCGGGGGTTTAGTTTGGGTCCCGGGGCATTTTTAGGCCATACCGGCAACGAAAAAGGGTAGTTTGGTAATTTTGATTTTTTGGGAATTAAAACCAAAGAAAATTAGGAATTAAAAATATGATTTGGTAATTACCCACTAAACCCACTAATAACCTAATGGGCTACGGGGGTTATTAGAATTAGTCTCAAAAGTTCCTAAGGCAAAACCCTAGCCACCATTGTAACCTTGGAGAAGAAGACTTGTAGAGAGAGAGAGGAGAATTCAGCAGAGAGAGAGAGAACACTTCATCAATTCGACATCAAAATCAGAGATATACATAAGGAAAGTGGTTTAATTTCGTTTATTACAAAGAATGTTTCTTCCATGCGTACGAAATTGACAAAATTTGTATTGTTCTTGGGAGTTTGATAAAAACCCATTAATTGGAATTAGAACTTTATATTTTGATGAAAGGATTACATGTAGAATTGTGTTAGGAGGATTATTCTGACGAAAATACACCTTGTTCATAACAAAAACGGATTTAATTATGCCCATTGGTGACTTTAAAATTTTAGGGTTCATGTTCATGTGATTTAGGGATAGATGAAGCGATTTGATGATTCAATGATGTTTAGGAAGGATTGGCCCTATATAAACGTTAATATATGACCTAAGTATGTTTAGGAATGATTAGAACCCATGAAAAATTGTTGGATTGATGTTTAGATGAGATTAGAGGTGAAGGAAAGTTGGAAAAATGAAAATAGGAAATCTGGGCTCGAAACTGGCCTCTCGTTAGAAGACCTGCCCAGGTCGTTCGAACGAGCTCGTTCGAACGAGCTTCTAATGAGTTGACCTTTGACTTCTAACGAAGGTGATGTTCGTTCAATGCCTTTCATTCGAACGATATCTCGTTAGAAATCCCACTTCGTTCGAACGAACTCTCGTTCGAATAGCCTCGTTCGAATGAGACTTCTAACGAGCTGACAGTTTAGGCTTTCTAGCCTGTTTTGATCCCGAGTGTCCCGTAACCTTGTTTATATGTAGAGATAACATTACCTTGATGATTAATTGATATATTTGAGACATTTGGGATATAATGAAGAGTAAAACCTAGAAGTGTAGTTTGAACCAACGGGAAATTATGGATTAAGACGTGAGTGTCTATTACGATGTGAGAATTATTGACGGCCTAAATAATTGAATTAACCGGGAACATATAATTTGTGTAACATTATAAGTTGGTATGAGAATGAGAAGTGTACCAAATAAATTATGGTGAGTACTAATATGTGTGCATACTTAGTATATGTATATGATTTATATGTATGACATACCTACCATACTTGTTATCACGGGAGGTTTGCGTTCGCTTAGGGCCATCTATCCTTGTGTGCCTACGGGGGATTTAGATTGGTACCTCGAGAACATAGGTCAAAGAAGGACTTATTGGGTTGTTAATAAGTCTGCTGATCGTGGGAGCGTAGGTATGTGCGTGACCCATGTGATGTGACTGTGTTCGCCTCCATTGTTTGTGATTGTTGTTATTTGAGAACAATTCCTGAGAGATTCGGAATGCGTGATCCTTATGTATGTGATGTACCGGGATTGATAGCAGAGTATTTGTACACCGCAGCTTAGACTCGGGGTGCTTGTATTGTATATTTATGACGTGAATAAAATTCACTCAATTAATGAGAACTTTCATGTGGTATTATGTGTAAATACGGAAACGCTTTGAGAAAATATAAAGTGACAACCTGTATTGTATTGTATGGCTAATATTTGAGAACCCGAATTTTAGTAAAACCTCTATTAAATTGATAACGTTAGAATGTATAATGGGAACCGAGTAGAAATGTTAGACTTCATGTTAGTTTAGTTAGAGGTGAATATCACTTAGATGGGTGCTATACGTTAGGAGTGCACAATTAGTCGAAAGGTGAGTATTTCATGTGAGTGAACGTCCTAACATGTATTTTGCATTCGTTGTTTTAATGTTATTAAAGACTTGCTATTTTTCAAATACTCTCCACATTCGGGCTCTGACCCGTTTTCTTTCAAATCTACTTTTTGTAAAAACCATTTTAGGTGCCCAGCCACAAGGACACCATGCTTAGAATTCTCATTCAGGTGACGAGCTGTAGCTGTTTGTGGAAGTTACAGGACCTTGCTAGTAGACGCTTCTTTTATGTTGACTCCATATTCAGGATTCATCAGTTGTAGGGCATGTTGCCCATTTCTAGTAGAGACATCTTCCTATTTCAGATTTTCAGACTATTTGGCATGTAATTAATTCAGAATATTTCGTTTTATTCACTTCAGTGACGGGATTGTTGTGAGGAGTTTTCCTCCGGACTTAGTATTATGTATTGGTTATTCTATTTCTTCATTATGGTGAATGGTTATGTTATTCTTTCATTATTCTTGCACTGTATGTTAATCAGACTTAAATTAAAAATTTGACATCTTACTTTTTAAATACTAGGTGGTTAGTAATCTTTAAAATGTTTTCGACAGTGATGTATTAACTGAACTAACTTGGCATTTTGTATTAATTTAATAAAGGAGTAGCTACCCGGTATTTAATTAGTCGGGGTGTCACAGGTGGTATCAGAGCATCAGGTTCTAGTGTCCTTTAGGATCTGTACGGCTTATTATGTTTCCGCTGAGCTTTCTTTGATGTAGAGCCCTAAGCTTAGGATTGTTGATATCTTTGGGGAGATTTCGTTCTCCTGCTTCGATCTATATGATAGTGAATCTAATTTGCAATCGGGTGTGTTCGTACGCTAAACAATGTAGTACGTCAGGTGAAGACAGTTGGACGAACAGCAGGAGGCAAGGATCAGTTGAAGTTATTAAATTGATTAGAGGGTTGACCGTAGTTGAAGTCAACCATATTATGGCACGGAAGTCCTGGACGGTACTGACGGCCAAGGCGCGACTTGTGACCTCTAGGCACAACAATAGTAGGAGATGGGGTCAATTGAGACTCAACCAACCAGGCTAAAACGGGAGACGAAGAGTTAGGTGGGACGTCGAGAAAACCCAACAGTTGAATTACTTGAAGGGCAAAGATGGCGTGTGCTAGCCAAACAAACGTAATTACATCCAAAGTCTTGGACTTGTGTCGGGTATGGAAAATCAGGAGTGAAAGTTTGAGGAAGAATTTCCTCGGGTTGTGAGAGCGGAGTTCCGATGGTGAGAGACAATCACAAGAACTTAGAAGTGGAATGTGACGACGAGAGAAGGCGTACACGTATGGTTTGACCATAAGTTCCTTGATCAGATGTTCAGGAGGAAAGGCGAATGTCGTTCTGAACTCACACGAGAGGGACGAACAGAGGTCACTTTGTGAGGAGAAATATAATTGTTTAATGAACCCTACACCGGGTGAAGTAGGTTAAATGGAGGAGGGAATATTAAGGGAAGAATTTACATACAAGAAGAATTGCTAGTCCTTCTGGTGGAAGTCTGCTTAGACGATTAAGACCGAGGGTATTGTCGCGTAGTGTTAATTTGGAGGTAAACCTTCCCTCGGGTGGGGAGATGAAAAAATCGAGGACTATATATAAAGTAAGACTGGGGAAAAACGGTATCGGTGAAGCACCACAATGGGAAGACCCAACGGAGAACTAGTTAAAATGATTCGGATAGTTGAATTACTACCGAAGAATGGTGATTTTAGTAAGAGATGTGGAAATTAGTAGCGTGTTCCTTAGGGCCGTCAAAGCTAAGGGAACAACGGAGGTAGCCGTCAGAGTTGAGACTACCAACGTCCGAGAGAAGGACCACCTTAACATGATCAGTATGACAAAAGATAAGTGGAGTGCGTGGAGGCATTTTGTGGGAGTGAAAGCCATGCGTTATAAATATTTTCTGATACAAGAGTAGGGATCAAAGTATTGTGCCTAGCAAGGGCAACAGTTATTGAAATGTTCGGTTTGGGACGGACATGTGTGGTAAGTCCAGGAACCATTTAAGCAGCCGGGACGATTTCTAGGATAGAAGTATGAGTTATATCCTCGGATGAGGATGCTTGTTATTTGTGGCATGAATGAGTTAGTACATTTGTTATGATTGTTATTCTCACTTGAGAGTCGAGTTTAGTAAGTATATCAGTAATTTTATTATATATAAGGATATTTTCCCTTATAGTGTGGGGGTTACTTTTATTGTCATCCACGGAGGATGAATGGCTATATTGATAGCGGTTTATTCTTTATCGAAATTACTCGTTTAGTGATGAGATATACGGGTATAATATGATCTTGATTATGGTTTTATATATACGATTATACCGATAATGTACTGGTATTGCAAGTTTATTGGGATTATTACCTTGGGGTAGCATGTTTTGTTCTGGCTAGGCCACATCTGTGAGAGGGCCGGATTTGCAATTGTACTTTCGTATATATATCTATAAATATGTTGTGATTTCAAAAAGGTATAATGATCTCGGATATTAAATCCCAGTATGCATAGGGATTTAATTGTAGTGTTTCGTATGTAATTGGTTTACTAATCAACAAAGAGTTAGCTAGTTTTATAATTAACGCTAGAGAGGCAGTAATGAGAAGAGTGCATTGTTTTATCATCCGTTAGAGATTTAGAAGTTTATACTCATAGTTGTGTGTCTGGAGACGGGGATTGGAGAGTCTCGATTTTATTCGCATGTGTATATGAAATATGATTTCCATCACGGTCAAGAGAAAGTGTCTTTCGGAAGGAGTTCCTTGTTTATGTGTAATTGCGATCGGAGATATAACTTTGTTGTTAAGAGACGGGAGTGTAGGGGTACATGTTATGGACAGGGCTTAACGGATTCTGATGACCAACAATGTTAGGTAGTAGTGTATCGGGGGGTTCCTTGTTTGGATTTCTCTTTGCGAGACACCCCACGCATGAAACTTAACGTAAGGTTGGTAGTAAGGAGATGTGTGGCCATTCGTTCATGATTTGGGTACCTCAATCGTTATGGCAGTAGTAGTTATAACTGGAAGTAACAAGGAGTAAATTATGATGTATGACCATTAGAGCTAGATGTTAATGAATTATGATGTAAGTACTATTAATGTTGTTTTTTTTCACGGCGCGTGGAAGGACGCATTGAGGTTAATGAGGATTTAGGATTTCAAATTCTGAAGCGATTGAGAACGACCAAGTGGTATAGCAACGTTGCAGTTTGATATCCAATATCACCCGGGGAAGGCTAATGTGGTAGCAAATGCGTTGAGCCGTAGGCCAGTAGATGAGGTAGCAGGGGTGTGGAAAGCCAAATGGAAGGAGTTGGGACACCAGGAAGCAGTGGCCGGATCGTTCATGTCTGTGATGACCGTTACACCGCAGATTGTCACGAAGGTGGTAAAGGCACAGGCAAATGACTCGTTCTGTCAGGAGCAGATAGCTCGATTACTAGCAGAGGGAGCCGAGTGCTATACCGTTGGTTCATACGGGGGATTACGCTTCAATGGGAGATTGGTTGTTCCGGAAAGGGAGTAATTGCGACATGAGGTGATGGCAGAGTCGCACGTCTCACGGTTCACGGTACATCCCGGAGGGGACAAAATGTAACAAGACATGAGACGACAGTATTAGTGGAGTGGTATGAAGAGAGATATTGCCGTGTTTGTTTCTAGATGCCCCACGTGTCAGCTAGTAAAAATGGACCATCAGAGACGGACAGGACTTCTACAGCCATTGGAGGTCCTGATGTGGATGTGGGAGAGCATATCCATGGATTTTATCACGGGGTTGCCTACCTCTCAGAGGGATCACGACTCCGTTTGGGTAATTATGGACAGGTTGTCCAAAGTCGCTCATTTTCTACCCGTAAGGACCGACTACACTACGGGACAGTATGCCCAGCTCTTTATTGCAGAGATAGTGAGACTTCACGGTGTGCCCCTATATATCGTGTCTGACAGAGACAAGATATTTGTCTCATGGTTTTGGGAGTTTTCAGGAGGCCATGGGCACGGAATTGCGATTGAGTACGACTTATCATCCGCATACCGATGGACAAACCGAGCGTACAAACCAGATGTTGGAGTACATGCTGTGTATGTGCATCATTGATTTTGGGGGTGGATGGGAGCAGTATCTTCCACTGCTGGAGTTTGCTTACAACAAATCCTACCAGTTCACCATTGGCATGGCTCCATTTGAGGCATTGTACGGTAGACCTTGTCGTTCCCCAGCATGTTGGTTGGAGGTGGGGGACAACAAACTACTTGGACCGGAAGTAATCCAGGATACTTCGGCGAGGATTGAATTGATTCGGAGTAGAATTCGAGTAGCTCAGGATCGGCAGAAGAGTTACGCTGATGCGAAGAGATCCTTCAGAGAGTTCTAAGTGGGGGACCAGGTTTTACTCAGGGTATCTCCTATGAAGGGGATTATGTGATTCGGGAAGAAGGGGAAGTTGGCACCGAGATATGTGGGGCCATTTCCTATTATTGAGCGGATTGGACCAGTTGCATATAGACTTGGGTTACCGGAGCATTTTCATCGTACTCACGACGTGTTTCATATTTCCTCGCTAAGGAAATATCTTAGAGACGATTTTGCTCATTCTCATATTGCTTTGGAGGACATCGATCTCCATCCTGATAGCTCTTACGAGGAGGGGTCGATTGCTATTTTGGACCGAAGTGAGAGGAAACTGCGGTCAAAGATAGTTCCATTAGTGCGTGTTCAGTGGCGACATCACAATGTCGAGGAGTCCACATGGGAGCGTGAGGATGAGATGCGCGAACGTTATCCAGAGTTATTCTTACCAGGTACTTTCTAGTTCTGAATTTCGGGATGAAATTCAGTTATTAGGGGGGAAGTATGTAATACACCGTATTTTCGTGATATTTATTTTTGGGATTAATTAAATTAAATGTGAATTAATTAGAAATTAATCGGGATAAAATACTAACGAGATGTGAGTTGGTATTTGATTATAATGAGTATATATGGATATATATGAATATTGAATTATGAAATTATGAAATTTGTCGTGAGATTGAAATACGACAATTTGGAAATTTTATTGAGACGCGTGTGACAGTCGCGTCAGGAATATAATTATTTTAATTATAAAAGTGAATTGAAATTCCATTAACTGTATGATCATTTTGAGTGCGCCAACGCGTCCGGAAGGGTCGAAATAGTCAGAAAACACTAGCCGAGGGTTTAGTTTGGGTCCCGGGGCATTTTTAGGCCATACTGGCAACGAAAAAGGGTAGTTTGGTAATTTTGAATTTTTGGGAATTAAAACCAACAAAAATTAGGAATTAAAAATATGATTTGGTAATTACCCACTAAACCCACTAATAACCTAATGGGCTACGGGGGTTATTAGAATTAGTCCCAAAAGTTCCTAAGGCAAAACCCTAGCCACCATTGTAACCTTCGAGAAGAAGACTTGTAGAGAGAGAGAGGAGAATTCTGAAGAGAGAGAGAGAACACTTCATCAATTCGACATCAAAATCAGAGATATACATAAGGCAAGTGGTTTAATTTCGTTTATTACAAAGAATTTTTCTTCCATGCGTAGGAAATTGACCAAATTTGTATTGTTCTCGGGAGTTTGATAAAAACCCATTAATTGGAATTAAAACTTTATATTTTGATGAAAGGATTACATGTAGAATTGTGTTAGGAGGATTATTCTGATGAAAATACACCTTGTTCATAACAAAAACGGATTTAATTATGCCCATTGGTGACTTTAAAATTTTAGGGTTCATGTTCATGTGATTTGGGGATAAATGAAGGGATTTGATGATTCAATGATGTTTAGGAAGGATTGGCCCTATATAAACGTTAATATATGACCTAAGTATGTTTAGGAATAATTAGAACCCATGAAAAAATGTTGGATTGATGTTTAGATGAGATTAGAGGTGAAGGAATGTTGGAAAAACGAAAATAGGAAATCTAGGCTCGAAACTGGCCTTTCGTTAGAAGACCTGCCCAGGTCGTTCGAACGAGCTTCTAACGAGTTGACCTTTGACTTCTAACGAGGGTGATGTTAGTTCGATTCCTTTCTTTCGAATGAGATCTCGTTAGAAACCCACTTCGTTCGAACGAACTCTCGTTCGAACAGCCTCGTTCGAACGAGACTTCTAACGAGCTGACACTTTAGGCTTTTTAGCCTGTTTTGATCCCGAGTGTCCCGTAACCTTGTTTATATGTAGAGATAACATTACCTTGATGATTAATTGATATATTTGAGACATTTGGGATATAATGAAGAGTAAAACCTAGAAGTGTAGTTTGAACCAACGGGAAATTATGGATTAAGACGTGAGTGTCTATTACGATGTGAGAATTATTGACGGCCTAAATAATTGAATTAACCGGGAACATATAAACTGTGTAACATTATAAGTTGGTATGAGAATGAGAAGTGTACCAAATAAATTATGGTGAGTACTAAGATGTGTGCATACTTAGTATATGTATATGATTTATGTGTATGACATACCTACCATACTTGCTATCACGGGAAGTTTGCGTTCGCTTAGGGCCATCTATCCTTGTGTGCCTATGGGGGATTTAGATTGGTACCTCGATAACATAGGTTAAAGAAGGACTTATTGGGTTGTTAATAAGTCTGCTGATCGTGGGAGCGTAGGTATGTGCGTGACCCATGTGATGTGACTGTTTTCGCCGAATTTTTTGTGATTATTGTTATCTGAGAACGATTCCTGAGAGATTCGGAATGCGTGATCCTTATGTACGTGATGTACCGGGATTGATAGTAGAGTATGTTTGCACCACATCTTAGACTCGGGGTGCTTGTATTGTATATTTATGACGTGAATAAAATACACTCAATTAATGAGAACTTTCATGTGGTATTGTGTGTAAATACGGAAACGCTTTGAGAAAATATAAAGTGACAACCTGTATTGTATTGTATGGCTAATATTTGAGAACCCGAATTCTAGTAAAACCTCTATTAAATTGATAACGTTAGAATGTATAATGGGAACCGAGTAGAAAGGTTAGACTTCATGTCAGTTTAGTTAGAGGTGAATATCACTTAGATGGGTGCTATACGTTAGGAGTGCACAATTAGTTGAGATGTGAGTATTTCATGTGAGTGCACGTCCTAACATGTATTTTGCATTCGTTGTTTTAATGTTATTAAAAAACTTGCTATTTTTTAAAACTCTCCACATTCGGGCTCTGACTCGTTTGCTTTCAAATCTACTTTTTGTAAAAACCATTTTAGGTGCCCAACCACAAGGACACCATGCTTAGGATTCTCATTCAGGTGACGAGCTGTACCTATTTGTGGAAGTTACAGGACCTTGCTAGTAGACGCTTCTTTTATCTTGACTCCATATTCAGGATTCATCAGTTGTAGGGCATGTTGCCCATTTCTAGTAGAGACATCTTCCTATTTCAGATTTTTCAGACTATTTGGCATGTAATTAATTCAGAATATTTCGTTTTATTCATTTCAGTGATGGGATTGTTGTGAGGAGTTTTCCTCCAGACTTTGTATTATTTATTGGTTATTCTATCTCTTCATTATGGTGAATGGTTATGTTATTCTTTCATTATTCTTGCACGGTATGTTAATCAGACTTAAATTAAAATTTTGACATCTTACTTTTTAAATACTAGGTGGTTAGTAATCTTTAAAATGTTTTCGATAGTGATGCTATTAACTGAACCATCTTAGCGTTTTGTATTAATTTAATAAAGGAGTAGCTACCCAGTATTTAATTAGTCGGGGTGTCGTAGTATACACTATACTATTTCTCGCTTGAATCTCACGTGTCGCTTCTAATATGAATGGTCTCTCAATTTTATTTAAGTTAAGGATATTCTTTATCATAAATCACCTCAATTTACATTTATAATTCTCCCTCCATAATACGGTTCAATTCATTTTCTGAACCTTTGAAGTTATCCCATTTGGGATTGGATACTAAGATCCGATATCTCTAAGTTATTCTCATTCTCTCATATGAATTGTAACTATTATCTCCAAGTAGAATCTCCAAATCAAGATGGGCCTCCCCACTTAGAATATACCAAAATATCTAATCGGTATTCCTCGAATTTAGTCAATATGACTCCAATCATTTCTTATAAGGGAAACTCTCTAAAAGTCTCCAAAACATACTCTAGATAACTCCAATAGAGGTTCCCAATTGATAACCTCGAACAAAACGGGATGCAATTCTCCTTAGAAAAACATTCCCCGAAAAGCCTTGTTTCCGAATCGATTCGGCCCAGCAAATCGATTCGTCCAGGAAGGCGAATCGATTCGGGTCAACAGACCTAGGATGCCGTCTCAGGCCGAATCGATTCGTCTTGGGTCCGAATCGATTCAGTCACTCAGATCTAGGCACCTGCAAAATTCTGAATCGATTCGGTAGGAGGCCGAATCGATTCAGCCCTTCAGAAACCTCGAAAATGGCTACTTTTTGTAAGCCTAAAATACCCAAAATTCATTTTAATCATTTTCTCTCCATTTCTCTTCAACCCAATCACATATATATTATCAATAATCATCCCAGAAACTATATAAACTAATTTCTATCCTCAAATCAAAGATCTACATATTAAATTTATGATTATACCCAAAAGTTAGGTTTTGATAAACTAAACCTAAAACCCATAATATCAATCCACAAATCATGCAATAAATGGTACATAACAATTATTTAGCAAGTTTAATCACTTGCCTCGGGTTCGTAGGGTCTGAATCCTCCTTGAGATCGCATATTGATCGAAAATCTCCTATTTCTCTCTCTTTTCTCCTTCTTTCTCTTCTTCTTTCTTCTTCTCTCTTTCTTTCTTTATCTTTCTCTTTCTCTCAAAGGAGAATAAATCTCCCGTAGGATTAATAAGCCTTTCTCCCAAATGTACACATCTTTAAATGATAATACACACTTTAAATGACTCGATAACTTTAATTCAAGTCGAACGGTTCTAAATTATTTCGAACCCTAAGTAGACCCCAAGTACAGTCATTTCGACTTTCTCGACCCTTTCGAAAACAATGGTACCCTCAGAATTGCCATTCGACACACTTCTAACGACTTCAAATTTTGACCTCAATTGCCAATTTAATAATTTTCCAAATAAAATAATATTTATTTCTCCCAAAATAAATAAATCATCGTCTCCAAGACCTCGGGTTGTTACAAACTTCCCCACTTACAAAAATATTGTCCTCGAAATTTAGCTAAGCCTAATTCTCCAAAGCTCAACTAGTTCTACTGTACCCATCCTTACTAATCCTATCTCCCAAACTTCTAACTTCCCACAATGAATTTATTTTAATTTACTTTACGTTAACTGAATTCCCAGTTTTATAAAATCAATTTCCACAACTAGGGCGCCCATACACCATTCCTATTTGAGCTTTATGCTCACAACAATCATAATGAGGCTTTATTTGCCTCCAACATTCCACAATTCCATAGATATGAATAATACTAAAATTTTAATAGAGTAAGAATTTGAATGGTCCAAAGAAATAACTCCTCTCAATTCCTGACATTCGCCACTTTCGTGCAGGGGACATCTCGCAAAAGAAAAATCGAAAAAAGGAACCCTCCCAACACACTACTATGTAGCGACGTCGGGGATTGAGAGTTTGTTAAATCCGGACTAGAGTTTGAAAGAAATAGTTTTATCAAAATCATTTTGAAACGGCCCGAAGGCCGAGAAAAAGTTTTATTTTGAAAACAATTTATTTTAAAAACGGTTTATGTAATATAATATAAGATAAAATGTTTTATGTCCAACACAAGGTCTTAACAATCATGATATCTATATCAATATATTGCTCATAAGAATTAGCATAATTATGAGCAAAACTTTCCTACGTCCATCAATCCACAATCCAAACTTTCAACCAAAAACAACATCTTACATCATTTCAATATATTGCCATTTATAAGGCACATCCATATCTGGATTACAACAGTTATATAAGTCTAACATGACCATATAAAATAAGTAGCTTTTATCATTACTACTTACCACACAATAACCATTCTTTCATTCACCACAAGGTTTATAGCTCTTTTTGAGCACCTTGCAAAATTATCTAGTCTTTCAAAAGATAATAACATAAGAGCTTAACTTGCTCAAAATTCCCCTTTAGAGTCATTACATACATAATAGGGCAATAGCACTACCCTCTCATAAATACCTCCCATACAATATTTCTAATACTTTACATAGTAATTATCCTATTCATAAAGGAAAATTAACTTACATTACCCATCTCTAGTCCGATTGCCTTTCCTCATCAATGGGCTCCCAAACATAGTCCCCCGGTCGAAAATGACCTCGAATCTGTTGTAGGGGCTGCACTTCCAAAACTTCATCAAAACATGGTCCTTTACCTCTTTTAGGACATTCTCTCTTTTTATGACCTATTTCCTTACAAAAGAAACACTTACCCACAAATCCTTTCTGCCCACTCGCATTACTGGAACTCTCTTCGCCAAACTTACTTGATGAACTCGAATCTCCAAAGTTCTTACCCTCTTGCGAACGAAACCGATATTCGTGACACTTTAGTAGTGCCGCATTCACTACCTCGACGAAAGTCGCTAAGGTAGGACTCTCTAACAAATGTTACCGAATTCTCTAATCTAAACCTCGAACAAACTTCAATATACGATTATCTTCCGTATTTACCTCATTAGGTACTAATTCCACCCATATAGAAAAATCTTCCTCATACTCTACCACCATTCTATTTCCCTAAAAAATCTTTATGTCTTGAGTAGGGGAAGTAAAATACCTCCAATCAAAAAGCTCCCAAAAATCTATTATAGGTAAAGTATCTCTCTGTTCAAATGTGGTGACAGACTCCAACCATTGAAGACCTACAACCGATAACTTAAAGGTGGCTAAAAATTATTTCTTCCCCTCACTACACTCAACCATACGAAGGTGCCTCTGTATACTATTCTTCCATTGACTTGCATCCATTTCATCAACTCCCCCTGCAATCTTGGGAGGATGCCCCTTACTAAAATCTTCCTTCACTCTCTCCCATAAAGACAAACCTAAATGGGGTGGGTTTGCTCGAACGGTAGATTGTTGCTCCATCGTAGAAACTGCAGCAGTTACTGCTTGTGCCACAATATTTGCAACTTCATCTGTAGTCATGTTCCTCTGAGGCATTTGGGGTTGCACTTTGTCAGCCCCTTTGTTTGCCTTGACTGAACGACCTCCCTTTGGTGGCATCTGAAATAAGAACAATTGTATCAGAACGCCTTTCAAATATTTTCATATCGCAGAAGAAATATGGGCGTATGAATGTAACCTTCCTAACAATAAGGCTCTATATCAAGAACGCTTACGGAAGATTGTATTAATGTACACAAATCCTAAAGACACTAGAACCTGATGCTCTGATACCATCTGTGACAACCCGCTCAAAATAATAACGGGTGGCAGCCCTATACTACATTAAATCAGGTATCCCAGATGGCACAGTCTTAACATCAACTGAAAATACTTAATAATATAAGGCTAACTACTCGAAATCATTAAAAGTAGGTTGTCAAAAGTTTAAAACTTTTATTTAACAACAGCAACAACAACTTTTCTAACACAACCAACAATACACATCTAACTATGATGAGTGATAAGTGCAAACTCCATATATACAAGAGTGCAATACAATGTACAAATAAAATTTCCGAATATGTTGTCGGGTAACAGACAATACAAATCTAAGAAATGAAATATGAAAGTGTTATTCTACAACACTTTGAATACTAACTCCATATACAAATTGAATCCTAATCTAGAAATACAAAGATCGAAATCGACTAAAACAAAGTGTCGCAACAGTCCGCTATTACCACATCTCCATGAGTAGTGGACGTATGAACATCAGTGGCTTCCTTGCGGAGGAACACCTAAAGTAATACAATATATATACATGGACGAGAAAATATAAACGGGTCAGAGCCCGAGTTGAAAATGTTTTATAGCAAGTGCATTAACATGCATAATAATTATAAATGCATTATTACATGATTTAATGGAATCGAACTCTCCATAATAATCCAACTCACCTCTCCACTAAAGCGCGCACTAGACGTATGCATGTGATATCCAAATGTATGTCCAATTTAATTAGGCAAAGAATCTAACTAAACCTAAATGATATTTCAAATAATAAATCATCCAACCTATCTCCAATTCTACACTATCTGAATTCCATCTAGATCAAATACTTTAATTTAAATGTTATAGTTATCTTTATATTTGTTCATTTGTTGAACATATAAAGTTGAACAATCATCCTCATAACAACATCGTCCCAATAAAGCAACATTCTCAATTACTAGAATTTTATATTCTAGTTATGCCCTCATATGGCATGTATATATATATATATATATATTTATGAGTTATTACCATCAAGAGTTAAGGACTAAACTCCTCCTGATTCTCAATACGGCACTGTGTTTCATTCGTGGGACGTCTCGCCGAGGCGAAATCCAAACAAGGAACCCCCCCGTTACACTACTCCTGACCATATTGATCCTCGAGGCTCATTTTTCCCTCAATGCATGATGCATGTAACCCAAATTATTATCCAATTTTAATTAATTAATATTCCCAATTATGAACAGTACACGGCGTTTCATGCGTGGGACGTCTCGCCGAAGCGAAATCCAAACAAGGAACCCCCCCGTTACGCTACTCTTGGCACTGTCGATTGTCGGGATAGGTGATATATATATAAGTATGAACATTAAGGACTAACTTCTCCCCAATTTCCAACATTACACTGTGGTTCTTGCATGGGATGTCTCGCCGAGGCAAAATCCAAACAAGGAACCCCCCCGATACACTAATCCTGGCAATGTAGGTCGTTAAGGTCCATTATGCCCTCGATACCCATGTACAAGCACAAGCAATAATAACCATCCAACCGAGATATAGCTCAAAGGACGCAGGCTCACATGCTATCATCTTCCAGCAGCCCATACACGTAGAAAACTAGGGCCACCTGGTGGGGTTCAACGACACCCACCTCGTGATCAACTCATGCACACGACGTCCCGGGAAGCGGTCATAGCTCCTAACCGGCAAGTGAGACCGACACATACCCACGACCTCTCACCCCCAAAATAAATAAATGTATATCACATAATAATCACATGGATGACTATGACCTGGGGAATATCCACACCCTGCTCTTTGAGCCAGGATGCTCACCCTCTACGCACGTAACTTCCCAATGATAGCAAGGAGAGGGTATGCCTAACCATGCATATAGACAATCATATAGGGTATACATACACCCCACATAATTAATATATACATCATATAAGGTTTACCTTCCACATCATTTTCATTTTCATTATACGCTCTTAGGCGCAATACATTTAATGTGATTGCTTAGTATATCTCTCTCTTGATACACTAATTGTCATTACTCACCCATCTTCCCCACTTAGTATACACTATACTATTTCTCGCTTGAAGATCACATGTCGCTTCTAATATGAATGGTCTCTCAATTCTATTTAAGTTAAGGATATTCTTTATCATAAATCACCTCAATTTACATTTATAATTCTCCCTCCATAATATGGTTCAATTCATTTTTGGAACCTTTAAAGTTATCCCATTTGTGATTGGATCCTAAGATTCGATATCTCTAAGTTATTCTCATTCTCTCATATGAATTGTAACTATTATCTCCAAGTAGAATCTCCAAATTAAGATAGGCCTCCCCACTTAGAATATACAAAAATATCTAATCGGTATTCCTCGAATTTAGTCAATATGACTCCAATCATTTCTTATTAGGGAAACTCTCTAAAAGTCTCCAAAACATACTCCAAATAACTCCAATAGAGGTTCCCAATTGATAACTGTAGCACCCAGTATTTTCATGCATTAAATATTCAATTAATTGGAAAATTTAAAATTACTTGTGTGAGTCGTAATTTTAATTGAATTAATTAGGAAAATTTTATTTAAATATTAATCGGGAAGTGAATGGTTAATATTTAAGGAAAACTTATTTACTAAGTGAATTATTTTATTTAAACATTAATCGGGAAGTGAATGGTTAATATTTAAGGAAAACTTATTTACTAAGTGAATAGTAATATTGTATTTGCGTCATTTCGAATATTAATTGTAGGATATGTGCCTATTTCAATCGGGAGTCGGTATATACTAATTTGGGTGAGAAATAAGTATTTTAATAAATTAATTTGGATGTCAATTCCGAGTGTAAAGTGGAGCCCGGATGGGCCGAGATAGTCGGAAAAGTCTACACGGGGTAGTAAACGGGCCACGAGACATTTTTAGGCATAGCTGGGCCCACACGGGGGCATTTGGGTCACTTGGGCTTGGCCCATTAGGCAAAAAACGGGATTTAGGTTAATTGATAAATTAGAAGAAATAAGGAAACGGCTGATGTGAGTTTAGCAAAAGTGTTGGTGTGTTAAGGAACCCTATTAGCAGTTAAAGGCAGATTTGGGGATCACAAGAGAGCCAACAAGTGTCATCTTCAACCTTGGAATTCATCTCCAAAATCAGACTCTACGAAACCTAAGGAAAGTGGATGACTTGCTGTAGTATTGAATCTGTTTTCAATTCATATTTATGTGTGGTGTTTCATTGAAATTTGTTTTGGGTGTTAATGACATAAACATGGGATTTTGAAAACAATAATCTCATTTACGAATTTGGGTAAGGATTCACGTAAAATCTGATAATTGTAAGTTGATATTCATCTTGTAGGATGATATCTGGATAATTAGAAACGAATTTGATGAAGGAATTTGGGGTGTAAATGGGTTAAGAGTTAAAGATGAACTTTTCCCCAAATTTAGAAATCAGTAGATAATGGACGAAATAATGATGTTGGTGGATATTTCGGAGATAGCTAATAAGGTTTCTAACATGTATTATTGTTATGAGGGCTTGAGATGTCTGGTAGAAGAAATTAGGGCTTTAAGAAATTCGTCCACGGCTGAATCTGTCTTCGTGAAGAAGACGAAGACCTGCTCGATCGATCGATTGAAGGTCTGGGGTCCATCGATTGATGGTCGGCAGATTCTGACAGCTCGCCCAGTTTTCCTTTATATGGAGAAAATTTAATTTAACATTTTTTCATGCCTTAAATTGTTGAGTAATTAATACATGGATTTAAAATCTAATTAATAGTGAATAAAATTAATTAGAATTTTAAGGCGGCTGAGTGTGACATCATAATTTAAAAATTTGTTGGGTTTTGGAGAAATTAGGTGTAACACGCTAAGGTTGAATTTTTGGAAAGTTCTTCAAAAGGATTAAATATGGATATAGTGACAAGTCCGGGAATAACGGTTGAGAAATACCGAGGTATAAATCTTATTAGGGTAAAGGCTAAGTAATTTAGAGTTGGGAATTAAGACTCGGGTGGTGTTAATTCGGGCCACGAAAGTAAGTCTGGATATGTATTGGTTAGGGAGATACCAAAAGAAATTAATGTGTAAATTAATTAATAATTCGAGTTGGGCCACAAACTCATTATAAGAACGGAATAGGCTTGTGTTACGGACTTAGTACACGGTATAGTCGGGATATTTTATATTTATATATATACGGTGTGCGATAGTATATGTGTGTATATATATATGGGTGTGCTTTAATATCAGTGATAGATATTATTATTATTATTATTATTATTATTATATGCTCTAGTGCTATAGGGAGAAGTGGCGCGTAGTAGATGAATCCCCTAGCTTGAGGAGAAGGGCGAGTATAATCCCAGGTCATAGCGTCCGTTATATGGGTGAGGGGCATCTCACTTTTAGGGAAGGAATATGACCGCCCCCAACGTATCTGCTTTAACCAAGTTAGTAAGAAATTTTTACTTGGGGTAACTAGGTTATGTGATTACACCTAGTGGGATAGCACTTTAGGAAATTTCTACCCGGTGAGACTTTATTCGGGGAAAATACTAGCATTAAATGTTATTTCAGTATGTTTGTGAATATTGCAATATGAATAAATATATAATTAGGTAATTAATTATATATGGGACAATTAATACAAAGTGTAAAAATGTATTATGTGCATAACAGGTGTGAGTGTTATATGAAATTAAAAAGGGAAATGATTTAATTAAGTTGATGTTTATAATAACTTGAAAATCATGATTTAAAACATACTCGGTTAGAGTAGGAAAAATTGCAAGGGGTTACATAAGTTATCGGGTCAGGAGAGTAGGACCTAGGTAAATTAAATTAAGGCGCTAGTAGTGCACATTAGAGGAGGGGTGAGGATAATCCTCAAGGGAGTGCGACACTAACTAAAATATGAAGAGCACGCATATTTACTTATTACTGCATGGTAATCATTTGCTAAATGTTTTTCAAATGTTTTTTGGGTACTAACCCTTGCTATATAAATTTTTAAAAACCATTTAGGTGTCCAGCCACAGGTACGCCAGACTTGACTCTATTTCAGGATATCCGTTGCTGCAGCATATGTAAATGTTGCGGGAGTTTTGATAGACGCATCATTCTTTCATTCTAGTGTAGAGACTTCTATCATTTATTTCAAGCATGTCGCTCAGTTCATTTAGTTTCTGTCAGGCTTGATGAGATTGATTACTTGTCTTTATTTTATATTTGTTGGATTTCTTGGGCCGATGGTTTATTCAGTTAGTCATTTAATTTTGTATGGTTGTTTTAGTTAATCGTGATTAATTACGTTATTTTATTTTCCTCATGAGATTACATTCGAGTTAATTAAAGATAAAACTGGGCACCGGTCGAATTTTTCTCACTTAGGTGGTTAGTAATTAAAAAGACGACAATGATGATAAGGATGATCCAACTGAGAAACCTGTTGTAACTTAATTGAGGACTGATCACCCGGGGTTAATTAGGCGGGGTGTCACAGATGGTATCAAAGCATCAGGTTCTAGTGTCCTTAGGATCTGTGCGGCTTTCTACGTTTCAGCGTAGCACTCGATTGTTATAGAGCCATATTATTAGGACTGCTGATTCATTTTCTGCTTGTGAGATATCGTATTTCTGTGGTTTATATTATTGTGTAAATTATGTATTTATACGATTTAATCTATTTCAGATGCCACCGAGGATAGTGAGAGTGGAGAGGGTTGACGCTAGGGATGAGGTCGGGGAGGCTCACCAGGAGCCACAAGTACCGCCACCCCCACCCCCACCCGAGTTGATTTCCACTACTCAGGTGGCAGTGATAGTGGCCCAAGTGATCAAAATAGCAATGCGAGCTATGGCAGCTCACTTTCAACAGCCCCAAGAACCACCTCTAGTGGCACCAGCTGTTGAGGCTCCAGTGGGGACACCATCTTGGCAGAGAGTTAGGGAGACCTTTCGAAAGGGTCACCCACCTGAGTTTTGGGGTAGCACAGATGTAGTAGAGGCTTGTGACTGGAAGAAGAATATTAAGCACCATCTGCACATGCTGGAGTGTACCGAGGTACAGAACTAGATGATTTCTACCTTTTGTTTGTCGGGGGAAGCCTTACAGTGGTGGGAGTTAGTTACCACTGCCAAGGAGCGAGATTTGATGACAATAGCAGAGTGCTGGGTGCGGTTTGATCGCAAATTCTTTCCACCAGCAGTAGAGACTGAGATGAGAAAGAAATTTAGTGATTTAGTTCAGGGGGACCGATCAGTGGAAGACTACGAGGAAGAGTTCACCCATTTGGTAAACTTTGTTCCAAATGAGTTGAGCGATGAGGAGCGGAAGAAATCGAGATTTATGGATGGCTTAGCCTGGCGGATCAGGCAACATTTGATTGGGAAACCGGCATTCGTGACGTATACACATGTCGTTAGTGCCGCACTTGTACACTGCCAGGATCATCGCTTCCATGCGAAGGGGAGCAAGAGAGCAGGGGAGCCGAGCCAATAGGGCAAAGCAATTACTAGTGGTGACACAAGTGGTGCTCAGTAGCAGGCGAGCAATCAACAAGGGAATCAGGCTAAGAAGTTTAAGCCTGGTGGGTTCCGACCGAGAGGACAGGGGTTCAAGCAGGGGCAACTGGGCCCAAATCAGCAGCAGCAGGTTTCGTAGGGCCGTTAGGTCCAAGGGAACAATGGGGGAGGCCAACAAGGCCAAGGTCAACCGCGCCAGGGTCAACAGGGCCAACGACAGGGGGATGGTCAAATATGTTATTTTGTGTGTGGCCATCCAGGACATTTCAAGAGGGAGTGCCCACAGAGGGGCAGAGGTCAACAGAAGGAGGCCCAACAGGGGCAATGGGGGCAGATGCCGCCAGCGGCAGCAATCGTATCACTCGCCCCATCGTAGTAGGGACAGATGCACTATGGGCGTGTGTATAACGTTCGGGATGTTCCCAATCCCCCAGCACAGAAAGCACTACCAGCAGTTGAGGGTATGTTTCCATTCATGGTTATGAGGGTAGTATTATTTTTTATACGGGAGCATCACATTCATTCATTAAGTTTAATTTTGCTAAACGGGCCGGACTACTAGAGATCGCGGGTAGTCTTCGAATGTGTGTAGAGTCGCCAGTAGGCAGCGGGGCTACGATTCACTCGATTTGTCGGGGTGTGGATATTTTGATTGGGAGACTTAGTTTAGCAGCGGACCTCTTAGTGTTAGATATGAAGGGGTACGATGTCATCTTGGTTATTGATTGGTTGGCAGGTTATCGAGCGATGGTGGATTGCTACGAAAGGACCATCGTGTTCTCCATTCCAGGACAGGAGATGTTATTGATAGCAATGCCGTTACCTGAGGGAGGGTCACAAATACACTTGTATTACATTAAGGATGTGTTTGAGGAGATACCAGAATTGCCACCTAGCAGGGAAATTGAATTTGTAATCGATTTAGCCCCGGGGACGAGGTCAATTGCTCGGGCCCCATACCGTATGGCCCCTTCAGAGATGCGTGAGTTGAGAGAGCAGATTCAACAGCTTCTGGGTCAAGGTTGCATTCGGCAGAGTACATTGCCGTGGGGTGCACCAGTATTATTTATAAAGAAGCGAGATGGCTCACTACGGTTATGCGTGGACTATAGAGACTGAATAAGGCGACGATACAGAATAAGTATCTGTTGCCTAGGATTGATGATCTATTTGACCAATTGAGAGGGGCGTCTTACTTCTCTAAGGTCGACTTGAGGTCAGGGTTTCATCAACTACGTATCCGAGAGGAGGATGTTTCTAAGACCGCTTTCCTATCGCGATATGGATCTTATGAGTTCAGGGTGATGCATTTCGGGCTCACCAATGCACTAGAAGTGTTCATGGACCTCATGAACAGGGTTTTCCGGGAGTTTCTTGATCAGTTTGTCATAGTGTTCATTGATGACATCCTGATCTACTCGTGCACCGAGGAGGAGCACGCAGAGCATCTGCGTATAGTTTTACAGACATTGCGGGATCACTAGCATCTATGCCAAATTCGCTAAGTGTGGATTTTGGCTACGGGAGGTTCAGTTTCTTGGCCACGTGGTGTCAGACCGGGGTATTACGGTGGATCCGAGTAATGTATCAGCGGTGAGGGAGTGAGGGAAGCCCACGACACCGACTGAAGTGCGCAATTTTCTAGGATTGGCCAGTTATTACAGGCGGTTCATCAAAGTATTCTCAAAGATTGTGGGCCCTTTGAGGAATCTAACCTGGAAAGAGGTACCTTTCACTTGGAGTGATCATTGTCAATTAGCTATCGACGAGTTAAAGGACAAGTTGACATCTGCACCCGTGCTTGCATTATCGAAAGGAGGATTAGAGTATCGGGTTTACACTGACGCATCCTTACAGGGACTTGGGGGTGTGCTTCAGTAGGAGGAAAGGGCTATCGCTTATGCATCCCGAAAGCTAAATCCGCACGAGAGTAATTACCCCACTCATGACCTGGAGTTAGCAGCGATCGTTTTTTCTTTGCGGATATGGAGACATTATCTTCTGGGGGAGCAGTTCACGTCACTCACGAATCACAAATCACTTCAGTATCTCTTTACTCAGAAGGATCTGAATATGAGGCAGAGGCGATGGCTCAAATTCATGAAAGACTACCTATTTGATATCCAATATCATCCTGGTAAGGCTAATGTGGTAGCATATGCATTGAGTCGGAGACCGATTGGGGAAATATCGGAAGTCTGGAAAGCGAAGTGGAGAGAACATTGATATGAGGATAATGTATCCAGGACTTGTATGTTAGCATTATCCATCACAACTAAGATCATTATGCGGGTTATGAGGGCTCAGGCAGAGGATCATACCTATCGGGATAGGGTGATCCAGTTGATAGCTGAGGGAGCAGAGGGTTACTCGATCAGCTCAGAGGGAGGCTTACGCCTTAATAGGAGGTTGATTGTGCCAGAGGATGAGGAGTTAAGGCGCGCTGTTATGGCAGAATCTCATGGGTCAAGATTCGCGGTACATCCCGGTGGGGATAAAATGTATCAGGATATGAGGAGACAATATTGGTGGGCAGGAATGAAACGGGACATAACAGAGTTTGTTTCTAAATGTGCCACGTGTCAACTTTTGATAGTTGACCATTAGAGACCATCAGGGATGCTACAGCCACTTGAAATTCTCGTGTGGAAATGGGAGAGCATCTCCATGGACTTCATCACAGGGTTACTGACATCGCAGAAGGGTCACGATTCCATATGGGTCATTGTGGATTGGTTGACCAAAGTGTCCCACTTCTTTCCCATTTGCATAGACTTTGAGACGATGCGTTATGCACAACTATTTATAGCAGAGATTGTTAAGCTGCACGGGGTACCAATAAATATTGTGTCAGATAGGGACAAGATCTTTGTGGCCCACTTTTGGCATAGTTTTCAGGAGGCCATGGGCACGGATTTACGTTTGAGTACAACCTATCACCCACAGACTGACGGACAGATTGAGAGAGTCAATCAGATGCTGGAAGATATACTCAGAATGTGCATATTAGACTCTGGAGGAGGTTGGGAGAAATATCTTCCTCTGGTAGAGTTTACGTATAACAACTCTTACCAATTCACGATCGGTATGGCACCATTCCAGGCACTATACGGGAGACCTTGTCGTTCACCCTCTTATTGGTTAGAGGTGGGGGACAACAAACTATTGGGGCCAAAGATTGTTCAGGATACATCTTCCAAGATAGAGCTAATCCGAGGGAGGATTTGGATAGCTCAGGATAGGCAGAAAAGTTACGCTGATGCTTCACGGAGACATGGGGAGTTAGAGGTTAGGGATCAGGTATTGGTCCGGGTGTCCCCTATGAAAGGGGTGATTAGGTTCGGCAAGAAGGGTATGTTAGCACCAAGGTACGTGGGACCTTTCCCTATTATGGAGAGGGTGGGGCCTGTAGCCTACAGGATGGGATTGTCGGAGCACCTTCAGTGGATACACGACGTGTTCCATGTAGCATCGCTGAAGAAATATCGCAGGAGTGAGAGGGATTTCTGACACATTCCACTCGAGGAAATTGATTTACAGCAAGACATCTCATATGAGGAGAGATCGATGGCTATTCTGGACCGTAGCGAGCGAAAGTTACAATCCAAGGTTGTTCCACTAGTTAGAGTACAGCGAGGTCATCACAACGTTGACGAGTCTACTTGGGAGCGGGAGAAGGATATGCGGGAACAATATCCAGAGCTTTTCATCACAGGTATGACCTAATTTCAGGGGTGAAATTCCTTTGTAAGGGGGGAGTATGTAACACCCTGTATTTTCATGCATTAAATATTCAATTAATTCGGGAATTTAAAATTACTTGTGTGAGTCGTAATTTTAATTGTATTAACTAGGGAAATTTTATTTAAATATTAATCGGGAAGTGAATGGTTAATATTTAAGGAAACATTATTTACTAAGTGAATAATTTTATGTAAATATTAATTGGGAAGTGAATGCTTAATATTTAAGGAAAACTTATTTACTAAGTGAATAGTAATATTGTATTTGCGTCATTTTGAATATTAATGACGGGATATGTGCTTATTTCAGCCTGGAGTCGGTATAGACTAATTCGGGTGCAAAATAAGTATTTTTATAAATTAATTCGGATGCCAATTCTGAGTGTACCGTTGAGTCAGAATGGGCCGAGATAGTCGAAAAAGTGTACCCGGGGGTAGTAAACGGGTCACGGATCATTTTTAGGCATAGTCGGGCCCACACGGGGGCATTTGGGTCACTTGGGCTTGGCCCATTAGGCAAAAAAAGGGATTTAGGTTAATTGATAAATTTGAAGAAATAAGGAAACGGCTGATGTGAGTTTAGGAAAAGTCTTAGTGTGTTAAGGAACCCTATTAGCAGTTCAAGGCAGATTTGGGGATCATAAGAGAGCCAACAAGAGTCATCTTCAACCTCGGAATTCATCAACAAAATCAGACTCTACGAAACCTAAGGCAAGTGGATGACTTGCTGTAGTATTGAATCTGTTTTCAATTCATATTTATGTGAGGTGTTTCATTGAAATTAGTTTTGGGTGTTAATGACATAAACATGGGATTTTGAAAACAATAATCTGATTTACGAATTTGGGTAAGGATTCATGTAAAATATGATAATTGTAAGTTGATATATATCTGGTAGGATGATATCTGGATAATTAGAAATGAATTTGATGAAGGAATTTGGGGTGTAAATGGGTTATGAGTTAAAGATGAACTTTCCCCAAATTTAGAAATCAGTAGATAATGGACGAATTAATGATGTTGGTGGATATTTTGGAGATCCCTAATAAGGTTTCTAACATGTATTATTGTTAGGAGGGCTTGAGATTTCCAGTAGAAGAAATTAGGGCTTTAAGAAATTCGTCCATGGCTGACTCTGTCTTCGCGGAGAAGACGAAGACCTGCTCGATCGATCGATCGAAGGTCTGGGGTCGATCGATCGATGGTCGGCAGATTCTGACAGCTCACCCAGTTTTCCTTTATATGGAGAAATTTCAATTGAACATTTTTCCATGCCTTAAATTGGTGAGTAATTAATACATGGATTTAAAATCTAATTAGTATTGAATAAATTAATTAGAATTTGAAGGCGACTGAGTATGACATCATAATTTAAAAATTTGTTGGGTTTTGGAGAAATTAGGTGTAACACACTAAGGTTGAATTTTTGGAAAGTTCTTCAAAAGGATTATATGGATATAGTGAACAAGTCCGGGAATAACGGTTGAGAAATACCGATATATAAATCTTATCAGGGTAAAAGCTAAATAATTTAGAGTCGGGAATTAAGACTCGGGTGGTGTTAATTCGGGCCTCGAAAGTAAGTCCGGATATATATTGGTTAGGGCGATACTAAAAGAAATTAATGTGTAAATTAATAATAATTCGAGTTGGGCCACAAACTCATTATAAGAACGGAATAGGCTTGTGTTACGGACTTAGTACACGGCATAGTCGGGATATTTTGTATTTATATATAAATATAAGGTGTGCGATAGTGTATATATATATATGGGTGTGTTTTAAAATCAGTGATAGATATTATTATTATATTCTCTAGTGCTATAGGGGGAGGTTGCGCAAGTGGATGAATTCCCTAGCTTGAGGAGTAGGGCGAGTATAATCCCAGGTCATAGCATCTGTTATATGGGTGAGGGGCATCTCACTTTCACGGAAGGAATATAACCACCTCCAATGTATCTGCTTTAACCAAGTTAGTAAGAAATTTTGTCTCGAGGTAACTACGTTATGTGATTACACCTAGTGGGATAGCACTTTTGGAAATTTCTACCCGGTGAGACTTTATTCGAGGAAAATACTAGCATTAAATGTTATTTCAGTACGTTTGTGAATACTGCAATATGAATAAATATATAATTAGGTAATTAATTATATATGGGACAATTAATACAAAGTGTAAAAATGTATTATGTGCATAACAGGTGTGAGTGTTATATGAAATTAAAAAGGGAAATGATTTAATTAAGTTGATGTTTATAATAACTTGAAAATCATGATTTAAAACATACTCGGTTAGAGTAGGAAAAATTGCAAGGGGTTACATAAGTCATCGGGTCAGGAGAGTAGGACCTAGGTAAATTAAATTAAGGCGTTAGTAGTGCACATTAGAGGAGGGGTGAGGATAATCCTCAAGGGAGTGCGGCACTAACTAAAATATGAAGAGCACGCATATTTATTTATTACTGCATGGTAATCATTTGCTAAATGTTTTTCAAATGTTTTTGGGTACTAACCCTTGCTATATAAATTTTTAAAAACCATTTAGGTGTCCAGCCACAGGTACGCCAGACTTGACTCTATTTCAGGATATCCGTTACTGCAGGATATGTAGATGTTGTGGGAGTTTTGATAGATGCCTCATTCTTTCATTCTAGTGTAGAGACTTCTATCATTTATTTCGAGCATGTCGCTCACAGTTCATTTAGTTTCTGTCAAACTTTTTGAGATTGATTACTTGTCTTTATTTTATATTTGTCTGATTTCTTGGGCCGATGGTTTATTCGGTTATTCATTTAATTTTGTATAGTTGTTTTAGTTAATCATGATTAATTACGTTATTTTATTTTCTGCATGAGATTACATTCGAGTTAATTAAAGATAAAACTTGGCACCGGTCTAATTTTTCTCACTTAGGTGGTTAGTAATTAAAAAGACGACAGTGACGCTAAGGATGTTCCAACTGAGAAACATGTTCTTACTTAATTTAGGACTGATCCCTCTTGGTTAATTAGGCGGGGTGTCACAATAACCTCGAACAAAACGGGATGAAATTCTCCCTAGAAAAAGATTCCTCGAAAAACCCTGTTTTCGAATCGATTCGGGCCAATTCCGAATCGATTCGTCCAGGAAGGCGAATCGATTCGGGCCATCAGATATGGGACTCTATCTCAGGCCGAATCGATTCGTCTTGGGTCCGAATTGATTCGGTCACTCAGACCTGGGCACCAGCAAAATTCAAAATCGATTCGGTAGGAGGCCGAATCGATTCGGCCCTTCAGAAACCTCGAAAATGGCTACTTTTTGTATGGCTAAAATACCCAAAATTCATTTTAATCATTTTATCTCCATTTCTCTTCAACCCAATCACATATATATTATCAATAATCATCCTCAAAACTAGATAAACTAATTTCTATCCTCAAATCAAAGATCTACATATCAAATCTAAGATTAAACCCAAAAGTTAAGTTTTGATAAACTAAACCTAAAACCCATAATATCAATCCACAAATCATGAAATAAATGGTACACAACAATTATTTAGCAGGTTTTATCACTTGCCTCAGGTCCGTAGGGTCTGAATCCTCCTTGAGATTGCGTGTTGACCGAAAATCTCCACTTTCTCTCTTTTATCCTTCTTTCTCTTCTTCCTTCTTCTTCTCTCTTTATTTCTTTCTTTCTATTTCTCTTTCTCTCAAAGGAGAATAAATCTCCCGTAGGCTTAATTATCCTTTCTCCCAAATGTACACATCTTTAAATGATAATACACACTTTAAATGACTCGATAACTTTAATTCGAGTCAAACGGTCCTAAATTATTTCGGAACCTAAATAGACCCCAACTTCAGTCATTTCGACTTTCTCGACCCTTTGGGAAACAATGGTACCCTCAGAATTGCCATTCGACACACTTCTAACGATTTCAAATTTTGACCTCAATTGCCAATTTAATAATTTTCCAAATAAAATAATATTTATTTCTCCCAAAATAAATAAATCATCATCTCCAAGACCTCGGGTTATTAAAAGTTACTACTACAATCATCTTTACATTTAATTGTAACAACCCAAATTTTTGAACGACTATTTTATATTATTTTTCCCGATGGGCTAATTTTATAAAATAGGGGATGTTGGAGTAAATATTGTTTCCCGTAATATTAAGGGATAATATTTACTATGTTTGTCTATTTACCGTATGAGAAGGTAAATAGCATCCTATTGTGTATTATCGCGTCGTTATATTTAAAACGGCGGTTATGACTCATGTTAAATTTGGAGTATAATTAATGAAATAAAATGAAATTGAAACACAAAAATAGTTCGCACTTTCCCGAATGCCAGAATAGGGGGGTGCAGTTGTTTTTAGAATTGTCTAGATAGTCGAAATGAGTACCCCGTTGTATTTTTGGAGTTTCGGGCACTTTTGGGGTGTTATGACTCTATTATGCAGATACGAGTCATTTTAGTAGTGTATTAGCACTTAAAGTGGGGATTTATGTGTTGAGACCCATACAAGTCCCCCCACTCCCTTTCTTTTTCTTCATTTTTGTAAGAAAAGACAAAGGAGAGAGAGAGAGAAGAGAGAGTTGGGAGAAATGGAGAGAAAGGGAGAAAATGGAGGATTTGGGCCGGATTTTCGTCGCTACCGGAGGTGATCAGAGACTACGAACCTTGAGGCAAGTTTCTTACTTGCTAGATATTGATTTAATGTGATAAATCTACATGTATAGTTAATTTTGGAGGTTTAAACCATAAATGGGTTTTTGGTTGTTTTTGTTGTTAAATCCTTAAATCTTGTAGATTGTGTGGTTTAAGGTTATTATATAGGTTTCTTTTGGTGTATGATTGTTGGGATAATATTGTTGGTGGAGGGGAATGAAGGAAGTAGAGGATTTTTGGTTTTTAGGGTTCGGTTTTGGCTTTGAAGAAGAAGGGTTTTTCGTGGGTCTGATAGGCGTGGTCCAAGGACCGGTCGACCGGTCATGCCAAAACGATCTTACTACTTCCTTTGGTATGCAAAATCCTTAAGGGGCGGTCGACCGTGGTCCCCTTACCGGTCGACCGGTCCCCTGTTTTTCACTATAATTTTCTTTAGTTTCTTCTAGCTTCTTTAATTTATGATAGGGGATTAGGAACCTTCCTTTGGGAAGTACTTAAGAGTCCTAGAGGGTCGTTATGGGTAGACTAATGTCCTAGGATAAAATGGGAGGTTTGGGTTTACCCCGAGGGCTAGTTGTTTAGGTTAATGTCCGTATAGAGTTGGAGATTAATCGAAAGATAAAAATCGGAGATAAAATGCGGAAGTTGAGACTCTTAGGAGATACTCCTTGAAGGGGCTTACTTTGAGGGTTTATGAAATTTTATGAACTCTTGGAGACTAGTTTGAGGATTATGGTACTTTGGGTCTTAACTATTAATAAAAACATGACACTAAGAATAAGAAAGACATATGATGATATGTAGTATTAATGAGTAAGTACAAATGATTTTGAGAATGTAAAAGTGGAAGTTTTCAAAAAGAAAACGTAATGATTTTCATAAGTATTAACTTATGGTTACACACCTCCCTAAATCGCTATCATAAGGGAAGTTGCGTACATGTGGTGAAGCCCCCTCACTAATGAACGCAGGGTGGATATAGTCCCTAGGCCATATGGGCATTTGTTATAATGCGCTGGTTAGGAGATTCTGGGTGTGGTCTTGACTTTCCCGCAGGCAATATGGCCACTTCCCAACGTTGGTAGGTTCCTAGGTTGTCTTGTATAGATAGGCCCTGGAAGATGATAGCCATTTAGGGGCGCGTCCAGTTGGGAAACCCGGAGGGACGGTCTTAGATTATTAAAGCAATTCATGATAATGAATTGGCTTTAATTACATTTCCTGGATGGAAGAAGGGAAATGGGATATATGGTACAAAAGTATTTTTATGATAAAAAAAATGACTTTTGATTTACACTTCCTGGATGGAAGAAGGGAAGTGGGATTTTATGAAAAAGGTTAAAGCATTTTTATGTTAATAAAACTTGCTTTAAAAAAATGTATTCTTCCTGGAGGGTAGGAAGGAAATAAAATTGGTAAAGAAATTGTAATTGAGATTAATTGGTAAACATTTGATAAAATGTTGTACCGTTTATGTATATTCCTAAGAAAGAAATAGGAATGGTGCATAAGGAGTTATGAGATTGAAATGGTAAACATTTGATAAAGTGTTGTACCATTTATATATATTCCTAAAGAAAGAATTAGGAATTCTGCTTTTAGATGGTAAATGGATTTTCTTTTATTTCCGTGAGTAGTTGTAGATGTTATGCACACACTTATATATATATACATCTTAATTATGTGCTTAGGGTCTAATGGATCTCAATTATCAACCTTGCCTAAGTAGTAGTGTATCGGGGGTGTTCCTTGTGTGGATTTCGCTTTACGAGACACCCCACGCACGAATAAGGCATAGTGTTAAGATTGGGGAGAAGTTAGCCCTTAGTAGTTGGGTTAACTAGATCACCTCATGATATTGCGCTAGGTTGCTGCTAGATGAGAGGTGAGAAATATTATTGATATTTGCGAGCGAAATACGCACTTAACTGTCATGCATTTGAGTCACATGGGAGTCATATCAAACCGGGTCCTGACCCGTATCTATATTTCTTTGTTTTTGCATATATCCCTTGCCGCACAGGTGCTCTACTGCATGGACCCCCGCATTTACATTTCCCTTCCAGTTGTCATGGAGCTACAGCTTTTTGCGGAAGTTGTAGGTTACTTGTATTAGGCGCTTCTTTCTATTATACTCTAGTTATGTTCAGTATATTGTTTCGGGCATGTTTTGCCCAAGGTATTGAGTTCATTCATTATATTGTAAATATTGGATTGTAATACTCAATATACTATTTGTATTGGTCTGTTCACCGACAGCTTATTCGGTGACATTTTTTATATTGTCATTTTTTTTTATTCATCGATTTTTGATATCCACCGTTTTTACAAATGGGATTGTTTAAGTGTTTTCTTTTACTTACTAAATTTTCAAAATTGATAGTCCATTTTCTAAAATGATTGGTGGTTATCTCATACTATTATGTTAATCGACAGTGATGCTGAGAATGGACCATCTATGATTCCTGTGATTATTAGAGTATTGGGCTGGCCACCTATTATTTTAGTAGGCGGGTTATCACAGATGGTATCAGAGCATTAGGTTCTAGAGTCCTTAGGAATCCGTACGGATGTATTGCGTCTTCTGCGTTTCTTTTGACTTGATATAGAGCCTTAGGATTAAGATCGTTAATTTCTCTTGTGAGATTTCGTTCTTATGCTAGGTTATGAGAACCCCGCAGATCTTTTGCACGTTTGTGTGAGATTCGTAGGTCGTCAGATGAAGGGCGACATGGAAGGCCACTGTGAAGGCATTATGAGATGGAATTATTAAGAGCTGTGTACTGTAGTCGAGGGTTAGGGACTGTTTAGAGGTCACTCCCTTCGTAGCATTATCTTATATTGCTACCGTGACTACTAAGTACGGTGGGTATAGTTTTTCAGGTACCGCTGCAAGTAGAGGGTAGTGTTAAGCTTGGGATTCCAAGTGATGTTAATTTAAAGACGAGAAGTCCTTGACGAGGACCACATGTTGAAGTCCGATTGGATAGAGGAGGTGTAACCTTGTTCGGTGGAAGTATAAGGCCCAAAAGTTTGGCCTAGAGTGAGGTATAGAGGTGACCAGGTGTGAAGATTGAAGGAAAGTCTTTCACCGGTAGGAGTGAGATTGAAGGGGCGAGAAAGGTAGTCGCCATATTTTGGTGGACCAGGAGGTTTTTCCTATAGATAAACCCGTTAGATATTTTCAATAGCGAGTTTCTCTAGGATGTCAGGAATGATGAGAAAGTAGATTCTCAGGTATTCACACAAGGTTCGGTTAGAGGCCGACAGTGAATAGAGGGTGCTACAATTAAGGAAACTGTGCACCAAAATAAGGGTAATACAAAGAGAGCCTTTCAATGGAAACGGTAGGTTCACAAGTAAGTGTTTCTAACACTCATAAAGAAGTAGTGTTCATGGGACCCCATCGGTGGACCTCCACCTGGGGGGAGACTCACTGAACTAAGGCCGGGGAGGCAGGTAGTATGTTCTCTTTGCTAAAGGAGTTAAGGGGAACTACGTAAGTAATCTCTAGGATAGCTAGAAATGGTAGTAGATTAGTTCAGATGAGACTAGGGTAATATGTCTAGGAACCATTAGTAGTGGCTAAGGGATTTGTAAGTAAGTTGGCAGAAAATTTTCACTGTAGTTGAGGGTGGAGCATATCTTATGATAAGATGGAGTAGTATATATATTTAACCTAGATTCAGGTGTGTGTATCGAGCTTGTAGTATTATGGATGTAAATATAGTGAAGGTATTTATATAACTTTCAGGATGAGGAAGCTTTGTGTTTTCTTTCACTCGTTATGGAGCGAGTGATGGTATGGGTAGTATGTGCTACTTGTATCGTATGTGATACGAGTAGAGATATTCTTGGTTTGGTGGGTGGGATAGCGAGCGAATAAACCGCGAGGCTATCCTATTCCTAGTTCTAGAGAGGACTAGTTGTTCTATAATATCTCTCCTGGATACAGGTTAAGATTTTATAGAGGTGGTTTACGAGGTGTAGTTAGTTTTCATTTTATTTTTATTTTATTTGTTTTTCTTTATTTGTTTTTGATTGCTTTCTTACTTTGTTTGCCTTGATTGTGTATGATGTTGCCTGATCTCCACAACCAACTAGTTAAGGGGATTGTGTGGAGGGGTTCCTTGTTTGGATTTCGCTTCGGCGAGACGCTCCACGCATGAACCTTAACGACGCTGGGAGTGGAGAGATGCGCATTTTCTTTTCTCTTCTTTTCTTTCTTTACTTTTCTGTTTGTTAAGATTTCGGTTGGAATGGTTTATCCAAAAAAAAAAATCACGTAAATGAGTGGTTAGAAGGCTAAGTTATAGTGCGTGATATGAGCACTGTGATAGTTTTCCTCTGATCGATGTGGGGAAGACTATGATATGAAGTCGAATTGAGACCTATGGTTATACCTTAATGAGAAGGCCATCTATAAAAGATGTATATATGTATAATGGAATTAAAGTGTTAGTGGCATTTTACAGAAAGTAAATGCCAGGTTGGCAAAATTTTAAGTTTTTGCGATGGTAGGACTTAGGAGTAGAGAAGCATTTGTAGAGTGACGGGTTAGGATTCTAGCGATCCCGATCATGTGTCTTAGATCGTTACTTCTCGACGACCGATGATGCAAGGTAGTAGTGTAACGGGAGGGTTCCTTGTCTGGATTTCGCCTCGGTGAGACGTCCCACGCACGAAACTGAGCAAATGTCGGGAGTTGGGAAAGGTCTTGGACACTAGGGATATAATTAGGATAACACTTATACGCCTAAATCTAGATAGATAGATTGACTTTGGAATTTTAGGACGTAATGCCCTTAAGGCATGTAATATTTTTTTAGGAAGGTGGGAGGGAGTTGACCACAATAGGTTTGTGGGTTAACTCTAAGGGGGATTCGGTCCCTAGGACGAAGGAGTGAAGGATGTTAAGTGATTCGGAACGATAGGCATTAGAAGGTGGATCCTTTTCTAGATAAAGTGTTACGTTGGTAACCTATCTTTTGAGGAGTTGAAGTATGAGTTCACTTGTACTCCTGCACTCGTGTTGTTATGATCAAAAGTGGATTCGACAAACGAGTCATTGCCAGGAACGGGAAGTAGTAATACCGGAGCATGAACCCCTTTACTTGTGCATCTCATAGATTCAAACTCCGTGGGAGGTATTATCCCTCGCTTTAGAGCTCGTAGCTGTAGTTTTCGCCTGAGTAGAGGCACCACTTCCTGGGAAGGAATTAGATCTTTCACGAACAAGAGGTTGGTGTTCGTAAAGGACTATCAAATGGATATTCCCTTTCTGCTAGAGAAATGCGAATGGAAGTAGTTAATGCACCAAGTAGAACGAGTTTCACCGGAGGGATGCTTTAATAAGGGCGTTCATGTACGTGATTAACCAACTCACCTACTAGTGGGAAGAGACTAGTGGTGGATGAGGAATAAGTGGAGTAGTAGCTTTTAGGAATCAAATTCCCGTACGATGGTTCGGATCAATTCTTGCGAGGAGGGTACCAAGAATGTGGTCTAGTGTAGTTATTCCCTAGCAGGGGTATAACGTGATTTGGGAAGAAAGGTAAGGTATGCCGCGATGTGTAGGTATCTCCTTCCGTAGTAGAAAGGTAGAATCATTAGTTCACAAGGAACAGCTGGGTTCCATGTTAGAGCCGAAGAATGTAGACTGAGATCAAATAGTGATGACCTTAGTCCAATTCCAAATAGGGGACGCCGTGCTACCAAGGGGTTTGCTAGGAATGATAGAACGATAGTTTAGTAATATCCCTTTTATATGATTAAGTTTACACTGTACGCCTTAATTTTGAGGGCAAAATTCCCCTCTAAGGGGGGGAGTAGGTAACAACCCAAATCTTTTAACGACTATTTTATATTATTTTGCCCGATGGGATAATTTTATAAAATAGGGGATGTTGGAGTAAATATTATTTCCCGTAATATTAAGGGATAATATTTACTATGTTTGTATATTTACCGTATGAGAAGGTAAATAGCATCCTATTGTGTATTATCGCGTCGTTATTTGTAAAACGACGTTTATGACTCATGTTAAATTTAGAGTATAATTAATGAAATAAAATGAAATTGGAACACAAAAATAGTTCGCACTTTCCCGAATGCCAAAATAGGGGGGTGCGGTTGTTTTTAGAATAGTCTAGATAGTCGAAATGAGTACCCCGTTGTATTTTTGGAGTTTCGGGCACTTTTGGGGTGTTATGACTCTATTATGAAGATACGAGTCATTTTAGCAGTGTATTAGCACTTAAAGTGGGGATTTATGTGTTGAGACCCGTACAAGTCCCCCCACCCCCTTTCTTTTTCTTCATTTTTGTAAGAAAAGCCAAAGGAGAGAGAGAGAAAGAATAGAGAGTTGGGAGAAATGGAGAGAAAGGGAGAAAATGGAGGATTTGGGCCGGATTTTCGTCGCTACCGGAGGTGATCAGAGAATACGAACCTTGAGGCAAGTTTCTTACTTGCTAGATATTGATTTAATGTGATAAATCTTCATGTATAGTTAATTTTGGAGGTTTAAACTATAAATGGGTTTTTGGTTGTTTTTGGTGTTAAATCCTTAAATCTTGTAGATTGTGTGGTTTAAGGTTATTATATAGGTTTCTTTTGGTGTATGATTGTTGGGATAATATTGTTGGTGGAGGGGAATGAAGGAAGTAGAGGATTTTTGGTTTTTAGGGTTCGGTTTTGGCTTTGAAGAAGAAGGTTTTTTCGTGGGTCTGATAGGCGCGGTCGACCGCGGTCCAAGGACCGGTCGACCGGTCATGCCAAAACGAGCTTACTACTTCCTTTGGTATGCAAAATCCTTAAGGGGCGGTCGACCGCGGTCCCCTTACCGGTCGAGCGATCCCCAGTTTTTCACTATAATTTTCTATAGTTTTTTCTAGCTTCTTTAATTTATGATAGGAGCTTAGGAACCTTCCTTTGGGAAGTACTTAAGAGTCCTAGAGGGTCGTTATGGGTAGACTAATGTCCTAGGATAAAATGGGAGGTTTGGGTTTACCCCGAGGGCTAGTTGTTTAGGTTAATGTCCGTATAGAGTTGGAGATTAACCGAAAGATAAAAATTGGAGATAAAATGCGGAAGTTGAGACTCTTGGGAGATACTCCTTGAAGGAGGCTTACTTTGAGGGTTTATGAAATTTTATGAACTCTTGGAGACTAGTTTGAGGATTATGGTACTTCGGTTCTTAACTATTAATAAAAACATGACACTAAGAATAAGAAAGACATATGATGATATGTAGTATTAATGAGTAAGTACAAAGGATTTTGAGAATGTAAAAGTGGAAGTTTTCAAAAAGAAAGCGTAATGATTTTCATAAGTGTTAACTTATGGTTACACACCTCCCTAAATCTCTATCATAAGGGAAGTTGCGTACGTGTGGTGAAGCCCCCTCACTAATGAACGCAGGGTGGATATAGTCCCTAGGCCATATGGGCATTTGTTATACTGCACTGGTTAGGAGATTCTGGGTGTGGTCTTGACTTTCCCGCAGGCAATATGGCCGCTTCCCGACGTTGGTAAGTTCCCAGGTTGTCTTGTATAGATAGGCCCTGGAAGATGATAGCCATTTAGTGGCGCGTCCAGTGGGGAAACCCGGAGGGATGGTCTTAGATTATTAAAGCAATTCATGATAATCAATCGGCTTTAATTACATTTCCTAGATGGAAGAAGGGAAATGGGATATATGGTACAAAAGTATTTTTATGATAATAAAAATGACTTTTGATTTACACTTCCTGGATGGAAGAAGGGAAGTGGGATTTTATGTAAAAGGTTAAAGCATTTTTATGTTAATAAAACTTGCTTTAAAAAAATGTATTCTTCCTGGAGGGAAGAAAGGAAATAAAATTGGTAAAGAAATTGTAAATGAGATTAATTGGTAAACATTTGATAAAATGTTGTACCGTTTATGTATATTCCTAAGAAAGAAATAGGAATGGTGCATAAGGAGTTATGAGACTGAAATGGTAAACATTTGATAAAGTGTTGTACCATTTATATATATTCCTAAAGAAATAATTAGGAATTCTTCTTTTAGATGGTAAATGGATTTGCTTTTATTTTCGTGAATAGTTGTAGACGTTATGCACACACTTATATATATATATATACATATTAATTATGTGCTTAGGTTCTAATGGATCTCAATGATCAACCTTGCCTAAGTAGTAGTGTATCGGGGTGGGGGGGGGGGGGGTTCCTTGTTTGGATTTCACTTTGCGAGACACCCCACGCACTAATAAGGCATAGTGTTGAGACTGGGGAGAAGTTAGCCCTTAGTACTTGGGTTAACTAGACCACCTCACGATATTGCGCTAGGTTGCTGCTAGATGAGACGTGAGGAATATTATTGATATTTGCGAGAGAAATACGCACTTAACTGTCATGCATTTGAGTCACATGGGAGTCATATCAAACCGGGTCCTGACCTGTATCTATATTTCTTTGTTTCTGCATATATTCCTTGCCGCACAGGTGCTCTACCGCATGGACACCCGCATTTACATTTCCCTTCCAGTTGTCATGGAGCTACAGCTTTTTGCGGAAGTTGTAGGGTACTTGTATTAGGCGCTTCTTTCTATTGTACTCTAGTTATGTTCAGTATATTGTTTCGGGCATGTTTTGCCCAAGGTATTGCACTCATTGATTATAATGTAAATATTGGATTGTAATACTCGATATTTTTTATATTGACATTTTTTTTCATTCATCGATTTTTGATATCCACCGTTTTTACAAATGGGATTGTCTAAGTGTTTTCTTTTACTTACTAAATTTTCAAAATTGACAGTCCTTTTTCTAAAATGATTGGTGGTTATCTCATACTATTATGTTAATCGACAGTGATGCTGAGAATGGACCATCTATGATTCTTGTGATTATTAGAGTATTGGGCTGGCCACCTATTATTTTAGTAGGCGGGTTGTCACATTAATATTCATTGCCATTCTAGTTGGGTCACTGTAGTGACTACCAAACATTTCATAATATGAATATTACATTACGTAAAGACTTACATACACAAGTCAATAAATTTTTCACTTATTTTCATTAAATATCGCATGATTAATAAACTAAATTATTCATGTTTATGGTTTTCATAAACTTAATTGGTGATATGATAGTGAAAGAAACTATGGCATCAGCATTTGACAACCATTATTACCTTCCCAAAATATATATCACCACTAACATTTTGTTCAATTATTGTAATCACAATAAATGAATAAACAATAATATGTATGCAACATCATAAAGTATCATCATCCTAGCATTCAATATCATACATGGACTCGTAGGCAACCAACATATGCATGATATTAATGCATTAGTCCAATATTTATATCTTCTGGAGTGGAGCACTTTAATGAACACCGAACCTTATATTATATAAATATTATAGATACGCATACATGTTCAAAATACCCGTAATACAAGAATAATTATATTATTGTCTATTCCCTAACTTGAAATTCATGAAAAATTAGACATAATGTGAAAATCAAATAGACAAAGAGTTTACATGAGATATTACACAAATAATAGTAAATGGAAAATATAAATCATTTACTTTCGCTTCATCACTTATGTACGAGTAACAAATCGGAAATATTGACCCAAATCTTTCATGGTCATACTAATGCACAATACGGTTATAATCACAATTATCATACTAGTGGCATATGTAAATATGACTTTTTAACATTGATGCCAATTATTTAACATTTAAAAAAATTCCAATGTTTATTTTATTCAAATTTCAGCATGTGTTGCGCTTCAATTTAATCTTATAACAAACGTTAGGATAATCTGAGATGTCTAAAAGTATAGTATCTTCACATGTAATCTTAGCATGTATTTGGCATTTGATTAAAATGAATGAATACTTACTTATGAGTCTCAAAATTTGCAAGTCATGCATTCAAATATGCATGTACGCAACGAATAAATCTAGTATCCGCACATATGAATTGTAGCCTGTGTTTGGCATTTAATTCAACTTAATGGGAGTACTAGCCTTAGAATAAACAATAATTCTGGTTCTCAACTACATGAATCGTTGGCCTGTGTTTGGCATGAGACTCATTAAAACACGAATATCATAATATTCAATAATATAAATCATTGCCCTGTGTTTGGCACGAGACTCATCAAAATATGAATATTAACAATAACGCAAGTCTAATATCCTACCATATGAAATATGTTGGCCTATGTTTCGCCCGAATATTCAACTAAAAAAGGATCATTAGAGAAAGGTTTTATCACAGTTCTAGATAAAAACATACATGAAATATGGGAAAACTTAAATTTTTTCAAAAAAAAAATGAGTTGGCATCTTTGAACTGTAGGAAATTACTCCAGAATCTCAAATATTCGACGGAATTCAAAAATATTTTTTCTGGAAGTCATAAACATTATTTATGCAAAATTAATTCCCCCAAAAATATTATACTCAAAACTTAATGTATAATTAATGGTCCAAATATAGATGCATACATAATAATCAAATATTTACAATTATAGATTAAGACACTTTCATGTCTTCCCCATCCAACACCATATAAATATTATTGTCTAAACATCAATTCGTAATTACATTAGGACCTTTGGGTTAACACATATAGATTATGCACAATAACCTAATATATCGAAATGTTATTATCAAACACATAATCATACATCTAATATTCAAAATTTTATATTAAATCTTTCATCAATACCAAATACTACAGAACATAAATACTAGAAGAACCATGAACGTAAAACAACAGCCCCCATGGTGAAAAAAATACATTATATTCGGAAAAAATCGTAATTGTTGCCAAAAATAAAAAATTTGAGTTAGCACCACAGGGATGTAGATAATTACTCCAGGATCTCAAAACAATTTGCGAAATTCAAAAATTAATTTTCTGGAGTGAGATATTGATGTTAACATTATTACAAAAAACAACAAAAATTCAATTTTAAGGGTCTTAACGACGTCAAAATGTAAAAGTAAGGTGGTTCCCATTGTATACAATGAGTTTTGTTTATTTCGACGTTTCCAGTCAACCATGTCAGTTTCGTAAAATTCCGAGCAAGTTTTGACCTTTCATTCTCATCAGTGAGTATTGGCGACAGAAGAAAAACGTCACAGAAAATCTCAGACACACTTTAAGAGCAGATTTAATGACAGAAATAAGACGTCGCAGAAGGTCTCAGGCACAAAAGCAATTTAATGACATAAATAAAAATGTTGCAGAAAGTCTCAGGCACATATTTCATTATAGACGAACATCAATAAGGAAAATCATGAGATCTTAAATTTTACCTCTGATACCACATATAAAATCATTCTTAAGAACACCCTAATATTAATCATGAACACATTAATATGATTCAACTTTAGCATACAATTCTTCTTAATAAAAGGATCTTGGATCTTCATGTTTTCAGAAAATACGTCTAAAAGATAGAAAATAAGACTTACCTTGATCAAGGATCAGTCTTGATTAATTGCTCCATCAATCTACCTTCTTGGAAAAAAACACTTTAATAGAATCTCGGAGTTTCTCTCTCACCTCATAAATAGTGTGTTATGAGATAACCCTAGATGGTGTAGGCCTCCTCTATTTATAAGGGGAAGAGGGACGGAATCCTAGTCAAGGTGGGACTCTTTTTCAAGTCTCCCACTAATGCCACTAACCATCATGTTACTAACGGATAAGATTGACTCAATATTCTAATATTCGTATTTATCACGTTCCTAATTAATTATCTGATATTTATCAAGACCACATAATTGGAAAATTCATAAATTCGGAATTTATTATAATTGAAATTAAATAATTAATTTCGACACCGAATATTAATTTCCAGCATTAAATATATCGGAAAGGTTTTCATAATTCACTTCGGATTCCATCTCCCACTTTAAAAAAAAAAGTGATACTATATATATATATATATATATATATATATATATACATGCACCACCACAACCTTGTTCATTATTAAAACGAGCCAGTCCATTGCAACCCAATTTTTCCAATAATTTTTTACATCTCGTTTCTTAGAGTTTATTTTTTTAGGATTTTCGTTGTTTGGAAACGCCAATGTCTCCAAGCAAAATTTTGATGTTAAGAGCATCAGACGGTGAAGAATTCGTCGTGAAAGAGTCCGCGTCCATTCAATGTCAATCGATCAAAAACATGGTCGAAGATGATTGCCCTTCGGATATAATCCCAATCCCAAATGTTGACAGTAAAATGCTAGCGAAGATCCTGGAGTACTGCAACAAACATGACGACAAGAAAATTGGGAGCGACGATTTGAGGATATTTGATTCGGAGTTCCTCGATGTGGACACAGATTTTCTGTATGAGCTGATAATGCCCTCTAATTATCTAAATATGAAGGTGTTACTAGACAAATTGCTTGAAAAAGTTGCTAGTTTTATTAGAGGTAAGACACTAGAACAGATTCGTGCCACGTTTAAAATCGAGAATGACTTTAGCTCGGAGGAAGAGAAGGAAAATCGTGAAAAGAATTCCTAGGCTTTCTACTGATTAGTTTTATATGCTATTAGGTATGAGGGTATTTTTGAATTATTTGATTAGTTAGGGTACTTAAATTTCTGTGAAGATTTGTATTTGACATTAGATTAAGTTTTACAAGCACATTATTTTAATAAATTTATGTTTCTTTAGAGATTGGACTGTTATGTTTGTTATTTCTCTGTGTTATTTTTTTGGGCTACATGTTTTGATTCTTATATCTAGTAGTGGAATAGAAAGATAAAAGAGTTTTGATTCATTGTAAATTGTTGTAGAAATGAATTAGTTTCCTAGTCCTACCTTAACAACAACTTTACTCCAACAAAAACTCAACAAAAACACTAGTCCTACATAAATTCAATAAGCAAGAAGACCGATCTCATATCATAAAGTCTATATGACACTAATCACAGTTAGAATATTTCAAGAAAAGGATTTCAAGAAAATCCAGTGTCTAGATTTGAAACAAAACATAGCGAGTTGAAATAAGTTTAATCGGTTTGGTTGAAATAAGTTTAAGAAAGAAAATAATGATTTGAAAGATGTTGAAATAAGTATCATTCATCAAAGTATGTAACTCTAAACGATCTGGTTGGGCAGTTGCCCACCCCCTAATTTTTAGTGTTTCATTATATAAGTCACAGGTAAACTCTTTACATAATGTTAAGCAGTGGGATATTATGGTTTGATTAGATTATGTTTGCTATCTACGTATTGGGGTGCATGATCTTATTAATTGTGATCTTATTTATTTTGGGGCATGAAGGTTTGGGAATTGAATGTGCAGACGTTGTGGTTAGTTGTAATATAGATTCCTAGTTAATAATTTGGTACCTAAAATTTTAGTTCTCTACGCTTAGCCTGAATTTTAGACGGAAACTTTTAATCAATTTTGTTGACAGTTAAAAGCATTTTTTTTCATTAGACAGAAAATTAACTCCTATAAATAACAAAAGTGAATTATCTCTCGCCTCATTGTTCTTTTAGTATTGTATAGAAAAGATAATATTGGTAAAAAATACGAATCACATTAATTGATAGCCAACATATACAAACTAAAACACAAATATAAAAAATATTTATTATTAATGTAATACTATATATTTTAGATTTTTGTTTTTTATAATTTAGATTTTTTCAATAAATCACAACTTTGGTTTTTGAACTTCGTTGTTTGTAACAATTTGACCCCAATTTTTGTTTTATTGTAATGATTTAACTCTTAAATTGATGTAAGTTCACCCAAATGGTCCTTCTGGTTACCCCTATTTTGGTGAAAAATTGCAACTTGTGAGTTTTAGCTATTTAAATATGACTTTGACACTCTTTTTACCGCACAAGAAAATATGTGAATTTCGGTAAGGAAAAGAGCTCGGTTTTAGGGACTAATAAATAAGCCTTGCTAAGGGCACCATTTTCACACGAACGAACACGACGTGACAGGAAAGAATGTTGTTTTATCTAACAGGGACATGACCAATTTAAAAGATGACAAACATGATTGCTAATTTTTGCACCCAATTAAACAGAATAATACACAATTGAAAATACAAATAACACGGCACAATACTATAATCTGTATGGGTCTATATTTTGACATGAAAGTCTTAGTGTCATAAAATCCATATTGGGTGCATCTCGTATCATTTCATGTTCGGTAGGATAAATACACTAATGGTTCATTTGACAACCCAATTCCAAGGCTTGAAATTGGAATTGAAAGGCCAATTTCAATTCCGTGATATTAGAATTAACCTTCCAATTCCATTTACACGGGTTGGAATTGGGTTGTCAAACGGACCCTAATAGTTTAACAATGCTAAAAAAGCCAAAAGGATAGGTTTGGCGACAAAAAATTATCGCAAAAATAGAATAAAATATTTAAGTTACTAACAGCTTTTCGTATAAACATGTATACCTGTAAATATCAGTGGCGAACTAGATTAGGTGCTAAAAGCGAAGTTAACAAATTATATTTCACCTTGAGGGTCCGTTTGGTTCGTGTTAAAATATCTTTTACCACGTTAAAAAAAAGTTGAATGATTTGCTTGGTGATTTGGTTTTCACCAGCTCCATTTGGATGGACCACTTTTCATTAGGTGAAAATTTTAAGTTTTTCACCATTTGTTGTGTGGTTGGTTACGAGCGATATAGTAAAAAAATAAAATGGCCATATTAACCTTGTATTGCAAATGATACACAAATATTTCACTGTTCTAAAAAACCCGCCTAGGCTCCGCCTAGGCACGCCTAGGCTTGAGGCTTGGGAGAAACGCCTCGCCTTAAGATTTTCACGCCTTATTCTTGGTAAAACCCTTAAGGCGCACTTTTTTCTAAAAACAACAATGCTTTAGTGAAATGATATCGCCTTTTAACGAATTTTTTTACAAGCCAGACCATTATCTCACCCAAAATAATCAAATAGTACTTTAATTTGCAAATATTAAGACATCTTTTTATGATATGTACAATTTTAGTTTTTTAATAGCCTTGTTATGGTTAAAAAATATTAGAATACATTAAGAAGGCCTAAACGCCTTTTGACGCCTTTTGACGCCAAGGCCCGCCTAGGCTTCTAAGGCTTAAGGCTTGGCCTCCACGCCTCGATCACGCCCCGCGTTTTTTAGAACCTAAATAATTTAACTATTTGATTTTCATCACACAATTGTCATGGCCATTAAAAATATTCATTTACCTCAAACATAAATTTGGCTATGCAAGACAAAGAAGGATAAAAAATGTAAAAAAGCAGTCCCAACTAAAAAAAATAGTCCTAATTAAAAAAAATAGTCCTAATTAAAAAAGAAAGCAGTCACAATTAAAAAAAAAAGTTTTCAATAATGAAAAAACTGTCAATTGTAAAAAACAATCCCGATTAAAAAAAGAGTCCCAACTATAAAAACATTAGACCGCAATTAAAAAAAAGATAGTTCTTAACAAAGAAAAAACAATACCAATTAAAGCCCCTACTATGAAAAAGACAGTTCCCAATTAAAAAAAAGTTTTCAACATTGAAAAAAACACCCAAATTAAAAATAAATAATTAATTAAATAAATAAAAAACACTCCCAGTTAAAAAAAAAAGAGTCCCAACTTTGAAAAAAAAGTGTTCCAATTAGAAGAATTTAAAGAAAACACTCTCAACTATGAAAAAAACAGTTCCCAACTATGAAACCGTTCCAATTAATAAAAAGATTCCGAACCCATTACCTTGCACGAAACGAATATTCATTTATTTTTTCTTTAATTTTATTGATTTTAAATTTTTAAAATTTTTTAATGTTAATTATTTTTTATTTTTTTAAATTTGAATAATTTTTTTGTCTTTTATTTTTTTTAATTTTAATTAATTTATTTATTTTTTAAATTTAAAAAAAAATAAAAATGAATATTTAATGATCGTGTTAATTAAGAAGGATAAATGAATGTCTAATGATTGTGTAATATTTATAAGTGGAAATAAAAAAAAGGTTAATATGGTAATAAGATAAATTTCTTGTTTTCACCGGTTAAACTATTCACTTTACCCATGGTATAAAATGGTTAAAGTTTCACCTCAATTTTCACTATATTTATTTTATTTCACCATGATAAATGCTCAACCTAATACATATTTTACCTAGGTGAATTATTTTTTAATACAGTAAAAAATATTTCACCACGAAGCAAACAGACCCTAAGGGTGATGCGTTTTTCCAAAAATATAAACTTTTGCAGACGGTGGCGGATTCAGAAATGTGAATAAGAGGGGGTCAAATAATATATATCAATTTTTGTGGGTGACAAGACTATAAATATACAAAAAAAAATCACAAAATTTTAAATCTATAAGGTTAAAATTTGAATTTCTTAAAAGTTTAGGGGGCCAAGGACACACCTCACCCCCCCCCCCCCCCCGGGATCCGCCTCTGTTTGCAAAGCTAATTATTCGCAACAAAATTTAGTTTATTTAATTGTGAATTTGAAAACAATTAGTTGTGACCGTATATTCTTATTTGGATTGAAATATGTCATTGTCAATACTTGTATTTTACTGATAATCAGTTGGTGCGGACCCTCCACCAATCAAATAGTCTCATTCCCCTGGATGCCTATAGACTTTTATTGAAATGATTTAACTCTTAAACTTTTTTATTGTAGTGATTTAACTCTTACACTGTAGTAATTTCACACAAATGGTACTTGGGTATGTCTATTAGCGCTGCTCGAAAATCATCATGCACTCCACTTTTCTTCCTAACATTTTAAAATGAAAAAAAAATCCTTAGCAACATTAATTTTCACCTCCTAACAGGCTATCACTCAAGTTCCTTCTTTGCCTTCAAATTTGTTTACCGTGAAACATAAAATATATTTTTTAAAGTTATAGAAACAATTGTTATTTTTATCCAATACAAACTCGACTCTTTTAAAATATAATAAAGCACGATTGTTTTCTTACATAATACGAACACGATTAAATTAAAAAACAAAACGACACATTTTTTTCATTTTTTAATTGAGTCATGTTCACGTTACGTAAAACAAAAAAATTATGTCGCGTTTGAATTGGTTAGTGTTTCCGATTAGGTTAAAAATAAAATTAATTGAATCGTGTTCTTGTTATATAAAAAAATGTTCATGTTAGATGCAAAAAAAATCAAGTCAAGTCGATCGCGATATATTAGCGTCGTTCTTGTTAAGTTAACAAAAAATTATTTTGCATTTAGTTGCATTTTAATTGGTTTGTGCTCATGTTCGGCAAAAAAAATACGATTTATTGTCATGTCGCGTTTTATATCATTTGTGATCATTAAAAAATCATATTGTGTCATGTTTTACTTGGTTACTGTAACATATAAAAATACAATTTTGTTTCGTGATATGTTTTAACACATAGTTTTTGCGCGTATATATATATATATATATATATATATATATATATATATATATATATATATATATATATATATATATATATATATATTTTATCGACTGAGATAAATTATCGACGTGTCACCTGACCGTGAGTCTAGAAATTATCGGCTAAATTATACACACTTTCTCTCTCTTTTCTGGGTCACCGTCAGGTGACACATGTCCAGTCCGCACTGTTAAAATATGGGATACTCTGCACAAGAATAGTACTGTATATATATAATAAAATGCAAGATAATATATATATATATATATATATATATATATATATATATATATATATATGTTAAAAATAAACGCGTTAAAACTATGTGTTAAAACCCATCACGACACAAAATTGTATTTTTATATGTTACAATAACCGAGTAAAACATGACACAATATTCATTTTTTAATGATCACGAACCATATAAAACGTGACATGACAATAAATCGTATTTTTTTACCTAACATGAGCACAAACCAATTAAAATGCAACTAAAAGCAATTCAAACACGAGCACGACTCAATTAACACGAGCACGACTCAATTAATTGTTTTTTTTTAACTAACCGAAAACACTAATCAATTCAAACATGACACAATTTTTTTGTTTTAACTAAGACGAACATGATTAAATTAAAACACGAAAAAATGTATCGTTTAGTTTTTTAATTTGATCGTATTCGTATTATGTAAGAAACCAATCATGCTTTATCCTATTTTAAAAGGGTTGAGCTTGTATTAGATAAAAATAACAATGGTTTTTATAACTTTAAAAAATATATTTTTTTGTTCACGGTAGACAATCACAGTCTCTTTTACTTGGATTGTGTTCGCGTATGGTTAAAAAATATTTCGTGTTCATTTAAGATAAAAAAAAAAGATTTCATGTCGTGTCATTTTTATTTGAGTTGTGTTTTTGTTAGATAAAAAATAAGATTTCGTATAATGTTGTGTCGTGTCGCATTTTAACTGGACCGTGTTCGTATTTGGTAAAAAAAATAAGTAAGCACTAAAGTATAAATTAATTAATAATTAAGTTGTTAATAATTATTATTTAAAGTAAAAAACAAAAAAAAATCTTTGTTCTCTTGAAATGGTGCTGGACGGTGGAAGAAAAGCAAGAAGTGAAATGGGGTTAGTATGATGTAAGGGTAAAAGGATAAAGGGGGTAATATTGTCCATTCCCAAAATTTTGGAGTGTTTACAGAATATTTGGAGCGTTTTTAGCTGTAGCCATGGTACTTCTATTTACCCCATTTTGCTGACAAATTGTAAATTGTGTGCTTTAGCTATTTAAATATAACTTTGTGGCTCTTTTTACAGTAAAAGAAATATGGGAATTTGGGGAAGGAAAATATGTTGGTTTAGGGGGCTAATAAATAAGAGTCTTGCTAAGGCCACCATTTTGACACGAACGAACACAGCATGATAGGAAAGAATGTCGTTCTATCTAACATGGACATGACCAATTTAAAAAATGATAAACATGATTACTAATTTTCGCTCCCAATTAAACAAAATGGTATACGATAGAAAATACAAATAACATGGCCCAATACTGTTGTATGTACGAGTTTATATTTTGATATGAAAGTCTCAGTGTCTTAAAATCCAAATTGGGTGCATCTCATGTCATTTTGTGCCCTATAGAAAAAATATATTAACAGTTTAAAATGCTAAAAGGGCCAAAATGATTGGTTTAGTGACAAAAATTTATCACAAAATGGAACAAAATATTTTTAAGTTACTAATAGTTTTTCATATGAACATGTACACCTATAAATAAAAGTGGCAAACTAGTTTAACAACTAACACCAAAGTAAACAAATTATATTTCACCTTAAGGGTGATACAATTTTCCACAAACACAAACTTTTGCGGAGCTAATTGGTTGTAACAAAATTTTGTTTATTTAATTGTGAATTTGATCATAATTAGTTGTGACTGTATATTCTTATTTGGATCGAAATATGACATTTCCAATACTTGTATTTTAGTGACAATCAGCTGGTGTGAAACCATTCATCATTAGTCGAGGATAAGAACCCACTCCGCCAATCAAATAGTGCCATTCCCCTGAATGCCTATAGATTTTTATCTCACCCACATCCTATAATAAATTAAACCCACTGCGGATTACTTGGTCTTCCTTATTAGTGCCATGCACATCATATCCTCCCGATAGGGTAATCACAATGACATGAGTTTTCTTCAACTAGTCGAGTTTATATTACTCAAAGAAAATACCCTTACAATACTACCAACATTTGAAGAATACTCCTACATCAAATCACAAGTGCATACAATTAGACTCTTTAGGCCACTAGTTACGCCATCTCCTTATTTTCAACTCAGCCCATCTGATGGGTTGAGACACCACCAAAGGAACACTAGGGGTATATATTTTATATTACTCAAAGAATATAGCTTCATAATACTACAAACATTTAAACAACTCTCCTACATCAAATCAGAAGAGTGTATAATTAGACCCTTTAAGTCACTAATTATGACATCTCATTTTTTCCAACCCAGCCCACCGATTCAAAACTGTTACTATATATTTTATAAATTTAAATTGTCACACTAGGGGTCATGATTTTAGATCATGACCCAAAATAAAGGGCCCTTTAATAATCAGAGAATGGGTCACAGTTCTAAGCCATGAGCACTGGGTCACGGACCCAAACCGTGACCAACCAATCAACACTGATGTCACCCACTAGACCGTGACTTCAATAGGGGGTCATGCTTTAAGACCGTTACCCACAATTTTGTCACCCTAAATATAGTCACAATCCAAAATCGTGACCCATAGGCCCTCTGCATGGTCCATCATCAACCTATTTCTCTATAGTGTTATGCTACATGTCTAATGATAATGATATTTTCATAGAGGGATCCTAACTTACTTCGGAGTCATTCAACACCAATAATCCTGAATCCAATGGAGACATATCATCTCGAGGACAATTGTTTCCTTGTTGCCCTCCTAGATCCTGTAACTATATTGGGCTTCCACTAAAGACTTAGAAATGTAATAGGTAGAGTTCAGAAGAGAATATAACAAAATGGAGGTTTCTGGAAATATCCAGAATCTCAAGGACGAAGATAAGAGGTTTCTAACAAACGGATAATAGACAAAACTATGTTGGGCTTCCACTAAAGACTTAGAAATGTAATAAGTAGAGTTGAGAAGAGAATAAAACAAAATGGAGGCTTATGGAAAAATCCAGAATCTTAAGGACGAAGATAAGCGGTTTCTAAAAAAAAGGATAATTGAAAAACCACTTGGAAAGTTGAATGATATTCTCACCACGTCCCACCCCAAGAACACTAAATTAATTCGAAAAATGTGTTAAGAGTTTTAGTCTTAAAACCATGTATGGTGTTTATTTATAAATAAAGGTGTGTCAATTTCATTTTGTAATGAGAATTATTTTTGTGAAAATGCCTCATATTTGTTTAAAATATATTATATGAATGTCTATCAATTGAACTTAGAAGGATTTCAAGTGAGTTGGGTTCAAACTGATCATGGAAGTTCAAAATTCTAGTTATGGTTCAATTGAACAGTTCACAAACTAGATCGGGAGTTTACACCCCATAGGTAAAGCTATGAGTACTATCTTAGCAGTTTCTCTTGACTACGAAAATTTATTTGATGATGATAAGTACCCAAAAGTATTATTAATATCCCCCTAATAGACTCATTTTAATTATTAGTTCTCGTTAATATTGGACCTTTGTGTGTAATTTTTTATCTTCTAGGTTAAAACGTAATTGTGGTTTCAAAATGCATAATTCAAGTCAATTGGGACCAAAATATGGTCAAAGTGCTAAAGTCAAATTTTATGTGACCCGAGACAACCAACTACCCATTAAACCCCGCCTCAAACCATATCTTTAACCTTTCTTAGCCTCCTGTGTATTATATATATATATATATATATATATATATATATATATATATATATATATATATATATATACTAGTGAAATGCCCGTGCCTGAAGGCACGCCAAAAATTTCTAAAATATTGAATGTATAAACAATATATGTCAAAGATTTTTTACAACATAAATGTGAAAACAATTTATAAAATTTGGGCAAAATTTCCTTTCTGTATAAAACTATCCAAACTGTTTAGAAATAAAAATACTCCACAACAACATACTATAGGACTATCCATCATGTCACAACACATCGCAAATATTAGGTACGAACTTATTTTATACCTTCTCAATCCCTAAAATCATATGGGATTATGAAGGCTATAGAAAAAGAAAAGTAAAGAAAAACAACTTCATATACAAAAGGCTATAAAAAAATTTGTTGTATAGTATTTGTACACATTTTCGTTACCTTACTATGTACAAAATAATAAAAATGACATTGCATTAATTAACAGAGAATACACTTTGTAACTGGAAAGAGCATACATTGTGTTATTGAAAAGAGCATACACTTTTTAATTGCCTCCTCTATTGGTTTCTCGTCAATTTACTACATGATTTTTTTCACACATCTACAATGCTTGGTCATCATTTGTTTACATATCAGTTGTTTTGTGGATCCAAAATTCTTCTACAAAATCAGCCCTCGACAAAAAGAAAGGAAATAATTCCAGTGTTGCTGGACACACTACTCTTCATCAGTACAGGATGTAAAAAATGTGTACACAGTCTATGAAGGTGAATGGCATGAATATTTACACCTGCAGATTAGAAATCTGACTCTGAATTTGACTTTGTGTCCGAGTGCAACAATTCTGCAGGACTATCTATGTTCATATTGTGGCTTCTAATGGGGGGGGGGGGGGGGGGGGGGGGGGGGGACCATCATCATCGCATGAGTTTGGTTCATTCTCTGCGTGCAAGGCAACTGGTGTTTGAAAATCTCCATTGGAACTATAGAGGCTTGCAAATTTAAATATTTCTGGCCATTTTGTAGACTTTTGAAGAAAGCGAACTTGTTCATAGAAAATAACTTGAGAAACCATGCATCCCACTTTTCTACCCTTCTCAACAGCCTCCTCTCTCCCACTCTTATCAACCACAACAAAGTTGCCAATTTTTATCCACATGCTCTTCTGGGATAAGGGAGAAGTTCAAGTCATTTCCCTTGTCTCTAGCCATGTTCTGGGCTACATTGTATAACTTCAGACCACATAAAGCAAGGCCTGGTGAAAAACGTTCCCTGTAAGAATTATTTGCAGTTTCTTTCACTGGGACTAATGTTGAGATGGATTTTTGTTTGCCAATTATCTAGTGATTTGAGTTCGTTATTTTATTCGTCTTGGCCTCAATATGCCTAGTAACATACTCACGGGAACTTATTGCTTTTTGCAGAATAATCTCCTTTTTGTGTCCAGCTCCGATACCAGCACCACCAGTTGGTCCATGGGTGTATAAAGAAGTAAACTCCATCATAAACGCCCTGCTAGTTTCACATAGATAGTAAACCATTACTTTAAAGTAAAAAATAGTCTTACAGAGGGTGAAAGAAATAAAAAAGTAAAGAAAAAAAGAACTTATGCAAAGACATTCATGATATTTCCAAGTTTATCAGGCTAAAATGATGCACTCATTCGCGAAGATGAAAACAAATCATCGTTACCATAATAAAACAATATCATACGCATGCCTCTTACTTTCAGCCCCTACTTTTCCTTTTAGTTCCTAAAATTTCACATGGAAACATATTCATATGCCCAATAAAATGTTCTAATATGTTCATAGTGTTAGAGATGATGAAAAATAGTAAATAAGGTAGGATAGACAGTTAGATAAAAGCATATCGCATATTAAGCGATGCCATTATTTATAGCGGGGTTGCAAACCTATATCTATTGGATCAGAACATCTCCACTTTGATATTCTAAATTACCTATTGAAATTACAAAATAGAAATGAATGAAAAACATTGCCTTCAACGAATAGTGTGACTTTCGAGTTCCCTAGATATTTAAATTATAATATAAAATAGGGAAGTGGTAATTTAAAATAGCATAAAATAGACAAAGAATCATGAAATACTAAATTATCCATGAGTCTAGTGCGAGATGATTTACTCAGACTTTAGAGTTACATTTGTAAGTCTTTTTTAGAATACCAAGTGATCTAAAAGAACACTAAAAACATCAATAATTGAAATCATCACAACATGAGTCATAATTTCCCTCAAAACAAAACCAGCATTGTAGGTATATAATTTTCCACAAAACATATTGACACTGTCAAGTAAGATTATATTGCATACATAAATTGCTGAAGACGAAGAAATGATTAGAACAAAATTAATCAAAATTGTATTCAAAATGATGAGGACACATCATTTTACAAAGAAATGAGGTCATAACTCTAACTGATATATCATTTTGTGAAACCATGTTGATCAAATCATAAGAAAAGAAATGATGTGGTAAGTGGTAAATGGCAAAATGATTGCAGCTGCAAACTTATGATGACCTCCATTAATCAGGATTATGATAAAACTTAAATAGGATTATGAGACCTTAAAAAAATCCCTCCATATTCAAGGCAAAAGTAACAGATGCTTACAATTTTAATCGAAGTTAAATTTGATAAAGATTAGAAAGGAGCGTACCTTTTTCTACTACAATACGAGCCATAGGCTAATCAAAGTGCCCACACATTTTTTCGTAGACTAATAAAGACAAAGTAACTTAAAATTATAAAGAGATAAAAGAAAAATCTCTCTTGTTTCAATAGTGAGCTGAACTTGCAACTCAAAAAAATAAAAAATAAACAGAAACAATTAACCCCACAATCACAACAGGGTATAATTGTAACAGGGTAGACTAACAAATTATGGGATATGATAATCGAGTCCATGTAGTGCTTCAGAATTGAGTCAATATACTGCTACAAAAATTTAAGAAAACAATGTTAAGTATTATTATAGATGACAGATTGAACATTAGTAGCTGAAGGATTGGCTCTGCGTGAGGCTTGAGAGTTACAACTCAAGAATTATAGAATGTTGCTTAAGGAAATGCCAGATTATTTGGGTTGTTGACCCAATCATTCATCACATTTTGGGTTTATCTTCTAACATTGAGGTGTCTTTCAATTGGGCCCCAAGAAGATGCAACTCGGTAGCTCATTGGATTTGGTCCCATCATTTCGCTCTCCTTAATGAGGAATTATCTATTTTCCCTTTGCCCCTCTAAGGAGTTACTTCATTAATAAAGGCCCCCATCTACTGTTTCCCCCTCTAAGGAGCTACTTCATTTTGTTTTTATATATTTCTGTCTTTGCCTTGTTGCTGTTCAAAAAAAAAAGTTTACAGTTATACCTAGAAAAAATAGATGGGGCTTTATTAATGAAATAACAAATCAAAATTCACTATTTGCATACACGAAAGCTATGAGCTTGGAATTATTTGATAACTTAATAAAAAAATTGAACACAAATAAAAGAATTCTGCCCAAGTTAACAAAGAAAACTGAAAAAAAGCCTTATCATAAAGTAAAAAAGATGTAGAAAATAAGAAGAAACAAATTTTTTAGAATAGGGTAGATGAAATACCAAGGAGTGTATGCCCTAAGCCATTTGGTCGACATGAAATACCAATCAAGGCTTGGAACTATGATTGTTGTTGGTTCTGGTCCACTAAAATTTGGTTGCATGTTTTTTTGTGGGGAGCTCTTCCTCATGAGAAACTTCCTAAATTTCCACTTCATACCCATGATCTTGTTCTTATATATTGGCCGTTGTTTGAATTTGAGCAAAATACTATTTGTCATGATGAAGGATGTCGTTCATCGTGATGTACATTCCATCCTCATCCCATAAACATGTTCACCATCCACCAATATTGAGTAACTAAATGTCTAAAAAACATATAAAACAAACCTTATAGTAAGAATAAGTGTGTTAACACTTCACATAAAAATAACCACTGACACAGTTAACAAACCTCATAGTAAGAAAAAAAATGAGTAAACCCCTTGGGTAGAATATTAGTGTTATTTGATAGAATATTAATGTTATTGCATACCTAAATGGCGTCTGCACATTATCATTCAGCACGTGTCACGATATAAACTAATAGAACCAAAAATGAAATTATAAATATTTTCAGTGAAAAATAGACAAAATATGAAGCACAATATAAGCTAAATGGAATTGTTCAATTTTCTCTACGCATAAAGGAGTAAATTTTCCTTTCCATTTGATAAGCTTCAAGAATGAATTTAGTAACTAAGGTTATGACAATAGGTTCAAGAGGATTTACAGAATATTTATCGGCCGTTGGATCCAGAAACATACTATTATGGTAGCCTAGGTGGCCCAAAAGGTAAGATAGATAGGATTAAATTTACATGTGACATTTAAAAGGTAAAGTATATTCTCGTATTAATAAAAAGAACAAAAGTGTCCACTGCCATATCTAAACTTATATATATTATACAGTAAATTCAGTCCATTTAGCCAAATCCCTTTCCTCCTACACCTACTTCTGAAGCAACAAACATGAAAAAAAATCGAAATACAGAAATAAGTATTATCAAGAATCACAGGAGCTGCTTTCATGCCCCAGGTCAAGAAGCATAAGGGAATCAATTAAAATGCACCGCTTGATGAAAATAAAAGCATTATTAGTACTATATCTCATGTTCTAGTGAATGTAAAATTAATTCGAAATAAAAATTTGTAATGACTATATATATGTCGACCATTTATCAAGAAAATTATAAAGTGAAATCAAATGTTATAATAAACTTAATACAAATGAATAGGAGATATCAAGAATCCATTGTTAACTGGAAACAGAGACAAAAATGGATCCTTAAAATTATCAAGTGGCATCAAAGATGCAGTCTAAAACTAAAGCTAATATGTTTTTTGCTTTAATCAAGTGGCATCGAAGATATACTACGAGAAATAGAATACAGAAGACCAACCCCCAAATATTTCAAATTTGGAAAAAAAGAAAAAAAAATTGTAATACTAATCTAAAAACCAATACATTCCATTTTGGGCAGCAACGATGAACACTTCATTATAACTTATTACATGGAAAAGCCGAATAGTGAAATGAGGCATAGTATGCCCTTTTTCTCATTAGAAAAAAAAATAATTGCATTAAATAGTTAACAATATGAATTAAATTAGAAAATAAAGAAGAATTACGCTGAGGTACGAAGTTGGTTCTCTTTCCTTTTCCCATTTACCTTATCCAAAAGTTGTGTTGTGAGTTTAACTTTTGGAAATGGAAACATAATATATTTACAAAACATTTCTACAAGGCAATTAAAGGAATGACTTGAGTTACCTCACCACAAATGATGTTAAGTTCTTGAAACTGAGCCACCAAATCACCGAAACATTATATATATTGAAAAACAAATATAATTCAGCAACTTTCATAGTTCAGAAACATAAAGACTGAAAATACCAAATCTTTTTTTAGCCAACTTAGATCTGCTATACAACATAGTTCGTCAATTACACAAATTGCTGCAAAATAGTGAATGTTGGTAATTAAAAACTGAATTACATACTGAAAATAAATGTACTAACTTGTGTTAATCGGGGAGAAAATTACCTCAAAATACTAAGAACCACCCAAAAATACAAAACATAATCTCACGTATAAGTAATATCAAGCGAACAAGGAGTTCCAACTATAATTCAAAAAATTACAAAATTTTAGTAAATAACTGGAATAGAGTAGGTGTACAACATGATGAATAATGCGTTTACTGATTCGCACGCATTTCAAGCAGTTGAGTACTTGATTTTTATGATGGCCAAGAAGAGGAGTACTCGAATACTCAGAAACACAATTGATTTAGCCAAATGAAGTATATCAAACATCACTTGATGTAATGTGACAACTAACCAGCCAAGAGGAGGAGCATTTGGCCATGAATAAGATTTATTATTTTACAAAAGCCAAAGCTAAACAATTGACCTTATTTCAACATAAAGAGTATCGACAAAGGATAAAAGGGAAAACCAATTTTAAAAGAACAAATAATTTTTCCATAGCCACAGAAAAGGTTGAAATAAATTGGGTCAAAGAAGTGAGTACAAACCATGTTTCGTACAAACCCAATAGGAAAAATACAACAATTTCATAAAACACATGGGATTCAGTATAATATTTGATCAAACATATAAAGCAAGAGAGAATACCTGCACATTTTATTTCTATAAACCCTGAAACATAATCACACCAAAACTTTTGAATCAACCGTGAAACAAAAATGAAAAAAGATAAATAAGTAGAGACAATACATAATTTGGATGTTTAACACACTCATAGAAAGTGGAGATCAGATCGTTAGAGTTGAATCTAAATAGAAAAGACACACAATGAGAGGGACCAATGGTGGATCTGCAAGCCATACATAAGAAAATTCCAAAATACCATAAGAAATAACACCTACATAAGAAAATTCCAAAATCGCAACATATATTTTAAGATCATGTCATATTTTCAGATCTAATTAAAAGGGGCGTGTGTGGGGCGACTGTGTAAGTGGGTGAGAGTGACTACCTGAGGGTTGCAACATTGGAGGCTGAGCGTGGCAATGTTAGAGGCGGAGGGTGGCATAGGGTGTCGTGTGCCTCACACACAAGAGAGAGAGAGAGAGAGAGAGAGAGAGAGAGAGAGAGAGAGAGAGAGAGAGAGAGAGAGTGGGGGCATTGTGGGTTGCGGGTTTTGGGTGAGTGTAGAATATGAGAGGAGGTAATGTGAGTAAGAGGTTGAAAAGTGAGAAAAATTGGTCAAATACTCTTTTAACCTTATTTTTTAATTTTGATATAGAGGGGGAAGTATATTGGAGTGTGTCAAAAAGAGGGGGAACTCAAATTATTAGGGGCAAATTAGATAATGTAGAATAAATCAATCCCAACCCTTTATTTCTTGCATTGGTGGCCAAATCCTAGCCCCTTATTAAGTTATCAACTTATGGAATAGTAAAACTATTCTACTCCTTATATATATAATAATAATAATAAAAATAATAATAATAATAATAATAATAATAATAATAATAATAATAATAATAATAATAATAATAACAACAACAACAACAACTATAATAGTATTATATATATATACATATATATATAATAATAATAATAATAATAATAATAATAATAATAATAATAATAATAATACTATTATAGTTGTTGTTATTGTTGTTATTATTATTATTATTATTATTATTATTATTATTATTTTTATTATTATTATTATTATTATTATTATTATTATTATTATTATTATTATTATTATTATTATTATTATTATTATTATTATTATTATTATTATACCATAAATTTGTAATGTGACATAACCCAATGAAATTATGACACCTATCATCATAAAGTGCTCGTTGGGCATTGTCAGTACGTCATAACATTGGTCAGCTCAGTGTTTCACTTGGTCTGATGAGTGGCCATACACAACTAGTTAACGCTACCAAAAAAGTGTGGTCCATACGTGGGAATATGTACGATCTTATTATACACACATGTGGGTTGATCCGTTTAATTAACTCTGATTAGCTCATCATTAGTTGTCATCTAGAATGTAGAAAAGTCGAACAGGTTGATTTATAAAGGCATTCCACCTCTTCCTGTTCTCTCTCCTTCTATATATGGTACCCCATATCACTTGACAAGGGAATGAAGAAAATAGTCATACACAACAACCATGGAGATATTATTTAGAGCTTGTACTCATTCCTAATATAACAATGCATTCCATTTGTCGATGTATCTACCTCATTGGACTAAACCACGTTAATCTCCTGCCTGATTCTCTATTTCACATCTCTTTCATATCCAAGTCATTAAATTCTTTATTTTTTCTAATTTATTTTTGGTATTTATCAACTAATACTAAAAATATTCCAATACCAATTTTAGAAAATAATAGATTGGGTCGTCAGTGGCAACATCTGTACATGACCTTTATTGTTTCCTATTCAAGTACGTTCAAAACGCCTGTCAATTCCATTGTTGTGAGAAATGGACTAAAATCCAGAAAGAAGCAAGGAGAATGAAATCATTCCTCCCTCTACCCCTGTGCGGACCTGTGGGGATGGGGATCTACAAGGAATTTTAATGAGAATAGCTAAAGGCCAATAAACGATGTAGAAAATGGTAAATAAACTAACACAGACGCTCCAAGGTGATTAATACAAGCCTGGAGCAGACGTTATCACGCATCTGGAATAGAATACTTTGACATGAGAGGTAAAATGCTTCCTCCTGACCCTTACAGATATAGGATACTAGCCCATCGTGAATGGGTACTACAGAGCCCTAAAAGGATGAATGCAGGATTATAAAACAATGGAAGTAGATTCAGATACTCTAGATCACAATATCACAAGTCATATTGCCCAGGACCCATTTCATCCATTAGGACAACTAATCACTATAACAAGTAGGCATTCTTCGAGGAGAGGCTATGTTTTGGAGAGTCTAAGCAGAGGCTCCACATTTAATCGGCCAGATCCCCGAGCAGTGAGAGGACATTATGATAGAGAGGCTATAGTGTCCAAAGAATGCCGAAATTTTTTGATCAGGTTAAGGACAAACGTACGTGGATTAGTACATGACAAGAAGACTTATCAGGAAGAGATCTCAACACAAAAAAGTGTCTGAATAGCCAAAACCATCTCAGCCATGGATAATCTAGATAACCAACCCTGGAAGGGTTCGATCTAATGACTGGAGGATCATTTGGGGGGTATAACCAAATAAAAAATCCCTTACACATAAGTTTTGTGAAAGGTTCGCCATTCACACCTTTTATTGTGGATTACCCAACACATGCTAAGTTTAAGAGACATGTGGTAACTCCAAAGTGTGATGGTAAACTGATCCAGTGTTACATGATGAATAATAACAATATGGTGTCGACATCTACTCAATCCCCGAAGAGATGAAGTGTCGAGTATTCTCTAGTACAATCACCGGGTTAGTACAAACCTGGTATAATAATTTTCCACAAGGGAAAATCTCCATCTTTTAATAACTAGTTGATTTGTTCATCACTTCTGCTTTGGAGGCAAGCTAGGCAAAATGGTAGCCTATCTGCTAAATGTTCACCAAAAAGTCAAAAAGACTACCCGCGAATACATCACCCGTTTTTATAATGAGAAGCTAGAATTAATTAACTATGAAAAGAAGACAATCGTCATCGCATTAATAAGTGGCCTGCTACCTGAGAAGTTATATTATGCACTAGCTAAGGAACCACCCAATACTATGGCTTAATTATTGGCCAAAGCAAGAAAAATTATGAACTAAGAATAAGCTATGGCTTCTAAAGAGACCAACAACTCTGAATGATGCCAACAAGAGATTAGAGAAGAAATAGCAAGAAGATATAAAGGTAGAGAAGCTAAAGATATATGATGAATACACTCATCTAAACTTTGGCGTTCATCATATACTAGAAGATATCCTTAGAAGTAGAGGCCTGAAATGGAGCAAAATGATAAAATCTCCTCAAAATTTAAGAGATAAGAGTAAGTACTGTGAGATTTATAAAGATCTCAATCACAAAACTAACAATTGCATAGCCCTGAAGAGTGAGATAGAGAACCTATTCTAAAGAGGAAACTATAAATGGTCATAGAAAAGGGAAACTGAGAAGATCAACGGGACGAGAAAGAACCAAGGATACGATCGATAACCCCTTGTAGAAAAGGAGTTAACAAGAAAATAGGCAGATATGACGACTTTGAAAATGACCCGGACCTTCCCAGAAGGCCTAAGGAGCCTATGCGTGAAGTAAATATGACATCTTTTGGGTGTAAATTTATTACATGAGGTGACACTGACGAAGGAGATGAAATAACGAAGAGAGAAAAGCCTACCTTAATGAAGTAAAAGCATGGACCTATATTAGGCAAATAAACTTAGCCAGTAATGTAGATACTCATCCCTGGGAAGTAAACAATGATCGTTTGGTGGTCAGTTTTTCCAAAGATGATGTATCAAGAGTGGTTTATCTTCATAATAACCCCTTAGTTATCACGATGATGGTACACGAAGAAAAGGTGGCCAGAATCTTAGTCGACAATGAAGTTTGATCGACATCTTATTATACAATTATTTCATAGATTTCGAGCTTCCAGATAGCAAAATTAAAGCTTACCACAGGTCCCTCATTGATTTCTCGGGAGAGAAGGTTAACCATAAAAAATAATTAGTCTAGAAGCAGTGATTGGTGCTTGGTCGACTTGTCGAACAGAGAAGATTCATTTCTTTGTCCTAAACAAAAACGTTAACTCAATGTATAATATTATCTTGGAAAGAGTCGGGTTGAATAATTTGAAGAAGTAATTTATACCGTGCATCAATGATTAAAGTTACACACTAATTATGGAGTCAACGTGGTTAAAAGGAACCATTTTTGAAGTAAGCATGTATGTTCCGTGCTTACGACCTTGTGTGCGTAATGTTTGGGGTATTTGTTGACGCCGAAATCGTATTAGACTTTTATACGAATTTAGTGGTATGACAACTCTTAATTTAATTAATTGTCGAAGCCAGAAGCAATCTAAATAACTCATCGACCCATGTAACCATTTTATACTAATTAACTCGGGTGAGGGATATTCGAGCAACCTATAGTTTTTACTCCCCTTATTAATCTATTTTAAATACACTTGCCTAGATTAATCATTTCCCTTTCTACATCTTTTCCTTTTTGTTGTAATTTATCCTTTACACTTTTATTTAGGAGTATTAAACCCTATAAATTTTTGCAACTCGTCTCTGTGGATTTTTTATACCCGAACTTGATCGTTATGCTCAGCTGTTGTGTGTAGTCATAAGTTTAGGTTTTTGTATAGAGTTGGTGAGCTGAACATAACACGACTGGCGCGTAGGTGACGCTCGGGCCACGACAAAACCATGTCTATCAAATGGCGTCATTGCTAGAGATGAGTTTGTTTTAGAATGTATTTGATTTAGTATTTCGTAATATTTTCTTTCTATTTGTATTTTTTGCCTAATATTTTTGTAGGACTTCTACATTTGAGCACCTAGAAACGCTTGAATTCATCGCGCGCGCATCTACTTTGTGAAATTCGCCACTTCGAGCCATTTTTGAAGTAAGCATGTCTTATTCCAATTCTTTTGATAATCATTATTATAATTCTCAAAATTCTCGCAAACCTTTGACTTTTGGTCAAAACTTAGAGTCCCAAAAATTTGAAAATTCAAAAATGACTTTGGGCAAGTATAATGAAAGCCAAAACTTGGGTTATTGGAATTTTGAGGATGATGATAACGATTTTGGGCCTCTACCTCCTTATAATAGGAATTTTGAAATGAATTGCAATAGTTTTCAAAATTCTTATAATAATGAGTTTAAGTTTAAGTCCGATGATAATTTTCAAAGTTCCCATTTTCAAGAATCCTCTCCTCGACCTATGACATTCGGTGAGGTCTTGCGTATGCTTCAGAATGAGAGATTTGAAAATCGTTATCGGGAAGAAAATCGTTTGTGGGAACATGAATTGAATTTATTATTTGAATTCGACGACGATTTTTCTTCCAAGAGTTTTGAAGTCAAAGAATGTTTTGAACCAAATGAGGTCTTTCTGCCTACTTCGGAACAAATCATTGTCAATTTTTCCCATTGCGTAATAGATATTGAAAGTGAGGATGAAAATGATGTAATATCTATTTGCAATGAAATGATTTCTTCTTTGGCCCCCAAAGAAGAACATGTCATTAAAAATGATCTTATTTCTTTCGAAACTCAATCTTCAAGCGATGATGATGCATATCTTTAGTTTGAATTTCTTTCCTCCCCCTTTTCATTTTTTGTTATCACACCGTCACAAGTACCCGATGATTCGATTTCAAACTTTAATGCTTTAAACCTTTTCACCGATGAGGATTACTTGCTCGAGTTTCTTTCCATATAGGCATCTTTGACTTTATGTGCGCCACATCCCATTCCACTTGCTAAATCTATGGGAGGATATTCTTCTTTTCTCAGTCCCCACATGTTTTTGTCACCCGTTCAATCCAAATACCCCATCTTCCCTCCAAAACTTTTAATTGATGATTGTTCCTGTCTTACACCTTACACATGCCTTCCGTTGTTCAAACAAAATTCATATTTTCAGAGGGCATGCTTGTATGTGAGGGTACACCAGTTATCCTCCAAAGTCAAATCATTTTTTACGGTGGACCCTCAACTATTTAGACTTCTAATGTATAGTTAGTGTGAAGCCTAAATAGTAGGTTGTATATAGTTAGCTTTTCATTCTTTCTTTTTATCTTTTCTTTCCTTTTTAATTTAGTCTAGTGTAATTAGTTATGTTTTCGGTATTTGTTTTTTCTATGCTTGATACTAACTTGTTTTGTAGAATCGTTGGACTTGTACTTTCCCGAGATCGCTCCATTTTGTGTAATATCGCTATTTTCCTCTCTTTAACTTGGTTCTTAAATAACATTGAGGACAATGTCAGGTTTTAAGTTAGGGGGTGTGGGATATTTTATCCATTCATTGGTAGTGTCCATGTTTTTTCTCACATGTTAGTTACTTAGTATGCTTTTCTTAGAAAAATTCAAAATTTTCAAAAAGATTTTCTTTCTATTTTCTCTTTTTTTTTGGCATTTTGCCTTTGTTTCTGATGATAAATTTTAATAATTTCCCGATCCAATAGGCAACTTAATGATGCATGCTCTCAATTTTAGAAGTTATTAAAATTGTGTTCTTTATCATTGATATTATGAATAACTTCATGAATTAAAATTTAATTCCCTGAGCACATGCACTTTTCTTGCTTTATTGATTTGGTTTAGGATTTTTATAACTCGGTAATCTTTTGTTGCATTGTATATATTGACACCGAGTAGGCTTTGTACATTTCATCATTTGTGAGTGTATACAGTATTCTTTCCTCTTTGAAAATGTTGAATTCGTCGATAATCTCTATATTCTTTCATTTGATCGTTCATTAGTTCATATATGAAATGTATTACTTGAGCATGATTTTCATTTACTATTTTTACTCGAGAATTGCATAAACTTTAAGAAATGATCATAGGTCATCCTTGTTATATCACCCATATTAGCCTTGACCTCACTTTATATGTTTCCCTCGTCAACCCCTTTGAGCCTAAATATAGCCTTTCGGTTCATAACCCAAAATCTCAACCAACTTCGAATTGGAGTTAAAAACCATACATACACCTTCCATACCTTTGTTTGGAATGTTACTTGGGATTTAATGATGTTGTTGTTTTGTGGTTACAATTTAGGGATGTGAGAGTGAGAAAAGTAAAGAAACGAAAGAAGTGAAAAAGAGATGAAAAAGAGAATGTAGAAAACAAAAGAAAAGAAAAGAAAACATGAGAAAAAGAAGAAAAAGAAAAAGAAAAAGAAAAAGAAAGATGTATATGTTGTATATAGTTCAATAATCTTTGATTACTCTCCCCATTTGTATATCTAATGCCTTTTATGAAACTTGTTTTCTAATTTTGATATTGCCCGCATTCTTCTCATTATCCCGAGTTTTCATTCCGAACACTTTGAATCCATATATATATATATATATCCTTCGTTTCGTACCCTTAACCCCAAACCTACATTACAACCCTATCAAGTCCTATGTGATCTTAGGTTGATTTAATTTAAAAGTTGAAATAGTTTTGATAATCTGTGAAAATCCATTTCGCCTCCTTTATTGAGAGGTATCTTTCATTAAGATTACAAGTTTTCATTTTATATATAGTGTTCTTCATTTGTGACATGTGTGCGGCCAAGTTTCCATTTCCATTAACTCTTTATGCCCGCATGTTTCGTGTGCTACCTCCCTGTTTTGAGTGAATTCACTTGATGAGTGTAATAACCGTGAGGATTGAATATATTCTTACCTTATTTAGTATCTGGTTTATATAAGTTTTTGCCAAATCACACTTTTCATGTGCTCGCTCCCCTCCCACATTTTAAGGTTTCAATTCTATGAGGTGCATTCTATAATGTTAATGATTTGGGCTTTCATTTGAATTCGTTCATTGTGCTAATAATGAGTATGAAATCTTGTTCGCTTTTGTTGGGCTTGTCGCATGTTGGTTTGGGCATATTTTGAGGAAACCATTTGATGTTTGTGGGTTTCATCCCTGAAAACCCTCATGATATGACACTCGTCCACTAGGGTAAGCTAGGATTTCAACGGCTTATTGCATATGCTAAATGCAATCATGCTCCCTATGAAAGTGGCATTTATATTTCTATCCATATATACGTCTTGTAATGCCTTCAGTGGATTGGTTTTGTTTGTTTCATTACTAGGGACTAGCAATGTCTAAGTTAGGGGGTGTGATTGGTATCAAATATTGCATATTTTTTCCCTTTATCTTTATACATTCTAGCACTTTTATGGTCCTAAATGCCTATATTTACGCTCATTAACCAAATAACCTTGGATTTGGATATATACATGCTTTACAGGGGTCAATTGTGCTTTTGTAGGTATTGGAATGCTAAAAGTGAGGATCCGTTGCATTTCGAAGAAGTGTCGTCGTCGGACGCTACTTCAAGGGCATTTTAGTCAATTCAAATTTCATCTCCAGCTCATATAAATTTCATGGATGCGTAGTTCATTGAGTTTTCATTACATGGCCATAAACCGTGCGTCATTTAGAGTCCGGACGATGAAGTTATGGCCATTTTTATAATGGACCCTTCCTCCCCTTTTTATGGACCAAATCGCTGCCAAAAATAGAGTACCGGTTGATCGTGATTTGAGGCCCGATCGATCGCGGTTTTGAGTTTTGTTGTGGAAAGGAGACAATGTGCTTTAACTTGAAGGCGTAGTCGACCGTGACCCTGCGACCGGTCGACCGCGATCACCAGATATTTGTTGCTTTTTCTCCTTTTCCTTTCTTTTTCCTTTTTTTTTCTAGTTTTATTCCACTTACTATTAAAACAATTTTGTTGTTAATATCAGATACAATTCTTTTAGGTTATTTTAGCTGAGGGTTTGGGGGGTTTGTTGAGTTCTTCTTCAATTCTTCTTGGTTTGACACCCATTTGGGTTGTAAGTTTCACTATTCATCTTCCCTCTCCACTAATATAGTTGTATTTCCTTTAATTCTTACTTTGTACTTAATTCACATGCTTTCATAATAAGGTTTACACGTTTTATTTCCATGCTTTCTAGTGTAGATTTATTGTGTTTATTTATCGCATTTTTAATATGCTTTCTAGCTAGGTTGTATCGGATTGAACTCATATTGGGTTGACATGTTGCTTTGCTTTGGTGATGGAGTTTACGGTTCTATTTTGGGTGCGTTGTCCTAGTTATTATGCCTAGGAGATTTTATGGGGCATATCATGTATGTTCCGTGCTTACGACCTTGCGTGGGTAATTTTTGGGGTATTTATTGACGCCAAAATCGTATTAGGCTTTTATGCAAATTTAAGGGTGTGATAACTCTTGATTTAATTAACTGTCGAAATGAGAAGCAGTCTAAATAACTCGTCGACCCATGTAACCATTTTATACTAATTAACTCGGGTGATGGATATTCGACGCAACCTATAGTTTTTACTCCCTTTGTTAACCTAGATTAAATACACTCGCCTAGATTAATCATTTCCCTTTCTTCATCTTTTCCTTTATGTTGTCTTATCTTTTACACTTTTTATTTTGGAGTATTAAACCCTATAAATTCTAGCAACTCGTCTCTGTGGATTTTCGATACCCGGACTTGGCCACTATACTCACCCATTGAGTGTAGTCATAAGTTTAGGTTTTTGTATATTGTTGGTGAGCCGAACATAACATGACCAGCGCATAGGTGACGCTCGCGCCGCGGGAAAACCATGTCTATCAAATGGTGTCATTGCCAGAGATGAGTTTGTTTTAGAATGTATTTGATTTAGTATTTCGTAATATTTTTAAAATGACAAGATTAAAATACTTGATTTTTAAAATACTTCATTAAAATACTTCATTTTTAAAAATTCAAATGTCATGACTTCATTAAAATACATTAAAATACTTCATTAAAATACATTAGAAATTTGAAGTCATGCCAAACTCATCACTACATTAAAATACTTCATTTTTAAAAATTTGAGGTACCTATTATTACAATGTCATGCCAAGATTCATTCCATATCTTTCGACTTGTCAGAAAGATATGAAATGAAGCTTAACACAATAAAATGTGTCTTTGGAGTGCTAGAAGGATCATTCCTCGACTTCATAGTAAACCAAAGAGGCATTGAAGAAAATCTAGATAAAATCCAAGTGTAGATCAATATGTTGTCTCCAATTAATAAAAAAAAGTACAAAAGTTAACAGGTAGGGTAGAGACACTAAACTAATTCGTTTTGCGAGCTATCAATAAATACCTTCCATCTTTTAAGGTGTTACAAAATTCATTGGAGTGGAACGATGATTATGAAATCACTTTCTTGGAATTAAAGAAGTACGTATAATCTCCGCCTTTGCTTTCAAGGCCTGTCATGGGAGAATATTTTTACTGACACTTGGTCGTACTTGAATCATCAATTAAATCGGCATTGGTCTAACTAGAAAATATAATGAAAACCTCGTTTACTATACAAGCAAAGCATATCGAGGAGTAAAAATCGGATATCTCATGCTGGAGAAACTAACATTAGCCCTAATTAAAACTTCCCAGAGGATAAAGACATACTTCTAAGGCCACATCATTATAGTTTATACAGACTTGCCAATATGACAACTCATTCATAAACTTGAGAAATCGGGTACACTAACATCTTGGTCTATGTGACACCCCGCCTAATAAAATACCGGGTGATCAGTCCTATACCAAATTAAAATAGGAATCCCAGTTGGATCATCCTTAGCATCACTGTCGAAAACTTTTTTAAAACTTACTAAGCACCTAGTATTCCAAAAGCCGGTGCCAATTTTAACTTTTTAATTAAACCAAAACTGTACCTACGGAATTAAAATATAAACCATTCACACAACTGAATGAAAATAAACTGAATCATAATTACACAACATGCCGAATAAATCACCGGCCACCAAAGAAATAATCCAAATACAAATATTCAACACCTGAAAACTGTACCGAGAAGTCTGGGCGACAAGCCCTAAGTAAAACTGAAACTGATACAAGATTCCTACTCTAGGAATGAATGAATGATGCGTCTAATCCAAACTCCTGCTAGCATCCACATATGCTGCAGCTCCGTGTCCCTGGAATAGAATATCAATCCTGGCGTCCCTGTGGCTGGACACCTAAAAGGTTTTGAAAATAGTTTTATAGCAAGGGTTAGAACCCAAAACATTTTGAAAATATTTATCAAGGGAATTAAGTTCAGTAATTTAAAATGCATGAATGCTCTTCATATTAAAGTTAGTGTCGCACTCTCTTGTGGACATTCTCACCCCTCCACTAATGTGCACACCTAACGGTTACCTTAACCCCACCTAGTTGTACTACCCCGTCCAACTAGTCCTGGTGTAAGCTCCCCTTGCCATACTACTCTAACCCGAGTATTATTATTTCGAGTTATAAGTTATCTCACTAATCAACTTATTTAATTCCTTCTTAATTAATAGCCTATAACCGTAACACAAGTTATATCAATTAAATATATCACACACTGTATTATTCCCAAAAATGTTTAACTTAATTAATTTCTCATTAATTAACATCATATAACTGTAACCCGAGTTATATAAAATAAATACATCACACACTGTATTATTACCTACATATAATATTCACTACCATATTATATGTATCTTACTAAAACATCCACACGTATATAATACGTGTACCCATCCTTCCGAGTATACTCTCACTGGATGATTCCCTCTCAAGTGCCATCTCACTAGGTGTGCTCACATAACCTAGTTGCCCAAGTTGGATTCGCTCACCAACCTGGTTCAAAACAAAACGAAGTGGAGGCGGTCATATTCCTTCCCTGAAAGTGAGATAAGCCCCTCACCCATATAACGGACGCTATGACCTGGGGATATACTCACCCTACTCCTCAAGCTAGGGGATTCACCCACATCGCGCAACCTCCCATGATAGCACTAGAGAATATAATTTAATAAATATCTAAGCACTGATATTTAGTAGCACACACAATATATACATATATATATATATATATAGTATCACTACACCGTATATATATACATAAAATAAACCCCGGCTTTATCGTGTACTCACAACCCGTAACACTAGCCTGAAATCCCGAGTCTCTCGCCTGACTCGACCAAATAAGTTTTCTCACTTATTATATTATCATTATCCCGAGGCCATGGTCTGACTCTAATTTAATTAATTCCCACGTTAATTAATGTAATACTTTCCCCGAGTCTATGGTCCGACTCTGTGTTAATTAATTTACACCCTTAATTAATTAATACCAATCCAAGTCTATGGTCCGACTTTCATTCAATTAATTTCACCCAATTAATTTCTATAATGATAGTCCGAGTCTATACCTCGACCCTTATTTAATTTAATATTACCTAAATTAACTTATTACCTCCCTGAGTCTACCATCCGACTCTAATTAAATTAATTACCCACCTATTAATTTAATACCTTCCCGAGTCTACAATCCGACTCTAATTATATAATTATCACAATTATCAATTTAATACCAATCCGAGTCTGTGGTCCGACTCTATTTAAATTAATTTACACACTAATTAATTTATTTCCTTCCCGAGCCTACAGCCCAACTCTAGCTAATTAATTGCACATTAATTAATTTAATACTTGGTGTCGCACAACCATTTTACCCGAACTCGCTCACTTGGCCTGTAACTTAATATGTTCCCGAGTCTATATTCCGACTCAAAATTATTTAGTTTATCTCCAAACTTAATTCACTACCTTGGGTCGCTTTACCAATATACCCGGATTTACTCACTTGATCCGTACATCACTATTTTGGAATAAAGTCTCTCAATTTTATCCATTAAATGTCCCCCATAAATTTAATCCTAGTCCCAATTACTCTTTCCCATAATTACTAGGAATATTTGTTTCATAATGATTTATCACTAATAAATATATGGAAACTTAATTTATAAATTAATTTCCCCTTATAACTCACCCAGGGCGAACTGGGCAAAATTTCCCACCATCGATTGATCGATGCCCCCGATCGATCGATCGACCCCTTCGTTACAGGTCTGCCTCCCCCTTGTTTTCCACCATTAACGAATCTCAAGGTTTCTAAACCATAATTTAAACCTCTAATTACATCATTCCATCATCAACACCTGGTTAATCCACATCCTATCCAATCATAGAGGCCATTAAGATAATCAACTTCTCTAATTATCTCCTAATTTTGGAAATGGGTCTTACACCATAAATTTAGTTATCTGTTTTAAATCCCAAATTCTGGATTCAATTTCCACTCTTTTATGTTCTGAAATTTCCGTTCAAATCATATATACATATTCAGATATCAATCACCCATCTAAATCGTACTTTGAATCTCATTCAAGTGTTTCAAAAACAAAAACCCCAATTTGTACCCATTTATACCCAAAAACGGATTTTCATACCCACATTACTATGATATGAATTGATTATCATGCTTTAAGAATCAAAATAGCTAACCACTTGCCTCAAAGTGTTTGTAGTGTCTGATCCGTTGTTGCCGTCCCTCAATTTGGCTCCAAAAACCTCCAATTTGTTCTTGATTTGCTTTCCCCCAAATTCCCTCTCAAACCCTAGGTTTAGAGTTGTATAGGCTGCTGATTTCTAATCTCTCCATTAAGTTAAAAACCCTTAATCCCGTTTTTCACCTAATAGGCTTAATTAAAGTAGCCCAACTCACTCCGTGTGGGCCCGGCTATGCCCAAAAATATCCCGAGACCCAATTGCTACCCCCGGGTACTCTTTTCTGACTATCTCGATCCATCCGGACTCAACCGCGCACTCAGAATTGGCATCCGAATTAATTTATAAAAAAATCCTTATCTCACACCCAATTTAGTCTATACCGACTCCCGGCTGGAATAAGTGCATACCCCGTCATTAATACCCGAAATGACGTAATTAAATTATTACTATTCACTGAGTAAATCAATTTCCCTAAACATTAACCATTCACTTCCCGATTAATATTTAAATAAATATATTGTCATAATTAATTCAATTAAAATTACAACACACTAGTAATTTAAAAATCCCGAATTAATTAAATATTAAATGCACAAAAATACGGGGTGTTACATACTTCCCCCCTTACAAAGGAATTTCGTCCTCGAAATTAAGATAAACCTGGTGTTCCAGTATTTACATATTAGTCACTAGTCAAGTGCCTCCAAGCCTGCTATCTATCCCCTCCGATTCTAACCATACGTTACACAAGTATGCATTTAACTTTACCAGGGCGCCCACACACCCTATACCCGCGCTTAACCGCACAAAATTTTTGCCTTAATTAACCCGGGTGCCCATACACCCTATCCCCGCGCTCTATCGCACGAAAGTTACCCGACTATGCTATTCATAACCCGTAGTATAATCTTCGAACCCGTAGTCATAACACATATACATATTTACTTATACAATTACTGCTCGGGTACTCAACCCATGCTACGTCCAACTATCTCCCCATAAATACTTATCTCTCAACACAAAAGAATATACGCTTACCCTTATGCTACCGAAGACAACCTGAAATACCGCGCCCTTACTGCCACTAGTCCTTGTTCAAAATAAACCCCGAGCTATCTCTCTTTGCTCGAAAATCAATTTAACCACCCTGATTCACTTCAGTAAACATCCCTATTTACCGGGATAAAATGTAAGAACACAAAACCTCACTTTGTGCTATTGCACCACCTAATACAACATATATACCCACATATATATAGGCTATACGCCCTCTCCGGTGATACCTAGTACCAACCATACCCTGGTGTCGCGAACACCAAAATTTAACTCCACTATCCACAATAGTTAAATTCCATCGCTATCCAGCCGATGTTTAAAAAGTATTATCAACCCTACTCCCATAATTCTCGAAAGTAGTAATTACTCGCATAATTCAACCAATCACTCAGTGTACGCCTCCACTCTCCCATGAAGAACACTAAGGAACTCCTCTACCCTACGAAAAGTTTACCCACATGCTATGGCTGCTACCGCCGACGCACCCACTAAGTTCGACTCACCTGCGCACTCTAGTGAAAAATAAGTCTTATACTGTGACATCCTCTTTGTCACTCAATAATATACCCCATGCCCCTAGGGTAAAATAATTACGTCTATACCCCAGCTGTAGCGGCTGGTTCTCAATTTTCGGAGCAGCTTCTCCCTGCCCGAATGCACCCGTGATTTTCTTTAGTGGCTGTACATCCAGGACCTCGTCCTGTAGTTGACTCCTGCCTTGCTTAAGGCAATATCTCTGCATGTGTCTCACTTTTCCCACAAATGAAACATTTTCTAATATGTTCACCCTGCCACTGATCCCTTCCATGCCAACCTTGTTGGAATTCCTGGCTATCCCACCGATAGCCTTCAGTTCTAGATCGTTTGGCATGATTTCTCTGTCGGAAATCCTGCCCCTGATCTCCCCCAGTCTGCAGCTGGGATACCCCACTAGTATTGTTCCTTTCTGCCTCATCCGACTGGCTAATCCCCACTCCCCTCCCGCTTCCTTTCGCGTGGAAGCGATATTCCCGACAGTGCCGGAGTGTTGCGTTAATGACATATGTATTATCAACTAATGCGGAATTTTCAATTAAATGTTGTCTGATTCCCCAAACTAACCCATACATAAACCTTGCTTTCTTTCTCTTTTCCTTACTTACCTCATCCGGTACAAAATTTTGCCAACGAGTGAAATCTTCCTCGTAATCGGCCACTAAACGGTCTCCCTTTGAGTCACCTCACAAAATTTTCTCCTCCTTTCGGTCTCAACCGCTGAAGGAAAAATACTTGCAGTCGAACCGTACCCAAAACTCGGCAGTAGCTAGTGTGTCCCTTTCCTCAACTGTGGTGATTGACTCCCACCACTGTAGCACCACTCCCACTAACTAAAAGTGGTTAGCCTTTACTTCCGCACCCCATTGCAATCTCCCATGCGTAGGTGACGCTGGATACCTCTCTTCCTTGACACGCTAGTACTACAGCTGAACCCCCTCGCAACTCCGGTGGGTTCCCGCTAAAATAACCTCTCTTATTTGTTTCCACCCCGACGACCCTGCGTGAGTCTGAACACCCGACGCCACTAACACTTCTGGCTGATTCCGTGGAAAGTACCTTGCCGTTGAGACCACCGTTGCTCCAACTGCCTGTGCTACTATTTCATTGACCTATGTTGCAAAAATCATCTATGGCCGTTGCTATGGTAGCTCTTGATCCTACCGAGCCTCCCCCGTCTCATCTCCTCCCGCTGCCCTAACTGCTATCTCCCTCCTGGGCATCATCTGAAATGAGAATTGAATTTTGAATGAGTTCACTCTCAAATAAAAATTTCGCAGAAGAACGTATATGCGCATACGTATGAGAATACAACAATCCTATAATAGGGCTTCATATCAAAGATTGCCAAGCAGAAACGTGAAAAGCCGCACAGATCCTAAGGACACTAGAACCTGATGCTCTGATACCATCTGTGACACCCCGCCTAATAAAATACCGGGTGATCAGTCCTATACCAAATTAAAATAGGAATCCCAGTTGGATCATCCTTAGCATCACTGTCGAAAACTTTTTTAAAACTTACTAACCACCTAGTATTCCAAAAGCCGGTGCCAATTTTAACTTTTTAATTAAACCAAAACTGTACCTGCGGAATTAAAATATAAACCATTCACACAACTGAATGAAAATAAACTGAATCATAATTACACAACATGTCGAATAAATCACCGGCCACCAAAGAAATAATCCAAATACAAATATTCAACACCTGAAAACTGTACCGAGAAGTCTGGGCGACAAGCCCTAAGTAAAACTGAAACTGATACAAGATTCCTACTCTAGGCATGAATGAATGATGCGTCTAATCCAAACTCCTGCTAGCATCCACATATGTCGCAGCTCCGTGTCCCTGGAATAGAATATCAATCCTGGCGTCCTTGTGGCTGGACACCTAAAAGGTTTTGAAAATAGTTTTATAGCAATGGTTAGAACCCAAAACATTTTGAAAATATTTAGCAAGGGAATTAAGTTCAGTAATTTAAAATGCATGAATGCTCTTCATATTAAAGTTAGTGTCGCACTCTCTTGTGGACATTCTCACCCCTCCACTAATGTGCACACCTAACGGTTACCTTAACCCCACCTAGTTGTACTACCCCGTCCAACTAGTCCTGGTGTAACCTCCCCTTGCCATACTACTCTAACCCGAGTATTATTATTTCGAGTTATAAGTTATCTCACTAATCAACTTATTTATTTCCTTCTTAATTAATAGCCTATAACCGTAACACAAGTTATATCAATTAAATATATCACACACTGTATTATTCCCAAAAATGTTTAACTTAATTAATTTCTCATTAATTAACAGCGTATAACTGTAACCCGAGTTATATAAAATAAATACATCACACACTGTATTATTACCTACATATAATATTCACTACCATATTATATGTATCTTACTAAAACATCCACACGTATATAATACGTGTACCCATCCTTCCGAGTATACTCTCACTGGATGATTCCCTCTCAAGTGCCATCTCACTAGGTGTGCTCACATAACCTAGTTGCCCAAGTTGGATTCGCTCACCAACCTGGTTCAAAACAAAACGAAGTGGAGGCGGTCATATTCCTTCCCTGAAAGTGAGATAAGCCCCTCACCCATATAACGGACGCTATGACCTGGGGATATACTCACCCTACTCCTCAAGCTAGGGGATTCACCCACATCGCGCAACCTCCCTTGATAGCACTAGAGAATATAATTTAATAAATATCTAAGCACTGATATTTAGTAGCACACACAATATATACATATATATATATATATATATATAGTATCACTACACCATATATATATATATATATATATAAAATAAACCCCGGCTTTATCGTGTACTCACAACCCGTAACACTAGCCTGAAATCCCGAGTCTCTCGCCTGACTCGACCAAATAAGTTTTCTCACTTATTATATTATCATTATCCCGAGGCCATGGTCTGACTCTAATTTAATTAATTCCCACATTAATTAATGTAATACTTTCCCCGAGTCTATGGTCCGACTCTGTGTTAATTAATTTACACCCTTAATTAATTAATACCAATCCAAGTCTATGGTCCGACTTTCATTCAATTAATTTCACCCAATTAATTTCTATAATGATAGTCCGAGTCTATACCTCGACCCTTATTTAATTTAATATTACCTAAATTAACTTATTACCTCCCTGAGTCTACCATCCGACTCTAATTAAATTAATTACCCACCTATTAATTTAATACCTTCCCGAGTCTACAATCCGACTCTAATTATATAATTAGCCCAATTATCAATTTAATACCAATCCGAGTCTGTGGTCCGACTCTATTTAAATTAATTTACACACTAATTAATTTATTTCCTTCCCGAGCCTACAGCCCAACTATAGCTAATTAATTGCACATTAATTAATTTAATACTTGGTGTCGCACAACCATTTTACCCGAACTCGCTCACTTGGCCCGTAACTTAATATGTTCCCGAGTCTATATTCCGACTCAAAATTATTTAGTTTATCCCCAAACTTAATTCACTACCTTGGGTCGCTTTACCAATATACCCGGATTTACTCACTTGATCCGTACATCACTATTTTGGAATAAAGTCTCTCAATTTTATCCATTAAATGTCCCCCATAAATTCATCCTAGTCCCAATTACTCTTTCCCATTACTAGGAATATTTGTTTCATAGTGATTTATCACTAATAAATATATGGAAACTTAATTTATAAATTAATTTCCCCTTATAACTCACCCAGGCCGAACTGGGCAAAATTTCCCACCATCGATCGATCGATGCCCCCGATCGATCGATCGACCCCTTCGTTACAGGTCTGCCTCCCCCTTGTTTTCCACCATTAACGAATCTCAAGGTTTCTAAACCATAATTTAAACCTCTAATTACATCATTCCATCATCTACACCTGGTTAATCCACATCCTATCCAATCATAGAGGCCATTAAGATAATCAACTTCTCTAATTATCTCCTAATTTTCGAAATGGGTCTTACACCATAAATTTAGTTATCTGTTTTAAATCCCAAATTCCGGATTCAATTTCCATTCTTTTATGTTCTGAAATTTCCGTTCAAATCATATATACATATTCAGATATCAATCACCCATCTAAATCTTACTTTGAATCTCATTCAAGTGTTTCAAAAACAAAAACCCCAATTTGTACCCATTTATACCCAAAAACGGATTTTCATACCCACATTACTATGATATGAATTGATTATCATGCTTTAAGAATCAAAACAGCTAACCACTTGCCTCAAAGTGTTTGTAGTGTCTGATCCGTTGTTGCCGTCCCTCAATTTGGCTCCAAAAACCTCCAATTTGTTCTTGATTTGCTTTCCCCCAAATTCCCTCTCAAACCCTAGGTTTAGAGTTGTATAGGCTGCTGATTTCTAATCTCCCCATTAGGTTAAAAACCCTTAATCCCGTTTTTCACCTAATGGGCTTAATTAAAGTAGCCCAACTCACCTCGTGTGGGCCGGGCTATGTCCAAACATATCCCGAGACCCAATTGCTACCCCCGGGTACTCTTTTCTGACTATCTCGATCCATCCGGACTCAACCGCGCACTCAGAATTGGCATCCGAATTAATTTATAAAAAAATCCTTATCTCACACCCAATTTAGTCTATACCGACTCCCGGCTGGAATAAGTGCATACCCCGTCATTAATACCCGAAATGACGTAATTAAATTATTACTATTCACTGAGTAAATAATTTCCCTAAACATTAACCATTCACTTCCCGATTAATATTTAAATAAATATATTGTCATAATTAATTCAATTAAAATTACAACACACCAGTAATTTAAAAATCCCGAATTAATTAAATATTAAATGCACAAAAATACGGGGTGTTACAGTCTATAGAACTAGGATACTATGACATAGAATGTGAACAAAGAACGTCAATAAAAGGCCAGGACGTAACACATTTCATTAGTGAGTTCAAATAAAGGGAAAAACCCACCGAGCGAACTTCTAAGGAAGAGAGCTTAATAAGGGAAAGGATAAACTAGACTTCTATGAAAGAGAGAACATCTCCACCTACTGGGAAGACTTCTTCAAACGATATCTCACTTATTCAATGAAATGAGAAGACCTCTATGGGAGATAGCCTGATCATTAATTCACCAGTCCAAATCACTGACAGATCAGAATTATTTGTTAAATAAGTAAAAATTTCTCTCAACCTGGAGCAATTGAAAAAGTTATTCAATAATGGAACATTGCTCGAAGGAGATTTTAAAGAAGACCCCCAATTTGGAAAATGTGCATAGAAGAGTCATCATGTGCCTATGGCTGTGGAGCGGGCTTAATAGTCACCATGTTAGATGATATTAACATGGAATATGCTTGTAGGTTCTAATTTGAATCCTCTTATAATGAGTGAGAGTATGAAGTTCTCATAGCAGGATTTGGCCAAGATTCATCGATGGGAGCTAAGCAGATACAAGCACACAAAGATTCTCAATTAATAGTGAACCAAGTTCTACGAGTTTATGAGGCAGGATAGGAGTCCATGGTGAAATAGCGGGCCAAAACATAAATATTAATGTCAGTGTTCCCAGCAGTTAAGGTGGTTTGGATCCCTTAGGAAGATAATGACCCAATAAACAAACTTGTTTGGCTTGTTTCTGCTACAAGAACTGTATAGGAAGAATAATTTTTGTAGAAATACTCATGCACTGGAGTACTGATGAAAAAATTACAAATAAAATTTATAGACTTGGGGCCATCATGGATAGACCCAATAAGAGCTTACTTAGAAAAAGGCATTATCCCACCAGAACCTAAAGAAGCAAGGAGACTTAGGTACAAAGCAGAGAGGTATGTCCTAGAAGTAGGATTCTTATTTAAGAGAGGGTTTGTCATTTAATTACTCCGATGTGTCCATCTGAGTGAGGTCAACAACCTTATGAAGGAGGCACATGAAGGTTCTTATAGATCACACTGAACATGGAGATCATTGGTTAAGCAAGTAGCCACGCAAGGATATTATGAGGCTACTATAAAAGCAGATTATTCAAGGCAATGTGATAAGTGTCATAAATATTCCTTAATTCACAAAAGACTAGGGCTTTCACTCACACCAATCGCATCACCTTGTCCATTTTCCATGTGGGGTATTGATTTAGTCAGCCATCTACTAAAAAATGGAAGTTCAAATATCTGGTTATTGCAGTGGACTATTTCACTAAACGGGTCCCTTGGTAGAAATGCTATATAAAAAGTTCTTCCATTTCATATGGAAGAAACATTATTTTTTGTTATGGAATGTCATATGCCTTCATTACTGACTATGGTGTAGAGTTTGACAATCAGGATTTTGAAGACTATTAAATTCGCTCTAAAATTCAAAAACTACATTCTACGCTTAGTCATCCATAGTGCAACAGGAAAACAGAAGTAACAAACAAAACTCTACTCAGCGGAATAAAGAAGAGACTGGATGATGCTAAAGAAAACTGAATCAATGATCTCCAAAGTGTACTCTAGGCGTACAGGACAATGCCGAGAACAGATACTAGCGAGACTCCTTACATGTTAGCTTTCAAAATAGGGGCAATGCTCCTAACAAAAATAGGTATGTCAAGTCACCATGTCCTCAACTTTGAATCATCGAAGATCGACCTCATAAGAAGGTTAGATCTAGACCTAGTGGAAGAAGTCATAGAGTATGCAACACTTAGTGTGGTAGCATACCAATAGAGAACCGCTCGATTTTACAACAAAATAGTAAAGCCGAGCACTTTGAAGGATGGAGACTATGTGCTGAAAAATTCCTTAAGAAAGAAAATAGGGAGCCAAACTGGCGTGGTCCGTAATGAATTTCTGCTATTATCCGACCAGGGACTTACAAAATTAAAACATTGGAAGGAAAACAGTTCAAGAACACTTGAAATGTAGAATACCTGAGGTAGTAATATCAATAAGTACAAGAATATAAAGGCTTTTTATTCAAAAGTATTTTCATTTCCCTCTAACAAATTTTCAGTGATCAATAAAAATTATTAACTCCCCATGACTGTTATTGTCCCTTTTATGTTTTTTTTCATAGGTATGGGAGACATCTCATCTTAGTAAAGAGAAATTCTAGCGACACGAACTAAATAACAAATTCATGTATGACCCCACAAGGTTAAGAACAAAAATTTCCAAACTTCATGCATGGTATCACCTTATGATAGACCAAAAACAAGAAGTTTATTAAACTAAATTAAGGATATTCGTTGTAGTTAGTCAAATGGACGATAAGTTCCAACCATAACTGGTTAAACACAAGGATAAATCCTAACACACTTAGTAGTCTTTGGTAGCTAACATTAATAATTGGTCAAGATGACAAGATCCGTCTGTATAACCAGTCAGATGGATTACACGATAATGAAACCTAAGAAAGGATAACCTAGGTTTTTCTGGCATCGGTACCTATTATGAAAGATTAGTAGGATAAATCCGACCATATAATAATAAGACTAAACTACTAGTAGACCCCTTTTCTAAATAACTAACAATCAATAAGTTGATGTAGAAGAAAAAAATATGTAGATTTTCATTATGAATCATGAAAAATTATTACAAACCAAGAAAAACAAAAATACAACAATTTATCAGAGAGAAGGAGATTTTCTCCCTTAATACGTTCTTAAAATGAGCTGGAGGAACATCCAGTGCATGAGGGGAGATGGTAGTCCTCAGATCTCTAAGCCATGTTGACTGCTAGAACTTTCTCGATCTATATCATGCAGTGGTCGGTAAAGCTCATCATCCCTACAGAGGCCAAAGTCCCCAAGGTATTTTTTAATCAAGCTCATGGGAATAGCATCCGGAGGAATCTAGGTAACATCCAGTTTGAAAGGAGGGTTTGGAAGTTCCAGGCATCTAGGGTTATGCCAATACCATAGTTTATTTTCCTTGGACACTTTCATTATAATAAGGTCATTAATCCAACCATGTTTATAACTAACCTTACGGGCATGATCAAGTTATGTTACCATGTATATAAGGGACTCATCATTACTATTCATTTAGGCCGTACAAGGTTATTTATGGAATAGATAGACCAGTTAGTCTACCTTCTCAATCAACCTCTTGACAGTGGAGAGTTGATTCTTCATGGTCATAGTCTACTCAAAAAGAGCCTTCTTCGTCCATTCTTCCTCCACTAATTGAAATTACTTTCCTACCACTGAGAAGACTGAACCTTGGATTTATCTATTTTCTCTAGTTCCTCCCTCAGGCGAGCATTCTCCGCTTCTAAGATAAAAAAATCTTCATTTTGGTCGGCAAAACCTGTCTTCTTGAGACCTCCATGCTCAAGGTCTCAAGCATTATTCTCCTCCTCGTGCGGTGTGGCGACCTCTCTAGAACTTTTAAGTTCTGAGTTTAAGATGAACTCTTTCTTGGAGTGAGATGATGACAAAGAAAGAAACTTCTGATCAAATTCACCGCTCTTCTTCAAGTCAAATTGCTTTTTATAATCGACATTAAAATTTGATGCAGTTTCCTTATGGCTTTCTTGAAGGTTAAGAATAATTTCATGATAAGCAACGTTATTTGTCACTGCCGGATGAAAAAGGTGACATATACATAAATATGCTTCCCTGGCCTGAGTGGATACATCTTGGCTGAAAAACTCCATAAGCTCAGCCTCATCCATCTCGTTATGGCCAACACCAAATAGTTCATTACTCCTTGCTTGAAAATCGCTCTGGATAGCGACCACATATGCCAGGCTGGCATTAAACTAAAAAATAGGTGGTCGAATATACGTATTTATTGAGAAAAGGAACTTACAAGAATTTGACCAAGACAACAATATGAGGAACAAAAACTTTTTTTATTATAACAAAAAAGGATTTACATCAAGGTAAATACATTACAGAAATAAAAAAGAATAAAATAAAGCATGAACTCCTAACTAGACTATAGGGAACTTTATCTCACCTTCTCCTTGTATATGTTAATGACACCCTCTACTCGCTCGATGACCACCGTTTGTTCATTGTCTATAAGCTCACCAACCTCCTCCTCCTTATTCATCTCCTCGTCAATTTGAGGAGGAGTGCTAGGATTGTGTAAGCAAAAGAGTTTAAACCCTTAAGAAGTTACGACCTTACTAAGGGTTGCATCTGAACCATCCTTAAAGGATGACTTCTTCAAATAATCTATCTGCATATAGGCATTGGAAAATGCCTTATCACAGCCCCTTGTGAATGCGTCCTCTTTATCCTTGGCAACTTTTGACTTTTCCTCTAACCCCTAGATTATGGCCTAGTTGGTAACACTCCTGGTATCATCCACCTCATTCTTGTTACTAGTCGCAGTATTATCTTCCAAATGTTTCTCCTGCTCAAGTGATATGACCTTCTCTTCCAGCCTCCTCTTCTCATTCATCAGGTCCTCATGAGAGTGGCCAAAAAATTCCAAATATTTTTGAATTCCTTTAAAGGTATCCTCAACATCATAGGATGACTCTTTCATTTTATCGTTCCTTCTCAAAAGTTGGTCATAATCAATTAAGAACCGCAAGATAAATATTTAGAAAACGAAGTTAAAAAATAAAATTGAGGATATATAATAATTACTATATAATGTATGACCAATTTACAAGGGCCAAATTTTGATTTTCACTGTCAACTAATCTTGAGTGAGGGAGAGAAGATCCGCTTCATCGATAGGGAGAATTGCAGCACTAATCAACTCGTAAGCAAGCTCAGGGTTAACTACGACAGATTGAGTAGTACCCTTACCCTTATCTATTGGTTTCTTTACAACCATCTAACTATGGGGAGTCGAACACTTCCTTAACCTCTTAGGTAGAGGTTCATGATCCTTGGTAGGGGATGTGTCCATGAGGACATGATGACTGGATCCCCCATCTTCAAGTCTTTTGCTCATTAGGGGAGGCGACCTGATTTCGACAAGGAGATTGGGGATTTTTTATTTCACCCTGTCTGAAGATGGGATGTTTCCTGAAAATAGAGAAACATCTATAGGCTTAAAGTAGGAATAGGTGATTTCTACTGAGAAATTACTTTTTACTCTATGAGAGAAGTCAGAACCAGAGAAGAAAAGGAGGCATGGTCATTTAAACAAATGGGGGCGAGGGTATTTCCTCAGTTGGCATAGCTACAAAAGAAGTAGTAGATATCCAGTATCCAAGTAATAACTAGGCTAACCTAGGATGGTCTTTAGTAATAATTCTTTACTGGATCAATCAAACAATTTCAAAATTAACAAAACTGACCTCAAAATAGCAAGGGATTTTCTTCTTACTCTTCTCTATATAAAAACAAAAACTAGAGATACGTAATTAGCTATAAAAGTAAAGTATAAAATATATGGAAATACATTTGAAATGTGTTTGCATGTTTTACCTATTCCTTGGCCTTCCTAAGGGCACCTCTGGCCACTATACATGGAACCCTCAAGAAGAGGGGCAAACTGCCAATTCAATATAATTAAACTGTGATCCCGATAGACTTTATTAGAATATGGTAGATTCACAACCAAAGCCCTATTGGAATGCCTCGTTAGTAGTACCCTAGTGGTAACATCATATTAACTTTTTTATCCCAATATGTATCCCATATTTCTCATTAATGCAGTGAACCCCATTAATGATTCTCCAAGTGTTTGGGGAAACTTGGGTAGTAACCACATCAAAGTATTGGAAAAACTCCAAAAACAAATAATTGGGGGAAAAGTGACCCACACTCAGCAATAAAAAGAGTGGGTAACCAATGGCCCATAGCAAAGCATAGATGTCACAAGCCTCATTCAGTAATTCTATTTTTTCCCACATAGGGATTCTATAGGTATCCCTAAAAAGCTCTAGTGGACTCTCATCCACAATATAAACCGTATTTTAGCAAAGAATCGTAAAAGAATTACTAAGGGAAAGAAAAAGGTGACTGATGATGCAAAGATTTAGCACCACCGGATAAGTGATAATGAGCTCAAATAGTAGTAACCATGGCAGCCATAGAGATGTATAAGTGTATAAGTGTGTAGAAGGGGATGTGTATAAGAGGAAATAAGATAATTATGTATAGTGGTTCAGCCAATTAGGCCTACATCCACTGTGAGTGTGTGATCCTCTAAGTATGGGCACTAATGGCCTTGGATACAATGCACATAAGCTCACCTTCTCTCTCTACTGTGTATACAAGTAGATTTGTAGCTAGGGTTACAATGAATTCATCGATCCCCTGTAGGGTTGTAGGTGACAAGTATATATAGGTCTTGGGGGGTGTAGTGTACCCCCCAAGTATGCATGGTGCATGTGAATGATGATCTAGCCAATCCCCTGTTGACACCTGTAGATGCCAAATGATGACATAATATTCCCTCACGTGAGGGTGTGATTTTGTTATAACGGTCTGCCACGTGTCATATGACCCTCACGCGCACTGTTCCACGCATCTCCCAAACCACGCGCTGTGATGATGTCACCCTCGGCCTATGAGACGAGGCTGAGGGCAAAGTTCCCTTTGGGAGTGAGTCTGGCTTAATTCTGGCCTCGTACTGTCGGCCCCTCATAGGGTCGTCTGGAGCTTGGTGAAAGGTCGGACCCTCGTATGGTCGTCTGGAGCCTGGTGAATGGTCGGCCCCTCGTAGGGTCGTCTGGAGCCTGATGAAGGGTCGGCCCCTCGTAGGGTCGTCTGGAGCCTGGTGGAGGGTCAAATGGAGCTTGGTGAAGGATCGTCCCCTCGTAGGGTCATCCGTTTTGGAGATAATCCTCACCTAGGCTGAGGATATAAATGGGTATATCAATCACCCCCCAGCCCTTAGCCATAGGTGCCATTAAGATGGCTGAGGGATATTGTTGAAATTGAGATGCATGTATGATCAGTTAGGCGAGTGACACCTGGGCAGGTACTCATTGTTGTTCAAGTTTCCAAGGCATGGCGGTTGCACACTGCATGGGGCCTTGTGCCCTAATTATACCCTTCTTGGTAAATGGGCCCATTTATTACCAAAGTATTTAAGAAATTTTCAAACTCTCTCTCCAACTTCTTCTTCTTCGCGCCCAAGTCTTTTCTCTCTCTCTCTAGAACCAGTTTCCATTGCCACTCGTAGCCTTTGATTTGTCAGGTCTCAGCAGCGTTATTCACCCTCGTTATCAGCTACTCTCCTTCATTAAGCGTTTTCCTTTGCCTTCATTTCTACTTGATTTTCTAAGGTTGTAGGGTTGCATTCTCTTTAAGTTGTGCCATAACCTTTTCCAGCGTCTTTTCCGATAACTGGTTCTTTGGTGTTCTTGACAAAACCCATTGATTTCCCTTGTTTAATCCGAAAGTCAAGCCTGGTCAATTTCCCACTTGTTTGTAGCTAAGTTAGTGTAATTTTTCCAAGTGTAGAGTCTTCCCTTTAATGCTTAGGAGGCTTTACAGCTTAGTGTCTGAATTCCCATCCTTGAGAGAGAAACTCTTTGCCGAGATCAGAAGAATAGAGGAAGAGGAAGAGAGGAGACGAGGGGCCGACCCTAATTGGGTACGACCCATCTTTCCCATTCCTCTTGCCACTATAAGACCATCTGAACCCTCTGAGTCTTGTGGGTCGTCACCCCGTCCAGCCGAGACTCCCAAACCAAGTGAGATGGATGAGAGAGCCTCCTCGCCAATTGGTGCTGGAACGTCTGGTAGAAGGGATACATATGACCTTAGTCCAGGCCGAGAGGCCGAGGATACGACCACCTCTGAGGCTGTCCCTGTGACAACCCTATCCCCCAATGCCTTCCAAGTGGTTTTTCCTCATGGTCCTCCTGCAGGTGATGAGGGGGTAGGGGATGAGGACGAGGACGACGATACGGATGATGAGGTTGATACCTCCCATGCCTCGTCCTTTATCTCCTCAGTTAGGGATAGAGACCTTCTGATATGGAGGCATATTTACGGAGTGCCCTCTGGGGTCACTATGAGGGTTACCTCTGATTCTGAGAGGGTTTTTGATTGTGAAGAGGGAGAGGTTGCAGTCTACGAACAAATGTTCAAGGTTGGAGTTAGGATCCCTCTGCACCCTGCCATTGCCGAAATCCTGTTCGCCCTCGGCGTTTCCCCCTCTCAACTTCCCCCCAACTCTTGGAGGACGATCTTGGGCTATATCTCTTTGTGGAAAAATTCTTTCACCGACGAGCCCTCGACTGCCCTATTTTTGGGCTGCTACAGTATTACCTCCTCGTCCAAACAGCCCGAATACTATCATCTGGGGGCAAGGAGGTCTGAGAAGAAACTCCTTCACGTGGCACAAACTTCCAACCACGATTGGAAAAAGAGGTTTTTCTTTATTTCTGGGGAATGGGAGCCCACCGCCGATGTTCCGAGGGTCCCCAGAAAATGGGCCAACCCCTCCATGAAGGCCAGTTCAGACCCTGGACTTAGTCTGGAGGAGAAGGACATCGTAGATTATCTGAGAGGATGAGGGCGAGAGGATGGGCTTGCAAAATTCGAAGACTTGATGACCCCTCGGTTCCTTAAAGAAGCTGGTCTGAGGGTCGGCCCCCTGTCTGAACTGTGTGAGTTATACTGAGCATTTCCTATTCTTTGCTTTTTCCCAAGTGTTTCCTCTTTAGATTTGCACTTTTCTAACATATCATCCTCTTATCAGATCGTCCTGCAGGTACACCAGACTATCTTTGGGAAATGACAGCTCCCAGCCTACTGTCTGGATTGGCCAAGAAGAAGGGGAAGGAGCCTCAGCAGGCTCCGAGGAAGACAAAGGCCGCAGGGCCGACAGTGGTAGAGCCAACCACTGATAGTAACAAAAGGAAGGAGCCTGGGGCCCCTGTTGAGCCTCGGCCTGATTCTTGGACGAGAGCAAGGGTCGAAGCCTCTGAGGGGACGACCTCTTCTTTCAGCATGGGGGCCTTCTGGTCTCAAAACCTGGCACACTTGAGGGCCGACCCCTCGTCACTGATCACGAACTAAGGGTTGCCAAGGCCTCGATGTTCTCTGCCCCGTCGGCCTCTGACTTTGAGTTCTTAGCGAAGATGCCTCCTGCTAAATTGTACGACTATGGTCTGCACTCCCTTGCTCAGGTATTGATCTTGACCTACCTATTTAATTTCGTTCTTTCACTAACTGTTCCCTCGGCCCTTCTTGACATCTGTTTTTTATTTATTTTTTGTACAGTCCGTTTGTGCCTTCACCTCAGCCACCAAGTGGATGGCTGAGAACCAACAAAAGTTTCATGAAGCTGAGAGGGCCATTCAACATGAGGCCGACCTCCGAACAGAGCTGGATACTGCGAGGGCCGAACTGGAGAATGCGAGGACTGAGCATGCTAGAGTCCTAAATGAGCTTAAGAGGCAATATGGTGCCGACCTGCAGGCTAAGGACTTTCTCATCAAGGAGAGGGACTCGGCCTTGATCAACCTGGAGGCCCAGTACAAAACTGATCTAAGGGTAGCCATCAAGAAAGCTGAGGCCGATGCTGTTGAGGCTTACAAGATTTTGGACGAGTTTCAGGGCTTCGGCCTTGAGTATCTGGAGAGGGGGATCAGGACGGCCTGCCGATGGGTCAACCTCAAATTCGGTGATGTCGTCTCATCGGTTCGTCCTTCACTGGAGGGTGTTCAACTGGACGACCCCCTAATTGCCGAGGCCCTCAACCAAGTGGAATCCCAATTCCAAGTCGAGGGGGTCGGTAAATCTGAAGATCATCCGATTCTGGTTACTAAGGAGACCACTCCTATAGATGTTGAGGCCCTGCCCTTCGATATCGTCCCATAGGGTGGCTGCCTGTAGCCCATACCCTCTTGATGTATTTATCACTTTTGATGCTCTCATATGTAAAACGCTTTAACTCTTTTATCAATACCATCTTCTATTGTCTTCCATAATTGCTGTCTTCCATATTTAATTCTCTTATGGTTTGTTCCTTGCTGATTTGCTCTTTGTTGATGATGCTACTAACCACTCCCTGGCCTTTTTTTAGGACCAACGTGGGGTCGTCCCCTCATGTGGCCTCATTATAGCCGAGGGTTCAAGTAACCAAATTAATGGTTTTGAATAAAGTCTACCCTCGTCTTTTTTGAGTACAGTGGTGGGGTCGTCCCCTCCACTGGTCCTCATTATAGCCGAGGGTTCAACTTACCCAATTAATGGTTTTTAACAAAGTCTACCCTCGTCTTTCTTGAGGACAGTGGTGGGGTCGTTCCCTCCACTGGCCCTCATTATAGCCGAGGGTTCAACTTACCAAATTAATGGTTTTTAACAAAGTCAACCCTCGTCTTCCTTGAGGATAGTGGTGGGGTCGTCCCCTCCACTGGCCCTCATTATAGCCGAGGGTTCAACTTACCAACTGAATGGTTTTTAAGAAAGTCTACCCTCGTCTTTCTTGAGGACAGTGATGGGGTCGTCCCCTCCACTGGCCCTCATTATAGCCGAGGGTTCAACTTACCAAATTAATGGTATTTTAACAAAGTCTACCCTCGTCTTTCTTGAGGACAGTGGTGGGATCGTCCCCTGCACCGGCCCTCATTATAGCCGAGGGATCAATTTACCAAACTAATGGTATTTTAACAAAGTCTACCCTCGGCTATAATGAGGACAGTGGTGGGGTCGTCCCCTCCACTTTCCCTCATTATAGCCGAGGGTTCAACTTACCAAATTAATGGTTTTTAGCAAAGTCTTCCCTCGTCTTTCTTGAGGACAGTGGTGGGGTCGTCCCCTCCACTGGCTCTCATTATAACCGAGGGATCAAATTACCAAATTAATGGTTTTTCGCAAAGTCTTCCCTCGTCTTTCTTGAGGACAGTGGTGGGGTCGTCCCCTCCACTGGCCTTCATTATAGCCAAGGGATCAAATTACCAAATTAATGGTTTTTAGCAAAGTCTACCCTCGTCTTTCCTGAGGATAGTGGTGGGGTCGTCCCCTCCACTGGCCCTCATTATATCAGAGGATTAAACTTACCAAATTAATGGTATTTTAACAAAGTCCACCCTCGTCTTCTTTGAGGACAGTGGTGGGGTCGTCCCTCCCCCCTCACTGGCCCTCATTATAGCCGAGGGTGGTTTTCTGTATATATTTCCATGCGTGCTAGAACTGATAACCACAAGATGAGGGGAACACTGATATTTATTATTAATTTTCCGAAGTGTTCTATTTGAGCAACTCTCATTACAATTACGGTCTTTCAAGACCTTACAACACTACTGATAGTATTTCCTCAAATGGTCTGCATTCCAGGGGTTGGAAAAAGGTTCCCCTTCTAGGTTTTCTAGTCTATAGGTCCCAGGGACAACTTCATCGATGACCCTATATGGGCCATGCCAATTAGGATGGAGTTTGTTGGGCTTTTGCCAAGTCTTCTTGAGGACCAAGTCCCCCACGGCAATAGACCTCTGTTTCACCCTCTGATTGTAAAACCTTGCGGTCCTCTGCTGGTATGAAGCTTGCCTTATCTCAGCGTCTTCCCTCCTTTCCTTAATTAAGTCTAAGTCGAGTCTCCTCTCTTTCGCATTTTTCTAGGGGTCATACATTTGGACCCTATGAGTAGGAAACTCAATTTCAGTGAGGATGACGGCTTCTGAGCCATAAGCTAGCATGAATGGGGTCTCCCCGGTAGAAGTCCTTACTGTCGTCCTGTATGCCCACAGTACGGCATATAACTCCTCGACCCATCTTCCTTTTGCCTCCTCAAGCCTCTTCTTGATTCCCTCTAGGATTGTCCTATTTGTTACTTCGGTTTGCCCATTGGCCTGGGGTCGGCCTGAGGTGGAGAAAAATTGTTTGATACTTACCCTATCACAGTACTTCTGTAAAGAGGCATTCTTGAACTGAGTCCCGTTATCTGAAATGAGGGTGTTGGGTAGACCGTATCTGCATATCACATTTTTCCAGATGAACTGGAAGGTCTTCTGCTCTGTAATCGTGACCATCGGTTCGGCCTCCACCCACTTTGAGAAGTAGTCAATCGCTACAATGAGGAACCGATAGTTATTGTCTGCTCTTGGTAAAGGTCCTACCAGGTCAATCCCCCATACTGTAAATGGCCATGGGGATGTAATGGAGGTAAGAGGCTGATGAGGTTGGTGAGGGATGGTAGCAAATCTTTGGCATTTATCACACTTTTTAACGTATGCGGCAGCATCTTTCCCCAAGGTCGACCACCAGTAGCCTTGGGTGATCACCCTCTTTGCCAAGGATCTACCCCCAATGTGGCTTGAGCACGACCCTTCATGCACATCTTGCAAAATAGAAGAGACTTCTGAGGGATGCACACACCTAAGTAAGGGGAGAAAAAACCCCTTTTTGTACAGCGTGTCTCCGATGACAGTGAATTTTGCTGCTCTATATCTCAACTTCTTCCTTTCTTGCCTTGCTTTTAGCATCTCTCCCTCTTTAATGTATCTGATCAAAGGATCCATCCATGAAGCTTCTTAAGAAGCATTCATGCAAATGCCAAGTGTTCCCTCGACGTCTTTAATAGTTGGTCGAAGCAAGATTTCTACCGGGACTGTCCTCCTTATGTCTGTCCTAGTTGTCGAGGCCAACCTTGCCAGGGCGTCAGCACGGCCATTGTCGAGCTTAGGTATCCTCTTGAATTTTGATTCTTTGAAGTCCTTCAGTAATGACCTCACCTTCTCAAGGTACCTAGCCATCCTCTCGTCCTTGGCCTCGTAGGCTCCTAGTATCTGGTTCACCACCAGCCTCGAATCACTATGAACCAAAATCTGGCCGACACTAAGAGATTTGGCCAAGGAAAGGCCAGCTATCAAGGCCTCATATTCAGCCTCGTTGTTGGAGGCTTTGAAATTGAACCTCAAGGCATACTCGATGTCTGTGCCGTCGGGTGCCGATACTATTAACCCAGCTCCGCTCCCGCTTTTGCAAGCGGACCCGTCGACGAAGAGACTCCACATGGTCTATTCTTCTGAGAAACTTCCCTCGGAGAGGGATCGCTGTCTAAAGATGTATCTTCCCTCTTCATTTTCATTCTCTTTCCTCCTAGCGGTGCTTGACTCAGCCCTATCTGCGGGTGTATCGGTGATCCTGTCTTGTTGTACATCTGTCTCCCCGAGGGTCTCACCCTCGGCTTCATCGCTCTCCCAAGTAAACTCAGCCACGAAGTCTGCCAATGTCTGCCCCTTAATGGCTGTCTTATGCTGATACACGATATCAAACTCCCCTAGCTCTATAGCCCAGGTCATTAGCCTTCCTGATTTTTCAGGCATGTATAGGACCTGCCTAAGAGGAGAGTCAGTAAGGATGACCATAGTATGGGATAGGAAGTACGGTTTCATCTTCCTTGAGGCATGGATCAAGGCGTAGGCCAACTTCTCCATCCTCGGGTATCTTTGCTCTGCCCCCCGGAGTGCCTTGCTGTTAAAATATACAGGCTTCTGTATCCCGTCTTTGTCTCTTACGATTGCTGCACTGATGGCGAACTTTGAGACGGCGAGATACACATAAAGTCGTTCACCCTGTACTGGGCGTGACAGCAGTAAAGGAGATCCCAAATATGATTTTAGCTCTATGAAAGCCTCGTCACACTCTTTGTTCCATTCGAAGTCCTTGCGGAGGATCTTGAAGAATGGTAGACACCTGTCCGTGGCCCTTAACACAAATCTGTTCAAGGCAGCAACTCTCCCTGTGAGCCTTTGAACGTCTTTAATGGACTTGGGGGTCTTCATCTCAATAAGGGCCTTTATCTTTTTGGGATTGGCCTCAATGCCTCTTTGATTGACAATGAACCCCAAGAACTTCCCTGCTCCGACCCTGAAGACACACTTGGCCGGATTGAGCTTCATCTTGTATTTGTCCATCGTATTAAAGGTCCTCTCCAGGTCTACCACATGATCCTTTGCCTTCAGACTCTTAGTCATCATGTCATCTACGTAAACCTCCATAGACTTCCCAATTTGGTCTTCGAACATTTTGTTTACAAGGCGCTGGTACGTTGCCCCCGCATTTTTTAGGCCAAAGGGCATGACCCTATAATAGTATGTCCCCTTGTCAGTGATGAAGGCTGTCCTCTCCGAGTCTTCAGGGTTCATGAAAATCTGGTTATACCCTGAATAGGCATCCATGAAGCTCATGAGCTCATGGCCTGCGGTAGCGTCAACCATCTGGTCAATGCGGGGGAGAGGGAAGTTGTCTTTGGGGCAGTGCTTGTTGAGGTCTGTGAAGTCCACACATATTCGCCACTTCCCGTTGGCCTTTGGGACAATGACTGCATTGGACAACCATTCAGGATAGATGACCTCTCTGATAAATTCAGCGTCTTCTAACTTTTTGACCTCGTCCCTAATGACCTCATACTTCTCTCTAGAGTAAATTCTCCTCCTCTGCTTTACCGGCTTCACTCCCTCTACCACATTGAGCTTGTGGTACATGATTTCAGGGTCGATTCCCGGCATATCTACATGGCTCCACGCGAAGACGCTTCGTCTTCTCCTCAGCAGTTTAATGAGGTCTTCCTTGATTTGGGAGTTCAGAGACTTGCCGACTTGGACGGTTTTTCCCGGGTCATCCTCATCGAGGATGATGGGTTCTACCTCCTCAGCGGCCTCCCCCTTCTTGAGCTTCATCTCGTCCCTAGGGTCTAGGGTATCAATATTGTAAGTAGTCGTAGCCCTCTTGTGTGCCTCCCTTTCTTCAGCGGAGTTGTAGTAGCACTCTCTCACTGTCGTCTGGTCTCCCTGAACTTCCCCCACCCCGAAAGGGGTAGGGAACTTAATCATCTGGTGGACTGTGGACGGCACAGCTTCAAACCCCTTGAGGTCCACACGTCCCAGTATGATGTTGTATGCCGAAAACACATGCTCATCCAACACAAAGAAACTGACCTTCTTGGTGAGCCATCTCGGCCATTCATCCCCCATCCTGACATCAGCCTCATATATTCCCAGCGGATGAACCTTCTCCCCACTGAACCCAATCAATGGATGATGGTATGGGACAAGTCTGGCACGACTGAGGCCCAAGGCCTTGAAACATGGCCAAAACATCACATCTACGGATGAGCCCCCATCTACCATTATCCTCGGCACTTCACACCCGTGTACCCTGGTAGTGATGACAAGAGGGTCATCATGCGGGGCCAAGAGGCCTTTGAAGTCCATTCTTGAAAATCCCACTATCAAAGTGTCCATATCAACCTTCTTCCTTTTTTCTGACTTTACCTCTAGGGAGGTTGAGTGCACCATCTTCGTCACTGCCTTAGCTTCAGCGACATGGGCCTTCCTGTCGGCGATTTCAGACCCTCCTCCTGCTAGACCTCCGGAGATTATTCCCACACCGAGCGATATCATATTGAGCCTCTTGACAGGGTCGTGTTCGTCTCTCGGCGGGAGGTCAGGGTTGTCCTCATCATCAAAAGGGTCGTCCCCTCTTTTTTGAGGACCTTCTTTGCATGCATCAACTCGTTTTTTTCTGGGGTCGGCCCCTCGGCCCCTCTTGAAGGACTCTTTGTCCACGTACTTTCTGAGCTTCCCTTCTTTCAGCATCTTCTCAATCTCATCTTTTAGAGCAAAGCATTTGTCTATTACGTGACCGTGGTCTTGGTGTAATTCACACAACAGGTTCCTGTTCCTCTTGCCGGGGGCTGCCCTCAGCTTCTCAGGCCACTTCAGGGACCGGTCACTCTTTATCTCATTGAGGATCTGTTCACAGCTGACCGTTAGAGGGGTGTAACCAGCGAACTTGTCATCCGTGGACCTCTTCTTACCCTCTTTGTTCTTCTTAGGGTATTTACCCCCACTTGCACCTCCTTTTTCGTCTTCAAATTTCGCGGCCATAGCCTCTTCGGCGTTCATCACCTTTCCTGCTGTCGACAGCAGCTCAGCCATCGTCCTCGGAGGGTCTTCAGAAAGCTTCCATAACAACTTCCCCTTTTGGAGTCCTCCAATCAGGGCTGTCATAGCTATGCTCTCCTCATAGTCTTCCACCTCCAGCTTCTCTTTATTGAATCTGGCTATATAGTCTCTCAGACTCTCATTCTTACCCTGCTTAACATAGAGCAGGTTTGTGGTCTTCTTTTGTGGTCTCACCCCGAAACAAAAGTTGTGGATGAACTAGTATGCCAACTTCTTGAAGTTTTCAATGGAATTTTTTGGAAGAGATGTGTACCAGACATGTGCAGCCCCTGTCAGGGTGCCAGAAAAGGCACGACACCTCATCTCATCTGAGATAGAGTATATGTCTGCCGCCGATTGATACATCTCCACGTGGTGGACAGGGTTGGTGCTCCCATCGTATCTTGGGGTGACCACAGGAGGCTTGAACTTTGATGGCGTGGGGAAGTTGACTATCTTTGCCACAAAGGGTGAGCCTATGGTGTATCCCTTCTGAAGAGGGTCCCGTCTCTTCAGTATATCTCCAATCTTATCCTCTAACTACTGGATCGAGTCATTCCAGGGCCTCATAGGTTCAGCATGGCCGATGTTATCCCCTGTTGCCTCTTGGAGGTGGTTGGAGGGTTCCGCTGTAGCAGACCTGTGTCGGCTGTTTACTCACCTTTGGCCATCATCCCGTCTTTTGGGTCGGCCCTCTGCTGCCTCCCTCCTAGATCTCGCAGCACTTCTTGACTTGGAAAACTTATCCCGCAGGTCATTTACTGGGCCCAGCCTCTTGAAGGCCGACCCCCTGCTCAGGCGGTCAAAAGCAGAGCCTCTCGAGCGATCATCAGGGTTTGGTCTTCCGCACTTTCCTCTACTGTCCTGGAGAGTTCGTACAGTATTATTGGAGACCTCATACGGTTCCCAGCATTCTACCGGGGCCTCCTCTCCCTCCAGATCGTCATACCTGTCCTCAGGGCAAGGGTTTCCTTGCCTCCCCAGGCGTAGACGCCGGGGGTCAGCACATCCCTACGCCGCTGAGGGGATGGCAGGTCTTTGCGTGGTGCCTGGGGTGGTCCCCTGGCTTCATGCTGCCCTGGAGCTGCTGTCGGAGTAATCATCTCAAGTGAGACCCCTGGTGGTCTTAGTATGTTCTGACTTAGAGCTGTGAACTGCTCCTGCATCATCCGCTGGCTGGCTGCCAGAGACTTTAGGGCTGCCGCCACATCAGCCATCTCAGACTGAGGCGGTGGCTGACTGGAACTGGGTCTTCCCCCCTCATCCGACGGGGGAAGAGGTGGTGGTGGCATCTCAGGTGACATGTGTTTGAGGTGTGAAAAGCTGAACTAAAGAAAAGACTGGTGATCTTGAGAACCTTAGTGGGTCTCTTTCAATGGTGAAACACCTCCTCTCAGGGGGAGTGTTGGTTCACCACCAGAGTGCCTAGTGAGGTCAAGCTGTACAAAGGAAGAGATGTCTTCTCGTTCCCACAGACGACGCCAAACTGATGATGCTAAGATTTAGCACCACCGGATAAGTGATAATGAGCTCAAACAGTAGTAACCATGACAGCCATAGAGATGTATAAGTGTATAAGTGTGTAGAAGGGGATGTGTATAAGAGGAAATAAGACAATTATGTATAGTGGTTCAGCCAATTAGGCCTACATCCACTGTGAGTGTGTGATCCTCTAAGTATGGGCACTAATGGCCTTGGATACAATGCACATAAGCTCACCTTCTCTCTCTACTGTGTATACAAGCAGATTTGTAGCTAGGGTTATAATGAATTCATCGATCCCCTGTAGGGTTGTAGGTGACAAGTATATATAGGTCTTGGAGGGTGTAGTGTACCCCCCAAGTATGCATGGTGCATGTGAATGATGATCTAGCCAATCCCCTGTTGACACTTGTAGATGCCAAATGATGACATAATATTCCCTCACGTGAGGGTGTGATTTTGTTATAACGGTCTGCCACGTGTCATATGAGCCTCACGCGCACTGTTCCACGCGTCTCCCAAACCACGTGCTGTGATGATGTCACCCTCGGCCTATGAGACGAGGCCGAGGGCAAAGTTCCCTCCGGGAGTGAGTCTGGCTTAATTCTGGCCTCGTACTGTCGGCCCCTCGTAGGGTCGTCTGGAGCTTGGTGAAAGGTTGGACCCTCGTATGGTCGTCTGGAACCTGGTGAAGGGTCGGCCCCTCGTAGGGTCGTCTGGAGCCTGGTGAAGGGTCGGCCCCTCGTAGGGTGGTCTGGAGCCTGGTGGAGGGTCAACTGGATCTTGGTGAAGGATCGTCCCCTCGTAGGGTCGTCTGTTTTGGAGATAATCCTCACCCAGGCTGAGGATATAAATGGGTATATCAGTGACCTTACAACAAAAAGGATAAACACGACTCTTATGAAGGGAAGAAAAACTTGGAAATAAAAAAAGAGATTTTTTATTGAAAGGTGAAGTGAACCAAGCAGGGAAATGACACTTTATAAGCCAGATGACGTCCCCATAATTTCCTAGGGATGGTATGATCAAAAGTATCTAATATTTCATTTTGACGGCAGTTCACTACCCAGTGCATTTTATTACTGGCGTACCCCTGGATGATTTACGATTTTTTATCCTATTTACAAATTTTTCACTGTATCAAGAATAAAGACCATCTTCCCCGAAATGCCAACTTTTGGAGATCAGTTGCCAACCAAGTGCCTTAAAAGACCAGATCCATAATCAAAGGGTAACGATCAAATTTCTATAAATTCCTTCAAGTTAATACTCCATCTAACGATTCCATAAACCTGGCCACTTCAAAAATCTTATGATTCGAGCAAGCTACTGCTCGTTCCAATCATGAATAAAGTATTGGGGGCTTTTATTATGCCATAAATTTATAATGTGACATGGACCGATGAACTTATAACATTTGTCATCATAAAGTGATCATCGGGCATTATCAGGATGTCATTACCTTGGTTTGATCAATGCTTCACTTGGTCGGCTCAGTGGTTGGCCTTTAGTAGTTAATTCTACCAAACACGTGTGGCCTAGACGTGGGAATATGTATAGTCTCATTATACACAGTCGTGGTGTTGATACCAAAATTCATTACCTTATGTGGAAAAATTATAAGCCAACACGTGTCATATAATATGGCATAAGTCTAAGTTAGCATGATACAAAAGCCCGACCAACAGAGAAGACAAACCAATAAGGTAGCCCGACCAACAAGGGATACCAACCAAGTTGGAAAATCGACCAATGACTATAAATCCAACTAGTATAGCCAATGAAGCAACAGTAGTCTTATATTTAATTCTCATTATGTACTGATGTAAATCCATAACAAATTAAGGCATTCCATCATTTCACACGATAACTATCAACACCCCTCTTGGGCTATAAATACATTGTATCACCTTCATTGCAGAGGAAGGAAAAATAAATCAAAGTAGTAAAGTAATACATAACAGTGGACGTAGGCTATTCTATTAAGCCGAACAACTTTAAAAATCTCTTTATCTTATTTTTTTCTACTTATTTATCTATGATCAATCAATTAGGCCTAGTCTATTTTTTGCATCAACAAATTGGCACCATCTGTGGGAACGTATTACTAAATGTTTTCACTACTTCATCACACATAGTAGAAATTCTTGAATCATGCACTAGAAATTAGGGAATTTCGCCTAATCCTTTTGCCCCTCCAAATAACAATGATTTAACTGGAATTTTGGCTAGCCTTGCCAAAGGTCAAGAGGTAATGCAGGATACAATAAGATAATTAGCCCAAACTATTCAAGATGGAGTTCCTTCACAATTAAATCAAAGGAGTATGCCACTATCGCCCATAAGGAGTGTTGGGCATAGCCATTCCAGAACTTCAAGGGATCTTTCATACCGTCCTACTGAAACTCCTCCTATCAGGATTATTAATTCCTCTAATGGATAGTCCCTCATCCCAAAAAGATTGAGTCCCTTAGAAAGGCTAAGTAGGGCCTCTTCTTTCGATCGTTTGGGACCCAAGGGAAATGCCCTTCAGGTTGCGTCGAGAAATACTCGACGACCAAGTGACTTGAGGGAAGGCTTAGCCCAATCAAGATTGAACACCCAACAAAATGCTTGGTCGAGTTAAAGAAAAGGTTTTCAAGAGGAAAGCTCAAAACAATCAGTTAGTCGGCATAAAAGAGTTGTCACCCACAGATCTAGTGCTGGAAATGATGCTTGGAAGGGGTCCATTCAGCATTTGGAAGATAAATTGGGAGAAATGGCCAAGGCCAAAAATCCTTTTGTAGACACTCCATTCCGTTACCCCTAACTCTTCTTAGGTCCCTAGTACCTCCCTTCATCACTATAAACCCAGGTCATGTCCCGAGTACTAACCTAGAAGCCACCTAGCACTCCCTGTCTCAGTTTGACCAAAAAGTCAAACTCTTCATCTCGATTGAGATTGAATGAATATTCGAAGGGCACTGAATTCCCTTTCTAACGATCCATCCCATGCGCAATTTCGACTTACCATGCGGACGAACGATCTGTTTGCATTCGAAACTTGATCTCGAGGCCACCGGGAGCTCCCGGGCTCTGTTTGACCTAAGTCAACTCTTCATCTCAATCGATACTGAAGGGAACTAAATACCATTTCCAATGGTTCGTCCCGTGCACTATTTTGACTTACCATGTGGACGAACGATCGGTTTAACTCCAAGAGGTCATCGAACGCTTCTAGGGTCTGGTTGACCAAAGTCAACTCCCCAAACCGGATCAACCTCTTTGGAATGTTGAATTACATCTCCTAAAATTTCCAACGGTTCACCCCATGCACGATTCAGACTTACTATGCAGACGAACGATTTGTTTGCGTCCAAACGATTCCCCATCCAATGGACCGACAGACGCTTCTGAGTCATATTTGACCCAAAGTCAACTCCTGAACTTGGGAGAGGTCCAAATGACTTTTAAAGGTCTATAAATTAACTTTCCAATGGTCTACCCTGTGCATGATTCTGACCAACGGTTTGCCCTCGGCAGCCAATTTCCTGAAAAGGCCTGAAATACACTGCCAAATGGCAGGTTCCAGACCCTGCCTATCGGCATGTGCCGATAGGCCGGACCAGGTCTATGACGATTGGAAGTTACTTGGGCCTACAAAAGGAATCCTTCACCTCATTTTCAAGGGGATCCCAGATCTGATAAAATTCACTCTCAACGAATCCCAGAAACCTCTCTCGAAGGCAACGTGATTTCAACCTCCAAATCCCTTTTTTACTTCCACTTTTCATCATCCTTTTCATCAAACTTGGTGAATTAGTCACTCTCTATCATCATCCAAGTGCAAGGGCTTCTCTCCAATATTCAAGATCAAGCTCAAGATCTTCACGAAGGTCCAACTTTCTTAACTTTCTCTTATGGACTAGTTTATTTAATTCAATTATGTATCTTATGGACTGGTTTATTTATGTCTCATATCTGTCTCATGCTAAGAATTGTATTTTATGTACTCACACCCGACTTAGTTCTGGTGGAGGCCTATGCTAGAATTAGGCGGGGTGTGACAATGACTCTTTTTAATAACGAGAAATTATAAGTCATTGATTACAAAGAGAAAACTACAATCACTGCCCTCATGAGTGGTTTGATTCCCCATAAACTATATTATACTTTGGAAAAATATGCCCCAAAGACGCTGACGGAATTGATGGCCAAAGCAGCGAAGATTATGAATGCCGAGGAAGCTATGGCTGCTAAAAAGAATTCAGATGCAAAGGTGGAAGTGAAGACAAAAGGGCAGTCGGATAAGAAGGAGCACAAGAATCACATTGAGTGCACGAATTCGAAAGTAAAAAAAAGCTTAGATCGACTCAGAAAATTTACCAATTACACTTCCTTAACGGTGGATATACATCATGTTTTGGAATAAATCAAGAATAATAATTATTTGAGTTGGCCTAAAAAGTTAAGGTCACCCGCTGATAAGAGGGATAAGTCTAAGTATTATGAATTTCACAAAGATAATGGGCGTACGACCAATCGGTGTAACTCTCCAGAATGAGATAGAGTCACTCATCTGAAGAGGAAAATTGGACAGATTTTTTGATTGGTAGGCTAGTGGAAGATCTAGGAGTAGAGGTCAACAACGATCCAAATCACATGGTAAACCTAGAGAAGATAAGAAGAGGAACCATGATGATGATCCATAAGATGATCCTGATCTCCCCAAGAAGCCTAGGCAACCCGAATGCAAGGTATTTTACACTCAGTTTTGGATCCTTTGATTTCCATATGATTACAGGTGGATATGCAGGAGGAGGAGATCATAGAGCTGAAAAAAAGTCTTACCTCAATGAGGTTGAGGCATGTTCCTATATCCAGCGAATCAACCTCACCGAGCAAGACTGACCAACGAAAGTTAACAAGGATAAGCTCGTAATTGGATTTTCCAAGAACGATCTATACGGAGTATTGTATCCTAATGATGTTCCTTTAGTTATCAGAGTCAGGATGAAATATTTACTGGTAGCAAGGACACTAGTGGATAATGGCAGTTCGACGGACATTATGTTCTACACCTATTTTGATAGTTTGGGTTTAAAACTCAGCCAACTGGAGCCTTACCACAGGCCACTCATTGGATTAACTGGTGAGAAAGTATTTCCATTGGGAATAATCAAGCTAGATGTGTTGACCAGGACATGGCCGATGAGTAAGATAGAGAAAGTGAGATTCTTTGTAATGGACAAAAATGTTCATGTTGCCTACAACATGATCATGGGAAGAGTATGTCTGAAGAATTTTGAAGTTGTAGATTCTACTGTTCATCAATGCCTGAAGTTCTTGACCAACTTGGGAGTTAGAATAGTAAAAGGAGATCATAAAGTAGCTCGAGAATGATACTATTAATCTACCAAGGAGGAAGATATACTAGAAGTAAAGGGGGACACAATCACTTATCAAGTGGATATATCTGAGTTGAACAGCGAATCTGAGGTTGAAACATTAGATCTAAGAGATGAATCGGATCTCAAAAAAGGCCAGGTGATGGAGGTAATAGAAAGCATTGTTCTGGACGATGATAAAGCATAGAGAATAACCTAAATAGTAATGTCATTGCATCCAGTTTTTAAATAAGAGTTGGAGGCCTTCTTGAGACAAGGAAAACAGGTGTTCGCATGGATCCAAGAAGATATGCCTGGCATAGACCCAAATTTCATGTGCCATGAGCTTAATGTTAATAAGGAGGTTAAACCTATAAAGCAGTGAAGAAGAGTTTTCATCCTGAAAAAGACCAGGCTATATAAGAAGAAGTGGAGAAGCTTCAAAAGGCTTCCTTTATTAAAAATATGAAGTACCCTGACTAGTTAGCCAAGGTAGTTATGGTCAAGAAGAAAATCAATAAGTGGAGGATGTGTGTGGATCTTACTGACTTGAATAAAGAGTGCCCAAAGGATCATTTTTCTTTGCCATGAATTGATCAACTGGTGGATGATACTTCGGGGCACGGGCTGTTGAGTTTTATGGATGCATATTCTGGTTATAACCATATCAAAATGAAGCCAGAAGACAGAGAAAGTACTTCCTTTATTACTCTCCGAGGAACTTATTGCTATAATGTTATGCCATTTGGTCTAAAAAAATGCCGGTACCACTTATCAAAGACTGGTGAATAAAGTATTTGAGGAGAAGATAGTCAAGAATATGGAGGTGTATTTTGATGATATGGTGACGAAGAGAAAAAAAGTTGTTGATCATATTGCTGACCTCAGTCAGATGTTTGATCAATTAAAAAAGAACCAGATGAAGTTAAACCCGACCAAATGCATCTTTGAAGTTCAGGAGGGAATGTTCCTCGGGTATTTAGTAAACCAAAGGGGCATTGAAGTTAATCCTGATAAGATCAAGGCCTTGATAGAAATACAATCCCCGACTAGTAAAAAGGATGTTCAAAGGCTAATAGGGCATGTAGCAGCACTCAATAGATCTGCTTCCCGAGAAACAGACATATGTTTACCATTATTTAAGGTACTCACAAAAACCTTTTAGTGGAATGATGAATCTGAAAAAGTCTTCCTGGAATTGAAAAAGTACCTAGGATCACCCCCACTACTCTCCCGACCAATGTTGGGAGAAAGACTGTATTTTGTATCTGGCTGTATATGTATCAGCTATTAGCTCTGCCTTGATTAAGGAGGAGAATGGAGTTCAAAAGCCATTTTATTACACTAGCAAAGTTTTTCGAGGAACAGAAGTCAAAATATCCCAGGCTGGAGTAGTTAGCATTGGCCTTAATTGAGGCTAGTAGACAAATGAAGTCGTATTTTCAAGCTCATACTATAGTGGTATACATTGACATACCACTGAGGCAAGATTTGCATAATCCAGAGAAATTTGGAAGATTGACGTATTGGGTTGTGGAGTTGTGGGAATATTATATTGTATATGAGCTAAGGACTTCTTTAAAAGACCAAGCACTTCTCATAATCACTTGCACGGCTAGCTTCAGCAACTAGAACTGAGCTGTGAAGAACTATTCCTATTGAGCTACTTATTAATAGGAGCACTGATGAAGATCTGATGGTTAATTTTATTACAGTTGATATGGGGCCATCGTGGACGGATCCTGTCACACCCTGCGAAATCCGACAGATGATGTGGCTAGCCACCGCTGCCAAACTATGTCGGGCTTAAACTAAATAAATACCATTCTTAGCATGAGACAGATTTGAGACATAAATAGATCATCCACAAGATAAACTAATTGAATCATTCCCAACTGATAATAATAAATAAATGATAAAGATCCATCACATGCTAAAAATCCTAATAAATCCAATCTCCAATAATGATTTAATAAAATCTTAATTCTAAACTGACTGAATATTTCAACTGAAATCCTCTAAACAACTTTGGAACCGAATGACCCAATAAAACTCAAATGAAGTCTCATAATAAAATTACGACTGAAAACAAAGTCTAACTAAAATGAAGTAAATGAAACGTATAACTCCAATTGCACCTCCAAATGATAAACTCTGATAATCTTATGCATCTTCTCCAAACTTATCTTGAAAAGTTAGTCAATGTACGAGGTCAGAGACCCGAGCATGAATACACACTACTCCCCTCAAATAGGATCCTTGAATCCAGATAGTAGCATTATACGCATAATATCACAATAGAGTATGTTAATTAAACGAAATAATTAAATGCGATAAATTTAATTGAGTAACTACCCACATAAATTCCCATTTAAAAAGGCGCACCAATGTGATTTTAAATTTCCAAGTCCCACGAGGTTAATTTAATTAAATTAACCAAATTTTATTATTGTTCTCACTTTTTAATATGATGGTCCTCCCGTCCTGGGTGGTAATCCACCAAAGTGTCACACTTCCCCTTGTCCATAGGCCGACGAATCCATTTAAAATGTCGATTCCCAACAATATGACAAGGTTCCAACTCACGACACGACATAAATCGCCCAAGCTGACCCGTTTAAACTTTCAGTCAATGACACATTATGCCGCTACTAGTTTTAATACCCGTTTTTATCTTAGGCATTAATTCTCAATTTCTCAATTTCATAATTTATAAATTACCCCACCCTTTTATTGATGTGAGATCCTCAAAATACCCCTTAGTCCCATACCTAAGGGTCCCTAAGTTATCAATACGTCCTACCCTATGTATAGGATGAATTTCTAACATAAATCTCGACATAGTCTCATGCCTAGGATAGAGTAATTACGATAAAGTAACAAAAAATCAGCCCACCCCCGACATAATCAAGTCGTAATAATCTACCCTCACTAGTACCATACCTAGAAGGCATCCTAAAATATAGGGAGATCAAAATACCCAACAACCCATCGTCACAAGGAAATTATTGAATACCAACAAGTCACATGAATAAGCACAATTAATCAATGTACTAAACTACGCATGATAGACCAATTCAATTAAATCTTAATTTCTCAATTAATTATTTTAATATAAACACTAAATTTCATAATTAACATGACATAATCCCAAATTTTATTATCTCAATGTAACTTACATGAGTTATATGCCCCCAAATTTATTTAATTCACAGCTAGGGTTTTTCTACATGCAACCTACACCAATAAATCCCAAAATCCACTCTTGAATCCTACATACCCAAGGGTTATGAATATTATTCATATTAAGAGATTTCATAAAAACATCCCCAAGTTTTATTTTTCCACTTTCTCTATTTAGATTGCTAATTGGTTTTACTCAAAACATGAGATTATGGTTTAGGCGACACTTAAAACGCATAATACTAAAGGAAAAGAATAGAGTATTTATGCTTGTGATTAGTTGAATGAAAATCTGAGTAGAAGGTTGAACTCCTCTAAGAAAACCCCAATTGAATCTTCAAAACTTTGTGAAAAGTAAGGGCTAGGGGTTGAAGTTTAGAGAAATATGTTTTCGAAAAGATTTCTGGAGAAAGTCTGAGAGAAAAGTGATTTTTGAAATCCTAGCCCCGTTTATGTTTAGTATATAAAGGATTTAAGAGTTAAAACACAATTAGGAGACTACTATCCAATCACTGCCTCTGTTGTTCGAATGACGTACGGTGTCGTTCGAACGAGAAGCTATGTCGTTCGAACGACATACGATGTCATTTGAACAACCCCAGTAATAAAATCCAAATCTTTTAAAATCCGACTTGTTAATCTAATAAATTTTCTTTAAAATATACCTTCCAGTTAAAAGATAAAAACTTTATAATCTTTTTATAAAAGGCCCGAATTAATTCCCAATTGAGAAATTATAAAACAAAACCAAGTTAAGTTCTTAAAGGCCATTAAATCCAAAAATTTTTTATTTTACTCCAAATTTAATAAAAATCAAAAATTAAAACACGGGGTATTACAGATCCCATAAGAGCTTATATTGAAGATGGAATTCTAACGGCCAACCAACTTAAAGCTAAGAAGTTAAAATACAAAACTGCGAGATATGTGCTAGACAATGGTGTGTTATATAGAAGAGGACTGACTACTGATCTGTAATGTTGTGTGCATCCAGTTGAAGTAAAACATTTAATTGAGGAATTCCATGAAGGGTCTTGCGGAGCCCATGTAGAAGGGGGAACTTTGTTACGGAGAATTAATACACAGGGGTACTACTGGTCAAATATGCGAGTTGATTGCACATCTTTTTCCAAGAAGTGTGATAAGTGACAGAGGTTTTCCATCATACGCAAGACTCCACAATCTCTCCTAACACTAATCACTTCACGTTAGCCCTTTGCTCTATGGGGAATCGACTTGGTCGGACCTTTACTGACTACCCGAGGAAGGTTCAAGTATCTAGTGGTAGTTATTGATTACGTCACTAAATGGGTGGAATTTGAACCCTTGATCGATATGTCCGATAAAAAGGTTTATTAGTTTATTTTGAAGAATATCATATGCAGGTATGGCTTGCCCTACGCCTTTATCATTGGTCATGGTACACAATTCGACAACGACGAATTCGCTGCTTATTGTGCCCAATCCAATGTCCAAAAAATCCACTCAGCTCCTAGCCACCATCAAAGCAATGTCCAAATAGAGGCAATGAATAGAACTTTATAGAATGGGTTGAAGAAAAGGCTAGAAAATGCTAAAAGGAATTGGATCAATGAATTGCATTCCGTCTTGTGGGCTTACCGAACAACCCCTAGAACAGCTATTAGAGAAAATCCCTACATGCTAGCATTCGGTACTGAAGATATAATTCCTATCGAGCTAGGCTTACCTACTCACATAGTTCTTAATTTTAACACCCAAGTCAGTTATTTAATGAGAAGTCTAAACTTAGACATGCTAAAAGAGGTATGTGAAGATGTAGCTTTAAGGAATACAACCTATCAATAATAGACTGCATATTTCTACAACAAAAGGGTGAAGCCGAGCAACTTAAAAGAAGGTGATTCAAAAGAACATTAAGCTTGAAGCCAATTAGCATGGGCCTTATCGTATTACAAAAGTTATCCGACCAGGCACATATCAAATTGAGACTTTGGAAGGTGAAGAATTCAAGAATCCCTGAAATGAAGAACACCTGAGGAAATATTATCAGTAATGAGGTCATGTTGTACTCAGTTCATTTCAATATTAATGAGAATATGATTTTCCCAAAATTGTTATTTTTTTGGCGTACTAGTGCTATACACTACACCGCAAATGCGTTAACAAAAGTACCAACAATGTTGGTCAGCATCAAGAAAGGCACCAACAATGTTGGTTGTCAACACAAACAACTAACAAAATGTTGGTCGGTATTAACAAAAACACCAACAATATTGGTCGGAATCAACAAAGGAACCAAAAACATTGGTTGTCAACATAAACCACTAACGAAATGTTGGTCAGTATCAACAAAAACACCAAAAATGTTGGTCAGCATCAACAAAGGCGCCAACCATGTTGTTTGTCAACATAAACCACCAACAAAATGTTGGTCGATATCGATAAAGGAACCAACAAAGTTGGCTGTCAATACATAAAAAATCATGCAAGGAAAAATTATAAGTCCCAAATGCTTAGTTAACGAAGAACCGGATGAATAATTTTTATCTAAACTGGGCTAAAAGATTGATAAATGTTTCACTCACACCTGGGAACTGATGTAACTAATGCAATTATCTAAAACTTGAGGTACATTAGTAGAACCGTGATGATGCACTGGTAATTGGTACAAATCTTAGGATAATCTTAAGGGTATCAATAGAACCGGTGAAAAACTACAGATTGACAAATCGTCAATCCAAAATTAGAGATTGACTAAAAGTTAATCCATTCATAGTCAAAGACTAAGAAGACATTCATATACAAAGATTGACTAAAAATTGATCCATTCACAATAAAAGATTGATAAGATAAGATTTTCATTAATTCAATTAAATAATTACCTATTGTTACTTTAAATGAATAAACAAAATACAAATCCTTATTCTACAGGGCTTTTTCCTTCAACCTTATAAACAGGATCCGTGCCAACTGGAGGATCATACAAAGTATAAGGATAGTTGATAAAGTTAGAATCCTGAAGCATCCTGGTATTACTGCTACTAGGATGATCAAGCAGTTGTGAATGTCAGATGATATTTAGTTAATCATGTAGCTCTAATCTCCTAAGTACTTAGAAATCAAGCATTTAGGAATACGATGAATAGGAATCCAGTTGACATCTAACTTAAAAGGAGGATTGTCAAGCTCAAGCAAGCCGAGGTCATACCAATCCCACGGTGAATTGTTTCGATCCACCTTCATCACGATCAAAGATTTCATACAACCCCATTTATTGGCCTCATTCTTAGCATGTTGGAGTCTATAACCAACATGCCCCAGAGCTTCATTATACCCATCCATCCAAACCTCCCTTGGTTGCTTATGGAATTTAAAGGTTAATTTATCAACTTGAGATTACAGCTTCTTTAGTACTCCATCCTTAGCCTATAATTGGTAAGATTGAGTGGATATTTGTTCAGACAAGGTCTACAGCTTTTGGTACATCTCAGTAATAACTCGATCTTTAGATTTTAACTGTGCAGCTTGATTGGCAAGGGCCTGTTGGGTCCTAACTTCTTCTATAGTTCCTCGGCCAGGCTTATTTATCGCCTGGGAAGTGGATCCAGGCTTAATTATTTTTAAAGCCTCCAACTCATACCTTAATGTTGCATTTTCAACTTCTGAAAAGGAGTATCCCTCATTAGTAGTAGCAACAACAGCTCGAGAGGCAGACTTCAAAAGATTTACTTCATCCCTCAAATTATTATTCTGCTCTTATAGAAGTTTGACAATAGTTCTAGTTTCTTCTACTTCAAGCTTAAGTAAAGCTTCATTTTTATTATAAACAGAAACAAAGTTATCAAAACCCCGACCTATACTTAAGCTTCGATATTTATGCTCGTAGCTCTGGTGCAACAGCACAGTGGATTATTTATGCTGTTCTTGAATTTATTCTATCATCTCATAGTAGGCAACATTATTTGATAGCGCCCGATTAAGTAAGTACTTCAAATACATGTAGGCTTCTTTGGCGTGCTCTGATGCATCATCACCAAGGAACTTAATAATTTCTTCCTCGTATATGTCTGTATGACCAGCTTTGAAAAAAGCATTGCACTTCCTCGGTAGTTCGGTATCATTGGAAGATAGTTTTTCCATCTTCTCTATAAACTATCAATAAGAAATGACCACTAATTAACAATAAGAATGAAGAATGGGAATAATCAACAAGAGATAAAAAGGAAAAAAAGGTTTCTTTTATTGATAATTAAGATTTCAAGTATAATAAAAATAAAGAAAAAGAAATAAAAAGCAAAAGGGTAAATGACTAACAACTTTACACATTCTCCCTATTATTCATAACCTTCTTATCTTACTCATAAGAATGGGCTACAGACTGGAGTTGCTCGATTTTCTCGGTTGGAGGAAGAGAAGACTCAGTGATTTTAGGTTGGTCGTCAACAGATTCAACCATAGACAAGACTCTCTAGAACTAACTTTATCTTCAATCTCATCCTCAATGACTGGAGGAGGACCATGAGTAAATCTCTAAAAAAGTTCAAAGCCTTCAACAGTTTTTAACTCCTGAAGAGAAGCAACCCAACCATCTCTGAAACATTTTTGTTTTGCATACTCAATCTAAGCAGAGGCAGTAGAAATGGCTTTGTTCCAGCCCTTATCCCAACCAGCAGTGAAGGATGCCTTTATAGTGTACTTTCTTTTAGACCTTTCAGATGTCACAAGCTCCTCAGTAGTCTTAGCCCTGCTCTCAGCTTCCTCTGCCCTGCGCTCAGCTTCCTTTGCCATGTGCTCTGTTTTAAGGGAATTTTCATCAGACGTTTGTTGAGCAGTTATAGTTGTCTTTAGTTTATCCGTTCAAGTAGTCTTCTCAGTTTTCAAGTATTGTTGTGATTCTAGTAAAGACTTATTCAATACAACCAAAGCTTCATCTACATTATTTGAAGAAGAAGCCCAAATTGTATCATCCTTCTCCAGCATATTATTAAAATGCACCAAGAACTGCCAGATAAGAACATTAAGTTAGTATATGAGAAATATAAAAGACAACAGAACCAAGAAGATGAAAATCACTTACTGATGCAAGGCTATGAGTAGCCAATTCAGAAACCTTTACTTGGGGCAACATGTCATCCACTCCCCTGTGGTATGGAAGAGTACCAAACTTGATCAACTTCCTTGCCAAACAGGAGTAATAACTACTAGAAAATGATCGCACGAAAGCTCAAAGAACACAACAGCAGAATCAGAAATGAAGGATAGAAGATGATTGAAGTTTATCTCCCTTTTTATAAATCGCCTCAGAACCTGGAAAAAGTAATGATTAAAGTGAACGACGATTGAGTTTACGACGGCTAACAAGAGAAAAGACAAAGATACCCCATAAATGCTCCCTAAAATTTGAAATATTTACAAAACTGCGATTCGAGCTAAAAAATTATTAATTAACCGGATAAATTCCACAAGTCCGAAAGGTCCGTAGCCAACCAAGAAGCCCGAACTACTTTTTAATCATAATATTCCACACTTCGCATCAACTCCAAGTATGAAACATTGGGGGATTATGTTCATACCAAAATTCACCACCTTATGTGTAACAATTATAAGCCAATACGTGTCATCCAATATGGCATAAGTCCAAGTTAGCATGACACAAAAGCCCACCAAACTGAGAAGAAAAATGAACAAGGCAGCCCGACCAACAAGGGATACCAACCAACTGGGAAAACTAACCAACGAATGAAAATTCAACCAGTATAGCTAACGAAGCAACAATAGTCTTATATTTAATTCTTATTATGTACTGATGTAAATGCCTAACAAATGAAGGCATTCCATCCTTTTAGACGATAACTATCAACACCCCTCTTGGGCTATAAATACATTATATCATCCTAATTGTAAAGGACGAAAAAACAAATCAAGGAAGTCAAGCAATACATAACAGTGAACGTAGGCTATTCCATTAAGCCGAACCACATTAAAAATCTCTGTGTCTTATTTGTTTCTACTTATTTATCTATAATCAATCAATTAGACATAGTCTAGTTTTTTTGCATCAACACGTGGGTTGATCCTTTTAACTAATTTTGATTAGCTCATCATTAGTTGTCACCTAAAATATAGAAACTTGTAACTGCCCGATTTATAAAGACCTTCAACCTCTTCCTCTTATCTACCCTTCTATAAATGGAACCCAATATCACAAGACAAGGGCATGAAGAAAAAGGTCATACACAAAACCCCTAAAGAGATTCCTGAGAGCTTGTACCCATTCCTAACATAACACTGCAGTTGTGGATGTACGCAACTCATTGGGCTGTACCACGTTAATCTCCCGCCTCATTCTCTATCTCTCATCTATCTCATATCCAAACCATTAAATTCTTTACTTTTTATAGTTTATTATTGGTATTTATCAGATAAGACTCAAAAATATTCTAATACCAATTTTATACAATAACAATTAATAGTTTTACACTACGCCATAATCCAAAAATATTCATGGAAAACTTTTCATAACCCAGGTGGTCATGGCCCAAGATCGTGACCAGAGTGAATTAACCCATGACAAGGTACATGACCACTAACTACTATGACACAAACTATATATGGTCACCGCCCCAGGCCGTGACTAGGCTGGTCACGAATGTGGTCCGTGATAAGGTTGTGACCATTATGGTGCCGAAATTGCTCCAAAATTCCCTCCAACCATGGTCACCGCCCACGAACGTGACCATGTCCATGACCAATTTAAGATTTTAAATTGATAGGGTCACGACTTTGAGCCGTGAACATTTTGAATTGGTAATGCCAGAGGGTCACGGTCGAGGGCTTTAACGAATTATTTTTTCGCATCATCAACATTGTCACGACTTTGGACCGTGACCATTTTGATAATGTGGAAAACAATAATCAGTCATGGTCATTGGCCATGGCCTACGACCATGGCCACTATTTTAATTAAAAAACCCTGAAGCCCCAACATCATTTCACTCGAACTCTCACTCTCTCCCTAAGCCCTATAAGAGAATTTAGACAGAAAATAAAAAGAAACTCAAAGAATTTCCAAGAGGGGACCAAAGCGACTTAAGATAAGATCAGGTGGGAGAAGATTGTAGGGAAATTCTAGGATATGATCATCATCAAAGGATTTCTTCAAAAAAATTCAGACTCAAATCGATTAAGGCAAGTGATTAACTTGCTTAGTAATTTATGCTTATATCTCAATTCATATTATAATTGGGGACAATTGTTTTGGGTGGGATTCACGTGAAAATGGGTTTTGGGGACATTATTTGATAAGATTGATAAGTTAATATCTTGAATTGAAATATGAAAATAGGATCCAATGTAAAAAGATTGAATCTTGTTTAAAAAGGTTTTTAATTTATGAATTATTGTGGTAGTGGTGATAATTACACAATTATGGAATATAATGATGAATCCCATGTATTTGATCATATATATATATATATATATATATATATATATGAATTAAATATGGATATTATGGATAATGGGTTTGTTTCATATTTAAACTTATGGAGATTAGGAATTCTTGAATAAATTGGATTGATTGGGGGATTTGATTGGTTTAAGTTTGTCAAAATTTTCAATAGATAGAACTGGGTTGTGTTGCATGGGCGAACCGATTTGCCCTCAAGTCAAATTGGCTCGCCGTATTACTCCCAGGTTTGGTTATTTGAGGGATTTTGTTAACGATTTAAGTTCGGGTTAAATTATGATGTCTATGAATAAGTTAGGGTTTCTAAAAAATTCGTTTAATATTGATAAAACACCTTGGCATGGTCAGGATATATGTGGGGTGAAATTTATAGTAGTTGGAGACGAATCATACTGGGGAAATTAAATAAGGGATTTGTGATGAAAACTCAATTAAAAAGGGGATACATGATGGGTGAGAATGGTTATGTGTCTCGAATGTTATTGTGAGAGATTAATTAATTAAATAAGTGATTATTTAATAATTGGGAGTCAGATTTAGTCTCAGGAAGTGTATGTCAGTGCTACGAGTGACATGCACAGTTAATCGGGTTTGTTGTATATATATATATATATATATATATATATATGTGTGTGTGTGTGTGTGTGTGTGTGTGTGTGTGTGATTATATCTTTGTGCAGAATATATTTATATGAAACATACCAATCCTAGCGGATATGCTACTGGTGGAGGTTGCTCCTTGTGGGTGATCTCTCTTGGCGAATCACATCAGGTGTAGTATCGATCCCTTGGGTCATAGATCTGTTGCACGGCCACCCTCTGTGTGAGTTTAGAGTCTGGTGGAGGAAATGTTGTATGATTACGGCCCACAGATGTATGAATATGACCGCCTTCAATTTACGTTTATATTTTGGGTTCGGTGGTGAGATTCCAACCCGGTTGTCGAGGTAAAGGTGTGTATTCACTGGATCTTGATTGCATGTTAATGATTCGCATCCAGTGAGCTATTACTTTGAGGGATTGCAGATATACGTATATTGTGAGTGATATATATATATATATATGTGTGTGTGTGTGTGTATGTGTGTGTGTGTTCGCGTGCGCGCGTGCGTGTGTACTTGATGTGATATGGAAATATGCATATGGATGTGAAGAAAAATATATACGAGCACGAGATATTAAAGTGTGAATATTGAATTAGTAACTAGTGAAAGTTATTTGAAATGAATCGATAAATTATAATTGAGAATTATAATTGTTAAGCGGATGTGAAAACTAATTATATTAAATACGCGTGACACAGGGTAGCGGATGGACTTAAGGGTATATTCAGACTAGTTAGGATGGGTAGCATAACTAGGGGTTAAAATGCATATGCTAGGTGCGCACTATAGTCGAGGGGTGAGGATTATCTCATGGGGTGGGATACCAGTTTAAATATGAAAGAATGCACTAATATTTTTTAATTCATTTAATTACTTGTAAAATATTTTGAAAAGGATTCGGGCTCTGACCCATATCAATATATTTTCATAACCTTTTAGGTGTCCAGCCACAAGGATGCCAGACATGAGTATCATTTCTTGGTCGTCGGAGCTACAGTCGTTCTTGAGTTTTTCAGGGATTATTTAGTCATTTTCTATCTTTGAGATTCTAGATAGGAGTCAGTTAGTTATTATCTGTGCATGTCACTTAATGGAAGCCTTTTTTATTATTTAATTCAGTTTTAATATATTATGGTATTGGATTCTAAACCGATGGTTTATTCGATTAGTGGATTTTATTTATTTCAGTATTGAGATTTACTTATATGATTGTGGAATTTATTATTTATCTCGAATGATTTATGGTAAATGGTTTTATTTATGGTAATTTAATTAAAATTTAAAATTGACGCGTGACTTGATTAAATAATAGGTGGTTATTAATTAATTGCTTTTCGATAGTGCTACTAAGAATGAGTCATTTGAGATTCTTGCTTTATTTTAGTAGAGGTATGGCCACCCGTCATTTTAATAAGCGATGTGTCACGGATTGTATTAGAGCATCAAGTTCAAGTGTCCTTAGGATATGTGTGGACTTACTACATTTTTAGCGTTGTTTTCTCTTTGATGTAGAGCCCTATGCTTAGTACAGTCGATTCATATTAATATTTACGTTTTCCTACTATTATGTATAATTTAAGTGAATCTTATACAAATTCGGTCTAATTTTAGATGTCTCCTAGGATAGAACTACAGACTAGGGCCGATAGAGGGGTCAATGCTGGAGAGGCTGAGCAGGAGCCACAAGTGCCACAGGGGACCGTGATAGCATCAGAGGTGTCTTATTGCTCAGGTAGTAAATACTGCTATAACCTCTATGACTCAGCAGTTTCCTCAGGCTCAGGCGCAGCAACTAGTGGAACCATCCCTCCAAGTCCACCGAGGACCATCCGTGTAGGAGAGGGTTAAGGAGGCATTTCAAAAGGGACATCTACCAGAGTATCATGGAAGTACCAATGTAGTAGCTTCTAGTCAGTGGAAGAAGGATATTCACCATCACGTTCACACGATCGAGTGAAGCGATATTCAGAAGCAGTTACTTTCCACTACTAAGCTAGTGGGTGGGGATTTACAGTGGTCGGAGTTGGTTACTACGTCTGAGGATAAGTACACTATGACCATAGTCGAGTTTAGGTTCAGCTTGACCGTAAATATTTCCCTTCAACTATTCAGACGAAGATGCGGAGAAAATTCCTAGATGTTGAGAAGGCAGATCATAAAGTGGCGGATTATGAGAAAGAATTCACCCTCTTGGAGAACTTTGTGAGAGAGGAGGTGAACACTGAGGAAAAGAATATGATGAAATTCATTGATGGTATGAATTGGAGGATCAGACAATACTTATTAGGATACCCGGCATTGCAGACGTACAATGATTTCTTCAATGCCGCATTATTACACTGTAATTATCATTTCTTCCATATGCAGGGGAGGAAGAGATCATAGGAATCTATCGACTCAGGTAAGTCAGGGGGTAATGGTGCCAGTGGGACACCATAATAGCAAACTGGTCGTCAATAGGAGCGGGATTATCAGGTCGTGGACTCGGCTAAGAGATTCCTTTATGGGGACTTTAGGCTAGATGATAGTGGGTTTAGACAAGATCAGCATGGATAGGGGAACAATTAGGGAGAGCATCAGGGATAAGGCCACCAGGGCCAGCGACCAGGTGATTAGGCATAAATTCTTCCGATTTATCCCTTTAATTTAGAAGCTTTCATCACCTCGGGCGATGTAAAATGCGTTGATTTATCTCATATCTGTGATACTAACATCTTCTAATAAATACCCCGAGTTTTGTGTATTTTTCATAAAATTTTCAAGTATTTAATGCATAAGAGAAAGAAAGAAACTGGAAGAAAGGAAAATAAGAAAAGTCAAAAGGGAAAAAGTGTAATTAGTAGCTGGAATTTGGACGAGGATCCAAAATGAAAGTTAAAGACCTCGAGTCTACAAGCACGAAGGAAAAACGGCGTCCAAATCCGAGTCCCAGAGAAAAAGTTATGAGACTGAAAAGATGAGAGATAATCATGATAAAATGATGATAAAATGAAGAGAACTTGATCCAAGGACCCGAACTGATCCAGATTACATCAGAAACAAATTGATCCGGCCCCCTTGAAGTACACTGTCTAAGTTTGGTGAAGCGGACGGATCCGGATTCCATAAAAAACGAATGAAGCAGACCGATCTGATATAAAAAGAAAACGAACGGATCTGGTATACACTGGACCGAACCGATATATCAGGTCGAACTGGTTCGGAGCTTCAATTTTATAATTATCCAGTTTTCTAGCTAAAGTCTTGCATGCCTAAAACTTTTGTAATTTCGTAGGTTATTTATTCAAAATGATTCCCAAAACATTGGAGATATTATTTTTACATATATTTAGAGAGAGAAAGTAGAGAAGAACCCTAGAAGCTCACAAATTACAGTTATTAATTCTCAATTACAATTTCTACAGTAAAGTTGATTTCTTTCTGATGATGCAAGAAACAGCACCATCAGACAAGGTGTTGACAAGCTCAAGAAAGTGATAACAATGGTAGCATAGGAGAATATATGTATATATGTAGAAGGAGGTGAGGAGAAGAGGATAAACACATGAATATAAGTGGTTCAGCCTATCTGGTCTACATCCAATGTGAGTGTGTGTGAATAATATCACTGAATGAAGGCACTAACGGCCACGGATACAATCTCTCAAGATTTCTCTCTCTACTATGTAAAATGACACAGTTTTAACTAGGGTTGCAATTATCGATCCCTCTATAAGGTAGAGGATGACCTCTATATATAGTGCTTGGGGGGTGTAATGTACCCCCCAAGCATGCAATGAGCATGTGCATGAGGATCGAACCCGTATGAGAATGACACCTGGATGATCTTATGTAGATAATGATGACCTCAATATTCCCTCACGTGAGGGTAGTGTTCGAATGAGGTATGCTTCAATTGTAGCAGATTCAATAACTGCTACAGTTGTGCGCTGGATCTTCCATTAATATAAACATTCTAGCATGTTTAAAGGATCAGTTCATGCTTAGATGCTTCAATATTAAGGATTTTGTTTTTTCGTTTTTAACACACTCACTCAAGTTCATTTTTTTGTTCATGAAATCACTTTATTCTATTTAAAGGATTAGTCCATGCTGACGTAGTCGCCACTCATTAGTTGATAATGGTAAGTTCCTTGGTGGGACCTCAAATGATATTATATATGCATGTTGATGTAAAATACAATTGTATATAGGCTATGGCCCTATAATTTGCATAACTCCTTTTAGGCATATGAGAGGGGTCTTATGATTGCAGTTATTCCTTTTACCTCTTACTTTTTGAAAATGTCAGTCAAACAAGACATTACGAAATCAAAGGAGAGATCACCGAACTGTTGAGCTAATCAACGGGATGGAGAGATTGACAACCATATGTAAACAGCAGCCATTCAGTGAGCTTAAGAGCATGATACCATTCTAAAGGGCAAGTACAGTATCTGGAAAAAAGATTATGGAAAATCATATCGCAATGCTACCTTGAAACTTATGCGTGATCAAATCATATTGGCGTTCTATGTTCCAATGCTACCTTGAAACTTGCTCATCCATTATATACGTTATATTATGTTCTTACTTTACCAATCCAGATTCATCTCTACATCAGAATATCCTACTAAATGTTATTTTCTTCTCATAATGTCTACCAGTCGTATGGTTTAATTATGGATGCTCCGCTATATAAATGATAAAAGATTTGCTTTGCTCTGATACTTTTAAATTGGGGTATTGATCAATATTCTTTATTCTTTCAGAGCTAACTGATACTTTTAAATTGGTTTATACTTGAGCTAACTGCTATTTTTGTTTTCCTAGATTTAAAATCTTTTTTGTTAATTTAGAGCTTTGGCTGGTCATATTTTATTCTTTTAAATAACATGTTGTATAATATTTTTGGAAAATAGGATGCTCTGATTGGTTTGATTTCTACCAAGACAATAAAAATTCAATGTTGATTCAACTTTTATCTTCTGTATATGACTATAAATGCAACGTTGATCCATGTTCGACTTCGAGTTGAAGGTATGTATATGCTTAAATATTGAGGTTGTATAAGAAGTGTAAGGGCTGTATCGAGTCTGAATATTATTATTTGTAAATGCATATGAATAAAATTAAAAAAAAAAAGACCTGAGCTTAGGGACAATGTGAAGTTAAGATCTGCAAATTAATTCACGGTGAAGTTATGATCTGCACCAGAGTAGATACAATGATTAATAGAGGAGACAATGTGAAGTTAATATCTGCAAATTTTATCTGAATATTATTTCCTTTTCAAAATTAAATATCATTTCTTGTTTTATTTCGCACCAACATCTAATAAGACCTAAGCTCAACCTTTTTCCCATTTTGTTTTGTTTTGTTTATATTCCCCTATTTGATTACAGGTAGCACGAACATTTATCATTGATTTGTGGCATTTCTTTTCACTGTCACAATCAATTGGAGATGGTTGAGTTGGAGGGATTGAAAATTCATAATAGCAGTTAATTCAATTCTTGCGGTAATAAGATCAATTGAATATTCATCCACTTTCTTATTAATTTATTTATTGCTTCTTTATAGAAGTTAGGACTTTCACTTTTTTCATCAATAGTGAGATATAGAGGAGTGAATACGTACCATTTGAAGAATATATAGGAGAATTGTGAGTTGAGCAGACGTGAGAGGCAGCTGCCGTCGAAATTCAATTTCCCCTCCACACTATATGATTCAATTTTAATCAACCCAAATATCACGCTGAAAAGAACGAAAATTGGCAATTCAATTTTTCATTCGATCATGTGATTGTTGTGATTATTAATAGTAACTATAGTTCATATTATACTGGTTAGAGTCGGCCATGATCGGGATACCTATTGGGACACTACATCCCTGACCTTCAAGATGTTCCTAGAGTTGCAATATTAGGAAAGTCCTTCATTTTCTATAAAGAAAATAGGGCATATCTAATATTATCTTTTCTGATTTGTTCTTTTTTTGTAGATGTGGTGTTGAGTGACATCCTCCCAAAACTTGCCACAACTTGATCGAGAATATGAGCATCGATAATTCTTTGCGCTTGATATGGTGTTGCGTGTAATTGATGATTTTGAGTGTCGAACACAAAGAAGATATTTGATACTTTGATTCAAAGTGTCTTGAGCGATAATGTGTGAATTGGCATATTTAGTGTAAAAGATGACACATTCCTGCCTCTTTCGATTTAGTTTCTCCTCGATTGGATCAAATTTTTGGTTTCAATGTAGTGTGGTTGGCTTCAAAATAGGATTTATGATTTAGTGTGTTTGTCTTTGTATAAAAGATTAATCTTATTCAGTTGTTGTTTTCTTAGATATTATATTAGTCTTTGGTTTTTGTGTGTCAATTTTGCACATTTAGCATTGAAGGCAAGAATGCACTCAAACAAAGTGTTCACACATTTGTTGTTCGAGTATTTTTTTTATTTCTTAAATAATGTGGATAGTCCTATAAAAAAAGAAAAATTTGCCCACATTTTTTAAATTGTTTACATATTCAATACATTGGAAATTTTCTTCGTGCCTTTAGGCACGTACGTTGAATTTTTTTATCGTTTTGCGATTATCAGCGTGCCTTTAGGCACGGGCATACCCTAGTATATGTATATATATATATATATATATATATATATATATATATACACACAGAGAATATAGGGGTCCATTTATTTTTTAGTAAGGACTTCTCATGATGGTGAAACAAATATTACCCCCAACCAAAGACATCCTAAGTAGAAAAGAAAAATACCCAAATCTTCCTCATCTACGTCATTTGAACCTTGGTCAGACATAGGAGCAGTACTTGTGGATGTGACATTCGTATTGGCACCGCTCCCATTCCCAGTAGGACCACCAACTCGGTACGACCACAGTTGCACCACCTTACCTCATCAAAACCATTTGCGGTTTTAATGGTATGCCAAGTTTTGTTCAACGCGTACGAGGAGCTAACTTTTTCTTCATTTTTTCGCATCTCCCACTTTTTCAGGGTTATTGTACTATCGTCGTCATGCTCCAAGTTGATCAACAAGGGCCCCTCAATACCTTCGAACCTACACTTGGTCTTCTTCTTCTTTAACGCTTCCTCCTCCTCATCCCTTAAAAAAAACATTATTCGTATCATTTGACGGAATTGACAATCTATTTTCACCTTTAGCGCAATCGGTTTTAGTAAATTTTTTTTGAATGACTAACTTTAAATCCGATCCTCCCCTCTCTACAATCTTTAAATTGAAATCTTGTGGGAGGTCGGGTTTCGAAATTGAGCCGATGTTTACATATTTTTCATTACCATTTCTCTTGGACTTGTTTGGCTTTTTACTTTGGCCTTCTTTATTCCTGCAATCTACTACAGGTCTTTTGAGTAGGGTTTCTCTTCTCAATGGTATCTCATCCTCTCGTGGGATTCGGGCTCTTCGAGGTATTGTACTTCTAGGTTTCCTTACGATTTTAATATATGTTTTTTTGGCTTTAGTCCCATCTATAAAGAAGTATTTAGGATCCACTCCCATATATTTTTAAATTTATAAAAATTCCCATAACCACCCAAAACCGCCTATAACTTCGCTCGAGCCATCCATCCTTCTTTTTGTAGACAATGACACTTGTCCCATATAGGTTCAACAATTAAAAAAATAAAAATATGGGAGTGCTGGAAAATAAATCATTATAAATAGGACTAAATACTTAAGATCATGTTTTATATCTAAGGCTAAGGAGTGTTTACTAGAAATATTCTTCTGGTTTGAATTGGAATCACCCTCTGCCATTTTGAGAGAAGGGACAAAAAATTGGTTGGAAACAAAAACTAGTATAGAATTAAAATAAGTGAGGTGAAAAAGTTTTGCAAAAACTAGTATAGAATTTGAGCCAATGTTTAAAATTTTTCCGTTCCCATTTTTCTTTGTCCTTTACCTTATTGCTTTCGTATTCTTCGCTCCCATAACCTATAGGTCTTTTGAGCAGGCTTTCTCTTGTCAAGCGCTCTTCCCTAGCTGATAATATAGGTCCCCTCGTCATAACATTCTTTCCAATCATCATCAAATCAAATGTTTTACGAAGAGTCTCCATTTCAAGATACCAAATACTTTACAATCACTCTTTATTTTCCTCAACTTTTTTCAACATGTTGCACGGAAATTTTTGAGTTTGCACCTTACTTTTAATGCAACACCAATTCCTTATTACAATTTTTGAGCTTCCACCCTATTTTACACCCCGTTATTTGAGCTTGCACCCTACATTTCAAGGGTAAGATGGTCTTAAAAAAAGGTTTATGGGGTGAAAACTAAAAAACAGGAAAAATATTTGGTGCAAACTAAAAAATGTAAAAATTAACAATGGTGCCTTAACTAGCGTCAATATAAAATTAAAGAGCAACTTTTTTTACGTTTAAATTTTTTTCCACTAAAACATTCCTAGAATTTATATTTTTGGGCAACTTAGTTAAAAAAAATTAAAAAATAAATCAACTAAGGATGCAGGATTATGTGCGTTATGTGATATGGAATTATTATCTAATATAAAAGAGTAAGGTCCTTAGTTTAGAGTATACTAAGAAGGACACTTAAATATCGTCCGGCGTCGAATTCGTTTAATGACTTATCAAGAATCCTATCAAATTCAAATTCTTATGTGGACTACATTAAATAAGACACCTATATTTAACAAGGTTCTAAAAAATGCGAGGCGTAACTGAGGCATGAAGGTCAGCCTTAAGCCTTAGAAGCCTAGGTGGGCCTTAGGCATAAAAAAGCGTGAAAAAGCGTTTAGGCCTTTTTTAATATATTTTAACATTTTAAACTATAACAAGGCTATTAAAAATACTAAAATCGTACATACCTTAAAATGTGTCTGAATATATGCAAACGAAAATACTATTTTTTTAAATACTAAGAAAAAAAACAAAAAAAAAAGAAGAAAAAACACACGCTTTTTTGGAATAGAGGTAGAGAGGTTCGAGATACCATTGTCTTCTGATTGTTTTGAATGAGATATTGGTCCGGTTTTTTTAAACAAAATCTTTAATAAGTGATATCGTTTCATTAAAGCGTTTTTGTTTTAAAAAAAGTGCGCCTTAAGCCTTGTACCAAGAATAAGGCGTGAAAGGCTTAAGGCGGGCGTTTCTCCAAAGCCTCAAGCCTAAGCGGAGCCTAGGCGAGCCTTTTAAAACCCTGATATTTAATTAAAGAATTAATTCCAAATCATGTTGATTTCAAAATTAAATTATTATGAATATTTTCAGCAAAACATTCAAAATATTAGAAGAACATACTTGAAAACTAATATTAGCTTTTTAATTTTTACCAAGAAATCCTTCAACATTTTCAAATTGGCTAATCTTCAAGGAAAAAAAATCTTTGCATTGTATAATAAAGACCCTCCTAATTGTCAATACCACCCAGAAAATGGTATTGGCGGGTGCATAATTCCTAAAATACTATGCTTTTACGTATAACCAGATCATGCATCCAGATTCAAAAGGACCAAAATGAATTGAACTCAATTCATAACAAACTCAAAACTTCACGAAGGTGCAAGTATTTTTACTAGTCATAACATTGTTTTCAATCATTGTCAATTTAAACGTTTTACAAAAGAATCTCCATTTTAAGATAATGAGAATTTTTGAGTTTGCACCTTTTACAAGAACACCACTTCCTTATGAGAATTTTTTAGCTTCCACCCTATTTTTACCCCCGTTATTTGAGTTTGCACCATACATTTGAAGGGTAAGATGGTCTTATAAAAAACTTTATGCAGTGAAAACTCAAAAGGACGAAAAATGTTGGGTGCGAACTCGAAAAATCTAAAAAACAACAATGGCGCAATCACTAGCATCGACATAAAATCAAAGAGCATTTTTTTATACATTTAAACTTTTTTTCCCCAAAAACGTTCCTAGAATATATATTTTTGGTTCACTAAATACTAGATGCTTTTCCGGCATGAGGAAAATTTTTAGTAGCCAAAAAAATTAAAAAATAGACTAAGGATGTAGGATTAAGTTCATTCAGTGATATCGACTTATTTCCTAAAATAAAGGAGTGTTGTCCTTAGTTGAAAGTAAACTAATAAAGATGACACTTAGATAATGTCAGGTGTTGAATTCTTTAAATGACTTATGAAGAATCCTATCAAATTCAAATTCTTAAGTGGATGACATTAGATAAGACACTTATATTTAATTTCAAAATCAAATTATTATCAAATATTTCGGGCTAAACATTCAAAATATTAAAAGAAAATACTTTTGGATTCATTTATATACAATTACCATATATTTTTATTTTGAATTCATTTATATACCATTACCATATATTTTTAATGATGTATAGTGGAGTACGTACTCTCACCTACCAATTGTAAGACACCAACTTCTTTAAGATGTATAGTGGAGTATGAAAAGGAATGGCTAAAGATGATGTTGATGGATCAAAATTTGCATCTCGTCAATTAAATTCCCGGTGCTAATGAATGGGGTCGCGGAGGATTTTTTTTTAATCTCTAGGGGGATTCGTCAAGGGGATCCTCTTTAGCCATTCTTTGCATATTGGTGATGGAGGCTTTCACATGGATGATTGGATGTATAGCCGAGGCAGGGTGTATTAGTGGATTCGGTATTGGTGGTGAGAGCACACCATCATTGAGAGTTTCTCATCGACTATTTGCAGGTGAGATGATGATTACTTGGAACACAGTAGAGGGATAGATAAGATCGCTGAGGTTGTTGTTGTTGTGATTTAAGGCGGTATCAAGGTTTAATATATATATGGGGAAACTCAAGATGATTGTGGTTAGGGGAGTGGAGAATGTGGGTCATTTGACAGTTGTGTTAAAATGTAGGGTTGTTGTATTTCCCTCTACGTACTTTGGACTTCTATTAGGCGATAAGTTCAATTATAGAGACATTTGGGAAACAATTATCGAGAGGGTGATGAGGAGGTAGGTAGGGTGGAAGAATTGTTTTCTCCTAAATGGTGGAGACTAACATTGATCAAAAGTGTGTTGTGGAGTCTTCAACCTTATTTCTTATGAGTATTACCTATTTCAGGCTCTGTGCACGAGCTTTTGAACAATATGATGAGGGACTTCTTATAGAGGGTCACTTAGGAGAGTTTTAAGTGCTTAGTGAGTTAGGAGGAGATGTGAAAGACGCTTAAGGAAGGTAGATCTGGAGTGAAGAGATTATGATCAGTTCAATAAAGCCTTATTAGCTAAATGGTTGTGGAGGCTTAATAGAGAGGAAGAAAGGCTTGGGAGGAAACTGGTGTCGGATAGCATATGAGAAATGCATCTGCAAGGTTATAGATCTGGGGATGCGGTTACGTATATAATGAGTAATATATATGTATGATTATATGATATAGTGTAAGTATTTATTTATAGCACGAGCGTAGCTATGTTGTGATTATTTATTTATAGCAAGTGTGTCGTTACAATATTATTAATGAACATATACCTAGAGAAGATAGTTATACTTAGCTAATAGAGGGTATTAGCGGGATTGGGCTTAGATAGTATGTCCTAGCTAGATCGGCAATTAATTATGATAATAAATGAACATGTTAGGTACGAGCTAAAGTTGAGAGGTGAGGTCTATCTCAAGTGAGTTCGACTTTAATCGATTAAAAAAAAATTCTACTTGAAAAATATTTTCTACTCTACGAGCTTTGACCCACAGGCTTCTGTTTTTCCTCTTTTTTCTTTTATTAACATGAGTGTGCAACAGCAATAGCTGGACCATACAGATAAAATCATTTTTCCCGTCCAGTAGCTGTGGACGCTACATCTTTGTTTAGACATCTCATTCTCTTTTATCTAGATAGGATCTATCAATTCAGTTTGAGTTCTTGGCATGTAGCTCGTAGATTGATACGCTTTTATATTAGTGTATGACATTTATATTTTAGTACTCAATTTATTTATTCAGTCACTGTGGATGTTTTATTTGGCGACCGATGGTTTATCCGATTCACTCTTTTTACTTATTGATGCATTAGTATTATTAATTCATTTTCAATTGTATGATTTTATTCGTATTATTTATAGTATATTATATTGTGATTATGACAATGATGCTGAGATTGAACCTTATTGAGATTCTTATTTTATTTTAGTAGAGAATTGGGCACCCGGTATTCGAATAGACGGGTTGTCATAACCCCTTTCTTGAATCCTTTTCTTGTAATCTTGAGGAATGTTCGATGTCGAATTTTAACCAATGTTTAATTTTTTTCCATTCCCATTTCTCTGTCCTTTACTTTGTTTCTTTCGTATTCTTCGCTCTCATAACCTGTAGCTCTTTTGAGCAAGCTTTCTCTTCTCAAGCGCTCTTCCGTAGCTAATAATATAGGGTCCTTAGTCATAACATTCTTTTCAATCATTGTCAAATAAGATGTTTTACAAAGAATATCCATTTCAAGATACCAAAATCCTTTACAATCACTCATTTTTTTCCTCAACTTTTTTCAACACATTGCACGAAAGGTTTTGAGTTTGCACCTTACTTTTACTGCAACACCACTTCCTTTAGACAATTTTTGAGCTTCCACCCTATTTTACACCCCATTATTTGAGGTTGCACCCTACATTTCAAGGGTAAGATGGTCTTATAAAAAGTTTTATGGGGTGAAAACTAAAAAAGAGGAAAAACATTGGGTTCAAACTCAAAAATCTAAAAAGTGACAATGGCGCCATTACTAGCGTCAATATAAAATTAAAGAGCAACATTTTTTACATTTAAATTTTTTTCCACTAATACATTCCTTGAATACATATTTTAGGGTGACTAAATACTAGATGCTTATCCGGCACTGGGAAAATTTTAGTAGTTAAAAGATTAAAAAATAAATCAACTAAGGATGCAGGATTAAGTACGTTAAGTGATATGGAATTATTTTCTAATATAAAAGAGTAATGTCCCTAGTTTAGAGTATACTAAGAAGGGCACTTAAATATCGTCCAACGTCGAATTCTTTTAATGACTTATCAAGAATCCTATCAAATTCAAATTCTTTTGCGGACCATATTAAATAAGACACTTATATTTAATTAAATAATTAATTCCAAATCATCTTGATTTCAAAATTAAATTACTATAAATATTTTCAGCAAAACAATCAAAACATTAGACGAAAATACTTGATAACTAATATTAGCTTTTTAATTTTTACCAAGAAATCCTTCAAAATTTTCAAATTGGCTAATCTTCAAGGGAAAAAAACGTTGCACTATATAATAAAGACCCTCCTAAGCGTCAGAAAAGGATATTTGCAAGTGCATAATTCCTAAAATACTAGGCTTTTACGTATAACCAGATCATGCATCCAAATTCAAAAAGGACCAAAATGAATTGAACTCAATTCATAATAAACTCAAATATTCACAAAGGTGCGAGTATTCTTACTCTACATTACGTGTGATAATTTAAACTTTTGGATTCATTAATCTACCATTACCATATATTTTTAATGATGTTTTGTAGAGTACGTTAGACACCAACTTCTTTAAGATCAGTTTTTATTTTTTCCATGACCTATTGGTCTTTTGAACAGGGTTTCTCTTCTCAAGCGCTCTTCCCTAGCTGATAATATAGGGTCCCTAGTCATAACCTCTTTTTCAATCATTGTCAAATCAAATGTTTTACGAAGAATCCCCATTTCAAGATACCAAATCCTTTACAATCACTCTTTTTTTACTCAACTTTTTTCAACACATTGCACACAAATTTTAGAGTTTGCATATTACTTTTACTGTAACACCACTTCCATATGACAATTTTTTAGCTACCACCCTAGTTTACACCCCGTTATTTGAGCTAGCAGCCTACATTTCAAGGGTAAGATGGTCTTATAAAAAGTTTTATGGGGTGAAAACTAAAAAAGAGGAAAAATATTGGGTGCAAACACATAAATCTAAAAAATGGCAATGGCACCATTACTAGCGTCAATATAAAATTAAAGAGTAACTTTTTTGACATTTAAATTTTTGCCACTAATACATTCCTAAAAATACATATTTTTGGGTGGCTAAATATAAGATACTTATCGGGCACAGGGAAAATTTTTAGTAGCTAAAAAATTAAAAAATAAATCAATTAAGGGTGCAGGATTAAGTGCGTTAAGTGATGTTGAATTATTTTCTAAAATAAAAGAGTAATATCCATAGTTTAGAGTATACTAAGAAGGACACTTAAATATCGTCCGGCTTCGAATTCTTTTAATGACTTATCAAGAATCGTATCAAATTCTTATGTGGACCATATTAAATAAGACACCTATATTTAATTAAATAATTAATTCCATATATTTTGAATGTTTTGCTGCAAATATTTATAATAATTTAATTTTGAAATCAAGACACCTATATTGTTTCGTTTATACCATATATTTTTAATGATATATAGTAGAGTACGCACTCTGACCTATCAATTGTAAGACACCAACTTCCCTAAGATCACTTTTTATCTTTTTCATTTCAAACATCAAACTGATCTCAACAACACATTGCATGAGCTTGGAAATTATAACCTCAAGTATTCTCAACCATAAATTTCTCACTCATTTGTAAACTAGTATTTTCATAATCAACCCATTTCACCATTCACATGTCTATGTACCACACGGAGAGCGTCAAATATCGCTAGTCCATCAAGCAAACCATTCACAACAACTAAAGCTAATATTAATAAAAATAAAGAAAGAATGCACAAATATTAAAATGCTAATAACTTTTCCAAAAAAATCTGAATAAAAATAATAAAATAATCTAAACGCTCACGGCGGTGAGGCAAATATTACCCCCAACCAAAGAGAGCCTAAGTAGAAAAGAAAATTATCCAAATCTTCGTCATCTACTTGGTTTGAATCTTGGTCGGACACAGGAGCAGCACTTGTGGATGCGGTACTCGTACTCGCGCCGCTCCCATTACCACTAGGACCACCATTATCAAACCCTCTTACTTGCGGCGGAACCTGAACGAGAACAAAATGCAATTGACCACCAACTCGGTACGACCACAGTTGCACCACCATGCCCTCCTCCAAACCATTTGCGGTTCTAATGGTATGCCACGTTTTGTTCAACGCGTACGAGGAGCTAACTTTTTCTTCATTTTTTTGCATCTCCCACTTTTTCAGCGTTATTGTACTATCCTCGTTATGCTCCAAGTTGATCAACAAGGGCACCTCCATACCTTCGAGCCTGCACTTGCTCTTCTTCCTCTTTAACGCTTCCTCCTCCTCATCCCTTAAAAAAATATTATCCGTATCATTTGACGGAATTAACATTCTCTTCTCAATGGTAGCTCTTCTTCCTCTTGGAATCTACTGCAGGTCTTTTGAGTAGACTTTCTCTTCTCAATGGTATCTCTTCCTCTCGTGGGATTACGGCTCTTCGAGGTATTGGACTTCTAGGTTTCCTTACGATTTTCGTATCAAAGGTACTACAAATATTCTTCTCTCCCATGTTGAGATAGGAGACACAAAAAAAATGGTTGGACGAAGTGAAAGTGGAAATGGACATGGGGGGTTATATATAGGTCTATGCGCTATGGTTGTTAAAGTAGGATTAGGAATCATATTCCTAAGTGGAAGATTTTGAGTGTTACATGTATTATAGGACTTTCTGTGATATAGAATAGGCATTGTTTAGGAAGTGAGAGAACTCATATTCCTTATTTCGTGGGATTTACGAACTCGTAGAATTAGAATAGGATAATGTCTTTAAGGAGTTATCATATCCTCGCTAGGTTAGAATATATCGGTCCCTCGTCATAACATTCTTCTCAATCATTGTCAAATCAAATGTTTTACAAAGAACCTCCATTTCAAGATACCAAATCCTTTACAAAAAACCATTTTTGTTACCCGGTATGATATTGTTGTATCTTGCTTTATTTTTTTATGTTTTGACGGGACTCATAAAAGTAAAGACAAAACAAGGTACAATACTTTGAAGATGGAATAACAAAAGGGTAGCCCTAATATTATCCAAAAAGAAAATGTGTTTTTCTTTGTTCATTTCGTTTAACACACTTTAATATTTTATAAAAAAAAATTGAACATTATTTTTTATTAAATAAAAAATTGTATCAATGATTTTGTTCTAACTTTTTTATAAAACAATTTTTTATAATCTTCTTAAGGACTCGTTTTAGAAATAAAATTATTTTCTTAAAATAAATCAATGTTCTAAAAAACGCGCCTAGTCGCGAGACTTTTTAGATACGCCAAATTTTGGTTCTAAGTGTGTATTAAGGCGTGGTCAACATTTTTTGGGGTAATGCGTGAAAAAGCTTTGGTTTTTTGGGGATAAAGTAGGATTAGGAATCCAGTTTGAGTGTTACATGTATTATAGGACTTTCCGTGATATAGCGAACGCATTTTTTACGAAGTGAGAGAACCCATATATTCCTTATTTCGTGCGATTTATTAAGTCATAGAATTAGGATAGGATATTGTTTTAAGGGTCCGTTTTATTTGGGGTGAAATATTTTTTAATGCATTAAAAACTAATTCACCTAGGTAAAATATGTATTTGGTTGGCCATTTAACATGGTGAAATAAAATGAACATGGTGAAAACTGATGTGAAACTTTTACCATTTTAAATCATGGATAAAGTGAATATTTTAACAGGTGAAAATAATATAATTTATTTTATTACCAGATTAATATTTCTTATTTTCACTTACAACTATCACACATTCATTTCTCCTTCTCAATTAACACGATCATTAAATATGCATTTTTTTAAACAAATTAAAAAAAATCAATATCATTTTTTATTTAAAAAAATAAAACAAAATTTTAAAAAATAAAAAAAAAACGAAAAAAATGATTAAAAATGTTGAAAATAAATAAAAGATGGAATAGTTATTCCTACATGCTCTATGTCATCCTCCACACCCTTTTCAATATCTAAACTAAAAGACCCTCTATGCATATATGATTTGAACAAATATAATCTTTTGTCCAAAAATCTATTATTTTAAAAAAACATAATGTTATGACAAAAATAAAGACATAATATTTTGAAAATAAAAATCCTAATATTCTAGAAAATTTAAATTTTACTATTATGAAAATATAAAAATTATTAAAGTTATTTTTTCATTTAAAAAACATTATGTTATTTATAAAAAAACTTATTAGTTTTTTTTATTTAAATGGACGTTGATAAAAAACTGTTTCGTTATTTATTTAAAAAATGGACATTCTTTTTACCATTTCTAGTTAATTGTTGCTTTTATTTATTTAAAAAATTGTGTCGTTAAAAATTATTTCTTTTGCTATTTTAAAAATAATCTTTTTATTATGGAAAAAAATGGTCTACGTCAGCGGTATGTAATGGCAGTCTGACCACCTATGCATACCGTTGGGGCAGACCAACACATTAAATATTGAGTTGTTTAAGTGTTGTTTTATTTACTGTTACTTCATCTTGTGTTGAATCGTTTGATTTCATTTTCATATAAGTTTCAGTGTTGTTTGATTTAAATGGATTTCTTTATAAACTTAGGGTTTCCAAGGCATACCATCACATTGTTTCATTATTGTTATTGTATAGTCATTTGACTTTATTTGATTCTTTTGGATTTTGATGTTTTCAGGCTACTGTGTTGTTCGAGTGTTAAACATGGGTATGTAGAATACTCTATTTTTCCCAAATCCATCCTTCTTTGTCTCACATTTCTTCATTTTACATGTACTCTCTCTCTCTCTCTCTCTCTCTTTACAATTGGGGTCAATTCGATTTTTATATCTTCTGTTGGGGTCGATTGGGCGTTTGATTTTGGTGGTTTTATTTTGTACTTGGGGTCGATTGGGGGTTTGATTTGTGGGGTTTGGTTTCGTAGTTGGGTTTGGTTTAGATCGTGTGTTTTTTTTGAGTTAACCTCCATTTTCTCTGTTTGAAAGAGAGTTTTTTTCAATGTATATGAGAGTTTTTATATGTCGTTTCTATTAGATCATGCATTCATAATTTATTTTTTATAATTATGTAGTTCATTTCTACTATTACTTATATTGGGTTTTTTATTATGTTCCGAGGAGTTTGATTTCGTAGTCATTGGTATTAAGAAAAATCCATATCATACACGCCTTTAGGCCTGAAAATTATGTTGTTCTATGTTATATTACAATTAATATTACATGCATACAAAAAACACAATTCGTGGTCTTAGAATCTGCTACGAGTGTCAACGATTTTAAAATCTGCTACAAGTGTCATGGTCTTAGAATTGTTAAATTTCAATATCAAAACAACTGTTGTACCATATTGACATTTGTTCTTTGTTTGTCTAAGTAGGAGGGATGATTTGGGGGTGTTCTTATAAGGTGTTCTCTACCTCTCTGTTTGATCTCTTTTTCATATATGTTTTTGTTGGGTTTTAAGAGGATTTCAATCCGTAATAGCTTTTTGAGGTTTCAGATATGAGTTTCAATTCTATTAATATATTTTCTATGTATAACTTTTAAACAATAAAAGTTACTTTCTTGGAGTTTTTTTTGTCTCTACTCTTTATTTAATTTTTCTTTTGTTTCAACTTTGTTGTTTTTTGGTTTGATATTTATAGGGAGTTGTTGATGAAAGCTATAGGAGTTCATGGTATGCGAACCGATTTGATTCATTAGTTATTTTCATGGCTGTTATTTTTTATGAAGTTAAGGAAGATGGTTGTTCTTTTACATTTTATTCGATTATAGGGATTTAGTTGGTATTTACCACATTCATGACATCTACTGTGCATCTAATAAGGTGTGTTGGCATGTCTTAGGCACTATGCATGGATTTTTTCTCGACATAATGTATGGGCATGTCTTAGGCAACAACGTGAGTGTGCCAATGCTTAGCTCTTCTTAATTTATAAACTACTATTTTATTTTTGTTCCAGTTTGGTTATTAATGTTTATTATGCTTATTGATTAGTTCTTCGGCGTGTATAAACTACAAGTCTATAAATGAGTCTACTGTTTCGTGCATGCGACTACATTTCTAGAAGAGCAAGAGAAGCTGGAAATTTTCTTGGAAATAGCTAAGAGAAAATGCAATGATATGGGAATAATAGTTTTATTTATTTTTGTTTGGTTTTTAAGAGAACTGAAAGTGTTTATTTATTAAGGCAACTGAAATACCTTCTTCTTGATTACCTACTCGATCATGATTGTAACACCTTCTTCCATCAAATGCAAAGCCGATTTCACAGGTTACTACCCTCCCCTTTAGTATTTCCTTATCCACACACCTCACCACTGTCCCTGCCACTACATACAATGATACCAATTCCTTATGCCTCATTTACTATCTATTCCATTGTAGAGATGATTTGGAATTTCCAAAGATTGAACTCAAGTTTTAGCATTTTACGGTTGAAACTTTTGTCCATGTTGGAAGTAGAGCATTGTTCACTATTCCTAATTTCATCTTCAATATGATGGAGGTAAGCACTGTTTTGCACAAATGTTCCTATTATATTATTGATGCTCCCTTAATTCCACATCTTTCTAAATCTCATCAAGGCTCTCTTAAAGAAGTTGAGGCTATACCAAGGTGACCGAAAAAAGTTGACAATTCTGGATGATATTTGTGGGATAATTATACCTTCCAGGTACACTACTTGATTGTTGATAAAAGAATGATTGATTTAAAATAGAAGTGAAGGTGTAGAATATGTTCTCCCTTTCTTTATTTCCTTTTCAGTCAAATGGCTTCTCAACCACCATATTGATTTCTCATTTAATTGTTTAATTGTTAAAGTAAAGAAGTCTGAATGGCGCTGTAATACCCTGTATTTTTATGGCTTTTAAAATTGGGGATTTATTGAATTTAATTGAGATATTAATTTAATATTAATCCGGCATTTTATTTTAAATATTTACTAGTGTGAGGAGAGTTAGTAATTATTGGAAATTTGTTGAATATTACTAGATGAGTAAATTAATATATGATATTGATTTTATTAAAATTGTCACGAGTGAATAAAATGGAAATTATGAAAATTTAATTCGGGCGCGCCTGTATCGTGTCAAGACTAAATTATTATTATTAAAGTGAATAAATTATAAGTGGTCCGTATAGTCATTTTGAGTGCGCTAAAGTGTCCGGAAGGGTCGAGATAGTAAGAAAAGTGTACCCGGGGGTTTCGTTTGGGTCTCGGGGCGTTTTTAGGCCTAATTGACATCCTAGGAGGGTATTTTAGACATTTTGTATTTTTGGGAAATTAAACCCACGAATTTTCTTAGTATTTATTAACCATTTAGAGTTGTCTCTTGGGGTTAAGAAACACAAATCCTAAGCCAACCATTAAAGAAGAAGGTGAAGTGATTAGAGAAGAAGGTAAAGAGATTTGAGAAGAAGGTGAAGAGTCTTCAAGCAATCCAAGGCCTAGAACTCACCCGATTTCATCGCCACCAACACCAAAACATAGATCGCACGACGAGGAATGCAACCATATATTTTTCATCAACAAATCAGACCCTTGAATCTGAGGCAAGTATCTATCTTGCTAAATTCCAAGTTAATATACCTTCCATGTTAGTCTAGGAATGAAAATCATATGTTTTAATGGAAAAATTATATATTTTGGAGGAGAATTTATATATGTTGTAGGGAGAACCCATGTAGTCTAAAATCTTGATCATATGTAGAGGATTACCCATGAATTTATTATGATATTTGGGAAGAAAATCTTGAGTAAAATAGAGGGTGGTGATTATTCATGCAAAATTTGGTTTTATAAAGAGATTTGAGATTAAACCCTTTTTTGATTGATTTGTTGAGGATTTATTGATGTCGTTACGTTAGAACTTGTTTATGTACCTTGCTTATACACTTGGATAACTTTGATGGGAGTTTGGGATGAAATTATAGAGGTTTGGAGGGGTTAGAACGATTGAACCCGTAGGTTAAAATTTACAGTAAACTGGGCAAGAACTGCTTGATCGATCGATCGACCCTTCCTTGAAAACTGCATATTTTTCTCCTTTTTGTTTAATCCGGTTAAGATATGTAGGGACCCTTGATTAATATTTATGGAGTATAATGGGTTATGAAAAGGACCAGTAGGGTCTAAGTAGACTTCGTTGAGTAAAATTAATATGAGATAAAATTTTTGGTTAACGGGTAATTATTCATACATTGGAAATTATGCATACGTTTACTAAAAGATTGAGACTCGTGAAAGATTTAGACTAGAAGGTAAGTGAGGGTATACCTACTGAAATTTATACTTAGTGATAATGAATACTTCGAGAGATGAGAAGTAAGAACGAAGTAAATAATAAATGAAAATAAAAGAGACGAATCTGTTATGAGAAATAATTGAGTAAAATTTATTTTGAGAATGGATAATAATAATTATGGGTCGTGGGCGAACCTAATTTGGAAAATATGAATATTTATATGTATCACTTTGTGAATCTGCATATATTATGTATCTGTTTATGACATACCTAGCTTACTTACTATCGACGGGAGGTTTGCGCGTGAGGGTAGTCATATCCTGATGAATCCATGGGATTTTCGATTTGTCACTCGAGAACATAGGACTATGAAAGACTTATCGGTAAGTTGATAAGTCCGCTGACTATGGGAACGTAGGTATGTGCGTGACCTGTGGGTATGAGAACTATGTTCGTCTCCAATTTTTATGTTGATATTGGTGGTTCGAGGAATCTTTACCGAACCTATAGTCCCCTATACAACGACTTGATGTATTAGGACAAGATAGCAGAGTAATGTAGAACCGCAGTTGTGTCTCGAGGTGCAGTATAGTATATATATATATATATATATATATATATATATATATATATATATATATATATATATATATATATATATATATATATATATATAATAAAGTAGAAAACTTATGTATGTCATAAGATAGAACTATGATGTCACAAAATGTATTTTTCTTACACTACCTGATTTGCCCTTAAAATGTTTGATTCCCCCTCTTTTTAGACACACTAATTTATTTCCCACTTCCTTCAAAATTCAAAAATAAGGGCAAAATTGTATTTCCAACATTCTTGCCTTTACGCTCAACTATCTAAACCTAGCCATATCATTTTCCCCCCACTTTACTCCTTCTCTCCCCTCTCCTGTTATTGTCTCTTCTCTTTACAACTATTTTTTTTACTATTCGTCTTCTTATATCTCGCCGGTACTCATTCTCATTTCTTTTTTTTTTGTGATAGTTACTTTTATTAGGTTACTTGATATTTAATGATTTTTTTTCTTCTGATTTGTGTTCCGAAGAAAAGAAATAAAGAGGTATTTTTGTGATTTTGTACTGGATATATATTTTTTTTCAGCTGTTGCAGATCGGCTATAATGAATGTTAAATATGACTTGATTTTATATTTGAAGGTGCTCTAAAAACTGAGGAATTTGGGGAAAACTCCAGCTTTGTTGGTAATGGGAGAGATGGAGACGAGGATAGAGAAAATGAGGGACCCATTGGATTTCCAAATTAAACTGACCGGCTCCAGAAAATGTATGCCTCCGACCAGTGTTATGACCTGTTTAATCTTGATCATGGTTGGCACAAGATTATCAGAAACCCCAACATGTATTCTATCCTCATTGGTCTCATTTGGGCTTTGATAGCTTTCAGGTAAGACAATAAGAAATTTAATTAATTGAATATGTCAAGAAACACTATTTATCCGGGTATTTATTGAACCATGATTTTAGTTTGAATCTTCTATTTTACCTACATCTTCTTTCCCAAATTTGTTCCAAATGTTAGTTGTCTCCACCTCTATTTCTATTCAAGGATTCAAAATCAACTGTGATTCAAGTTATTTTGGGGTTTATTCTATATAATGGATTTTTTTTATCTGAGAATAATTTGGTACAAATTCTAGCATAAACTGCAAATGAGGTCTCAGTTGATTTCAAAAGTTGACGAAATTGTTGGTATGGGTTATTTCCAAAAGCCCCACATCTCAAGACTAGGTTCGTTTTAGGTTTTTTTTTAATTTTAAATTGAAACCAATTGTTATGATTTATACTATTTCTAATATAGACAAAAAATTTTTAATTCTGTGGACATTTATACCCTCCCCACTGTCCATTGTGTTGCCATCTACTTGGAAGAAATTGAATTTTGAACGGCAAAGTTTATTAATGAAGAAATGTGGGTGATAAAGTAAGTTCTGTAAGGAAAAGTCTTCTTTTCCTATTTCTTATTGTTTTTCTTTGAACGTTTGTGATAAGACAACACATTAAGTGAGCATTGGAATTCAAGGTTGTGATTGAGGAAATGGATACTTCAGGAGGGAAAGTGAAAGGACAAGGAACTGGGACTGTTCTTCTGGTGGACAGTGGATAATACATATGAATAATAGGTGAGCTGCAAGGTTGTAAGGAATTAGCTTTTTCTTAGTTTCACCCCAGTTGTTTAACAAAATCCCCATTTATTTTTCTTAGTTGCACACATATTGAATAATTAAAGTAGTTATGTTCTTTGCTTTATCAAGCACATCTAATACTTTTTAGCAATTTTCTTTCTTTTTCAGGCACCTGTTACACAATATTTCTGCTGGAATCACATTTTTTTTGTCGTGATTTGTTATAGTGTTCAAATTTGATTTGTTTCGCACCGTAATATATCTAATCATGTCCATACATATAAAGGTATGCTCTATTATGTTTCTCTTATAGTTCATTTGTTATTGGGTCTTTAATTTTTAGGATTTGTTGTGGAGACTGTTAATGTCAGAGCTGTATTTGAAGATCAAGTAACTGAGAGTGAAGTCCCGTGTTGTGGGTGGAGATTGGACCTTCTGTTTAATAGAGAGTGAAGGCCCGTGTTGTGGGTAGAGATTGCACCTTCTGTGCTTTTTTGTACTAGGTAAAAAAACCTTGGTTTTCGAGTTATGGTTCAGTTTATAATTGATTAAGGGAATTTATTTTGCCTTTTTCTCACATTAATATGGATATAAGGTTTTGTCCCACATAATTTACTAACATAAAAGTATTTTGAAAGTATTTCTCACATTATTGTATGTTGCTATTTTTGTTAATTTTGTCATTTTTTCATTATAGAGAAAACAAAGGCAAGCTTTATCCCATAATGGCTCAACAGATGGGGTATAACCGAAGATTTCATATCTGGGTCTAAATTACTCCCTTTTGTTTTGAACCAATTTTTTTATCTTCATTAACTAATTTTTGTTTGAAATCAATCAGTTAGTGATTATAAACCATACAACTAAAATGTATAAAACAGTTTGGCACATTCTTGACATTGAGTTTGGTAAGTTGCTCTGTTGCTATACTAACATGTAAGTTGCTAAGAGTGGACAAAAATTAAACTTATTTAGATATTTGTAGGTTGTAGGCTGCCAGAACATGTAGTGTAACAATGATTCCCAGTGACTATTATTTCTCCAACTGTTTGAACAATATATATATTGTGTGCAGGTTTGATTGAGGTTCAGCAATGTCAATGGAGAAATGTCAAGTCGACCCAAAAATCTCACTTAGAAATTCGGCTCCGATGAAATCTGGTGTGAAATGAAGTCGACCCACATGTTTTTTTAGGTTCGTTTTCAGCCTTCTTAAACTCGAGTCGTTTACAACCTTTTTGGTTGTATATGATGGTTAAGCTGGAAATTTCAAATATTTAAAAAGTTAGATATATGTAACATAAAGAATACTTGCATTTGAATTTGAGTGCATTCGGATAAAAAATGGACCTCTTAAACCATTGGAAATTAATTTTAAAGGAAAAGATGATAGTGAACCAAACACCAAGAATCCATTCTTCATCTGGTATTACATTGATGAGGAAATCGCAGTTGCTCGAGGCAAAAGTGGGGGGACTTCTTTTTGGCACCGATGTTGACATGTCATCACATAATTATTTTTTTCCCAAAGGTAACGTAGTATACTCATATGACGATCCTCCTTAATTAAGATTGGCTATACCTTATAAAAAGATCAAGAACACATGAAATGTATGTTCTGTACAAATGAAACTTTTTCTTAAGCAATATCCATTTATTTTGAGTTTAAGTTATCTTTATATTACTTTTATATCATAAGCGGCTCCAGTTTTGAATCTCCATTTGTTACATATTGAAACTGATTGACATTCAAATCATGGGTTGGTTGTGTATTCGAATGGTGAAATAGATGAGGATATGAAGCCTTCTTTATAGCATATAAAATTTGGTATATGAACAATGTGGTTTTGCAGATTACATGTTCAGTTCAAACACTATGAAAAGAGACAATTCTTCCAAAGTTAGTATTTTTAATACTCCCACTGTTATTATTTACATCTTCGGTTCAAAGTCTAGGAATGTTGAAAGTTTTCTTCATAATAGCACTGTTATAAACAAAACTTTTCTAAACTGATTTGGTGAGAAGAGAGCAGCTGGCAGTTTTTAATACTCCAGAAGATTTTTCTTTCATTTTTTAACTACTGTGCAGTTGCAGGTATAAATATAATTGTATAAATCTAAAATATAATACAAGAATAATATTTTGTAAGTGACACTGTGTTTTTTATTTACCCCTCATTCAAATCGAAGGGGCACTTCATGTTTGTTTTTGGCGTTGAAATGTAATGCATTGCTTTCTTAGTCCAATATAAGAGCTGTATAATTCGTTTTGAAGTTTTTTAATTTTTTAGTTTTGGGTGAATTGACAGGGAATATGGTTGGATTGACAAGGAATATGGTTCGGGGTGAATTGACTGATCAACTGCGATTTTGCCACGGTTAGTATTTTCTTCAATTATATAATTAACTTATTTATTCCGGCATGAATGTATGAAATTGTTTTGGCGATAGATGAGAATGCAGATATATGGGTTTATCTGAACTGCCTCAGCAGGAGCACGTACTCTATATTGGCAATTTATGTTTGCATGTCTTGGATAAAGCCTATGGTTGGCAGACTATCTTTTGGAGTGGCTATGAGCCAAGGAGAACTTCTTGCTGGTGGAGAAAAAGGCATGGATATACCATGCTAGGTGTACGTATTAAGATACATCAACCACTAAGTGGATGTGGGGGTCACGGGGAGGATGTAAGGCACCGAGTTAATGAAGCAGTTCAATCTCTCCATAAAATTGACAAGATGTATGCTTCTTATACCGGTCAATCAATTGAGAAAGTGAAAAAGTACACTGAGAGGGATCACTAACTGCACAATCATCCATCCGAAAATATATAGAATATCTTGCTTGGAAAATCTGAAGCAAGACATATCTGGAGGGGTGGAGTTTCTTAGCTTTGAGTTTCTTACAAAAGTGCACTCTGAACATTGAGTAGTCAACTCTAAACAGGTCAGTTTCTTACAGAAGTAAGTGCACTCCGCACATTGAGCAGTCAACTTTTCCCGACATGTTTTTTTTGCTTTTTTGTTCACATGGAATTTTTGCAACATCAAATGCTATTTTGAAGACCTCAATTTATTTCAATCCTTTTATTTAAATATATATATATATATATATATATATATATATATATATATATATCTGTGATTTATCTTATAATAATTTGTGTATGTGTGTTATATGGGTATTGATTATAATTGGATGGCTAGGCGTGGGCTAAAAATAAACACGATGACCAAGTATTATTCTAATACTTTCGTTAGTTTATATATGTTGAATTTTTCCTTTGTGCAAACATTTAAATTAGTTGTATTTTCGACACTACTCTCAATCAAAAAATTAAATATGTCGCGCGAAATTTATGTATTTGTTTTCCTTTTTACAAGTATGCATCTGTGGAACTCGAGATGAGAGGTGAAAAAGTTATGTGAATAGAAAGTGAATAATGAGTGGGTTGCACAGTTCACGAGGCAAGGGTTTAATTCAAATCATTTCAACGATGTTTGGAATATCACAGAGCGTATGTGGGGGCTGCACCATCTTCCTAGCTCCAGAGACAAGTAAGTTAACACAATTGAGGTCTTCAAAATTCAATGGCACGAAACCAGTTTAGTAGCCTCAAATTGTTCTTTGTAGTCCATCCAGCGTTGCAGTCACTATTCCAGCATCATGTGAATCGAAAGCTGCTACAACGGACATTATATGTAGTCCATCCAACATTGTAATCACTATTCCAGCATCATGTGAATCGAAAGCTGCTACAATGAACATTATTAATCAACAAAGGGTGCTACTTTGAACATTTTAGGACTTAATGATGCAGCGAACGAAACTCATTGAGTGTATCTGCATTCCATATGATGGAAATTGTTTTTGTATGTCCTAAGTTTTTGTTTATTTTCTTTATAGTGCTGGTCATATAGTTCAATATGACAAAATGGAAGTATTACTTTTAACTTACAACTAGATGATAATCCCAATGAGGTTCTGTAATTGACAATCATTATATTGAAACAACGAATAACGGTTTGCGATTTACACATATTAGGGGTTTATTACATAGTTTATATGTGTTTCTATGGTCTGTCCATAATAATAAAAACTATTTTTATTTACTTTGTTGTTTTTAATTTTTTAACAGAAAAAATAGTGACAATTCCATTTTTTTTTATTTTTCAGTTTACTTATTAAAAAAATTAGATATTTTTAATAGAAAAATGATAAAACATTTATAAAACTATTTTTAACCATTTTGTAAAAGATTTACATGAATGTTTAAAAAACATTATCTTTGGTTTGTTTTCGGAATTAAAAATCATTACAAACTTTAGAAATTTTGTTGGGGAACGAAATTTTCACCATTTTGCAATTATGTACTTTGAAATTTTTGGAATTTTCGTCATGCCTTCAGGCACGAGCATATATTAAAAAGTTGCTCATGTGTTCCGAACTTGAGATCAATTGTAGCTTTAGTGAGGGAACTTGCCATTGTACTAAGGCACGCATGTATGCATTTCAAAACTATAAGCGTGCCTTAAGGCACGGGCATACCCTAGTATATATATATATATATATATATTTATATTTATATACATGTGATGATATCTACTATGTGGCTAAAGTAGAAATGTAAGAGAGTTATGTATGAAAACACTTAGTTGAATTGAATTAATTAGGGACATATCCATGTTGAATCTAAATGGATATATATATATATATATATATATATATATATGTTTATAACATCATTATATGTATTACAAGGTTAATACATGGGAATAATTTGGGCTACAAATAATGGATAGATGTGGTTAATCTAGTTAGCATGGGAACTATAACTAGGATGTCCTAGAGGCACTAGATGAGAGGTGAAGATTCTCAAGAGAGTGTCACATACTAACATGGTTGTGATATTAGGCGGTAAGCATTTTAAATACTTACTAAACAATTTTTAAAACTGTTTTACACTCGGGCTCTGACCCGTTTTCTATCATTTTTTTCTTTCTTGTATATATACGTATGTATTATAGGTGTCCAGCCACAGGGATGTCATGCTTAGGTTCTATGGATTGGACGTGCTACAGCTTATGTGAGAGTTACTGGCCCATACTTTAGACGACGTCGTCACTGAATCAGTTCCTACTTTAGATCTTCATAGTTAGGGCATATGTCGCCCGATTTCCTATTATAGTTGGATTTGTCAGAGATTTAGGATATTTCCAGTATTCGGTTCTCCTTGGGATTTAACTATTGTCAGGATGATTTTATTTATGGTTGTTATACTTTGTTTGGATTATATAGATGGTTTAATTCTTTAAAATAAGGTGTTGTATAATGTTTTTGGAATATAGGATGCTCTGATTGGTTTGATTTCTACCAAGATAATAAAAATGCAATGTTCATTCAACTTTTATCTTCTGTATATGACTATAAATGCAGCGTTGATCCGTGTTCGACCGTGAGTTGAAGGTATGTATATGCTTAAATATTGAGGCTGTATAAGAAGTGTAAGGGTTGTATTGAGTTTGAATATTATTATTTGTAAATGCATATGAATCAAATTAAAAAAAAAAGACATGAGCTCAGGGACAATGTGAAGTTAGATCCACAAATTAATTCACATTGAAGTTAAGATCTTCACCAGAGTAAATACAATGATTAACGAAGGAGACAATGTGAGGTTAATATCTGCAAATTTCTATCTAAATATTATTGCCTTTTCAAAATTAACTGTCATTTTTTGTTTTATTTCTCACCAACATCTAATAAGACCTGAGCTCGACCTTTTTCCCCGTTTTGTTTTGTTTTGTTTATATTCCCCTCTTTGATTACAGGTAGCACGGACATTTATCATTGATTTGTGGCAGTTCTCTTCATTGTCGCAATCAATTGGAGATGGTTAAATTGGTGGGATTGAAAATTCATAATAGCAGCTAATTCAACTGTTGCGATAATAAGATCAATTGAATATCTATCCACTTTCTTATTTCTTTATTTATTGCTTCTTTATAGATGTTAGGACCTCACTTTCTTCATAAATAGTGAGATATAGAGGAGTGAATACGTACTATTTGAAGAATCTATAGGAGAATTGTGAGTTGAGCAGACGTGAGAGGCAGCTGCCGTCGAAATTCAATTTTGCTTCCACACTATATGAGTCAATTTTAATCAACCCAAAGATCACGTTGAAAAGAACGAAAATTGGCAATTCAAATTTTCATTCGATCATGTGATTGTTGTGATTATTAATAATAACTATAGTTCATATTATAGTGGTTAGAGTTGGCCATAACCGAAGTAACTATTGGGACACTACATTCCTGTCCTTCAAAACATTCCTAGAGTTGTAATATTAGGAAAGTCCTTCCTTTTCTAAAAAGAAAATAAGGAATATCTAATATTATCTTTTCTGATTTGTTCTTTTTTTTTTTGCTGATGTGGTGTCAAGTGACATCCTCCCTAAACATGCCACAACTTGATCGAGAACAATGAACATCGATAATGCTTTGCGCTTGATATGGTGTTGCGTGCAATTGACATTTTGAGTGTCGAACAGAAAGAACTTATTTGATACTTTACTTCAAAGTGCCTTGAGCGATAATGTGTGAATTGGCATATTTTGTGTAAAAGATGACACATTCCTGCCTCTTTCGATTTAGTTTCTCCTCGATTGGCTCAAATTTTTGGTTTCAATGTAGTGTGGTTGGCTTCAAAATAGGATTTATGATTTAGTGTGTTTTTCTTTGCATAAAAGATTAATCTTATTTAGTTGTTTTTTCTTAGATATTATATTCATCTTTGGTTTTTGTGTGTCAATTTTGCACATTTAACGTTGAAGGCATGAACGCACTCCAACAAAGTGTTCACACATTTGTTGTTTGAGTATTTTTTTTATTTCTCAAATAATGTGGATAGTTGATTCGTATTAAATATTGCATATTTCAGCCCGTTATCCTTATGCATTCTAGCGCTTTTACGGTCCTTAATGCCTATATTTATGCTCATTAACTAGACAACCTTGGATTTGGATATTTACACGTTTTGCAGGGGTTAATTGTGCTTTTGTAGGTATTGGAATGCTAAAAGTGAGGATCCGTTGTATTTCGGAGAAGTTTCGTCGTCGGAAGCTACTTCAAGGGCATTTGAGTCAATTCACATTTATTATCCAGCTCATAGAAATTTAACGAATGCGTGGTTCGTTGAGTTCGCATCGCGTGGCCACAAACGGTGCGTCGTTTGGAGTTCGGATGAAGAAGATATGCCTGTTTCCGTTATTGACTTTTTCTCCCTCTTCATGGAACAAGGATTGTAGAAAACAGAATACCGATCGACCGCGGTTTGGGTTTTTTCCGTGGGAAGGAGACAGTGTACTTATACAAGAAGGATCGGTCGACCGTGCCCCTGTGACCGGTCGACCGGTGATTGCAGATATTTTGTGCTCTTTCCTCTTTCTTTCCTTTTCCCTTTACTTTTTTCCACTAACTATAAATACCCATTTTTGTTGTAATATCAGTTTTTAAGTAGTTATATACGATTTTAGGTTAGTTTAGCTTAGGGTTTGAGGGTTTTGGAGAGTTCTTCTTCAATTGTCCTTGGTTTGACACCCCATTTGGGTTGAATGTTGCACTATTCATCATCCTCTTCCTTAATATAGTTTGTATTTCTTCATTTCTTGCTTTCTAATTAGATTTACATGCTTTCTAATTTAGGTTTACATTCTTTATTTCCTTTCTTTCTAGTGTAGTTTTATCGCATTTCTTTATTGGATTTATTTACCGCGTTTTTAAGGTTGTAAAGTTTTTAAGAGTTTAGAGGGCACGATTTGACAAAGCCCCGCTCAGTGTTTATTCCTTACTTTTTGGGCTGGGCTGCTGGCAGGAGTAAATTGAGCAATTGGGTTTGCCTACAATCAAAGGTGGTATGGGCTTTAAATAAGTAACATATTTGTTTTTTAGCCCTGGGCTGCAGCCTTGTTAGCCCAGGCCCAGATCCGCTCATGTATATACGTATCATCATATTATTACAACATTCACACGCATACCATTGATATATAACAATCCTCTCGAGTAGGCACTCACCGAATGTTCTCTATAATGCTATCAATCAAGGTATACTCATCCACCTAACACCCTGACATGGCTCCCCGAATCAGTGAAACAAAATAAACACAACGGAGGCAGTCATAATTTGCTTCGAGAATGAGATTGAATCATACTCAAGATGTCTCACCCCTAGTTATGGACGCTATGACCAGGGGACAATACTCACCCTCTTCCTCAAGCCAGGGGATTCACCCACATCGCGCAACCTCTAGAGGGGTATGCTTTTACTAAATATCTAGTCACCGATATTTATGAACACACTATATATATATATATATATATATATATACTATCACGCTACTGTATATATACATTAAATTTAACCCCAGCTATACCGTGCTCACAATCCGTAGTGCTAGCCTAAATTATACCCGAGTCTATATTTTGTCTCAAATTTCATTAAATCACGCATTAATTAATTTATTACCTTGGTGTCGCTCAACCAATATACCCGGACTCTCTCAGTTGGCCCAAAAATGTAATATTCAGAATTTATTATTCGAAATTCTCCTTAATAAGCTTAGCACGCTTATTAATCTAAGGTTCTTAAATTACTCAATTTCAACCTTAATTTCCCCTTTGGATTATTTTCTAAATTTCCCCGTTAAAATTTTCACACAAAAAATCAAGACCTCATAACTATAACCATTAAAAGTTCCCAAAAATGAAGAACCCATATCCGAAATCTCAGAAACAGAAACCCAGGTCCAAAACAGGGGAAGGGAAAATAGGCTGCCGGAGACGCCATCTCGTTCGAATGGAACGCCTGTCGTTAGAACGACGTTGATGTCGATTGAACGGAGCCCAGGTCATTCGAACGACCCTAGGTTCTCCCCTCCTCTTTCTTCATCCAAATCTGATCCTCCATAATCAATTTCTAACAACTTTGTACCCATATTTCTTCCCATAATCCCTTCTAATCTTACACCAATTCTAAGATTTTATGGTTCCCATTTTTAATAAAATGCTCCTACAGATCGAAAGTTAAATAATCCAGATTTCGAATCCTTTTCTAGTTCACAAATCTAAATCAATTAAAACCCAATTTAGATATCAAACCAACCCAAAAATCATGTGTTCTTATTACACCTACTATGATATGAATGAAATCTGCAATTAATTTAAAAGAAAGTTTAACCACTTGCATTTAAGGGTTCGTAGGGTTTGAATCTCTTTGGTTTAGATGATGGTTTGATGAAGAATATCCACACTTGTTCATGAGTTTGTCTCCCAAGGTTTCTCTAATTGCTCCTCTTTTGTCCTCTACTTGATTAGGTTTTCTTAATTGAGTTATGACTGTCACACCCTCTCACTTTTAGGATTTATTAAGTCAATTCCATTTTTAGGCTTGTGGGTTTTATTAAAAGAGCCCAAACACCCCTATGTGGGCTTAGTTATGCTTAAAAGTGCCTCGAGACCCATTTACTACCCACGGGTTCTCTTTTTCGACTATTTCGACCCATCCGGACTCAACCATGCACTCAAAATTTCTATCCGAATTATTTTACTAAAATTTAATATTCACTTATTAACTTAGTAAATTATTACTATTCACTTAGTAAATTTAAATCCCGTAAATATTAATCGTTTACTCATCGGAATAATATTTTAATAATATTGATAATAATTAATTCAATTAAATTACGAAACACATGTAATTTAAAATTTATCGAATTACTTAATTTATAATTGCCCAAATATACGAGGTGTTACATACTTTCCTTTTTACAAGGAAATTTTGTCCCCGAAACTAGGTCGTACCTGCGGTGAATAACTCTGGATACTGCTCTTGCATGTCATCCTCTTGCTCCCAAGTAGACTCGTCGACACTGTGATGTCCCCACTGAACTCTAACTAGAAGTACCACCTTAGACCGTAGCTTGTACTCACTATGATCCATGACAGCTATAGGTCTTTCCTCATATGATACGTCGGACTCTAAATCAATCTCCTCAAGTGGGACATGCCAAAAAGCCCTCTGGCTCCTCTGGTATTTCTTCAATGATGCCCAATGAAACACGTCTTGAATCCGCTAAAGGTACTCTGGCAAAACCCAGTCGATAATCTACCGGTCCCACTCTCTCAATGATAGGGAAAGGTCCCACATACCTCAGTGATAGTTTCCCTTTATTTTCGAACCTCATCACCCCCTTCATGGGAGATACCCGCACTCATAACTGATTGTCAACCTCTAACTCCACATGTCTCCGATTAGCATCAACATAACTTTTTTACCTATCATGGGCTATCCGACTATGTCCCCGAATCAAATCTATCTTGGCAGACATCTCCTGAATCATTTGTGTCCCCAATAACTTGTTGTCCCCCACCCCTAACCAACAAGCAGGTGAATGACAAGGTATCACACAAAGTGACTCAAATGGGGCCATGCCGATAGTGAATTTGTACGAGTTGTTATAACCAAACTCTACCAGTGGAAGACATTGCTCCCATCCTGCCCCGAAGTCCAGAATCCACATCCTCAAAATATCCTCCAGCATCTGATTTACCCTCTCAGTCTTCTCGTCTGTTAGTGGATGATAGGCAGTGCGCAACCCTAAGTCTATGCCCATAACCTCCTGGAAGATCTGCCAGAAGTGAGATACGAAGAACTTGTATCCATCAAACACTATATTAATCGGCATCCCATGCAGCTTAACTATCTCCGCTATGAATAGCTACACGTACTTAATCATCTCAAAATATGTGCGAACCGACAAGAAATGGTCTACCTTGGTCAATCAATCCACTATCACCCATATAGAATTGTGACTCCTCTGCGATGTCGGCAACCCCATAATGAAGTCCATAGAAATGCTCTTCCACTTCCACATGGGAATCTCAAGTGACTGTAACATCCCTGAAGGCCTCTGGTGGTCAACTTTAACAAGATGATAGGTGGCACACTTCGAGACAAACTCTGCTATATTTCGCTTCATCCCCGACCACCAGTATTGTCTCCTTATTTCCTGGTACATCTTATCCCCAACGAGATGTATCGCGAATCTAGAGCCATGGGACTCTGTCAAAATGACATGACTCAAATTCTCATCCTCTGGCACGTCCAACCTCCCATTAAAACGTAGCCCTCCCTCTGAGCTTATAGAGTAAGACTTTGTAACCTATGATAGTAACGATCTCACCCTTTCTTGGAAAAATGAATCCTCCGCCTGTGCTTTCACCAACCATGTGGCAATCTCAGGCCCGATCGTTAAAACTTCCATACATGCCCTGACGACCTCATCACCGTGATGAAGTTCACACTACTTCGCTTTCCAGACCATTGGCAAGTCCTCCATGGGTCACCGTCTCAACGCGTCTGCCACCACGTTAGCCTTACTAGGATGATACTGAATATCAAACTGGTAGTACTTCATGAGTTCTAGCCACCACCTCTGTCTCATATTCAGATTCTTCTGTGTGAAGATATACTGAAGTGACGTAAATAATGTGAACCTCTCCCCCAGAAGTTAGTGCCTCCATATCCTCAAAGAAAAAAAGATTCCTGCAAACTCAATGTCATGGGTGTGGTAATTCCTTTCATGGGGATTAATCTTCTGAGACACATAAGTTATAGCCCTCTCATCATGCTGCAACACACCCTAAGTCCCTAAAAGGAAGCATCTGTATAAACTCGGTACTCCAATACTCCCCTAGGAAAAGAAAGTACGGGTCCTGATGTCAACTTGTCCTTTAGCTCACCGAAAGCTAACTAACACTGGTCACTCCATACAAATGACACCCCATTGTGAGTTAAATTCGTCAACGAACCCGCAATCTTCAAAAATCCCTTAATGAATTGGTGATTCCACCCGGCCAACCCCCAGAAAACTACGAATCTCGGTTGGTGTCGTGGGTTGTCCCCACTCCCTCACCGCCGATAGCTTACTCGGATTAATAATGACACCCCGGTCTGACAAAATGTGGCCAAGGAACTGCACCTCTCGTAACCAAAATCCACACTTCTAGAATTTTTCATACAACTGGTGGTCCCCTACTGTCTGAAAAACCATACGCAAATGCTCTATGTTGTCCTCCTCAGTGTGCGAGTTGGCCAAAATGTCGTCTATGAATACGATGACGAACTAGTCAAGGAATTCCCTGAATACCCTATTCATGAGATCCATGAACACTCTAGAGCATTGGTGAGCCTAAACGGTATCCCCCTGAACTCGTAGGATCCATACCACGGTAAAAAATCAATCTTAGGGATATATTCCTCTCGAATATGCGACTGATGATATGACAATCTCAAATCAATCTTAGAGAAGTATGATGCCCCTCTCAACTAATTGAATAGGACATCGAATCTCAACAACGGATACTTATTCGGTATCGTGACCTTATGGATCTCACTGTGGTCGACACACAAGCAGAGAGAACCATCCCTCTTCTTCAAAAACAGCACAGGAGCACCCCACGACGATGTGCTCTGCCGAATGAAACTCTGGCCCAAAAGTTACTGAATCTGCTCTCTTAACTCACGCATGTCTAAAGGGGCCATGCGATAAGATTCTCGTGAAATCGGTCTCATACCCAGTTCTAAATCAATATCGAACTCAATCTCCCGACTGGGTGGCAACCCTGGTATGTCCTGAAATCCATCCTCAAAGTCCCTCATGACTGAAATCGAGTTTATCAGAGTCACCACCTCCTATGAGGTATCCTCCTCAATGTCATATAAATGAGTGTGCGACCCTCCCTTAGGAAGAGGCACGGACACCAAGAACATCTCCTACCCCGGAATGGATAACACTATGGTCCTATCAAAACAATCTATAGTTTCCATGTATCCTGATAACCAATCCATGCCAAGGATAACATCATATCCCTCCATATCTAACACTAAAAGGTCTGCTGCTAAACTTAGTCTCCCAGTTGCAATATCTACTCCTCTACAGATCGAGTGTATGAGTGACCCATCCCATATCGGTGACTCTACACACATAAGAAGACTACCGGCTGACTCTAACAACCCAATGACTCTAGTTCTAATGAATGAATGTGATGCACCAGTAAAAAAAGTATCTTACCCTCATGTCCATGCATAGGAAATGTACTCTCAACTACTGGCGGCGCCTGAGGTGCTGGTGGAATAGGAACATCCCAGACGTTATACACATGCCCGTAGTGCAACTTCCCCTGCTACTGTGGGGTTGGTGGAGCTGGTGCTACTAGGGCATATGTACCTACTATCCCTATGAGGCACCCTGCTACTGTTATCGACCTCTCGGTGGGCACTCCCTCCTCAGATGTCCTGGATGGAAGTAACCCAAGTAATGCCTCTCAAAGTCTCCCTGATACTAGACCTGCCGAGCCTGTCCCTGATGTTGACCCTGTTGGCCTCCTCCATTATTCCCTTAGCCCTGAGGAACCTGCTGCTGATTAGGGCCCTGTTAGCCCTGCCTAAATTTCTAACCTCCAGGTCAAAATCTCTTAGTAGAATTCCCCTGACGGGTATCCTGCCTCAATGGTCACCTATCTGTTGTGCTTCGCTAGTAGCACCCCCAATTGCCTTGCCTACTTACTAGGCCCACCTCCCTTCTTTCATCCATTTCGGTGGAAACGATGGGCCTCGTAGTGTAATAAGGTTGTATTAATGACATATGAATATGTCACCAAAATAAGGTTCCTAATCAAATGTTACCTGATCCTCCAGGCCAAACCATTAATAAATTTTTCCTTCCTCCTATCCTCATTGCTCACCTCATCTGGAACCCAATTATCCAAACGGGTGAACTACTCCTCTTATTCCGCCACAGAACGATCACCCAGAATCACCTTCCTGAATCCCCTCCTCATCTCGTCCTCAACTGCTGGAGGAAAGTACTTGCGATCGAACCACACACAGAACTCGATGATGGTCATCGTATCTCTCTCTCCAATATTGGTAGTAGACTCCCACCACTGTAAGGCTGCCCTAGTCAGCCTGAATGTGGATAACACATGTCTCTATACCTTGCTGCAGTCAACCATGCACAAGTGGCGCTGCATATCTCTCATCCGCTGGTAATCCAATATCACATTAGAACTCCCCTGAAACTCTGGGGGATGGCCCTTCCGAAAGGCTTCCCGATCCCCCTGCCACTTTGACTGCCCCGAATGGGCCTAAACAACTGGGGCCACTGGTTGCTATGGCTATAGCTGAGGAAACTGTGCTGCCATAGCTGTCATGCCTGTATTGACCGCTTGGGCCATAATATCTACTACCTAAGCTGTAGTCACAAACCCTGTTGGGGCCTGTGGCTACGGAACCTATAGCTCCTGCTGAGCCTCTCTCGCCCTGCCCTTAGCTAGTGCCCTGGTAAGTCTACCTCTCCTAGGAAGCATCTAAAATTTATAATGAGTTGTATTAGTTCACTGTTAATAAAAATCTTAATAGCAAAAGTATGATATCTCCTAAGCATAAAGATGAGTCAACAATCCTAATAATAGGGATCTATATCAAAAGAACACTATGTTAAAGTCGTAATAACCGTACAAATCCTATGGACACTAGAACCTGATGCTCTGATATCATCTGTGACACACCGCCTAATTAAATACCCGGTGATCAGGCCTTTATCAAATTAAACAGTATTTCCATCTGGTTTATTCTTAGCATCACTGTCGAAAGCTTATTAATTACTAATCACCTAATGATTAATTAAGCTACTGTCAAAATTTTATCTTTTAAATAACCAAGTCGCTAAATACAACAAGATACATAATAGAACCATCACCATATAATAGAGTCTGAGAATATAACAAACACCTTAATCAAATGCTAGTAGAAAAAACATCGACTAAAAACAACCAAACCAAAATAAATTCAACACATAGAAAATGTAACCCATACAATCTGAACTGAAATAAAATGTACAACTTCCTTGAGCAACATGCTCGAAAGTACAATTGAGATACTATCCCTATCTAGGATTGAATAAGAGAGGCGTCCAATACCACTCATGTAGCACCCACATATACTGCAGCTACGTACCCTGGAATAAGATCAAGTCTGATGCCCCTGTGGTCGGACACCTAAAAGGTTTTGAAAATATTTGATAGCAAGGGTTATAAGACAAAACAATTTGAAAATATTTATCTAGTGAAGTAAATTGCAGTAAATTAAAATGAATGAATGCTCTTCATATTTAATCAAGTATCACACTTTCTTGAGAACCGACTCACCCCTCAACTATTGTTCACGCCTGATGTTTTTTCTACATAACCCATCTAGTCGTCCACCCCATAACTAGTCCTTGTTATATAATTACTTCTTGTCACACTACTCTAGCCCGAGTATGCTTAATATATGATTTATAAGTTATATATCACACTAACTTAACTAATCATTATTTTCATTTGGGACCATATAACACTCTCATGAGTAGGCACTCACCGTATGTTCTCTACAATGCTATCAATCTAGGTATACTCATCAACCCAGACACCTTGAAGCGGTTAGCTCCCTATAGTAGTGAAACAAAATAAATGCAGCGGATGCAGTCATAGTTCCCTTCGAAAATGAGACCGAATCATACCCAAGACGTCTCACCCTAACTACGGACGCTATGACCTGGGATTATACTCACCCTTCTCCTCAAGTTAGGGGATTCACCGACATTGCGCAACCTTTTATTATAGCACTAGAGGGGTATGCTTTTACTAAATATATAGTCACCAATATTTATGAACACACACAATATATATATATATATATATATACTATCACACTACCATATACATATACAAGCGAAATGCCCGTGCCTGAAGGCACGGCAAAAATTTTGAAAGTACGGAATTGAAAAACGACGAAAATTTTCAAGGTACGTAATTGAAAAATGAAAAGAAAAAAAATTAGTTCCCCTACAAAATAAAGTGTAATTTAAAAAAATTACCCATAATTTCCTATGTTCGTAGGACTATCCACCCCGCTTAACAAATAACACATAGTCCAACAATATTGAAATAACCTAAATTCTTCAAACAGGTTCACATATAACATGAAATTTATAAAAACAAAGTATCAATTATTAAAAAAAAATTGAACATAACCTCCTTTATTTATTGAACTATCCACCCTCCCTAAGGGATACCAACCAATCAAACAATATACAAAGTGCCCAAATTCATCCAACAAATTATTTAACGCTGATTATACAAATGTATAATGTAATTATACACAACTTTGCATACTAAAAATGATGAACGCATAGTTTGTTGTGTCCAACAATTTGAAATTCAATTACTAATTATAAAAAAAATACAATTACCAAAAAAGAAGTAACCCCCTTTTCGGAAAAAAAAACATGGAACAACGTGGCCACGCAGATCCTCCATCTCGAACTCTTACCACTTTTTTGTTCAACCCACGACCTCAAACCTCTCCAACTCGAGTTGATCTACAAAGCAACAATTTGATTAATAAGAATAAATAACTATAAATAAAAAGTTAATGTGAGAAATATGTATCGGACTTATGTCTTACCACATTTGCATTTGTAATGCTTGCTCTGAAATAAATAAAGTGACCTGCCAACATAAATAATAAGAAAATGTGAGAACTAAAATGTGAGAGGTCCGTACATTAAAGTTTTATATATACTTATTATTTTTTATTCTGAGTTGACAATCTTAGGGAAATAAGACTTGATCTCTATCATAAAAACTATGACAAAGAAAAGAAAACAAATACTATTTAGCGAGAACATTTCTTTGTTTTAAAAAAATAAAGTGTCAATGTTTTAAAAAAATTGGGCAAAAACTCTTTTGTTTATTGGACTATCCACCCTTCTCAAGGGATAAGACAAATCCAACAATAAAAAAAAAATTGCCCAACAAAAGCTTCAATGAAACAAACATCTTAAAAAAATAAATATATATCAATGGAAGCCCAAATAATTATGTTCCACTATAATTATTGTCCGTTCTTTTCCAAATGCAACATGATACAAAAAAGAAAATGTAGTTAGTAAATTGGAAAAGCTAGTAAAATATTATATAAACAAACTTAATTATTAATTATACAACAAATACACCGTGTCGCTAGAGAAATGCTACCATAATTGTAAACACACCGTGTCGCTAGGGAAATACACACAAAAAACCACTAAAAATCCATCTTTCAAAGAACCCCTGTTGTTGTAATTGCATTGAAGATATTTGGAAATCACCACTTCTAATGTCGCTGCGATGGTTCAAGCCAAATGAAAAAAATATATGTTGGGTATTAAACATGAAAATAAAATAAAATTAGATAATACACATAAAAACCACTAAAAATCTACCAATAGAATCAACAAAGCTATATTATCCACTAAATACACGCCAATAACTAAATACACACCAAATAAATTAAATTAGAACACAAAAATTCAAAAAAAAATTGAACCTGAAAAATAACAAAATCCAAATCTAATTTTTTTAACCGATTTAAGTTACAAAAATGAAAATAAAAAATAGTAGATCTAAAATACCAAATCTGGTGGAGCGGTAGCGACGAATCGTCGTGGTCGTAGTAGAGCTGTCAGAAAAAAATTGAACCTGAAAAAAAAACAGAATCCAAATATTATTTATCAAAAAAAAAAATAACACAAACAACAAAATCCAAATCAATCTTACGCAAAAAAAACTGAATCTAATTTTTTTAATAGATTTAAGTTACAAAATTGAAAATAGAAAATAGTAGATCTAAAATACCAAATCTGGTGGAGCGGTAGCGGCGGATCATCGTGGTCGTAGTAGGTCGGAAAAAAATTGAACATGAAAAATAACAAAACCCAAATATTATTTACCAAAAAAAAAATAACACAAACAACAAAATCCAAATCAATCTTATGCAAAAAAACCTGAACACAAAAATTCAAAAAAAATTGATCTTGAAAAATAACAAAATCCAAATCTAATTTTTTTAACAGATTTAAGTTAAAAAACTGAAAATTGAAAATAGTAGATCTAAAATACCAAATCTGGTGGCGCGGTAGCAGAGAATTGTCGTGGTCGTAGTAGAGCTGTCGAACAAAAATTGAACCTGAAAAATAACGAAATCCAAATATTATTTATCAAAAAAAAAATAACACAAACAATAAAATCCAAATCAATCTTATGCAAAAGAAAACCCAAAACCAAAATAATATAGTAGAGTCAAATCTAATTTTTTTCACAGATTTAAGTTACAAAATTGAAATTAGAACCTGAAAATTAATAGAGCCGTCGGAGTCTCACATATTGATAAAAAAAATTGAACCTGGAAATTAACGAAATCCAAATATTATTTATCAAAAATGAAAATAGAAAATAGAAGATGTAAAATACCAGATCTGTGTTAGAGCAGCGTGGTGGTCGTGGATAATCTGTGTAAAATACCAGATCTCTGTGTGTGTGTGTGTGTGTGTGTGTGCGTGCGTGCGTGAGTGATCTGTGTGTGTGTGTACGCGTGAGGGGGGAGAGGGGAGAGGACGGCGGCGGGGAGCGGATACGGGGGCGGGGGCAGGGGCGGGGTGATCTGTGTGTGTGTGTGCGTGCAGGGGGCGGGGACTGCAGCCTGCGTGTGTGTGTGTGTGTGTGTAAGATTTATGGGTATGTGCATGTGTGGGGGAGGGGGACGGGGGAGGGAGAGGGGGATACCGGAGAGGAGAGGTGGCCGGCTGTGAGAGAGAGAGAGGGAGGCGGCCGGCTGTGACTGTGAAAGAAAGAGAGAGAGAGCGCAGTGTCGAGAGAGAGAGAGATAGGAAATGTGTTGGGGGTTTCAAATGAGGGAGACGGGATTTGGTTTGAGGGTAAACCCTTTTTTTCTTCATTTTCCACCTCATAATTTGTATAATCCTACCTGGCACAATCCCACACCATTAGATCGCCCAAAAAAATGCGATCTCAATCGTTAATTTTTTGGAACAGTAAAACACCCCCCTCTCATATAGTATAGATATTTAATTTAACCCCAGCTATGCCGTGCACACAATGCGTAGCACTAGCCTAAATTATACCCGAATCTATATTCCGACTCAAATTTAATGAAATCACGCATTAACAAATTTATTACCTTGGTGTCGCTCAACCAATATACCCGAACTCGCTCACTTGGCCCAAAAATGTAATATTCAGAAATTATTATTCAAAATTCTCCTTAATAATCTTGGCATACTTATTAATCTAAGATTTTAAATTACTCAATTTAACCCTTAATTTTCCCTTTGGATTATTTTCCTAATTGTCCCTTTAAAATTTTCACACCAAAAATCAAGACCTCATAACTATAATCATTAAAAGTTGCCCAAAATCAAGAACCCATATATGAAATCTCCAAAACAGAAATCTAGGTCCAATACAGGGGAAGGGAAAACAGGTTGTTGGAGATTATATCTCGTTCTAATGGCACGCCTATTGTTTGAACAACGATAATGTCTCTTGAATGGAGCCTAGGTCGTTCGAATGACCCTCGATTCTCCCCTCCTCCTTCTTCGTCCAAATCCGATCCGCCTTTGTCCAAATCTGATCCGCCATAATCAATTACTAACAACTCTGTACCCATATTTCTTCCCACAATCCCTTCTAATCTTACACCAATTCTAAGATTTCATGGTTCCCATTTTTAATAAAAATGTTCGTACAGATCAAAAGTTAAATAACCAGATTTTGAATCATTTTCTAGTTCACAAATTTAAGTCAATCAAAACCCAATTCAGATATCAAACCAACCCAAAAATCATGTGTTCTTATTACACCCACTATGATATGAATGAAATCTGCAATTAATTTAAAAGAAAGTGTAACCACTTGCCTTATAGGGTTTGTAAGGTCTGAATCTCTTTGGTGTAGATGATGGTTTAATGAAGAATATCCACACTTGTTCTTGATTTTGGCTCCCAAAGTTTCTCTAATTTCTCCCTCTTCTATCCTCTACTTGATTAGATTTTCTTAATTGAGTTATGACTGTCACACCCTCTCACTTTTAGGGTCTATTAAGTCAATCCCGCTTTTAGGCTTGTGGGCTTTATTAAAAGGGCACAAACATCTCTATGTGGGCTTAGTTATGCCTAAAAATGTCCCGAGACCCATTTACTACCCACAAGTACTCTTTTTCAACTTCTTCAACCCATCTGAACTCAACTGTGCACTCAGAATTTCCATCCGAATTATTTTACTAAAAGTTAATATTCCCTTATTAACTTAGTAAATTATTACTATTCACTTAGTAAATTTAAATCCCATAAATATTAATCATTTACTCACCATATTAATATTTAAATAGTATTGATAATAATCAATTCAATTAAATTACGACACGCAAGTAATTTAAAATATACCGAATTAATTAATTTATAATCGCCCAAAAATATGAGGTGTTTCAAAAAATGATCGATTCATTGGGATCCTTTCATTCTTCAAACGAAACGAATAATGATAGAATTACACAGATTCCCGAAAGGCATTTCTAGGTATTCCTCAATGTTCCGGCTATTAATGGAAGGTGAGAAACAGGTGATTAAAAAAAACATTGCCACCAGAGTGAGTGCGTCCCTGATTTACACCTTTTGTATTTCTTTCTCTTTGTCTCTTTTTATACACATGTATGTATGTATGTATATTATATCTATATTTTCCAACTGGTTCTTCAATTTAAGAGATTTTTTAGAATTTGTGGGGAAAATTCTTAAAATTCCCCCAAAATTCAATAAATGCTTAGCACATTTACATAATTGATATTATATTATTTTTTTTTAATTTTAAATTGGATTACTGTTGATGAATTTTCTTAAATTTCAAAATATTTATATAAGCTAAATGTTTTTCCTTTTTTCATTTTGTATTTTTCTTTAGAGGATACGATATGTATTATACATATGTATAATTGTACATGTGTGTGTATATATATTTATATATTCGTGTGTTTGTTGAGACAGATAGCGAGTATGAGTTTTTTTTTTAATTTAAAAAATTAACTAAGTGTTTGATAAGAATTCTCTAGTAGAAAACACCCAGTTTTCATTGTTTGGCTTGTTTTGATTCACAAAATATTGTGTGACCTTAAATTTCTATTAAAGTAGTAATAACGGGACACATTTTATTAGTGCGACTCTGAAGTTTTAGGGGCCTTAGGCTAACAATCAATTTGGGCCCTTTACATTAAGGGTCCGTTTGGCAATCCAATTCCAAGGCTTGGAATTGGAATTGAAAGGCTAATTTCAATTCTGTGGAATTCAAATTGGCCTTCCAATTCCAATTCCAAGCCTTGGAATTGGGTTGCCAAACGGGCCCTAAATAAATGAAATTAAAGAAAATGTATTTTTCTTGCATTTTCGATGCAAAACTATCAATTAAATCATCAAATTTAATTGTTGTTAACAAATATTAATCAATTGATCACATGACTAATCCATTTAATCTTTCTTGTGACATGGTGGAACAAAGGTAAGATTTTATTAATTTTAACTTTGAAAAATTCTTTCGGTCGAGATAACCGTAACGGGCATTGTCAAAATTATTTTATAGGCAATCCAAGCGTTTGGAAAAAATACAATCCATTCTTTTAATATATTCTAACATCTCAAGATTTTTTTAGTTTCTTTAGGCAAAGAGATCTTTAAAATTTTCAATTCCCAAAATATTTGATTTCAATCAATATCAAAACTATTGTCATGTGTTAAATAGTTTACAAGCTTAATACAATAACTATTTAAAATATCATCATCTAAAGTTTCTAACTTTTTCAAATCAAACAAAAATCCAAAATTATCCTCATATTTTTTAAATTATTCAAATCTAGTTCTAATTGGCATAAGCGCTTAATCCATGATATATAAGAAGTAATTAACTCCAAATGATTCTTCTGATAATTGTCTAATCCCATCACTGTAAATCTCATCAAAATGTTTTTTGTATAAATATTACGTTTTTCACGAAATACGGGTTCAATTTCCACTTCTTTAGCAATATCTATTGCTTCAATATTTGCGGATTCAAATCCGTTTTCTCTTTCATTTTCAAAACAAGAAACAAGTCCTTTTAATAGATTCAAACTAACATCAATAATCATGTAATATGTTTATAAAAGTTTTCTAACTTTATTTACCACATTCAATACATTGTACCAAATAACCATACATAAAATAAAATCAAAAGTACCAAAAGCATTAATTAGTACGCCTTCACAAATATTTTTTGTGCTTCCTTCAAATTGGGGATTGGTCACTAAGTCAATTAATGCATCTATAATTTGTTGCATTTGAAATCTAATTGCTTTATACTTTTAATGTGAGTTTCACAACGTGTTTGACATAATGGTTTAAGTGTGCACCCTTTTTTTCAATAAAATCTTTGAAAACTTGCCACCATTTTGTAGAAGATGATAATTCATTATTGTAATAACCCCCATTTTCTCACGTAAAGGCCGACCAAACATGATACACTGAAAACGAGGATTGTTTGTCAATTAATAGCATTCTCAGCATCAACATAATATAAATCTTATATCAATAGCCCATGATTGAGTTTAAAACAACCTTTCAATAATAATTAAATCCATTACAAATCAAATGTATGATAAGTCTGAAATAAATGTAAATAACCTAAATCAACATAAAGTAAATGAATCTCGGGCTTATGCCCATACAATATACCCAAATAAAATAAGTATAGAAGCTGAAAAGAACCTAAGCTAGAATCAAAATATCTTAAATTCATGAGGAGCAAAATGAGAAGGCAATGCTGCTATGCCAATAGTCTCACTATCCCTATCTATTTGCACCGGGGGCGGGGGGGGGGGGGGGGGGGGGGGATATTGAAATTTGGGTCAGAGCCTTAAATGTGCAAGAATTAACTTATTCAATTTAAAATGCAATAAATACACTCGATGCAAAGTAAATATCCCCCATCGTCACTCACATGTGTGTCAGGACATATTTTCATAGTCCGTAGTTTACAAAGGATATGTCAAATACACTACAACCATTGAAGAAGGTCACGATCATTTGTTCATAAAGACGGATTCTATGAATTTCAAGTATCTTAAACATAAGGTACTATATATATATATAACTAAAACTTACTTTCTTTTTGGTTTGTATTTGTTTGACAAGATCAATTCAGCCTATCCCCACAAGCCCGCAAGTCCATGTTGGAACTGTTGAGAGATCAATATAAGACGTGGAAAGAAAACATGCAGGCATGATACTTTGGGAAGACCTGGGAGTTCATTGTGAGAGTGCGTGACCCTGTCCCTTTGAAGGAATCGATCTCATTGGAATAGTGGTAGCATTTTGTTGACATTGAGATCGATGGAGGCTGTTGACATATCGTCAATCGAAGAGGTTCAGGCAAAAAAGTTGGATATACACTACTCCGGGAGGACGTCTTAATCTGAGGTGGAGCACATGATGGTATTTTTTTATTTTTCTTTAATTTTAGTTTTATGCTATTCTAATTTAGAATTACTTTATGTTACTCACTAATTATGTATTATTTTATTTCAGGAGATGGGGAGTGACCCTAGGGGTAGGCAACATAGGCTCGATTCTTGTGTGGAAATTCAGATGAAGAAGGGTAAGGAGAAAGAGGTGTCCCTGAGCGTCGCATCCCGGATTGTAAGTTATAAATGTTTAATTTTTTTAATTTTTAATTTTCTTAATTAACTAATCGTATACTTTTTATAATTTTAGGCAAAGCTTAAGAAAATACATGAGTCGTAGTCTGATACCGACAAAGCATCTTTGGCTATAGACGCACTCAGCGAAGTGCTTGGGACGGATAGCAAGGGGAGGACTAGGGGGTGAGCTCATAGGTGGGGAAGTCGGGGATCATCGAAATGGAGACGAGCAATACTGGATTGACTCATAAGGTGGATACCCATGATGATAAGCTATCAAGGTTGGAAGTGATGGTCCTATATTTGTACGCCTTTATGAAGCGTCAGTGGGGGTCCACCTCCGATGAGGGCAAGGGTCAGGGCAAGGGAAATGGAAAGGGAAAGGGAAAGGGGAAGGGTAAGGAGAAGGAGAAGGAGAAGGAGGTAGGGGTAGATGAGGATGTCACTGCTTCATCATCGATACACACGAACTCCTCGCCATATGATCCCTTTCCTATATTGACCCCCGTTGAATGGCCTATGTCAAAAATTGGTTGTCCGAGCGTGTTTTTAATCAACATATATGGTGGGGAGCCGATAGAGAGGGGGTTAAGGGACCCGAGATTCCTTCTGGGTATGCTGGTTTATGGATGTACCCTCCAAGACATTGAGGCAAGGAAGCTCTTGACACATGTTTTGGCCAAAAAGGAGAACTCACATTTGTGGTTTTGCAAACAATGCGGCATTCAACGAATTGAGGGGTGTGCTAATGCACATGTCGTGTGGCATTCCTTCCTCCTTCGACCTACTCAAGACCCTATGCCATGGCATTATTTCTATTTAATTTATTTGAATATTTGTTTATATTTGTATTTTTTTAATTTGGAACATGTTGGTTTGAATATGGATATGTGTATTTGGTTATTGATATTTACATGTTGGTTATGGATATTTGTATTTTAGTTTGGTTGCTTTATATGTATGTTGTTAGGACAAGTACAATTTTGCTACAACAAGTACAAATATATTGTTGGGCAGTGGCAATGGCAGTGGCCATACTGCCCAGTAGTTTTTTTAAAATTTTGCTCAGAATTGTCACGGATTTTGATCGTGATAAGTCCAGGGCAAAGAAACTTGTCACGAACTTGTCACGATCAAAGTTTGTGACAATTTTTCATTTGTCACGGTCTTTGACCGTGACAAACTTGCCAAGGTCAAAGTCCATGACAATCTTGTCAAGGTCCAAGACCGTGACAAGTTCGTGACAACTCTAATGAACTTGTCACAGTCTTTGACTGTGACAAGTTTGTGACAAGGTTATTTGTCACCCCCAAACTTGTCAAGTTTTTTGACCGTGACAAGTTGACAGTCTTGGAGTAGTGATGGGATGATTTTCATGATGATATTTTATGCCTATTTCTAGTGTGTACCACCATTGTGCCTTAATTTTTTCCAATTTGATATATTTTTTGAAAATTTTTCGAAAAATACATAAAAGATTTTCAATTTTTTTGAGAAAAAAATTGAAAAAGCCAAATGAATTTATTTTGATAAATTTTTTGAAAAAAAAAAGATTTTGTATTTTATTTTACACTGTTTATGTATGGACATTTAGGATGACCAAGTCACAATATTATTCCATATCCATATGACTATTTGATAGTGATTTGAGACGCATCGTCATTTCATTTTGTGCTTTACAATGTTTTGAGTTATTGAGATGTGATTAGTTGTTACTACCTGCATGTTTGACTCAAAAATTCCATAATGCACGTGTGCACGGATTTGTTTGATTATTGTACTTGTCAATCACAAATTGATCGATGTGTTTTCATATCAATCATGCCTTTAAAATGAACCGAATGCGATAAAACTTGATAATGAAAGTAGTGCATGTTAGAACCGTTGCTCGTGAGAAATTTGTTTAATATGAAAAATGATGAGTAAACATAAGAAAGAACTGCGAGAAGATAATAACTTCGTCGTGAAAGTCACCATTTGAAAAGAACCCCAAAAAATTAAAGGCAATAAAAAGATAATGTGCCAAAAAGGGTCCAATTAGTTTAGATCACCTCAATTGAAAAATAAAAGAGTTTTTATTAATGAAGGAGTCTGGGTGGAAATAAAACAACGGGTTTGCATGTCTTGACGAAGTCTTTAAAAAGCATTGCATAGTTTTAGATGTTATTATTCTGGAAATCATTTCAGACTTTGATGTGTTGATTAGATTGAGTCAATATCATTGAAATTCAACACTTTTTGACACCTAAGGACAATTTTGAGATCATTCGTTAGGAGTATCCATATTCATCATGCACATATGTTATTTTTTATTGCATTGATCATCCTATCGAATTTGTTCACCCATTAATTCCATTTCCCGGATTTGGTTATCTTAGTTTAAATTCATGGTATGTGTTATTTTTGTAAAATTGTCTTTGCTTGAAAAAATTTGAAAAATAAAAAATAGTTAGTCGATCTTTTTGAGTCTATCCTTGCATGAGCGTAGTTGATTTATTTGCTATTTTTTTTATGCTTTTTGTGACACTCCATATTTATTTTGTTTATTGTTTTCCTTGTCTATTTCGGACAAATAAAAAGAGGGAGAACGAATTGTGAATTATAGGGGAGAGATATTTTGAATTATGGGGGAGATTTGAGATTCGATCTTTGATTTGATTTTTGTGTATCTCATTTCAAACTCGATACATCACGAAGGTATTTGTCTTTTTTATTATGTGTATGACTTGTATGTTTATTTGGAAAGCACACAACAAGAAGAGCAACGAAATAAAAGAGATTTAAAGATTTCAATGTTGAAGATTTTGAAGAATATGAAGACTTGCATATTTAGTATCTTTTTGACTTTTGGGTTGCATGGGAGGGTATTATATTTGTATAAAAAAAAATTTGTATGAAGACTTGCATATTTAGTATCTTTTCGACAAAGGAAAAATTATTTTTTCAAAACACGTAGGCGAGCTTTTATAAAAAATATTTTTCACTCCCGTCATTAAACGACATAGCAATGTTGTTCAAAAGACATTGGTAAGTCATTCAAACAACTTCTTCTAACGATATTCAATGTCGCTCAAAGGGTCGCTCAAAGGGTCGTTTGTTTAGTGCTTCAAACGACCATGTACTGTTTTGTGTTTTTAGCTGTCTTTGTAAGGTCGTTAGTAATGACATGAGATGTCGTTCAAACGACATGAAGATGTCATTTGAAGTCATTCGAACGACCTACGTCGCCTTAAGAATTTTGTTCAGCTATAAATACCTATTTTGGTGTCCTTTTTCATTAAGACTTTTTGCAAAACGAAACTGCATCTTGGAAGACCTTTAGTCTTCAAACTTTTAAGTTTTTATGTTTTTGATTCACACCAAAACATCCCAATTACTTTTATGAATCTTTTGTGGAACCGAAATCACTTCTTTTGAAGTTTGTTCTTGTAGAGTGCCATCTCTACTGCTGGATTGATAGCTCTTGAGGGAGTTATTTGCTAACGAGTGCGTCACTTAGAGAGCATCGAGGGTGCTCCTTACTGAAGAGAGTTACGATTCTTATGGGTTCTTGTGGGACTCCATTTCTTATATAGGTTACAGTCTATATGGGTTTTCCGCGATAAATTCATTGAAAATTTCTGTAAGTGTTGTAAATTGCAATTTACAAACATTTATTAAAATAAAAGGTTTTGTCCTCGCGGGGGATTTTTCCTAAAATTTGTTTATCCAGAAATTTATGATTAATTGTGATGGCATGATTATTCACATAGGTGCATGTTTTAGGGTTTAAATATAATTGGATTTATTTGGTTTAATTTGGATCAATTTGGACATATACTTAAATAGTTTTTCATTGGGAGTTTGCGAATACAATGAGTAATCGATATCACCGCATCTACAAATTGGTATCAACTTGGTTTCTGTAATTTATCGAGTGATCCTTTTTTTGCAAAATTTTTGTGGTATCGATTTTTTCTAAAAACTTTATTTTTGAAAAATAACAAATTTTCCGACGGAGAACTTATATAATCGGATGCCCAATTTTGATGTCATAAATTATGCCTACTGGAATTGATGAATGTGTCTAGATTGTTTGTGAAAGAGGGTGGAATCCTCCCACTATCACTGTTGAGAACTCCATGAGTCCCAAACCTGCGTCTAACTGAACTGAAGAAGAGTTTTAGTTGAGTAATTTTAATTCCCATGGCCCAAGCGCTATTTCTAAAGCCGACAACCCTGACAAATTTCATCGTATCATGATGTGCACCACATCTAAAGAGGCATAAGATATACTCTAATTGACACACGAGGATACCAAAGCAGTTAAGGCTTCAAAATTACAAAATTGGTCCACCCAATTCGAGACTATCACGATGTTTGAGTCTAAGTATTTTGACAAGTTTTATGCAAGGTTGTCAGACATAGTCAACCCGATTTTTAATTTGGGTGAGAAAATTGATGATACGAGGGTCATGAAAAAGATTTTGAGGGCACTTTCATCCCATTTTATTCTTAGGGTCACTGTTTTGTAATCATTAGGGATATTACATACACTTTGGTTAGAAGAACTCGTAGGGGATCTTCAAACTTATGAGATCGACATGTTTTCAAAAACTGTTAAGCCTAAGGATAGGGGTATTACACTTAGGGTCCAATCGAGAAAAGTTTATAGGAAGAGAGATAATGAGGGTGTGTTTGATTTTGACGATATATCCTTGTTTCTGATTTTTTTTAAAAAGTTTCTCAAATCTTCAAAAGAAAATTCTTCCAACAAAAAGTTTTTTGATAAAAATAAAAAGAAAGAGGAGGTCAATGAGAGTGGTAAGAAAGAGGAAGAGGAAGAGGAAGATGAGAGATGTTTTGAGTGTGAGGGAAAAGGACACAAGGCGTTTGAGTGTCCAACTATGCTAAAGAGAAAGGGCATGAATATTGCTAATACCGCCACTCTTAGCGAGAGTGATGTCGATACGATTGATTCTAGGGATGAATCTCTACATGGTATGTGTGTTTATTTTATGGCTAGTCATGTGAGCCAATCTAGTTTGTCCCATGATGTTGAGGATACTTATGTATGTGAGATCCCTAATGTTGATTTAAGTGTTTTGAGTGAGTGTTAGAGTGATTGTGCAAGTGAGGGTGAAAGAGAACTCCAAAGAGCGTTAAAAGATTTGTATGCTGAGACCTTAAAGACAAAAAAATTGAAAAAACACCTAACTCTCAAGGTGCTAGATTTGGAGAGAGAGGTAGAAGTTTTGAGGAGATTTGAGGCGTCGATGAGTCAACTCAAGAAAGTGAAGGTTTCTTTGAGTGAGCAGTTAATCATCGTAGGTTCGGAACTGAGTGAACTTTGAAGCCCGTGTGTCCCACCTTGAGAGAGAACTCGAACATGCCTAGGAAGTCAAGGTTACTTTAGAGGATACATCTAAGAAGGTAGGAAAGATGGTCCTCGATCCCTCTTTGGGTAATATTGAGAGAGAAGGAATAGGTTATGACGGTGCGTCCACTTCCCATGTTGCACCCGATTTGGTTCCCAAGTTTGTAATAGATCCATATGGCTCTCAACCTAACCCACCTAGGCGTAGCATTCCTAATAGGAGAGTACGTGACAGAAATTTTGAGATAGGTGTTCCTATACCCGTGTATGTTTGCACCCATTGTAAGAAGAGATGACACCTTACAAAATATTGCTTTAAGTTGGGTAATGTGTCGCATAAACTTTTTTCATGATATGCTATGACACGTGTTCCCACACCCACACCCACATATAATACTTCGTCTGCTCTTGTATATTACATGAGAGAGTTTGCATATATTCGTGAGAAAGTTAAGTTTTTAGTCAAAACTTTAAATGAATTGATGTATGTTATTCATATTATGTCACCACCTTTGAAAAACACCTCCGCACCTAACGATTGAGGTTTAGACTTGTTTGTTAGCATACACTACACCAAAAAGGCTAAATTGTCACCTTTGAGTCAGCCATCCTTTTCACGGTCGTTGACCATGACAAAAAAATGCATTTTTATCACGGTCAATGACCGTGACAAGTACAGTTGTCACGATCTTTGACCATGATAACTTTCTAAAGTTATAACGGTCAATGACCTTGATAGGTTTGTGAGAACTGTCTTAACTAAAAACCCTACCGCCTCTTTTTTCCCCCGTTTCACTTCCCTCCTTTTTCTCCCTCTCTCTCTCTCTCTCTCTCTCTGTGCAACTACTCTCTCCCTCCCTATCCCAGGTACATTTTTTTCTCTCTATCTCTCTCTTTCCTTTGTGTGTGTGTGTGTGCATGCGTATTTATGCACATGTGTGTGTGTGTGTGTGAGTGTGATTAATTTGGTTTTTACAAAAAGTTGTCATAAATCTGAATTGGACCCCTTTGTTGTGTTAATATGAAATTGGACCCCTTTGTTATGTAAATATTGGACCCCTTTGTTGTGTAATATGAAATTAAAATTAAAATTGGGTATAAAATGAAAATTGGGTATAATGTTGTGTAAATCAAAAATTGGGTCCCTTTTGTTGAGTAAATATGAAATTGGGCATATTGTTGTGTAAATGTGAAGTTAAAATTGAAATTGGTTATAAAACGAAAATCGAGTATAGTGTTGTGTAAATATGAAATTAGGTAATGCGAAATGAAACGTAACTATGCATAAATCAGCACTATAAACATTATTATCGAATATAAAAACTATAGCCCTTACATAAACTGAACATAGATACTAGCCTTCTAGTTCTTATGCGTACGCATTCAATAGCCCTTAGACCCATTCGAGAGTCATTACCCCTAAAATGAAATTTCTCAAATTGTCCCGTTTGGATAGTTTGGGACTGCATAGTTTTTGTATAATAATATTCTTAGTGGCTTAAACTTGTTACTTTTGGGGGAAGTTATGCTCTCGTATCTTAATGTTCTCTGGGTACATACTAGATGATGCGATGTTAAGTGTTATTTATATTGATAAATTGAAATAACACTTACACTTGCGAATCTATGTCATGTACTTGGAGAACTATGGGGGTATGTTGTCGAATTTTTCCTCAAATTGGAACAATGTGCATGAGATGTTAAGTATATTATATAAATACGTGGTCTTGAATGGGATATGACCACTTATCCTTTAGAGGAGATGGAGGAAATATGAATAAGTATATAAATTGAATTTTAGTTTCAATTTCAAATTAAAATTGAATTTGAAATCCAAATTGGTACTTTAAATTTAAATTTAAATTAATATTAGAAATTAAAATTGTAATTTGGTATAGTTCCTATTTGATTTTTGGTATTCAATTCTGAAATTGAGATTTGGTTTCTCTCTTTAATTGCAGCAGTGGTTGCCATCTATTTATCTCTCTCTAACCACATTTTAGTATCTCTCTCTCTCTCTCTCTCTATATATATATATATATATATATATATATATTTACCCGCACACACACACACATAGAGAGATTGTTGAATTGTTTGGGATTCTTGAATTGTTGTTGTCTGGTGGATTTAAACATTTAGATGGCCATTGAGTTAATTGTCCCTAGGAATTTCTAATAAAAGATATTATTAATTTGGTTCTCCCTAGGAATATGTTTGAATTTAACTATGTAAGCTTCAAAGAGGTTGTATTTGACTGTGATTGGGTAAGAGTTGAGGATAAAAATGCTTGTAAAGTTGATCCTGACACCAATTTCATCCTGGTTGACTTGTCCAAGTTGAAGAGTAACGGACGCGTGAGAGATGAGCCATTTATTTGTGCTATTCAAAAGGTCAAGAAAGTGTTTTACTCAGAGTATATCAACAACAAGCCGTTGTCAATCATCCTACATGCACCAAAGCGTCTAAACAGTAATATGAATGACTTGGATGCTTCTACCGAATACCCATCCATTTTTTATGATAACCCAAATTTGAAACAATTTTTAGATCAGTGGTTGTATTATTCTAGTTCTTTATTATTATCAAACGATAATTTAAGGCTTTTTATTCATGTGTAATTGATCCATGTAATGATTCTAATAACTAGTGGGTGTATTCTTCTAGTGCTTTGTTATTATCAATTTCGAATCAAAATTAATTTTGTGGTTAGTGAATATGTAAATTAGGATTTTAATCAATTTAAGCATTAATTCCAAGTCCATGACATGACCCAAAATTGAAATAATAGTTAGATTTATAATACCGTTAACTTGTATTCTTCTAGTGTTTTGCTATTATTGGATTTGAATCAAAATTGGTTTATGGTTAGTGAATATGTTAATTAGGATTTTAGTCAATTTAAGCATTAATTCAAAGTCAATTACATGATCCGATATGTAAACAATATTTAGATTTAAAATGTCGTTAACTTGTATTCTTCTAGTGCTTTGTTATTATCAAATTTGAATCAAAATTGGTTTTATAGTTAGTGAATATATTAATTAGAATTTTAATTAATTGATGCATTAATTCAAAGTCCATGACATGACCCGATATTGAAACAATATTTAGATTTATAATGTCGTTAACTTGTATTCTTCTAGTGCTTTGTTATTATCGAATTTGAGCATTAGTTTAAAGTCCATATACATGTTTGTACTAATAATAACAATTTTTCCAGAAAATGTCTTCATCCTAGCATGGTAGCGGAGGTGACGAGGGATCCTCGGCCACTAGGCCCCTAAAATGGGCGGTCCGTCATCCAGAATAAGACGACAATATTGGCTATATCCATAGAGTTGCTGAAGGAGATTGTCGGCCCAGGGAACAGTGATTGGAGGGACGTGCCTAATGATCTCAAGATGTCCATCTAGGGGGTACTACAGGTAGTGTATATATATATATAGAGAGAGAATTAACACTTACTTTATTTTTGGTTTGTATTTGTTTGACAGGATCAATTCGGCCTGCTCCCATATGGCCGCGACTCCACATAGGAACTGTTGAGGGATCCGTATGAGACGTGGAGAGAAAACATGTGGGCACGATACTATAGGAAGACCCAGGAGTTCATTCTCAGAGTGAGTGACACTGTCCCATTGAAGGAGACGATCTGATTGGTACAGTGGTAGCAATTTATGGACAATGAGATCGATGGAGGCAATTGGCATCTCGTCAATCGGGGAGGGAAATTCGAGAAAAAAAGTTGGATGTGCACTACTCCGGGTTGACGTCTTACGCCGCGGTGGAGCACATGATGGTATTTTTTATTTTTATTTTTCTTTAATTTTTGTTTTATGTTATTCTAATTTAGCATTAGTTTTCATTACATACTAATTCTACATTATTTTATTTCAGGAGAACGGAAGTGCCCCTGGGGGAAGACCACATAGGCTCGATGCCTATATGGCAATTCGGATCAAGAAGGGCAAGGATAAGGACGTTTCCCTAAGCTTCGCAGCCACAATTGTAAATTCTAAATGTTTGATTTTTTTAATTACGTTATAATTTTTTATTTGCTTAATTAACTAATCGTGAAATTTTTGTCATTTCAGGTAAAGCTTAAGGAAATGCATGAGTCGCAGTCTGTTGCCGACAAAGCATCATTGGACACGGATTCACTCAGCGAGGTGCTCGGGATGGATAGCAAGGGGAGGACTAGGGGACCTCATAGGTGAGGAAGTCGAGGATCATCCGAATTGAGACGAGCAACACCGGATTGACTCATAAGATTGATACCCATGACGATAAGCTATCAAGGTTAGAGGAGACGGTGATAGATATGAAGGCCTTTATGAAGCATCAATGGGGGTCCACCTCCGATGAGGGCAAGGTCCAGGGCTAGGGAAATATAATGGGAAAGGGGAAGGGGAAGTAGAAGGAGAAGGAAAAGGAGGTAGAAGTAGATGATGATGTCACTGCTTCGTCACTGATACGCACGAACTTGTCGCCATATGATCCATTTCCTATCTTGCCCCCCGTTGAATGGCCTATGTATGAAACCGATTGGCCGAGCGTGTTTTTAATCGACATATGTGGTGGGGAGCCGATAGCGAGGGGGTTAAGGGACTCGAGCTTCCTTCTGGGTATGGTGGTAAATTAGCCCACATATTTAATTAAATATTGATTCATTATTATCGAGTTTTACAACAAATAAGACCCCACACGGGCTAAAATATTATCATGCGCAATTTAATATATTACTTATAATCCGCATTTGATGAAATACATTAGACAATGCTCTAGTAATGATTTAGTTAATTATTTGGTACGCCACCACATATATTGTGACAAGTGGCAACATAAATATTGGACAGTTGGATCCACAGAAACGATGACATATGTCAAGCCCACTTGAGGAACTTTTTCTATAAAAAGAGGGCTTCCCCTCATTTAGTTGGATGATGGTCGTGGGGGCAAAAGTAAGGAGAGAAAATATAGCTCTCCTCCCCCATGCACATTTGGAGCTCCGTCACGGGTTTAATAGTGATGAGCATATTTTTATAGTTTCATTATACGGTACAAGGGAGTTTGAGAGGTGGCTCGCCTAATTTGGCACCCCCGTGCACCGAAACTACCAAGACGGGGCATTCGAGAGGTGGATCGCCAAATTTGGCACCCCCGAGCACCAAAACCACCAAAACTGATTTCTCTTCGCCGTATTGTACAGACCCACAAACTACACAAACTTTGACTCTACAAAGACGAATATGTAGGCACAACCACATTGCTCAAGTATAAAACATGCTCGACGTGGTGCCTCTTCAAATCTGCACTAACATCTTACAATGGCATACCTCTTCAAATTGTGAATATTTTTATCCCACAAGGGACCATTTAATGACTTGGTATGAGTGTGTACTCGATCACCCTTTGTAAAATAATAATTTTGGGCATCCATGTCAAAAATAACATCCTTTGAATAACCATATCAAAATGATACTTTTCGAGTGACCTTGGCAAAATATTTTTTCTCTGAAAAGTTGCTCAAGTTTTAGTGCCTCGAGAAACCCCCTCGAGCATCCTCTTAGAGCAACCCCCTCGAGCAGCCTCGGGGGAACCTCCTCGAGCAGCCTTTGAGCAACCTCGGGGGAACCTCCTCAAGTAGCCTCTTTGAGCACCCTCAGAAGGACCTCCTCGAGCAGCCTCGAGGGAACCTCCTCGAGCGACTTGAAACATAGTATTTTTTCTCAAGTCATGATACCTCGAGTAGGTACCTTGAGCGACCTCAACCGCGGTGCCTCAAGTGACCTTCTCCTACTGGCTCGAGTTGCCTTGCTCTAGCGGCTCAAACAACCTCGTCCTAGTGACTCAAATTGCCTCATTCACAGTTGCTCGGAGAAAGCCCCTGAGAAATTGCATCCATGGTCGCCTGGAATAACTTTTTGTGCTATCTTACATTCGATTTATGCTAAACTATAATATATTCACATGATGATGTTAGCCACATGAGATACAAATTGATATTTATTACTCACCTCGAGGTGACCGAGAATGCTTATTGACTTAATTATTCTATAAATGATTTAATGGACCATCTTTCAGTTTTTCTCATCTCTGATAAAATAGTGGGTGCATGAGATAAATAGCTGACTGCATGATATATTAACACTCTACCAACTGCATATTGTAGCATATGAAATTCGCATCATATAGATTGCAAATAATAATACGTCTATGATTCCTCGAAGCATGTTTCCGAGTTTATTTTATTCTATTGATATAAAATCAAATAAAGGGGGAATATATACCCTGTGTTATTATATATGGCATTTCAATATGCCTAATGAGTTAATAATGATTTTTATGCCAGAATCCAAGTCGATTTCTTATCCTTGCTGATATTGAATGCACATGATTAAATCGAGCTCCAGCAATTACATCAGGTCTTAAAGATGTGAAGGCCAAACGTTGAAGAGATTTTATTTTTAACTGGGGGAAAAACACCTCGTGAAATGTATTTCAATGATTTTCAGCTCTTAGATTGTATTATAACCAATTGTTTATTTTTCTTTACTTTGTGTTATCTTCAGATAAAAGACAAAGAAAAGTAAAGCGGGGAAAGGTACTGTATAGTGTACCACTTGTAGTCAGGCATAAACACAGGTGATGAGCATGCTCAGATTCGGTCCCAGAATGTCCATCATTGATGAAGCATCCCCAAAAGAGATACCAGAATTTTTTAGTATAGCCACCGGATGGCTCATACATGGCACTGACTATATGACATTACTTCAACAAAGGGACAGGGGGCAAACAGAATTGCTCGCTAAACTTGGAGCATGGATACAGAGTTTGCATACAAACCTTACCAGTATCGTGGTAGGTCGCCCATAGAGGTGCATTATAGATTTCAAAAACCTTACTAGTATTGTGGTAAGTCATCCACAAAGGTGCATTATAGATTTCACAAACCTTACCAGTCTTGTGATAAGTCGCCCACAGAGGTGCATTATAGTTTTCACAAAACCTTACCAGTTTCGAGGTAAGTCACCGACAAAGGTGCATTATAGATATCACAAACCTTACCAGTATTGTGGCAAGTCACCCATAGAGGTGCATTATAGATTTCACAAAACCTTACCAGTTTTGAGGTAAGTCGCCTACAGAGGTGCATTACAGATTTCACAAACCTTACTAGTTTTGGGGTAAGTCGCCCACCGAGGTGCATTAAAGATTTCACAAACCTTACCAGTTTGAGGTAAGTCGCCCACAGAGGTGCATTATAGATTTCACAAACCTTACCAGTTTCGAGGTAAGTCACCCACATAGATACATCACAGTTATCACAAACCTTACCAGTTTCCAGGCAACCCCCCACAGAGGTGCATTGTTGTTTTCACAAAAACCTTTCCAGTATTCTGGTGAGTCACCCAAAGCGGTGCATTATAGTTCTCATAAAGTCCTACATTATAGGCCCGCCTGACCCTCAGTTATGGGAGATTATGCCTATAAGACTAGGTCCTCCTGACCCTCGATTAAGGGAGATTATGCCTATAAGACTAGTCCCACCTGACCCTCGATTATGGAAGACTATGCCTATAAGACTAGGTTTGCCTGACCCTCGGTGATAGGAGATTATGCCTATAAGACTAGGTCCACCTGACCCTTAGTTATGGGAGATTATGCCTATAAGACTAGGTCCACCTGACCCTAGGTTATGGGAGAATATGCCTATAAGACTAGGTCCGCCTCCACCCTCAGTTATGGGAGATTTATATCCTACATTACTAGTCCTTCCTGACCCTCGAATATGGGAGATTTATAGCGTACATTACTAGGCCCACCTGACCCTCGAATATGGGAGATTTATAGCGTGCATTACTAGGCCCGCTTGACCCTCGAATATGGGAGATTTGTGTATGGGAGATTATGTCTATAATACTTGGTCCGCCTCCACCCTGGATTATGGGAGATTTATAGCCTACATTACTAGGACCGCCTGACCCTCATATATAGGAGATTTATCACCTACATTACTAGGCCCGCCTAACCCTAGGATATGGGAGATTTTATTTTTTAAAACCAATATGACTTGGCCCGCCTGACCCTCGGTTATGGGAGATTCTATTTTTAAGTCAAATATAACTTGGCGTGCCCGACCCTCGCTCATGGGAGATTCAAAGTCCTATACTACTAAGCACGCATGACCCTCTTAAGGGAGACTTAAAGCCCTACATTACTAGGCATAAAAACGATTTATGGGAAACTATTGTCCTATATTACTGGGCACGCTTAAAAAATTCCAGTTCACTCGAGGCACTCGTATTTGCTCGACCGAGTACGCTCAAACAGGTTTTGATCTCATGATAGAAAAAGATCCACTATACATATATTAGTACCAATTGGTTTCTCGGGCCAATACATCTGGCAAGTTTGTTGTTCGAATATTTGAACCCACAATAAAATTGTGGAGACATGCTCATTCGAGTGGAATGGGGTCAACCCCCCCCCCCCCTCCCCCCCTAAATAATCCTCCAAAATGAAAAGAAAAGGCAGAAACGATATCCCTCAAAACTACATACAAATGGTATGTGCATATGCACGCATGATAACTAACCGAACATGGTTATGTGATAATTTTCTAGTCGAATAGCCTAGGCAATTTATTTCATACACATATTTAATATGTCTCTGTGAAATCATCAACACACCAACTATGTCTATGAGGGGGCAAATGTAAAGGGGGGGTTAAATGAATTAACTGCTTACACTCTAATAAATTACCCCACATATTTAATCAAATATTGATTAATGATTATCGAGTTTTACTACAAACAGGACCCTACACGAGCTGAAATATTATCATGCGTAATTTAATATATTGTGTATACTTCACATTTGATGAAATACATTAGCCAATGCTCTATTAATGATTTAATTAATTATTTGATACGCCACCACATATATTGTGACAAGTGTCACCATAAATATTGGACACTAAGATCCACAGAAAAGATGAGATGTGTCAATCCCACTTGAGGCACTTTTGCTATAAAAAAAGGGCTTCCCCTCATTTAGTTGGATGATGGTTTTAGGGGAAAAGTAAGGAGAGGAAATATAGCTCTCTCCCCCACGCACCTTTGGAGCTTCGTCATGGGTTTAATAGTGATGAGCATATTTTTATAGTTTAATTATACAGTATATGGGCATTGGAGAGGCGGCTCGTCAAATTTGGCACTCCCCGTGCACCGAAACTACATGACTAGGCATTCGAGAGGAGGCTTGCCGGATTAGGCACCCCCATGCACCAAAACCACCAAAATTGAGCTCTCTCCAGCGTATCGTACGGACCCACGAACTACGTAGACTTTGATTCTGCAAAGACGGATACGTAGACACAACAACGTTTCTCAAGTCTAAAGCACGCTCGATGCGGTGCCTCCTCAAATCTGCACTCACATCTTATAGGTGGTTTATGGATGTCCCATCCAAGACATTGAGGCAAGGATTCTATTGACACATGTTTTGCACGAAAAGGAGAACTCAAATTTGTGGTTTCGCGAATAATGCAGCGTTCAATGAATTGAGGGGTGTGCCAATGCACATGTCGTGTGGCATTCCTTCCTCCTCCGACCTACTAAAGACCCTATGCCATGGAATTATTTCTATTTATTTTATTTTAATATTTGATTATATTTGTATTTTTTTGATTTGGTACATGTTGGTTTGGATATGGATATGTGTATTTGGTTATTGATATTTACATGTTGGTTATGGATATTTTTATTTTGGTTTGGTTGCTCTATATATATACTGTTAGGAAAAGTACAATTTTGCTATAATAGGTAAAAATATACTGCTGGCCAGTGGCAGTGGGCATACTACCCAGTAGTGTTTTTTTTAAAATTCTGCTCAGAATTGTCACAGACTTTGATAGTGATAAGTTCGTGACAAAAAAACTTGTCATGAACTTGTCACAGTCAAAGTCGGTGAAAATTTTTTATTTGTCACGGACTTGTCACGGTCTTTGACCGTGACAAACTTGTCAAGGTCAAAGACCGTGACAAGTCTGTGATAACTCTAATGAACTTGTCACGGTCTTTGATCGTGACAAGTTCGTGATAAGGTGATTTATCACCCCCAAACTTGTCAAGTTTTTTACTGTGACAAGTTGGCAGTTTTGGTGTAGTGATGGGATGATTTTCATGATGATATTTTATGCCTATTGCTAGTGTGTACCTCCATTGTGTCTTACTTTTTTCCATTTTGATATATTTTTGTAAAAACCAAAAAGATTTTTGCTTTTGAATTTTTTTTTTAAAATACATAAAAGATTTTCTATTTTTTGAAGAAAAAATTGTAAAGCCAAAAAGAATTTAGTTTGATAAATTTTTTGAAAAAGCACAAAATGATTTTTGTATTTTATTTTACACCGTTAATGGATGGACATTTAGGATGACCAAGTCACAACATCATTCCATATCCATGTGACTATTTGATAGTGATTTCAGATGCATCATCATTTAATTTTGTGCTTTACAATGTTTGGAGTCATTGAGATGTGATTAGTTGTTACTACCAGCATGTTTGACTCACAATTTCCATTAATGCACATGTGCACGAATTTGTTTGATTATTGTACTTGTCTATCACAAATTGATCGATGTGTTTTCATATCAATCATGCCTTTAAAATGAACCAAATGCGATAAAACTTGATAATGAAAGTAGTGCATGTAAGAACCGTTTCTCGTGAGAAATTTGTTAATTATGAAAATGACGAATAAGAATGGGAAAGGACTGCGAGAAGATAATAACTTCGTCGTGAAAGTCACCGTTTGAAAAGAGTCCAAAAAAATTAAAGGCAATAAAAAGATAATGCGCCAAAAAGAAGCTAATTAGTTTAGATCACCTCAATTGAAAAATATAAGATTTATTATTATTTAGGAAGTTTGGATGGAAATAAAACAACGGGTTTGCATGTCCTGACAAATTCTTGAAAAAACATTACATAGTTTTAGACGTTATTGTTGTGGAAATCATTTCAGGCTTTGATGTGTTGATTAGATTGAGTCAATATCATTGAAATTCAACACTTTTTGACACCTATGACCGATTTTGAGCTCATTCGTTAAGAGTATCCATATTCATCTCGTACATATGTTATGTTTGATTGCATTGATCTTCCTATCGAATTTTTTCACACCCATTCTTTTCTATCGAATTTTTTCACACCCATTCATTGCATTGATAACTCTTGAGGGAGTTACTTGCTGACAACTACGATCACTTAGGGAGACTCGAGGGTGTTCCTTACTGAAGAGAGTTGAGCTTCTTATGGATTCTTATGGGAGTCCATTGCTGAACTAGGTTACGAACTATGTTAGTTTGATGTGGTAAATTCATTCCAGATTTCTGGAAGTGTTATAAGTTTCAATTTGCAAACATTTATTGAAATAAAAGGTTTTGTCCTTATGGGGATTTTTCCTGAAATTTGTTTGTCTAGAAATTTATGATTATTTGTGATGGCATAATTATTCACATAGATGCATGTTTTATGGTTTAAATAAAATTGGAGTTATTTGGTTTAATTTGGATCAAACATTTATATCTAATTAAATAACTTTTTAATTGGGAATTTGTGAATCCAATGAGTAATAGATATCACCGCATCTACAATGGGATTAACACCTCAACCCTCAACTATGTGAGACATTACTCGCATCCAACTAAGTCCCAAACTAATATATGTGACAACCGTGCCAGTTTAATATAAATGAATTAGTTATGATAAATTGCTAAAACAAAGCCGACTATGTTTAATTACCAACTCCCAAGGTATCCTAGTCTTATATATCTTATGAAAATAGCATAAACATCTATTATGCACAACGTAGTAAGAGTCTATAATTTATGCCAACATTCTTTGGCAACTAATTAATCTCATTTAATTCGGGTAATTTATATATATGTCCTTTCATATATATGACACGCAAAGGCATCCACCAGTGGTGTCTCGTTCGTGCTCTATCGACAAGTCCGAAAAAATCTCTTATCAAAGTGGGACATCATGAAATACACATAAGTGAGGCAGTCCTCACCCAATACACCAGTTCATGGTCCATATACAATGGTGACAAAGTATCCTAGCATTAACACCCACCTCTCGTAGATGGAGCTGCTATATAATACCTAAATGATCTACACAATGCCTAGCCCACTTGTGCTGATGTGTGCTAAGATCCCGAATGTGCGAAACCCCAAGCCGATAGGGCCATCCGTGAACATTGGTATGTCCCCACATATACACATAAGTACATATTATTATTCACATATAATATGTATAGGTAGCTACTCTATAATTACTTAAATGTCCCACATGATATCCATAAATGTTCATCAATTAATAATTGAAAATCTAGTTAACTATTAATTCCATCTTCCATAATCATTTATTTAACCATCTAATTAAATATAGTGTTTCAATTAATACGTGGGCCACATGTTCATTTTTAATAAATTCCTCGTTGTCCCAAACATCATCCCACCAACTCGTACGGGATTCTAAAAGTATACCGAATTTTACCCTGGCCCAAACCCATGCTGTCACTAGGACTGAATCGATTCAGTTTCTTCGCTGACTCGATTCACCCAACCGAATTGATTCGGTCCAAGGACGGATTGATTCGAAATGCCACAGTTGCATAGTTTTGCTAGTTTTTCTTATTACATGATTTCTTATTTCTTACCCAAAATCCATTTCGATGGTTAAATCCTCTTCATAATCCTAAGAATAGGACCCCCACACTTTGTTACTCATCATTGAGTCATTAATCTCATATATTAATATGGATTCCTTTCCCTCATTCCCTGAATTCATGAATATAATTAGAGAACCTAAACAAAAGATTTTTTTCACAATCTCAACAATATATAATTCAATTTATACGTTATACAATATGGAGTTTACATCAGAATATGAAGATCATAAACATGTGTTAAAGTCCTCTAGGTATGATTTCCAAGAGTTCCCAATTTCATCTCAAGAACCCTAAGCCTTGTATCATCAAATTTCAAGAATCGATCATAGATTTATGGGTTAGCACCCTATGTTATAATTAATCCTATACATGCATAAGATTAATTACTAATATTTAATCATTAAAATACAACCTAAAACCCAGAAATCACATGGGGTCTGTTGACGCAAAAATTCTCCAACTATGCAGACCAATAAGTAATTGTAATTTAAATTTAGCAAGAAAATTCTTACCTGAATAAATGATTGCAATTTAAGAAGAAAATTGTAATTTAAATTTAGCAAGAAAATTCTTACCTGAATAAATGATTAGCGAAATCCCCCCCTTTGAATTCCTCTTCACCTATTTGCTGTGAATTATTCTCTTCTCCCTCTCTGTCATAGTGGTATGGATTAGGGATTCTAAAGATAACCTCCTCGGAGTTTATTAGTTCCTTAATATAATTCATTAACTCCATAATCACAAGTGGGGTTAAATTCCCAAAATTTGGACCCGTAACCAGAGTAGCCCAAAAGTCACCAAACAAATATACCTATACTCCGGGACCATTTCTAAAGGTTTAAAACACCTAAAAGAGTCTGTATACTCCCCAAAATACGTCCCAATTATTTTATCCCAAGATTACATTTTTATAATTGCATCACACTTCATTTCTGAATTTTCTATTGCACATGCAATTGTTATAAACATTAACATAACAAAAATCCACCACATATAATTAAGACATTACAATAATTTATTTGTTCATAATTAATATTTTAAATTCACCAATTTGATCCAATTTCCACAAATTTTAATCTTAACTCAAAAATATAGTTTTATTATTTATTCTAAAAAAAAATACGGGGTATTACATTCTTCCCCCTAATAATGGGATTCCATCCTCGAAATCAAGGAAAGTGCATACCTAGCTAGAAGAGTTCAGGATATTTTGTGTGCATGTCGTCCTCCCTCTCCCAAGTTGACTCGTCCTATCGATTGTGTCTCCATTATACCTGAACTAATAAAACAACCTTGGATCGAAGTCAGAACTCCCAATGGTCCAGAATGGCTACTGGTCTCTCCTCGTATGTAGTGTCTGACTGGAGCTCTATCTCATCAATATCAATGTGCTGGTATACTCTCTCGTCTCCAAGGAACCTCCGTAATGAATATATATGGAAAACATCGTTCATCCGCTGCAAGTGGTTCGATAATCCCAAATGATATGCCATGGGATCAATCCTCTCCAGAATAGGGAATGGTCCCACATATTGGTGAGCTAGCTTACTTTTCTTTCCAAAACTCATAAATCCTTTCATGGGAGTCACTTTAATCACCACTTGATCTCTAACATCAAAATCCAAGTGCCTCTGGCCCACATCCACGTAGCTTTTATGCCTATCCTGGGCAATTCGTATCCCAAGTAACTTGTTCTCCCCCACCTCCAACCAACATACTAGTGAACGATAAGGTCTCCTAGAGAGTCAAATGGTTCCATCCCAATCGTGAACTGGTAGTTGTTGTTATAATCAAACTCCACTAGAGGCAAATACTGCTCCCATCTCCCCTTGAAATCTAGAATGAACATCCGCAACATGTCCTCCAACATCAAATTTACCCTTTCAATATTCCCGTCGATCTGAGGAGGATATGGCATGCTCAATCTCAACTCTTCCTCCAAGGCCTGCTGAAAGCTCTTCTAAAAGTGGGACACAAACATTCTGTCCCAGTCTGACACAATGTTAAATGGTACCCCATGCGACTTAACAATCTCTATGAGGAAAAGTCCGCGTACTGCTCGGAGCTGTAATCTATCCGGATCGGTAAAATGTCATCCACCTTCGTCAATATGTTGACGAACACCCAAATGGAATCATGCCAACAATGTGATGTAGGTAGCCCAGTAATGAAGTCCATGGAGATGCTTTCCTATTCCACATAAGGATCTTCAAAGGTTGTAAAACACCAGTCTGACGTTGATGATCCACCTTCATCAGCTGACACACAGAACACTTCGACACTTACTTTGCTATGTCTCTCTTCATACCGACCCAAAAATACTGACACTGCATGTTTTGGTACATCTTATCCCCTATGGGATGTATTTTAAAGCGTGATTAGTGAGCCTCAGACATAACGGATCACCTCAAATTCTCATCACCTGGGACAACCAATCTCCCCTGAAATCTCAAACCACTATTCGACCTAGTGGAATAATGCTCGGATCCCTCATCTATTAGCTGTGTAACTCGCTCCTGGATAATTTGATCTCCTGCCTGTACCTCCACCACCCGAATAATGATCTCAAGTATGATGGTGAGAACTGCCATAAATGTGTGGGTCAGGTCATCATCCCCATGAAGTGACTTATATTTTGCCGTTAACTCCAACATTGGCTTGTGGCTCAAAGCATCCGCTATGACATTCGCCTTCTACAGGTGCTACTAAATGTCGAACTGGTAGTCTTTCAAAATCTCTAGACACCTGTTATGCCTCATGTTCAGTTCTCGCTATGTGAATAAATACTGTAAGCTTTAATGGTTTGTGAAAATCTGGACTTTCTCTCCCAGAATATAATGCCTCCATACTCGTAGTGAAAAAACCACGACTGCTAACTCCAAAATGTGGGTGGGGTAATGTCCCTCGTGAGTCTTAAGCCTTCGGTAAGCGTAAGCTATTGACCTTTTCTCCTGCATAAAAACCCATCCAAGTCCTATCAAGGATGCATCTGTGAAGATCTTATAGTCTATCCCTGCCCAAGATAATGCCAAGGCCAGTGTTATAGTAAATCTAGTCTTCAGTTCATCAAATGCCTACTGGCACCCGTCAATGCACACAAATGGTACTCCATTCCTTGTTAAATTCGTTAAGGGCTAATCAACGATAGTACTCGACCAGTTCGAAAAAGTTATGTACCTTGTCGGGTGTAGTGGGTTGTCCCCACTCCATCACTGCAGAAACTTTCCTCGAGTCCACTGATATCCCCTCTCAGACACAATGTGGCCCAAGAATTGTACCTCTCTCAACCAAAAACTTAATTTCTCAAACTTTGCATACAATTGGCGATCTCGTAGTGTATGAAATTGACCTGAAAATTCTGTGCGGCGTCCTTCGCAGTCCAAGAATAAATCACGATATCATCGATAAACACTATGAAGAATCGATCCAAATAATCTCTAAACAAAATATTCATCAAATCCATAAATATTGTTGACGCATTGGTTAGCCCAAATGGTATCACCAAAAACTCATACGATCCATATCTCGGAAGGATAGCTTTCTTCGAGAATGTGTGTGATGACCTAGACAATCTAATGAAGACATCTGTCACTGTCACATGTAGGGAATGATGATGAGATATTCTCCCATGTGAGAGGATTGATTTAGTTACAACAGATTTTATCCACGCATTCCTATCCTTGCATATGCTTATAAATGCTCGGCCTTGTCCTTGACTGGTATAACCTCGGCCTGGAAGAGTATGAGGTTGGTGAAGTCTGACTGTTGATTGTCCCGAGTTTATTTATAACTACCTCGGCCAAGTTGGCATGCCGGGGTTAGGTAAGAGTAGTTGTAATGTCGGCCTGAGCCAATGATGATGTTTCTAGATGGTTGCTTCTATGTAACATTATTGATCTCGGTCGATGACTGTAATGTTGGTTGTGGCCGATAATGATGTTAAAGGGTGGTTAAACCCATGAGTCCTTACCGACCTCGTCTAATGCCCATTCGAGGTTGATGTATGAGGTAGATATGATGTCGATTGTGGATGACCTGATGGATTGCTGACCCCATGAGTCATGCAGACCTCGGTTCTTGCCTGATTGAGGGATAACTAGCAACGTCGGCCGTAGATAACCTTATGCTGGACAAGATGGTTGATCGTCAGTCTTGAGCCCTTGTTACCTCGTCCATCATGCTGGCCAAGGTTGGGTACACTTTGGGCATATCAATCACCCCTAGCCCTTAGTTACCTATGTAAATAGGTGATAAAGGGGTATGTATGTCCAAGGCTATATTTCTTTATGTGCCAATATTTTCTTGACAAGTGTTAATTTCTGAAGTAGGTTGCGTGCCTGAAAAGTGCAGTGGTGATGGCCTTTTGGTCTCCCAAGGTAATTATGTGCCTTGGGATTTATGCCAACATGGTTTGGGTGTTTAAACCCTTTTCCTTCTCTTTCTCTCTCATTTATCTCACTTTCCCGCCTCAGTTTTTTGTGTTCTCTCTCTCTTCAAGAGCTCCATCACTGCGGGGGTTTGTGAATTTTCTTTGCTCTTAATCCTCCTATTCCTCATCTCGAACTCCCTCAGGTATTATTTGCATCTCTTCTTTCCATTTTCAGCCCTTTATTTCCATTTCATGCATTTTTCGGTGGTAGCTTAGGTTTTCCAGTGAGTTTATGAGTTTTTTGGTGGACTATTCTTGACGGTTCTTGATTAGAAATCTTTCAAATAACAATATTTGATCATTAAGTTGAGTTGTACCAAGTTGTTTGCTTTTGGTTTAGGGTCCCATGTGTAAGGTCGGCTTCCTATGCTCAGACCTCTTTATAAACTCATAGAAGATTTCCCCTCTCTTAGAGATAAGACCTTTGCAAAAATTAGGCAAATAGAACTAGCCCAAGAGGAAGCTCATAGGGATGAGGCCTTCCCCCTCAGACCTATCTTCCCTCCACCTCTTATAGTGATTTACCCTGAGCCAGTAGAGCTTGCTGAGCTAGTTGAGGATCCAATTGAACCTTCTCCTATGTCTGAGTCATCTACCTCAGACCCTATGTTTGTGGATTGATTTCAAGAGGTCATGAACTTCTCCATTAGGCAAGATCAGGTCCCTGATCAGGCCGAGGTCCAAAGTCGCGCCTCATCCCACAACGGTGCTAGCACTTCTCGAACTTCTTTCGATGTTGAAGTTGTGGGGCTGAGGTGGCTATCCCACCACCTATTGATACTATTCCCCTATCGGCAGTCACAGGGGTTGAGTTTGATCAGATGTTCCCTGGAGGTGTTCCTACACCTACCCAAGCTAATGTTGCTAGGGATAAGGATGATGGTCATGAGAGTGATGTTGGTACCTCTAAGGTAGCCGAGATAGAGAGTACTATAAATGACTTAGACCTCTTATCCTTTAGGTAGATTTCTTCCATAGGTCCCTCTATCAAGATTAGAAGGCCTCTGAGGGATGAGATGGCCTTTGGTGGCTGAGATGTGGATAGGACTGTAAACGGATATTCGAAGATCCACATCTGTCTGATATCCGCATTCGAATTTGCAAATATTTATCCAAAAATATGGAAATGGATATGAATATGGATACTCTATAAAAATGTCCGAGAAAACAGATACGGATATGGATAGTACTAGTATTCGACACGGATAATCCGTTTCCGATGAGGAGTATCCATTTTATCGGATATCCATTTTACCGGATATCCGTATCCGTCAAACATTTGTTTAAAATATTACTAATAATATTAGTATTAGTATTACTAATAAAATAATATTTAAAAAAACGTAATCGTTTCCCTAAAACAAAATAAACATATACTCCACTCAAAACCAAAACACTCTAAAGTTATTATTTTATTGGGTATATTATAAAATGTCATGTATTATCATTTTATTGGGTATATTATCATGGAGTTACACTAAAGTTACAATACACCCTATCACACACAACATACACCCATTAAAGAACATATACTTCACTCAAAACAAAATAAAAAAACTAACTTCATTTCATTTCTTTCATACAAAATAAGAGAAAAGAAACCCTCATGTGGTTGTTCGTTAGTTTCCTTAATTATAAATAAATGTACGAGAGAAACATAAAATAATGTAAGAGAGAAACATATTAGAATGTAAGAGAGAAACAAAAAAGAAAGAGATGGTTTTGATTGTGATGAGAACTGAAGTTAACAACATGTGTATTATATACAAAAAAAAATGTATACTTATTAAAATAAAAATATCAGTACGTTTTTTAAGACAAAAGGTCCACGAGGTTATCATTCTCAATAAATTTGATTTAATCTAAAAGGTGCATATTTATTTCTACTATCATGGAATGCGACTGTTATTTTTTTTATGGCTTTAAGCTTATATGGTTGTAAAGTATGGATGACTTCATGCCATAATACCATTATGGAATGATACTATTATTATGGAATCCATAATTGTTGATGCTAGGAGGCAGTAATTTTGTTATATATTTACTTGGATTGGATTGGATTTCATTGGATATTTTAATAGCTATTTTTTGCGATGGCTAAATAATGTAAACGGATACGGATATTATCCGAATTCGAGGAATCCGAGCGGATACGGATATTGATAGTTGTTTTAACTATCTGGGAAGATACGAATATGGATACGGATAGTACATTCAGATAGAGGGTACGGATATGGAAAACATGGTATCCAATCCGTATCCGTCCATTTACCACCCCTAGATGTGGAGATCTGTGTATATGAGCAGATGTTTAAGTCAGGATTTCATCTCCCCATACATCCAACAATTAGAGCCATATTATCCCATATTAACCTGGCCCCCTCCCAATTATCCCCCAATGCTTGGAGCGTGATGATTGGATCCATCGTCCTATGGAGGGAAGTCCATCACTCCGACCTTCCTGTCAGGGTCTTCATAGAGTGCTATATGCCACCCTTTGTCAGAAACCACCCGAGCTACCACTTCCTAGCTAGTAAGTCTGATAAGAAGATGTTATTTATCACCCAGAACTCAAATCATAACTGGAAACCATGGCACTTCTTCATCTCAGGGGCATGGGAATTTGGTACATGTGTTCCCTCTTCATCACTAGAGCCGAGGACCCCTCTGAGGTGGGGAAAATTGTCACTAGTAGCCAAAGTGGACCCTGGATTAATCTTGGATAACCTAAAAAAGGTTAAAGATCTTCAAGATCAGGGGAGATTGGTTGGCTAGTCATGTACGAGCATCTGATGACCCCCTACTACCTCTATGAGACTGGCCTGGGCGGAAGTCCTTTAGCCGAGCTTCGTAAGTGTTTGTTATGCAGAGTTTAACCACTGATTTTTTAATTCTCTCCTATACTGACTCAGATGTATTTTTTGCAGAGCGCCCAAAAGGAATCTCTGACGACCTATGGGAGATGTTTGCACCAAATCTTATCAAGTTGGTGAAGAAAGCTAGGCTCAGTGCACCTACTCATCCACCAACGAAGCAGAACATCGGCATGTCCAAAGCCGATGCTACTAAGAAAAGGAAACCCCCTACTGACTCGGAGGATCAGAGGCCGAGTAAGAACAAAAAATCTATCACAATCTCCTCTGATGATGCATTGGATGCTCTTTTGGAGTAGTTGAAGATCAGTGATAGCCTGATAGGTCATGGGCTGAAGGCGATGGACGCCATTAGCTTTGCAATGATCGACGCTGATAAGAGCTCCTTGTGCTCTATAGAGACCCCTCTACAGGCTGAGTTTTGCCTTCACAGGTCTATCCAAGTAGAGATTTTAGCTTTTTGTCTCCAAGCGTAACCTTGTCCTTGGTCTATCTTGATCTCATACAATTGACTTTGTATTGTAGGGTATCCTGTCCTTGCACCAGTTTATTAACTGGACCTTGAGGAAGCTGCCCCTTATTGAAAAGGGAAAAGAGGCCTAGAAGGTGGAGGCCTCTTTTAATACTGAGATTGAGCGTCTGAAGTACACCTTGCATGATTCTGAAAATAAAGTTAAGTCGAGGGATAGGGACATAGCTAAGCTCCAGAAGGACCACACCTCTGCCCTGAAGGCCAAGGATGACGTGCTTTAAGAAAAGGTTAATGCTGTAGTGAAATCTGCCCTTGAGGATGCCTGTGAGAAGGTTTTGGCCAACTATAAGGTCACTGACCAATTTATTATCTTTGGCTTCAAGTATCTCGAAAGAGGTGTGAAAGCTACTAGTAAGTGGGCGACCTATAAGGAAAAAGAATCAGGGAGCCTGACAGCCTCGGACATTATTGGTCTTGGCTTTTGTAACCCCCAATTTGCTCAGGCCTTGTAAGAGCTTGAGGAGGAAGGAGGTGTTGCACGTGCAGAGACTGCCCAACCAGAAGCTACAGAGACTGAGGTTATTAATCCTCAAGATGATGGTGCCGAGGTTACCAATATCTGCCAAAATAATGGGGCTGAGGTTACTAACCATATGGCTACAGACACCTAGACCATAATTTGTCAATCTTTACACTTGTAATTTTTTCTTTTCCTCTGTAATTGTTTGTAACCTCTGATAACATACTCTAAGGCTTAATGACTTGTTGTTCTGACTTCTTCATGATATATAGCATTTTTATTTTTTCGATGAATGCTTTCTTGAATGGTCTTGCAAATCATACTTCCCATCAAGTGATGTTTAAGGTTCGAGGTCATCAAAATATGATGTTACCCTCATAAATTTCACCAATTTAATGATGTTTAAGGTCCGAGGTTATACAATTATGATGTTACCCTCATAGATTTCACCAATTTAATGATGCTTAAGGTCTGAGGTCATCAAACTAAGATGTTTCCTCAATAAATTTCACCAAATTAATGATGTTTAAGGTCTGAGGTCATCCAATTATGATGTTTCACCTCAGACCTTGTCACCAAATTATGATGTTTTAAGGTCCGAGGTCACCAAATTATGATGTTACCCTCATAGATTTCACCAATTTAATGATGCTTAAGGTTTGAGGTCATCAAACTAAGATGTTACCCCCATTAATTTTACCAAATTAATGATGTTTAAGGTTTGAGGTCATCTAGCTAAGATGTTACCGTCATAAATTTCACCAAATTAATGATGTTTAAGGTCTGAGGTCATCTAACTAAGATGTTTCACATCAGACCCTATCACAAATTATGACATTTTAAGGTCTGAGGTCATCAAAATATGATGTTTCGCCTCAGACATTGTCACCAAATTATGATATTTAGGGTTTGAGGTCACCAAATTATGATGTTACCCTCATAGATTTCACCAATTTAATGATGCTTATGGTCTGAAGTCATCAAACTAAGATGTTACCCCCATAAATTTCACCAAATTATTGATGTTTAAGGTATGAGGTCATCTAGCTAAGATGTTACCCTCATAAATTTCACCAAATTAATGATGTTTAAGGTCTGAGGTCATCTAACTAAGATGTTTCACCTCAGACCTTGTCACCTAAAATATGATGTTTTAAGGTCTGAGGTCATCTAACTAAGATGTTACCCTCATACATTTCACCAAATTAATGATGTTTAAGGTCCGAGGTCATCTACCTAAGATGTTACCCTCATAAATTTCACCAAATTAATGATGTTTAAGGTTTGTGGTCGTCTAACTAAGATGTTTCACCTGAGACCTTGTCACCAAATTATGATGTTTTAAGGTCTGAGGTCATCAAAATATGATGTTTCACCTCAAACGTTGTCACTAAATTATGATGTTTTAAGGTCCGAGGTCACAAAATTATGATGTTTAAGGTCTAAGTTCATCTAACTAAGATGCTACCCTCATAAACTTCACCAAATTAATGATGTTTAAGGTCCGAGGTCATCAAGCTAAGATGTTACCCTCACAAATTTCACTAAATTAATGATGTTTAAGGTCTGAGATCATCTACCTAAGATGTTTCACCCAAGACCTTGTCACCAAATTATGATGTCTTAAGGTCTGAGGTCATCAAAATATGATGTTTCACCTCAGACCTTATCACCAAATTATGATGTTTTAAGGTCTGAGGTCACCATGTAATGATGTTACCTCATAATTTTACCATTAAAGCAATCCAAACAAAGTATTGACACAGGAACTGCTCCTCTCATTAATATTTTCTTTATAAAATGATACATTTACATAGAAACAATTGTAACATCATATGTAGTACTTCTTCAGATGATCAGCATTCAATGGATTGGAGAAAGGTTCCCCTTCGAGATTTTCTAGCCGGTAGGTACTGGGTACAACCTCATCGACTACTTTATAAGGACCATGACAATTTGGCTGAAGCTTGTTTGTCTTTTACAACGTCTTCTTCAGCACTAGGTCTCCTACAGCTATAGGTCTTTATTTCACCCTTTGATCTTAGAACTTTATTGTTCTCTGCTGGTAGGCCACCCATTTGATCTCAGTGTCTTTTATCCTTTCCTCAATCAAATCCAAGTCAAGTCTTCTCTCTTCCCCATTCTTCTCGGGGTCATATGTCTGAACTCTGTGAGTCGGGAGTCCTACTTTCGTAGGTATGACGGCTTCTGAGCCATATGCCATCATAAATGGGGTCTCCCCCGTTGGTGTCGTTGTCATTGATCTGTAGGCCCATAACACTTCATAAACCTCTTCCATCCATCTCCGTTTAGCTTCTTCCAACCTATTCTTAATCCCATCGAGGATTGTTCGGTTCTTTACTTCGATCTGACCATTTGCCTGAGGTAGACCAGGAGAAGAGAAAAATTTCTTCATCCCGACCCTCTCGCAGTATTTCTCCAAGGAAGAATTCTTGAACTGGGTTCCGTTGTGTGAGATGAGGGTGTTTGGAAGGCCATGTCTGCATATGATGCTCTTCCAAATGAACTGGAAGGTTTTTTCCTCTGTAATCGTGATCATCGGCTCAGCCTCCACCCTCTTAGAGAAGTAATCAATTGCTACCATCAAAAATTGATAATTATTAGCAGCTCTTGGCAAAGGTCCTACAAAGTCAATCCCCCATACAGTAAAAGGCCAAGGAGAACTGATTGACGTCATAGGTTGATGAGGTTCGTAGGGGATAGTAGAGAATCTCTGACATTTATCACACCTCTTTGTAAAACCTCGCGCGCCCAGGGAGAGCGAACGAAGTGCCACTATCGATGAAACTAATCAAATCCACAAATAACACGGTATAGAGCATCTAAAAACCCACAACAACAAAAGAAACCACTAATCTCAAATCTCTTCAAATAAATACAACAATCTCTTGAATTAAATACAACAGCTAACTCGAAATAAAATAAATTCCCAATGCTCTATACATAAAAATAATACAATTCTTCCAACTTGTATTAAAAATTCTTTCCAAAATAATCCACGCCAAAAATCATCCCAAATGGTCCATAGCGCTCAAATCCACGCTAACCTGCCAACTAAAAGAAAATATGGGGAAGTACACAATACGACAGGAAAGATGCTCAACAAATATATATTAGCAATGAATAAAGAGCAACAATATGAATACGAATATTCAAATCCAATGCAAATCATAAGCATTTTATCAATAAATTTCTCAACAACACATTAACTGGGTCACCAGGCCTCACCCCATCCGCATATGCTTTATCAATACATAGCCCGATAAATAGGAATTTTGGTCGGTGCCCAACCTCCGTGCCATATTAAAATCTCATGACAACGTGCTCAACAACAATATAATGATACCACATGAATCAAAATAATTCCAATAATTATTTTTCCTGATTTTCATAGAATTTAACAATTCAAATATGAGTTCAATAATCGCAAGAATTCAAAGGGAATAACTCTCGAGAGATTTAAAGGAGCATATTGTGTAAAACCCCATAGTCAAAATTATCGCATGAATCATCACATAAAATCATCCTCAAAATCTGGTCGCACCATCACGTTCCTCTCGCGCAAAATAATCAAATCATGTTCTAGCCCCAACACGAGATAACGTGAAATAGTCATATTTTAAAAACTCAGAAAAATCATATCCAAAAATTATTCGAATCGCCAATATGACTTCAGATTTGGATTCTACATGAAAAATTGAGTCAGGTATGTATTCTGAGTTTTTCTCAAATCTCATTCGAAGGCACTCAAAATGAATATATAAAACACTCCAAAAATGACTCTTCTCATTCCACTCGTTTTTGCCTCTTTTGATTTCGTTTTTGGCCTCTATTTTTCATCTCCCTTTCCTTATAATCACCCAAAATATTCCTTATATAGCCTCTCTCTCAAACCCTAGCTTGGAGACTAAGCTAACGCATATTACTATATTGCCCTTTAATACAAAATTATTAACTTTACATATTTAAACCATTACAAAATGTTCAAAATCCAATTAAATTTGAATTTAAATATTCGATTCATATCAACTAAAAATAAATATAAAATGAATATCCCGATTTATACAATAATAATATTATTAAAATTATATACCATATTCATAAATAGAGTCCTCAAAATTACGGGGTATTACACTCTTCACGTTGGAAGCAATATCTTTGGCCAAGGTTAGCCACCAGTATCCTTGCGTTATTATCATCTTGGCTAAAGGTCTTCCTCCTATGTGACTGGAGAAATAACTTTCATGTACATCTTTCAGGACATGGGGTACCTCTATGGGATGGACACATCTGAGGAGAGGTAGTAAAAATTCTTTTTTATATAGGACATCTCCTCTTATTGAGAACTTTGCGGCTCTGTACCTCAACTTCCTCCTTTCTAACTTGGATTGTGGCTGCTCTCCCTCTCTGATATATTTGGTAAGGGGGTCCATTGATGAGTCTCCTAGGTTCAAGTTGAGGTAGGAACTGGCAACCACTTATTACTTAATGGTCGGTTTGAGCAAGATCTTGACTGGTACTGTCCTTCTGATGCCGGTCTTTGTTACTGAAGACAACCTTGCTAGTGCATCTGCAGGACTGTTATTTTGTCGAGCTACACTCTTCATCTTCACCTCTTCGAAGCCTTCTAGCGTCGTTCTTACCCTCCTTAGGTATTTATCCATCCTTTCATCTTTAGCCTCATATACTCCAAGTATTTGGTTGACAACCAACCTCAAGTCACTATGAACAGACTGCATATCTCGGGGAAAGTACTTCCCCTCAAATCTCAGATTGCATATCTTGGGGAAAGTACTTCCCCTTAAATCTCGCCTAAAACTCATCGACCGTGAGGCTATCCCTCTCTGTAATCGACGTAATCGAATCCCACCACTACAGTGCGGTCCCTACTAACCAGAATGATGCTAACATCTACTTTTGCATTGATGTGTACTCTACCATGCGTAAATGTCTCTATATATCCTTCTTCCACCTTCTTACCACCAGTATATCTAGACTTATCAATAACTCTGGAGGTTGGCCCTTAACGAAGGGCTCCCTTACCATGTCCTAAATCAACCTCGGTGCCTGGGATGGTACTACCAACTGCTATGGCCATAGTGGTGGTTGCTGCTGAGCCTGTGGTGGTGGAAAATGATAAAGCATGGCCGCCACGGTTGTGGAAACCACTTGAGACACAATAGTGGCGATCTATGCTGGAGTAATCAATTGTGGGGCTCATGACTCCTACTTCTGCTGCTGTGGCTCTGGCTGAGCCTCCTCATTGGCAGCAGATGCGACTACATGCCTCAACCCATCTCTTTGATCTTTTTCAATTTGAAAGTAAACAAAGTTTGAATCCGTAAAATTATAAGAACACAATGAATCCTAAGCATAGAATCTACATATCAAGGACGCAACGCCGAATGTAATGAACACAACACAAGTCTTAAGGACACTAGAACCTAGATGCTCTGATTCCAACTATAATAACACCCATTTTCTCACTTAAAGGTTGGTTAGGTATGATACGTCGACGATGGGGGTTGTTTGTCACTCAATACCATTCTTAGCATGAACCTAATATGAATCATATATTAATAGCCCATAACTGAGATTAAAACAACATTTCAATAATAATGACATAAATGTAAATAACCCAAACTAACACAAAGTAAATGAATCTCGGGCTTATGCCCATACAATAATATCAAATAAAATAAGTGCTGAAGATAAAAAGCACCTACGCTAGAATCAAATGACCTGAAATGCCTAAGGGCCAAAATAAGAATACAAGGCTTCCATGTCAATAGTCCCGTTATCCCTATCTATGAGAATCTGGTGGAGAAAACATTTAAATTTGGGTGAGAGCCCTAGATGTCTAAGAATTAACTTATTCAATTTAAAATGGAATATATATAGTCGATGCAAAGTAAATATCCCCCATTATCACTCACATGTAACATCTCACCCCTCAAAATAAATATCCCCTAAAGTATCCTAGTCTTATATATCTTATGAAAATGGCATAAACATCTGTTATGCACAATGTAGCAAGGCTCTGTAATTTATGTCTGCCTTCTTAGACATTTAATGAATCTCATTTAATTTGGGTAATTTATATATATGTATACTTTCATATACGCGAAACTCAAAGGCATCTACATGTGGTGTCTCATTCGTGCTCTATGGGCAAGTCCAAAGGAATCTCTTATCCAAATCAAACATCACAAAACACACATAAGTGGGGCGATCCTTATGCAGTACACAAGTTCACAGCCCATACCTAGTGGTGCCAAAGTATCTCAGCATCAACACCTACCTCTCATAGATGGCGCAGCTACGTAGTACCTAAATTACCTACACAACGCTTAGCTCACCTATGCCGATGTGTGCTACGGTCTCCAATGCACAAAACCCCAAGTCAATAGGACCATCTACGAACATTGGTATGTCCAAACAAATACATATAAGTACATGTTATTATTCCCATATAATATGTATAGGTAACTACTCTATAATTACCTAAATGTCCCACATGATATTTACAAATGTTCATCATTTAATAATTAACAATCTCGTTCATTATTGATTCCATCTTCCCTAATCATTTATTTAACCATCTAGTTAAATATAGTGTGTCAATTAATATGTGGGCCACATTTATATTTTTAATAAATTCCTCGTTACCCCAAACATAGTCCCACCAACTCGTACGGGGTTTAAAAAGTATACCGAATTTAACCCTGGACCAAACCCATGCTCTCACTAGGACCGAATCGATTTGGTTTCTTGGCTGAATCGATTTGCCCAGTCGAATCGATTCGAAATGCCACAGTTGCCCAGCTCTGCTATTTTTTCTTATAATGGGATTTATTAGTAATTTTAGTAGTAATAGGAGGACAAATGGAGATGTGGTGAAATTGGAGGGTCAAGATATACCTAAAAATGACCATTTTCGTTATTTAGGATCGATTATACAAAAAGATGGAGATATTAGTGATGATGTTACGCATATGATTAGAGCAGGCTGGGTTAAGTGGAGAAGTACGACCGGCGTTCTGTGTGATAGTCGTATACCTTTGTAGTTAAAAGGAAAGTTTTATAGGCCGGCCATTAGACCCGCCATGTTTTATGGGACAGAGTGTTGGGCAACCAAGAAACAAAATGTGCAGAAAATGAGTGTGGCGGAAATGCGAATGCTAAGATGGATTTGTGGTAAAACTCGAAAGGATAAAATTAAAAATGAACCAATTAGTGAAACGGTAAAAGTAGCTCCTATAGAAGATAAATTTAGAGAAAATCGACTTAGATGGTTTGGACACGTCAAGCGTAGACCAATGGATGCTCCTGTAAGGAAGAGTGATTTAGTTAGTATTGATGGTAACCCAAGGGGTAGAGGTAGGCCTAAATTAACTTGGTGGGATATTATAAAAAAGGACATGATATAATGTGGTTTAACCGAAGATATTTCACTGGACAGAATGGAATGGAAAAATAGGATTCATGTAGCCGACCCCACATAATTGGGAAAAGGCTTTGTTGAGTTGAGTTGAGTTGAGTTGAGTTGGGATTTCTTAGTTCTTACCCAAAATACATTCCGATGGTTAAATGCTCTTCATAAACCTAAGAATATGTCCCTAACACCTTGTTACTCATCTTAGGGTCATTAATTTCATATATTAACATAGATTCCTTTCCACAATTCCCTGAATTCATGAATATAATTAAAGAACGTAAAACCACTTTTTTTCCACAATATCAACAATATGTAATTCAATTTATGGGGTATACAACATGGAGTTTACATCAGAATATACAAATCATAAACATGTGTTATAGTCCTCTACATTTTATTTCCAAGATTTCCCAATTTCATCTCAAGAACCGTAAGGTTTTTATCGTCAAATTTCATGAATCGATTCCTAGATTTCTAGGTCAACACCCTATGTTATAATTAATCCTCTACGTGCATAAGATTAGTTACTAACATTTAATCATGAAAATACAACCTAAAACCTAGAAATTACATGGGGTCATTACAATGAATCAAGAAGCAAATTGTAATTTAAATTGAGCAAGAAATTCTTGCCTAAATAAATGATTGATGAAATACCCATTTTTGAATTCCTCTTCACTTCTTTTCTGTGAATTATTCTCTTATACCTCCCTCTCACAGTGTTATAGGTTAGGAATTCTAAACATAATCTCCTAGGAGTTTACCAATTCCTTAATATAATTCATTAACTCCTAATTCCCGAATTGGGTTAAATTTCCAAATTTTGGTCCCATAACCAAACTGGCCCAAAAGTCTCCTAACATATATACCTATACCCCAGGACAATTTTCAAAGGTTTAAACACCTAAACGAGTCTGTATACTCCCGAAATACGCCCCAATTATTTTATTTCAACATTACATTTTTATAATTGCATCAGACTTCATTTATGATTTTTCTACTGCACATGTAATTGTTATAAACATTAACATAACAGAAATTCATCGCACATAATTATGACATAACAACAATTTATTTGTTCACAATTATTAATTTAAATTCACCGATTTGATCTAATTTTCACAAATTTTAATCTTATCTAAAAGATATAGATTTATTATTCATTCTAGAAAAATATGGGATATTACAATTATATAAATTTATTACATGATCAAAAAATCTTTACCCTGACTACATGAATTAACCATATCAACAAGTTCAATATTCAGAATCTGACAACCACATGGTGTGTAAAATTCCCTAGGATTAATTTTTAAACCCATTTTGTACAACTTTATTTTTTCCTCTCATATTAGAACCATTACGATATCCTTGTCCTCTCCTATCTTTAATATTTAGTTTGTGACTCGTTAAAAACTTTATAAGTTCATTAAAAATCCTTTCACCGGATGTATCATCTACCTTTAAAAATCTGCAAAAAAATTCTTTATCTATATTGGACTTTTGAAGTATCAACACAACGTATTATGATAGAAATTTGTTCTTCTTTACTTATATCGCGAGTACAATCAAGAATAATCGAAAAATATTTTGATTCTTTAATTATTTGAATTATTATTATTTTTATCTCATCCACTAATAAAAGTATTAACTCATTTTGAATGTCGTTAGTTAGATAGTATTAATGAATTTCTTTATCTATAATATGCTAAATATGTTCTTTCATTAAATTATCAAATGTGACAATTTTTTCAATGAAACTTAAAAAAATCCCATTATCCTTTTCATAAATGTTTTCATTAGTCTCCCATAAGGCTAAGTTATTTGTAGCAAGAGGTTGCACTACCGCAATTATTTCTGTTAATATATGTCTCCATTTTTATCTTCCACCATCAATTTGATCTTGTATATTTTGGTCAATTGTTTAAATTTTTTTGAAATCTAAACATTAATTCTCTCCATTGTGTCATACTATCTACATGGTCATTACTATTTTCGTGGCCTCTAAGTCGCACACTTATATTTTTCCAATGACCTACTCCTTCATTTGCTAATTGAGTTTTATTTTTATTCTTTTTTAACAACTTACAAGAAAAACAAAAAAATATTATCCACAGATCGTGAGTACAATAGTCATTCTCAATTACATTTTTCTCCATTTTTCTAATAAAAAGTATAATGTATACTAGAAAAACTCCTATTTTCTATATCTTTAGGAAAAGTAACGCCATTATCTCTAATTGGACATTTTTTTATACCATTGTGTTAATTAACAATAAAGCTTCTACATGTTTCTTTTCTGCATGTTCTATTTTCTCTATCTTGAGAAAAATGCTAAAAAAGATCAATAAAACTTGATTTGTAACCAATTTGACCGCAATCCCAAATTATAATTTGTAAATGCCCAGAAAACAAATTGGAATATACAAAGAAAAAAACACACAACACAAGCACCAACAAATCTCGAAATTGTAATACCCCTTATTTATGAGTAATTCTTTTTATATTAATTTGCCTAGTTGGTTAATTATATAAAATAAAGGAAGTTGAAGTAAATATTACTTTAAGTGATTTAAGAGATTTTATTTACTGAGTTTTGCACATTTACTATTAAGCGAATGTAAATAGTGTAACTTTATGTTGTGTCGTGTCCTTGTTCTTTAAGTGACAGTTATGACTTATATTCCAATCGAAAAATGATTAATGAGTTAATATGACATTGGAACATGAAATAATGAATGATAGCCCGGATGCTAATTTAGAGGGCACGATTAGTCTGAAAATGGTTGAAACATTCAAAATAAGTGCCAAGTTGTATTTTCGAGTCCCGGGACATTTTTTACTAGCTCTAACTTAATTATGATGTTACGAGTCATTTTAATTGTGTAGTAGCAATTAAATGCTAGACTTAATATATTCGGGTATTTAGTCTTGCAAGATGATTTTATTTCTCATTTATGTTTCTAAACCTAGAGAGAGAGAGAGAGAGAGAGAGAGAGAGAGAGAGAGCTTGGGAGAAAAATGAGAGAAAGAGGGGATTTGATATTATTGGCTTGAAATCGTTTAAACAAGCAATAATCCGAGGCTACAATCTTGAGGCAAGTTTCTAACTTTCACATATGTATGATTGAGTGTGAATAATTTGTATATATAGTTGTGTTCTTGAGATTTAACCATTTATGGGCTTTAATGACTTTTGGTGTTTAAACCTTTAGATCTTGATTTAGATATGATTTGAGTTGGTTATAATAGTTTGTTGTTCTGTAGGAATGATTGGGTGAATTTATTAGAGGATGAGGTTGAGAGAAGTGAAAGAAAGTAGGTTTAGATATTTAAGTTTTGTAAGAGAAAATGGGGGATGGCCGATGGACCTGGTGCAGCCGATCGACCGCGGTCCAGAGGTCGATCGCCCGGGCCTAAAGATAAAATCCTACAGCTTCTATAGTAAGGTAGATTTTATAGACACGGTAGAGCATGGTACAGAGGTCGGTCGACCAAGCCTTAAGAGAAAAGCCTATTGCTTTTCTTACAAGGCCAATTTCAAGAGCGCGATCGACCGGGGGTCAGGGGTCAGTCGGCCGGTACCCTATTTTTAACCCTGAAATTTTAGATTTTCTTATGCTCTTTTATTTTAAGGTTTGAGGCTTAGGAAGATTCTTATATGAAGTAAAATAGAGTGTTAGGGTCTTGTATTAGGGGGATTAATACCCTAGGTTAGAAAGGGACTGTTCGGGCTTATGTCGGGAATTAAATAACTAAGGGAAGTTAGGGTTTTTCTCTTAGTAAGCTAGTATAGGACTAGGGGAGGGTTGGTTAGTATTGTCTTGAACTTTTAGAGACTAATATGAGGTAAATTGAACTTGGTAAATCATAGTGTTGTCATGAACTCTCGGAGGGGGCAATTAAAATTTGTAGTTTATTTCATTAGGCACATATGATTTCGGATATAATAAATGTACATTTTAAATTGGAATATCTTGTGATTTATGGCTTGCACATACATACCACTCTAAATTCCATCATAAGGGAAGTTACGCGAAAGAGGTAAATCCCCTGGCTAGTGAATGCAGGGAGAATATAGTCCTCGGCCATAGGACCGGTGGTTACATTGTGTTGTTGTTTTATTCGAAGTGAGGTAATTCCAGGTATTGTTATGACTAACTGTCGAAGGTATATGGCCTCTTCCCATGCGACGTGACTTAGGGTGCCCAGGTGGTCTTGGTTGTAGGCCCTCGAAGATGATAGTATTTAGGGGCGCATCCAGTGGGGTATCTCCCGGAAGGATGGTCATTGAATCATTATATTTTGATTGTAACTATTCTCACGAATGTGGCATTTCATAAATGAGTAATGAATCTATAAATCAACTTGATGGCATATGATCCTCATTGATAAAATGACTTATGAAGTTATATTTTATGAATTGAAAAATATATGCAGGTTGAATGGAATTAAACCTCTTCTCTTAATTATATATGTAGTCTAAGTTGTAATGATTTAGTATGACGCTAGGGTGAGCATTTAGATGAGATGTGAGAATGATTTTTGCCTTGGAGAGCGCACTTAACTTGGTTATGATATTGCATTCATAACTGTTATGCATTTTATTCACACGTATATCATATCAAATCGGGTCCTGACCCGTTTATATTTGTCTTTCTTATGTGGTTCTTGTATATATGGTCAGGTGCTCTGCTGCAAGGATGCTCGTGTTGATCATTACTTCCCAGTGTCAAGGAGCTACAACATTTTTCCGTATGTTGTAGGACTTTCGTAATAGACGTATGAATATTTTGTATAAGTTAGTTAAGTTCAGTCTGTATATTCGGGCGTGTTTCCCCTGTTATTGTTCATACTTGCTGTAATGCTTTATGTAATCTTTTGTATTGGTCTGTTAACCGACAGCATATTCGGTTATGTTTTGAAGAATGGTTATTAAACTTCTACATGACTTTATATATATGCACCTTCTATTATAAACTGGATTGTCGAAACTGTTTTTATTAATCTTGCAAAAATTATTTGACATCCGTTTTCAAAAATATTTGGTGGTTGTCTCGTACTATTATTTATACGATAGTGATGCTAAGAATGGACCATTTATGATTCCTGTTATTATTGGAGTAATGGGTTGGCCACCTCTTATTTTAATAAGAGGGGTGTCACATATGGTATCACAACATTAGGTTATAGAGTCCTTAGGATCTATGCGGACTTATCACGTTCTACCATAGCGTTCTTTGATATAGATCCCTATTGTTACGACTATTTTGTTTGTGCATGCTTGAGATATTCTATGAGGGTAAATTGTTTTAAATTGCATTCTGATTCAGTTGCTTTTCATCTCAGATGCCACCTATAAGAGGTCGCCCGACAAAGGTAAACCAATCTGCAGAGAATGTAGAGCCCCCACCACCTCAAGGAATGATAAATGCGGCGGAGGTGGCTAATATTGTTACCCAGGCAGTCAACGCCGTAATGACCGCTCTGGCACAACAGCTTCCCCAAACCCAACAACCATCCACACCGGTGGTTTAAGCCCAGATGGGACCCTCCGCGTGGGAAAGAGTCAGAGAATCCTTCCTGAAAGTTCACCCTTCTAAATTTCAAGGTGGCACTGATGTGATTGTGGCAAATCAATGGAAGAAACAAAATAGTCGAGTCCCCAATAGAATTTTGGAAAATTGTTTGAAACAGGACCCACATCAAGGGGACTCGACTAAGAAGTAACGTTTTGGGGGTTTCAGGGGGAGATGATTTTAGACACAGTCAGGTGCTCAGCAGCAGCATCGGTTAGGCCAGCAGGGCTAAGTAGGCAGAGGGAATATTGGAGGTCGAGACCATTAGGGCCAAGGCACGGAGTAGATTTAGAACAACAATCGGGGATGATATCTAAAAAATTTTACGGGCCATTATTTTCAGTGTGGTGAACAGGGACACTTTAAGAAAGCTTGTCCACAGTTGATCGGGGGACAGTTGCCTAGAGGTCCTTAGAATCAACAGGCACATCCACAACCTCCCGCACCTATTCCAGCCGCCCCTTTACAACTGGGACAACATCAGTATGGGCGTGTGTATAATATTCAGGATGCTTTGTTTCCTCCAGCACCTCTTGCACCACCATCTATTGAGGGTAAGTTTCCCATTCACGGGTATATGGGTTGAGTGTTATTTGATACGGTCGCAACACACTCATTTATTGCTAGGAATTTTTCTCATTTGACGAGGCTGATTGAGTCTGCCGAGAGTACTTTTACTAGTGTGGAGTCTTCCATGGGTGATGGTTCTCTTGTACTTTTTATTTGTAAAAGGGTAGGAATAGACCTCAATAATTTTCATTTTGAGGCCGATTTTCTGGTCCTGGATATGGTAGGGTATGATGTTATTTTGGGTATGGACCGGTTAGTGAAATACCGAGCCATGGTAAATTGTTATGGGAGGAGTATAGTCTTTGCCATTCCGGGGAAGGAAATGTTTTTGGTGGCTACGACTCTTCCATAGAGAGGTTCAAACACGCACTTGTATTGTATTGTATTGTATTGTATTGTATTGTATTGAGGAGGATACTTAGCGAGAAATATTTATTTCCCTAGATTCGATTCCCGTTGTTAGAGAATTTGAGGATGCCTTTAACAAGATTTCGGACTTACCTCCAAGTCATGAGATTGAGTTTGTGATTGACTTAGCACCGAGAACCAGGCCAATTATAAGAGCTCCATACCGAATGGTTCCTTTGGAAATGAGGGAGTTAAGGGATCAAATTCAACAACTATTGGAGCAAGGGTTTATTTGACGTAGCACGTCACCATGGGGTGCTCCTATGTTGTTTGTGAAGAAGATAGATGGTTCCCTTTGGTTATGCATTGATTACAATGAATTGAATAAAGTGACCATAATACACGTACCTCGAATCAACGATTTGTTTGATTAGTTAAGGGGAGCATCATATTTCTCTAAAATAGATTTGAGGACTAGGTACCATTAACTGTGAATTCGAGAGCAGGACGTGTAAAAAACTACATTCTTGACATAATATGGATCTTATGAGTTTTTGGACATGCCTTTTGGGATAACCAACGCTGATGACGTATTTATGGACCTTATGAATAGAGTATTTTGGGACTTCCTAGACTAGTTTGTATAGTGTTTATTAATGACATTATAGTCTATTCTCGAACTAAAGCTGAGCATGCCGAACACCTATGATTGGTCCTGCAAATACTACGAAATGAACTTTGGTTGCAGGAAGTGAACTTTTTAGGGAACATTATGACGGCTGAGGGTATTTTCGTAGACCTAAGAAAAGTTGCATCAGTGAAGGAATGGGGTCAGCCCACGACGCCAATTGAGATCCGTAGTTTTCTGGGTTTGGCGGGTTACTATCGCCATTTCATTAAGGGTTTTTCCAAAATCGCTGGCCCTTTGACGAACATGACTCGTAAGGGGGTACGATTTGAGTGGGATGATTCCTGTCAGCTAGCTTTCGATGAATTGAAGGAAAAGTTGACTTTTTCTCCTGTACTCGCATTGCTATGATTGAGAATAGACTATTTAGTCTTCATAAATGCGTCTCTACAAGGATTGGGAGGTGTGTTACAACAGGAGCATAGGGCCATTGCTTATGCATCTCACAAGCTAAAGCGCCATGAGAAGAATTGTCCCGTGCATGATTTGGATCTTACCGTTGTAGTGTTCACCTTGAAGACATGGAGACATTACCTTTTGGGTGAGAAATTTAGTCTTTTCACGGACCACAAATCGTTGCAATATTTGTTCTTGCTGAAAGATCTAAATATGAGACAACGTCGGTGGTTGGAGTTCATAAAGGACTATAAATTCGATATTCATTATCACCCAGGCAAGACAAATTTAGTATCGGAAGCCCTGAGTCAAAAACCCAAGGTGGATCTAGTGAAGGCGTGGAAGGCTAAATGGAAAGAACTTAGCCAGTATGATGTTGTAGCTAGAGCTTATATGTCAGTGTTGACTATTATGCCTACTACTATGATGCGAGTCATAAAAGCGCAAGGAGGGGATAAGTATTGCCAAGACCGGATACATCAATTATTGACCGAGGGAGCGGAGTACTACTCAATTAGTTCTGAGGGTGGGTTACGTTTCCACGAAAGACTTATAGTCCTATACGAAGGAGACTTGAGACGTGCCATCATGACAGAATCTGATGGATCTAGATTTGCAGTACACCTAGGTGGGGACAAAATGTACCAAAATATGTGCCATCAGTATTGGTGGGTGGGTATGAAAAGGAACATCTCTGAATTTGTTTCTCAATGCACCACTTGTCAATTGGTGAAGTTGGACCACCAGCGACCAACGGGATTATTGAAACCGTTAGAAATACCGGTGTAGAAATGGGAGAGTCTGTCGATGGAATTCATCACTGGATTGACGATGTCATAAATCGGTCATGATTCTATTTGGATTATTATCGATCATTTAACCCAATCGAAACACTTCCTACCGGTACGAACGGATTACAATACGACAGGTTATGCCTGGCTCTTTATCGCGGATATTGTTAAACTTTATGGGGTGCTTATCTATATAGTCTCTGACCGAGATAAGATTTTTGTGTCCGATTTTTGCTGAAGTTTCCAAGAAGCGATGGGAACCGAATTGAAGTTGATTACCTCCTACCACCCGTAAATGGATGGACAAACGAAAAGATTCAAAAAAATGTTAGAGGACATGCTCCAATTGTGTGTACTTGAATTTAGAGGAGGATGGGAACAATACCTTCCATTGGTCAAATTTTCATACAATAATTTGTACCAATTCATGATAGGTAAGGCACTGTATGAGTCATTACATGACCGAACGTGTAGATCACCTACTTATTGGTTGGAAGTAGGATACAATAAGCTCCTTGGACTTGAAATGATCCAATACACCTCTTCAAAGATTGAACTTATTTGAAACCGCACACGAATTGCTCAAGATCGTCAAAAGAGCTATATCGATGCGGAGAGGAGGCATGTAGAATTGGAAGTGGGGGACCAAGTTTTAGTACAGGTATCCCCGATGAAGGGTATAATGCGATTCGGGAGGAAAGGCAAGCTTGCGCCGCGCTATGTAGGACCTTTTCCCGTTATTACAAAGGTAGGCCCCGTAGCATATCAGCTTGCTTTGTCGAAACGCCTACAACAAATTCACAAAGTTTTCAATGTTTCATTCTTGAAGAACTACAAAAGGTGTGAGGGAGCTCATTGTCACATTCCTCTGGACGATGTCGATTTACAACCCAATATTTCATATGAGGAACAACCAGTTACTATTTTAGATCACGGAGAGCGTAGGCTATGATCGAGGGTGGTACCATTGGTTCGAGTCTAGTGGTTACACCACAATTATGAGGAATCAACATGGGAATGAGAGGATGATATTCTAGAGAAGTACCCACACCTCTTTTTACAAGGTACGCCTAAATTTTGAGGGCAAAATTTCCATGTAAGAGGAGAGTATGTAATACCCCTTATTTATGAGTAATTATTTTTATATTAATTTTCCTAGTTGGTTAAGTACATAAAATAAAGGAAGTTGAAGTAAATATTACTTCAAGTGATTTAAGAGATAATATTTACTGAGTTTTTCAAATTTACTGTTAAGCAAATGTAAATAGTGTAACATTATGTTGTGTTGTGTTGTTGTGCTTTAAGCGACAATTATGACTTATATTCCAATAGAAAAATGATTAATGAGTTAATATGACGTTGGAACATGAAATAATGAATGCTAGTCCGGATGCCAATTTAGAGGGCACGATTAGTCCAGAAATGGTTGAAACAGTCAAAATAAGTGCCAAGTCGTATTTTTGAGTTCTAGGACATTTTTGACTAGTTGTAACTTAATTATGATGTTACGAGTCATTTTAATTGTGTAGTAGCATTTAAATGCTAGACTTAATATATTCGGGTATTTAGTCTTGCAAGATCATTTTATTTCTCATTTATGTTTCTAAACCAAGAGAAAGTTGGAGAGAGAGAGCTTGGGAGAAAAAGGAGAGAAAGGGGGGATTTAATATTATTGGCTTGAAATCATTTCAACATGGAAGAATCCGAGGCTACAATCTTGAGGCAATTTTATAACTTGCACATATGTATTATTGAGTGTGAATAATTTGTATATATAGTTGTGTTCTTGAGATTTAACCATTTATGGGTTTTAATGACTTTTGGTGTTTAAACCATTAGGTCTTGATTTAGATATGATTTGAGTTGGTTATATTAGTTTGCTAGTGTGTAGGAATGATTGGGTGAAGTTATTAGAGGATGAGGTTGAGAGAAGTGGAAGAAAGTAGGTTTTTTAAGAGAAAATGGGGGATGGCCGATGGACCTGGTGGGGCCGATCGATCGCGGTCCAGAGGCCGATCGACCGGGCTTAAAGAGAAAAGCCTACTACTTCTCTCTTAAGGAAAATTTTAGAGACACGGTCGACTGCCATCCAGAGGTCGGTCGATCGGGACTTAAGGGAAGAGCCTACTGCTTTTCTTCTATGTCCAATTTCAAGAGCGCGGTCCACCGGGGGTCAGGGGCCGGTACCCTATTTTTAACCCTGAATTTTTTTTTTCTTCTACTCTTTTCTTTTAAGGTTTGAGGCTTAGTAACCTTCTGATACGAAGTAAAATAGAGTGTTAGGGTCTTGTATTAAGGGGATTAATACCCTAGGTTGGTAAGGGAGTGTTCGGGCTTATGTCGGTGATTAATTAGCTAAGGTAAGTTAGGGTCTTTTCTGCTACTAAGCTAGTTTAGGACTCGGGGAGGGTTGGTTAGTATTGTCTTGAACTTTTAGAAACTAATATGAGGTAAATTCCACTTGGTAACTCATAGTGTTGTCATGAACTCTCGGAGGCTAGTATGGGGGAAATTAAACTTTGTAGTTTCTGTCGTTAGGCACATATGGTTCCGAATATAACAAGTGTACATTTTAAATTGGCATATCTTGTGATTTATGGCTTGCACATACATACCTCTCTTAATTCTATCATAAGGGAAGTTACGCGAAAGAGGTAAATCCACTGGCTAGTGAATGTAGTGTGAATATACTCCTCGGACATAGGACCGGTGGTTACATTGTGTTATTGTTTTATTCTAAGTGAGGTAATTCTGGGTACGGTTATAGCTCACTGTTGAAGGTATATGGCCGCTTACCACGCGACGCAACTTAGGGTGCCCAGGTGGTCTTAGTTAAAGGCCCTGGAAGATGATAGTATTTAGGGGTGCATCCAGTGTGGTGACTCTCGGAAGGATGGTCTTAGAATCGTTATATTTTAATAGTAACTATTCTCACGAATGTGGAATTTCATAAATGAGTAATGAATCTATAAATCAACTTGATGGCATATGATCCTCGATGATAAAATGACTTATGAAGTTATATTTTATGAATTGACAAATCTATGCACGTTGAATGGAATTAAACTTCTTCTCTTAATTAGATATGTAGTCTAAGTTGTAATGATCTAGTATGATGTTAGGGTGTGAATTTAGATGAGAGGTGAGAATTATTTTTTCATTGGAGAGAGCACTTAACTCGGTTATGATATTTCATTCATAACTGTTATGCATTTTACTCAAACGTATATCATATCAAACCGGGTCTTGACCTATTTATATTTGTCTTTCTTGTGTGGTTCTTGTATATATGCTCAGGTGCTCCGCCATAAGGACGCTCGTGTTGATCCTTCCTTCCCAGTGTCAAGGAGCTATAACATTTTTGCAGATGTTGTAGGACTTTTGTAATAGACGCATAAATCTTTTGTATAATTTAGTTAAGTTCAATTTGAATATTTGGGCATGTTGCCCCAGTTATTGTTCACACTTGTCGTAATGCTTTATGTAATCTTTTGTAATGGTCTGTTAACCAACAGCTTATTCGGTTGTATTTTGTGGAATGGTTATGAAACTGTTACATGCCTTTATATATCTCCACCTTCTTTTATTAATTAGATTTTCGAAACCGTTTTTATTAAACTTGCAAAAATTATTTGACATGTGTTTTCTAAAATATTTGATTGTTGACTGGTACTATTATTTATACGATAGTGATGCTAAGAATGGACCAAGTATGAGTCCTGTTTTTATTTGAGGAACGGGCTGGCCTCCTCTTATTTTAATAAGCGAGGTGTCACACAAATACTTGAGTATGCCCCCCCCCCCCCCCCCCCCCCACAAAAAAAAAAAAAAAAACAAAAACAAATCCCTAACTTTCTGAAATTGAAACCCTAAATTTTTTAACTTTTGTTTTTATGAGTGGTGTTATTTAAAAAAAAGGTGGGGGTGGTTGTCCGATTTTTTTGGACTTATTTAATTGGGCTTATAAATGAGTTTTTAATATTTTTATTTTGGAAATTATTTTAAATGGAATAAGTTTTATTTTTTTGGGGTCTTTTTAAGTGATAACTGTAATTTTTTCTCACAACTAATTTTTTTATACCTATTTTTTTTTATACTTCATTTTTTTATGAGGGGGCCCCGATTAATCGGGGCCATAAGAGACCACCTGATTTGCTTATAGGTAAAGTCGACCCTGCATTTTATTGACATCCTTTTCCTGAATTGACCTCCCTCTTCTTTCTATATATCTATCTATTTGTCTATATACATCACACACTTGAACACACACAAATCTTAAAGGTTGGAATATATTAGGGCTTTGATTGATTGGGGGTTAATGTCAGTCAATCAAATGTGTTTTCTGTAATTTTCACTAATTTTAAATTATATCAGCATTTTATAACATTTCTTTTGTCATTTTGAGATTTATTACAAGTTTTTACAGTTTCCCCAACTTTTTAAAGATTTTAGTATTTCTTGATGATTTCTCCGTAATTTTCAATATTTTTAAATATATTTTATGTAAAATGTTTTGAATATTTTTTTGACCTTTCCAGATTTTTATAAGTTTTTTCAGTTTATCCTACATTAATTTTTTAATAGTATTTCACTTATTTTCCTAAAATTTGGCTCCTGTTTTTAATATCTTTTAAGTATTTGCAGATTATTTTTTTCCTGTAATGTTCAGAATTTTTATTATATATTTTTTGCAATTTCCAAATATTTGAAATATCTTTTTTTATTTAATTATCATATTTTCAAAAGTCCATATTTTGAAATAGTTTTGTAATTTTTCTCTCTCTAATTTTTAGAATGTTTTTCCTATTATTTTACCTCAAGGTTCAGTGGGGAAGAATGATTAATCCTTTAAATTTTTTTATGAAATGAAAGAAGATATAGTACATAGTGTTGATTTAAGTTATTTCAACTAGCTGAAATAATATAACACTTTGCACTGATAGAGATACTATTCTAACCTAATGAGGATATGACTTCTCGGTTTTCTAAGTACACTTCGATCATAACTCCTTAAAGACAATATCCTATTCTAATTCTATGAGTTCTTAAATCCCACGAAATAAGGAATATGAGCTCTCGCACTTCATATATCACGGAAATTCCAATAATACATGTAACATTCAAACTCTTCCACTTACGATTACTAATCCTACATTGACAAGAATAACCCATTACACTATATATATATATATATATATATATATATATATATATATATACTAGGGGATTGCCCGTGGCAGAAGGCACGGAGAAAAACTTCCAAAGTATTGAATCGTGTATAATTTAAGTCAAACCTTTTTTTACAACACAAATAAATTTAAACACTATAGAAAATTTGGGCAAAGTTTCCTTTGTTTATAGGATTTTCCAACCTGTTTAAGAAATAAAAAATACTCCAATAACAATAATACTAATACGCAAACATAATTATGTAAATGAATTTTCTCTAAAACCCTAGTCAAATTAACAAACGTAGTGAATTAATATTTTGTAATAACATTGCAAAGTTACAAATTTTTAAATGAGAAAAAATGTATAGTGGTCATTCTAACGAAGTCCGTGGTTGCATTTTTGACTCCCTTACCCCAGTGCTTACCTATTTACCAATTGAGAAATCTTTACTGTTGGAGTTGTATAGCACCTATCAAAGGTAATTAAAATATATGTTAATATTACAAAGGAGAACAAATTCTACTTCAATATAATCATTCCATCATCACAGGTGCTAAATTATAGGACCACGACCACATTGTCATCTACACTTAACAAATCAATGAAAAAATTGAAGACTTGAACATATTAACAAAAACACAATTTTTAATTATGATAGCAACTTAGGTTTGCCCTACTTCTAACTTAGCTTATAATATCGATAAATATCGTGCGTCCTTAGGTATACCAGAATGAAGAGCTATCATAAAATGCAAAAACAAAAAAAAATCGATAATAATGACTTATTCACCCAATTGATTCATAATCAATATTATTCCCTTTAATAAGTTAGTCTCAAGTTCATTACTAAAACAAACTATATAGTACTGAAAATGTAATTAGTTGATGTCTATTAGCTATTATTGAGGATCTTCATTCAAATTAGGCTCTACTTGCGAAATAACGCATCTCAAACCTGTACTCAAATTATTAGATAAACAATGAAATAGATTATATAAAAATAATGGAGTATGGTTCCAAGTGCACGTAATCAAACGGTAGCTCAACTGACTCTTAACAGTTCATAAAACATAAATATTAAGGATTTTGAAAATACTCTATATGCAATAGGTTAATTAGGTTTGAATCAATAATAATTGGTTTATCAAATGCACTGTTCTTGTGCAATATATCTAGCAGCAAGCATATGTTTCCAGATGTGAGACCCTATACTACTTACCTGACATTGATGTTTCACATGACAATATTTAGCAAATATAAACTTTGCACATAATGATATTTGCTCCCTAAACTTCCACCATTGCTTAATGTTGAACGATGCACACCAGTCTTTCGTAGCTCTCAACTTTAATTGTCCTTCTTCTATAGGCATACTAAGATTGGACCACTTAACATAGTGGTGCTTTAGCTTCGCTTCAATCGAACCCTGTATTCACTTGTTCTAGCAGACCACCACATAAGAAATCTTTCAGAACAGAAAAAGTATGGATTTGAATAACATAGAGATCTCAGAAGTATGTGCAAACATAAGTAGATCAATAAATTTCACTGAATAAATTGTCCACCATTTCAGATGTGTAGTTTTTATAATAAATACATTTGGAAGTTCCCCTAATACTAATTCATTTTAATGATTAATCAACGGGGAGACAGTCTGTTAAGAATAACGAAAAGTAGGTTTTACAGAAATGCATGTATGCCAGGTAAAGTTATTGGACCAAGACAAACTTTTTTCCTGCCTAACTAAATCCCAACAAGATTTTATAGAAACAACCCAGAAGTTTCAGGTTTCCATATCATATCGGAAGTAAAACATGGATATGGATAAAAAAAAGAGCAAGATACTCAGCAATCTCGACTGGGATTCTTCCACTGAAATGATGTTCGTGCATCTCCATATTCCTCCGCATAAATGTTTCTAACCGAGCAGGAGGCAAAACTCTCTTTATCCAGATTGAAAGAACCTATACTTTGCTACAAACTTGAGTGAAGATATTGAGATAGACTCTTGTTTATGGTCTCTTTTCTGTGTAGTCTTTACTACTAGATATGGATAAAAAAATGCATGATTTGACAAAAAAAAACTATTTTACTTGACAATGTAATTACTGAACAAACTTATAATAAATTATGGCAGTAAAATAGGCCAAATCTCGATTTGTTTACACAGTGTTGTCATTCAATGTATAACGAACTCTAAAGGAAATATCAATGGAGACAATTGGTACATATTTTACTATAACACTGCCCATATAGAGAGATATACCTTTGAGAGGAAGAAAGTAAATGATAGAATAAAAAGTACCTATAACACCAAAAGGAAAATAAGTACTTGAAACAACAAAGAAGAAAAAATAATAAAATAAAAGTACATGAAACAGATAGTTTTTATTCCATTAAAACAAGTTTTCTCAACTCACGCTACTGTATAACATTAGATACATTATATGAAAACTGAAGTTAAGATTAGCATAGAGACCAAAATTGTTCTAACCATGTGAAATCTAGCCAACCAAGAAGAGGAGTACTTGCAAGATATGCAATTTACCTGCCACCGTATATAAGAATTAAAAGCCCGTTAAAAGTTTGTAATAGAATGCTAATATAGAGGAACATGAGAAAGAATGCATAACTTATGTTTGCCATATTTCTCTCTTAAACTATCTTTTGAATTATATATAGCTCTTCTGACCCCATTTTTGTCCATTAGTCCTTTCGGCCACAATTCTGCGACATGCGTTAATCCCATAGCAGACAATAAAATAGTTAGCCTCTCCTTGAGTTCGTGATCTGAGTATTCACATTTTTTGAGTGAATATACAATAAGATTAGTGGCTTCCCACGCAAGAGATAGATAGATATTTTGTTCTCAATATGTTTCCCGTTGATGTTATTATATTACATGACAAATATGTTGATGGTAAGGAAGGAAAATCAGAAGTTAATAGCGAGTGAGATGAAGTCTTCCTTGTTTATCAACATAAATCCCAAAGAGGTGAAGTCTTCATTATTTATCTTTCATCTGATAAGAACACAAACAAATAATACAGTAGTAATTATGACAGGAACAATGATGAGATTAAGTTTATCATGAATATTCAAATAAATCAAAAAATGGATTAACAAAAAAGTCTCCACTAAAGAAGAAAAGAACAAAAATACATATGTTTTAAACATAATTAATTATATTAAACAATGTCAGTGGACCTTCCTACTTTAAAACACTGCTTCACACTCACATCATATAACTTTATTTTTGTTCTTAAAAAAAGTTAGTTTTATATCCCAACACAGAGCATCTTCAATAAGGGACAATGGATTCTATAAGATCTTGAAGTGGAGTTGGCTCCTTTTTATCAATCAGACCAAATTCACAGGTAAAAAGTAGAAATGCTTGAAACAGGTATTTAGATGGGACTCCTCCTTAAAAGACAAAATCTTATGAAATTGAGAGTGATAAGTATGAGCATATACACGGAACATGCGCTTGAATATTGTTTTCAAACATCCCTGAAGTTGGGACAAAATGGTGCACCAAGCCTTTGAGGAAACAGGGACTCATACAATTAAGATTCAATCCATTCGATTAAGTACTCAACACATTTTGGAGCTGAAACTTCAATAGGTTTCTTGATTTGTACACCATCTGCACATCTATAATCGCACTTGGGACATGTAGTCGGGACAATTATCGGTCGTGAAAAACTTAGTTAGTCTTCTAAAAAGTAGATTCACCTGGTTGAAGAAATCCACAGTGCTAACAGCAAGCCATTCATTTATATCCTTCCCAGGAGGAAGTCTTACGGCTTCTCTCAGGTTCCCACTAACTAAAGTAGAATCAATGTGCTTTCTTACCTGTGACCCCTGCCCATACTGAAGATACTCATGTCTACAGAGATACATCACTGTCAAAAAATGAAATTAGTATATGTCAGTGTATATATCAATTTCATTGGCAATGAAGGAAGAACAGTTCATGAAAATACAACTTAATAATATTCCACTCAACGTTTCACCTCTATAATTCAGGCTTTATCTCTAGTCTAGATATAATCGTGCCAAAATAAAGATAAAAAAATGAAATTAGTATATCTGGTCTAGGTTTTATCTCTGTAATTTCATTGTGATGTGGATAGCAACCCTCACTATCCGTCCATGTATATGGCAGGGTAATGAATTTATGTATATGGGAGGAAAAATAATGGGTAAATAGAAAGTCACCAACCTAAGAAATCTACTGGATTTAATTATTCCATGACAAGATACTATAAATATATGTGATAGTATCCAACGATGTAAAAATGGTTAAAGAAAAATAGTCATGCAATTAGAGAGCATATATTTTTTAGGACTACTTGAAAATAACCTAATAATTATTTTTGAAATATTCCACTTTCAAAGCCTGCATCCTAGTAATTAAAATAAGCCGATAAAAAAAGATAAGTAGCTTTCAGGAAATAGCTATTCATGATATATCGATATGCTGAAAATAGTTTTCGAGAAACGCATCCACTATTATCATGATGTGCTAAAAATACATAAATTCCTAGATAAGGAATACAGAAAACATACCCTCTATGCAATCCATTTTCTCCATCAACGGTACTCATGGCCTCCTAAAGGAGTGTTAGTGGAACCCATTGAGGCGGATACTTAAAACAAAAATGAGTATGATTTTCCACCCCCACCCACAACAGGTCTGATTTTCCTAGCATCTCCACCTCACCTGCAACTCCGTTCCTTTCCAGCAATTCTACTTTTCTTGGAATTCACCACAATCAAAATTAAATTAAAAAATAATAAAAAAGGAAACTAAATAAATATATTAATTTCAATACTAACATAAAATCGTTTCTTTCATGACCTAATGCCACAGGTGACAACATTCGTATGCTAAAAAGATGTTAGCATGCGAAAAGTATAGTGCAACAAACACATACCACTATTTGAATAATGAAAATATGTCACTCGCTTTGAAGTTTTGCAAAATATGTCACATTAGCAAATAGACTACTCTCGTGGGTCATTGGTTTGTCCATCATTACGGTAATATGCATTAGGAAGTTCTGCAAATGTGTTGTCGAGCCTGCATGAGAGTTGCTACACATAGGACACATGTAAGTAAAATGACCAAACACACTCCAAATTGAGTTAGGATTTCTCTAGAATAATACAGTTATAATGTACCTAATCCCAATTATGAGGAGAAATATTACAATCTTTCATTATGGTGCCAATTGTTTCTCAATATCCTAGGTATTTTCGGACAGTAAAGGCAAATGATTGTGGGAGTAAGAATAGCAAAGTTGTCTTAACATTAATAGAAAGAAACAAATAACAAACTACTAAATGCTTATATTATCAAAAGCACTATAAGTGGTAATACCATTAAATAAAAAAAACAGTATCATAAAAGCATTTATATACCTAATTTAACAAAAACATTCATCGAAACAAATCCGACTGGAAAGTACGAAGGTTTGTCTATATACGTCACACACTTGAACACACAAAAATCTTAAAGGTTGGAATTTATTAGGGTTTTGATTTATTGGGGGTTAATGTCAGTCAATCAAATGTGTTTTCTGTAATTTTCCCTAATTTTAAATTATATCAGCATTTTATAACATTTCTTTTGTAATTTTGAGATTTATTAAAAGTTTTTATAGTTTCCCCAACTTTTTAAAGATTTTAGTATTTCTTGATGATTTCTCCATAATTTTCAATATTTTTAAATATATTTTATGTAAAATGTTTTTAATATTTTTTTGAGCTTTCCAGATTTTTATAAGTTTTTTCAGTTTATCCTGCACTAATTTTTTAATAGTATTTCACTGCTTTTCCTAAAATTTGGCTCCTATTTTTAATAATTTTTATGTATTTCCAGATTATTTTTTTCCTCCATTGTTCAGAATTTTTATTATATATTTTTTGCAATTTCTAAATATTTGAAATATCTTTTTTTATTTAATTTTCATATTTTCAAAAGTCCATATTTTGAAATAGTTTTGTAATTTGTCTCTCTCTAATTTTTAGAATGTTTTTCCTGTTATTTTCCCTCAAGGTTCAGTGGGGAAGAACGATTAATCCTTTAAACTTTTTTTTTGAAATGAAAGAAGATATAGTACATAGTGTTGATTTAAGTTATTTGAACTAGTTGAAACAAGATAACACTTGGCACTGATAGAGATACTATTCTAACCTAATGAGGATATGACTTCTCGGTTTTCTAAGTAGACCTCGATCATAACTCCTTAAAGACAATATCCTATTCTAGTTCTATCAGTTCTTAAATCCCATGAAATAAGGAATATGATCTCTCGCACTTCATATATCACGGAAAGTCCAATAATACATGTAACATTCAAACTCTTCCACTTACGATTACTAATCCTACATTGACAAGAAAACCCCATTACACTATATATATATATATATATATGGGGAGAGGTTCAAAAGTGGACTAAAACAATGGACTTAATAAAAAAACACTCATAACCCATTAATTTTAATTCCTATAGTTTAATTGGTCCGCGCCAGCGGCACCCGAGAACCGAGACCCACCTTCACCCCCTACCCACCCACCCACTCCTACCCCTTCCCCCTACCCACCCACCCTCCTACCTCTTTTTCTCTCTTCTCTCCTACATTCTCTCTCTCCTAAAACCATAAAATCGAAATTCCATACCCCGACACTGACAGTACCAACTATTTCCCTTAACTTGGCCCCTGTTGCCACCACAAGCCAACAACCTCCACAAATTCGCCACTCTAGAGAAACCCATGTCTATCCATCTCCCCCCGGAATCCCCATACCCATGGTCACTACCGTCTATATCTTAACTCGGGTAGAGCCCCGGCTTGATCCCACAACCAACAGTAAACCCACTACCAGCTATGGCAGCAGGACCTGCTATCTTCCATCATCATCGCCAAAATGATTTCCCCTTCTCCAACTATGGCCCCCCACCTCCCCCTTTGCCTTACAGGAAACAAATGCTCCAACCCATTTTGTTGCCCCAAATCGTGACCGGAGACTTAACAGATTGGGAAAGACCAATTATGGTAACAGGTTGGGTTCTTTTATTTTTGTCGAAAATGAAGTACGAGGTGGGGTGGGGGGTAGGGGGTGAAGGTGGGTCTCGATTCTCGTGTGCCGCTGGAACGAACCAATTAAACTATAGGAATTAAAATTAATGGGTTATGAGTGTTTTTTGTTAATTCCATTAAAAAGTCCATTCTTTTGGTCCACTTTTGAACCTCTCCCTATATATATATATATATATATATATATATATATATATATATATATCACCACATGTCCACCTCCACTTCATCCATTTGCAAAACCTATTCACCTCACTTATTTTAATTCTATATTAGTTTTCGTTTCCAACCATTTTTTTCTGTATCCTCTTTCAAAATGCAGAGGGTGATTCCCATTCAAACCACAAGAATATTTATACTAAACACTTATTAAGCTTAGATATGAAAATCGTAAGGAAACCTAGAAGTCCAATACCTAGAAGAGTCTGAATCACACGAGATGAATGAGATACCATTGAGAAGAGAAAGGATACTCAAAATACTTGTGGTTGATTACAACAATAAAGAAGGACAAAGTAAGAAGCCAAAGAAGTTCAATATAAATGGTAATGAAAAATCTGTAAGCATCGTCTCAATTTCGAAACCCGACCTCCCGCGAGATTTCAAGAGAAAAATTGAAGAGAGGGGAGGCTAAGATTTAAAGTTAGTCATTCATAAGAAAATGACTAAAACCGATTGTGCTTAAGGTGAAAATAGAATGACAATTCTGATAAATGAAAAGGATAATATTTTTTTACGGGATGATTGTAGAAATTCTAGAATGGAATGGAGGAACAAAATAAAGACTACGTTTGCTGTAGAAAGTATAAATCATTCTCAGTTGCTTTACATTGATTATACATATGATTTTATATATAGATACACAGTAGTTTGTTATACTAACTAAAATAAATACAAGGAGGACTAAGTATATACAACGGCTAGTATTGGATGAGAAACATGTTTAATAGGATCTTCCTCAATTATATGAGAATGATTTTCATCAATGTGCACATGTTCCTCAACACTCCCTCTCAAGTGAAGCGTGTGGGAAGAACCCAAACCATGCATGGATCGTAATAATCCAAAGGAAGTAGTAGGTAGGGATTTAGTGAATATGTCATCCATTTTGTCATGAGAGGTCACAAACTCAGTAATGAGACAACCCTTGGCAACTTGTTCTCAAATAAAATGATAATCAAGCTCCACATCTTTGGTCCTTGCATGAAGAACTGGATCGACGTTTAAGTAGAGGGCACTAATATTGTCACAATATAAGGTGGGTGGTGTGGTTGTTTTTAGTCCAATATCTTGCAATAGGTGAGTGAGCCATAAAAGTTCTGTAGTAGCGGTAGCAAGGGCTCGATATTCAGCCTCACAACTGGATCTGGCCACTGTGGTTATTTCTTTGAGGCCCAAATGATGTAGTTAGAGCCCAAATAGGCACACACACTAGAGGTAGATCGTCTAGTGGTTAGGCAACTTGCCCATTCAGCATTGGAGAAAGCATAGAGTGATTGAGATAACTGCAAAAGGATATTCAAACCATAGGTAAATGTACCTTTAATATACTTGAGGATGCATTTGACTATATGAAAATGCTCTAGTTGAGGAGAATGGATGTTTTGACATAGTCAACTGCTGCAAAGGTGATATCTGGTCGCATAAGAGTGAGATATTGAAGGGCACCCACAATTGATTGAAATTTAGTGGGGTCGAGCTTAGAATGTTGAGGTAGGAACGATGGAGACTTGGTAACTATAGGAGTAACATATGGATTAGCATGAAGAATGTGGGTTTGTTGAAGAATTTTCTTATCATAACCCTCTTGACTCAGGTACAATCCTTTAAAGAAATGAGTAATAACGATGCCTAAGAAAAAATTTAATGGGCCAAGGTCCTTAAGAGTATATTCTTGAGCTAGATAGTGAATCAAATGGAGTAAGAGTGTGTTATTGTTACAAGAAAGGATAATATCATCCACATAGACTAGTAACAACACTATGTCTAAGGACTGATGAAGAATAAATATTGAGGAATCAACTCTACTGCACTTGAAATAAAGGGTTATCAAATAAATGCTAAACTTGTCAAACAAGGATCTAGGTGCTTGTTTCAAGCCACAAATTGCCTTGTGCAAGAGATATACAAGATCGAGATGTTGAGGAGAGATGAATCTTGGTGGTTATCTCATATAGACTTCTTCTTCAAGAGTTCCATGTAAGAAGGCATTCTTGATATCTAATTATCTTAAATCCCATTTGTGAATAGATGTAAGAGAGAGAATTAGTCTGATAGTGTCATGTTTAATTACATGATTGAAGGTGTCCAAGTAATCAATGCCCTTAACATGGTTAAACCCCTTAGACACAAGTCTGGCTTTAAATTTATATTGAGAGCCATCTGCATTTTCTTTAGTTTTGAAGACCCATTTACGCACAATAATGTGCATGGATGGATGTCAAGGAACCAAGGTACAAATCGTATTTTTATGGAGATCATTGAGTTTTTCCTTTATAACTGCTACCCAGTGTGGATGCTTGAGAGATGAGCTGACAGTATAAGGTTCGGAGTAGGATGGTAACAGCAGAAAGGAGGCTGATTTTGGGATGGTGGCGTTTGGGTTTAGAGCGAGTCACCATTGGATGTTGATTAAGAGGTGTAGGTGAGGAAGTTGACGTAGGTTGAGTAGGGGCACCATGATTTCAGGTAGGTGTAGGCAGTTCAAGATCTATAATGTTTAATCCACGGGTCACTGTTGGTAGGTGAGTTGGGAGTACTGTATGGATTGTGATCAGGAGGAGAGTGGATAAGTTCTGAGTTTGTGGATAGAGTAGGTTGTGATTAGGATATAAGAGGACATGAAATTATGGGAGAGGAGAGTGGAGGGGAAGTTATATTCGCTAGTGTATGAGTGGACGGTTCAGGATGTCAAAATAGGTCATCATCATTGGGTGAGCATGTTTGTGTATGTGTAGGAGAAGCTAAAAATTCTTAATATTATGACATTTGAGTGCTGCCTCTTGAGTGATTATTGGCATGAACATAAGGCAATGTTCCTTCATCAAAGATAACGTTCCTAGATATGTAGACTGTTATGGTTTTAGTATCATAGCATCCATATCCTTTATGAAGAGTGTTATACCCAATGAAGACACAAGGAATAATTTTAGGGTAGAATTTTTGTTGAGTTTTTCATTGTAGATGATGAACATACTTATACCCAAACACCTTTAAGGAGCCATAGTTTGTGTGTTGTCCAAACAATTTATCAAAGGGAGTCCCAAAATTAAGTTTACTTGATAGGAGTCTATCTATGAGAAATATAGCAGTTAGAAAAGATCTCCACACATAAAAATAAGGGTAATTTTGCATGAAAAAGTAAGGTTAGACCCGTCTCTATAATGTGCCTATGCTTACGTTTAGCAGTTCCATTTTGTTCAGGTGTGCTTGGACAAGAAATGTGTTTCAAAACTCCACTATCATCAAGATGATTTAAAAACTCAAGCTTCTCAAATTCTCCCCCACCATCACTTTGGAAGATTTCAATGGTCTTGGAGAATTGAGTTATAACCATACTTTCAAATTTAAATACACATTGAAAAAATCAAATCTAAATTTGAGGGGATAAATCTAAGCATATCTTCTACAATCATCTAGAAACAAAGCATAATATTGAAGTGTTGGGAGGATGCAATTAGGGTAGGCCCCCAAAGATCACAATTGAGTTTCCTAAAAGATTCCTTGCAAATAGACTAAGATAAGATAAAAGATTGCTTACAACCTTTTCCTATCTGAAAACTCACACAAACACTGGGCTTTTTATTCTAACGACTCACGTCCAGGCACTTATTTTTGTTCAAAACGTGAAGAAACTTAGAGTTTAGATGACCAAGCTTTTGATGCCACACTAAGTCAGGAGCTTTCCCTTCCTTTAATTTATTCAATATGGTAAGACCTCCATTTTCAAAGTCATAGAGTCCATTGGTTCAACTCCCCTTTGCCATGTCTTTTTGTCCTTAACCACAAAGGTATCATTAGTGAAAATCAAAGAGCATTGGTTATCAGTAGTTAACCCGACTAATTGAAACTATATTCTTATTAAGCTCAAGAACAACAAGAAAAAATTTGAGATTTAAAGAGGGTTCAATATGTTTGTCACCAACATGAGTGATGTTTATGTTAGAACCATTACTTACCATGATTTTATCATAACCATGGTAAGGTTTGAGATAATGTAGATTACCTAGTGTGTGAGTCGGGTGTGCATTTGCACCAAAATCAATGTAGAAGGTATTATCATGGGAGCCTTGAATTTGAGCAACATGTGCTTCAGGATGAGAGTTAGTGCCTTAGTTAGATAAATCCCACCTATAGAGACATTTGATAGCACTGTGGTTTACCATACCATAGATATGGCAAGGATTGAGGCTTTGCACTAGATGATCACCTTCTCTTGAGTTGAGTTGAGGTAGGTTGCTAGGTGTAGCATTATTGGCATTATAGTGACAATGAGAATAATGGATATTTGTTTGGGTGTAGCCACTTATCCTGAATCCTCTACCTCTAGAGTTGTAGGATTGTGGTTGAGAAGGATAAAAGCCCCTTCCTCTTCCATTTCTACCTCTTCCACTATTATTGAAGTTGCCTCTATATGCATTGAAAGCCATATTGCGTTCTGACTGTGTTCAAACTTCTTCCTTTTGTGACTCCTCTCGAATGTCAAAGCCTATGAGATCTCCTATCAGTTGAGGAATTGTAGGATTTGGTGGTTTTCTTAATTAACATGAATTTGAAAGGTTTGGTATTTTGCAACTAAACCCTTAGCAAAAGAAATGACCTTTTGATCCTCGTCAATTGGCTTTTTGATGGATGAAAACCATCACAAATTACCTTGAATTACTTGATATACTCATATAATGTCTTACCTTTAATGGTGACATTAGCAATTTGATCTTTAAGATGGAATTCCATGTCTTTAGTTACATGTAGACAACTCTCTTCCAAGCATATCCAAGCTTATTTGTCTATTAGACAACTAACTCTCACATACATGCATTCTTCAGTGACTATATCAGATATCCATCTCCTTAAGAGAACATCCTTTTCTTTCCATGGATCAAGTGATTCTTTGCCTTTATCTCCATCAACTGTAAGAGGATCCTCAGTTATTAGTGAGTGGACCATCATTGATTCCATCAACTGAAGCATTTGTGTTCTCAAAACAAGATAGTTGGAGGGCTTCAATTTGATCGGGCAAATTGCAATAAGGTGAGTTAGAGAGTTTATAGAGAGAGTTAGGCTGGAGGAAGGTAATAGAGAGGTGTTAGCCATGGTAAGCTTTACTACCATGTAGAAATTGTAGAATGGAATGGAGAAACAAAATAGAGACTATGTTTGCTATAAAAAGTATAAATCTTTCTCAATTACTTTACATTGATTATACATATGGTTGTATATAGATATACACAGTAGGTTGTTATACTAACTAAGCTAAATACAAGGAGGAATAAGTTTATACAATGGCTAATATTGGATGAGCAACATGTTTGTTTGGGTTTTTTAGGACCCTCCTCAATTATAGGAGAATGAGTTTCATCAGTGTGCACGTGTTCCTTAACAATGATGAGGAGGAAGGGTTAACGAGGAAAAAGATCAAGTGTAGGTTCGAAGGTATGAAGGTGCCCTAGTTGATTAACTTGCAAGAGGATAGTACAATAACACTAAAAAGGTGGGAGATGCAAAGAAAGAAGAAAAAGTTATCTCCTCGTACACGTTGAGCATAATGTGGAAAATCATTAGAACCGTAAATGGTTTTGAGGATAGTATGGTGGTGCAACTGTGGTCGTACCGAGTTGGCGGTCAATTGCATTTTTTTCTCGCTGATGTTCCACCACAAAGATGATGGGGTGGTAAGGGTGGTCTTACTGGCAATGGGAGTGGCGCGAGTACAAGTACCGCATCCACAAGTGCTTCTTTTATGTCTGATCGAGAATCAAACGAAGTAGATGACCAATATTTGGATAATTTTCTTTTCTATTTAGGCTGCCTTTGGTTGGGGGTAATATTTTTTTCACCACAGTGAACAGTACTTTCTGGAAACCAAATGTACCTTTAGGTTCTTTGTATATATAAAGCTATATTCTTTTTCGATTAGTCATTTAGAGTATTGTATTATTTTATTCAGATTTTTTATTTAAAGTTATTACTATTTTAATATTTGTGCATTTTGTCTTTATATTTAATTAGGTCCTAAAAATTATTTAGTAATGTGGAATTAATGCTTTCTATCTATATATTTAGTTGTTGTGAATGGTTGCTAAAGAGATTAACGATAGTTGACACTCCCAGTGGTACATAGAAATTTGAATGATGAAATGGGTTAACTATGATGAAAATGGTTTACAAATGCAATGTATTGAAATTGGGTTGAAAAGGAAAAAATAAAAACTGATCTTAAAGAAGTTGGTGTCTTATAATTGATAACCAGAGTACGTACTCTACTACACATCATTAAAAATATATGGTAATAATATATAAATGAATCCAAAAGTTTGAATTATTACACACAAGAGAGAGTAAGAATACTTGAACTTTTGTCAAGTTTTATTTTTGCAATTAATTTGTTCAACCACGTTTTAATCTACTTTTGGGTTTATTATGAATTGAGTTCAGTTCTGTTTAGTCTTTTTTTAATTTGAAAGCATGATATGTTTATGCGTAAAAGCCTAGTATTTTAAGAATTATGCACTTGCAAATAACCTTTTCTGGAGTCATTTTATCGACACTTAGGAGGTGTTGTTAAAATTATGACTCATTTTAAAATCATGATTTGTATTAAAATATGAATCATTTCTTACCGTGTTAAAATATCAACCTGAGTTATAATTTTAATACGAGCACAATGCAAAAAATTTATTTATTTTATTGAGGTATTCGACGCAGAAAATGGTTCTTCTACCATTGCATGGTTATATCAATTGGATGATAGTGACACCACTAACAACTCTTATTTTCATCACTATTAAATGTTATTTATTACTACATAAACTGAATGGTTTTATTACTAATTATACTTTTCTTATTTATCAAAGTTCTAAAATTATTTTGATGGAAAAACTTTAAAAGAAACATGATTATATATTAAAAATAACGGTGTGACTAATGATCTTAGATTGGGAGTGTAACAAAAAAAATTTAGTAAAAAGATGAGAGTAACACAAAAAATTATAAATTATTGGTAAATAAAAAATAATCCATAATATTTAACATATATTGCTATAATCTTTAAGGACCAAATTATTATAAATATTAGAATTTCGGGGTCCATAGTTGTAATCATTATGAACAAACCTTCTATTCTTATAAATGAGAAGGGAAGACAAAGAAGAAGAAGAAGAAGAAGAAGAAGAAGAACAATAACAAGAAGAAGAAGATGTAATATAATAAAAATTGAGTATAAATTTGTCGATAACACACAAATGAGGGCTAAGATGGCCCTCCAATGTGATTGACGCAATTATGAAAGACTTGGCAATAGATCTCCACTTTTTAATTCATTATCCATATTTCATCCAATCATATTCCACGGTCATGTATTTTTTTTAACATAAGAAAAATATTTTGTAATGTGTACCACCTATTTGGTTAAACTTCAAACATGGGAAAGGTTTTGCTATATGATCAAACATTTGTGAGAAGCAGAATGTTGAAATATGTTCATACATTTTCTATTTTTTTATTTGTTAAGATTTGAGATGCCACAAGATGGCTTTGAAACATGAACATGTCTTATAATATTGTTCCTAAGGGATACATAAACTATAAGTTTACCTTTTAAGGTAATGTTGGATATTTCACAATAGACATAATTCATATGTGTTTTGACTGAAACTTATGTATTCGGGTGTTTTTCCCATTTTGTTACTTTTCGAGTTTCAATTGAAAGGTCCTACTTATCCAAGATAAATGGTATTAGTTGATGCTCTTGTTGAAAATCACAAAATTGTAAAACATTGCGCCTCGCCCGCGCATCGCACCGGCTGACACCTAGTCTAATATAAAACGAACTACATCCATTTAATCTCTATAGATGACCAACAGTGCCACATGGAAACCTACCCAATCCTCTATAGCCTTTTACAACCGGATACATTATTTAAAAGGTTTTTCTCTCAATTACATTAAGAAACACATACACTCTCTATATCCCCCTCTCTCTTTCACACATATCAAAAGCCCTTTAATCTTTCACCTTCCTTTTAAATAAAAAATGTGAAGGAAAATTTTACGTATTTGTATTACCCTCATATTCGTCCCTTTCCAACATCAGAACAAAAATAATATCATCCATTGAAATCCAAGGAGAAAACAAACAAATTTATTCCAAAGGTGAATTAACCGAGACTGTCACGGATACATTCCACGGCTCTCTACATCTTTTTTTGCATTGTCCCCATATCTTAATAGATATCTACAATGGTCTTCAGAATTATTGATTGCCCTATGGGTTTTGAACATGCACGGGTTACTAGGTAACTAGGTATGGGTGAAAAAGGCCAAGTTTCCGGTCATAATGGGTGTATGATTGCTTCTATTCTTTTTTTATTCTTTTATGCAACCCTAAGTTATAATCTTCTCCTCATTGTCATTAGAGTCCCTACAATTAAATTTGTGTAGGTAAATAAAAATTTATGTACAGAGTAAACCCATGGGTATTGTGTGTTTTATATCCCATGTTGATTTTTGCAATGTGAATGAGTGGAATAAATTGTGTTTTGTTGTAGAATGTTTTATATGAATATGCCATGTATATTGACTTTGGAGATAATGTTGCATTTGTGTCGAGTTATAGATTTATATATATATATATATATATATATATATATATATATATATATATATATATATATATATATATATAAAGAGAGAGAGAGAGAGAGATTTCCTTTGTTAACAAATCATTTTGCTTTTATAAGATTAGTTGGAATCTCATAGCCGATCTCAACAAATGGGATTATATGATTAAATGTAAAACTAAGTTTAAGTTCTTGGGTAATTATATGGTAAAATATAAATTCAAGTTTAAATACTTGAATAGTTTGTAATACCCCTTTCTTTTGAGTATTTATTTTTATATTAAATTGTCGTCTGGGTTAGTTATTTAAAATAAAGGAAAACCGAAGTAAATATTAATTTGCATGATTTAAGAGTTAATATTTATGAGTATTGCATATTTACTATTACGTAAATGTAAATAGTGTAATATTATGTTATGTTGTGTCGCTGCGCATTAAAGCGACGGTCATGGTTTATATCCCAATCGGAATAATTTTGGAAAGGTAATATGACGCTGGGATAGGAAATTATTAACGATATCTCGGATGTCAAGTTATAGACCACGGTTAGAATGGGGAGGGTCGAGATAGTCAAAATAGGAGCCGTGGGTTTTTTTGGGGCTCCAGGGTGCTTTCGGCTAGTTATGACTTAAATATGAGTTACGAGCCATTTTAAGTATGTAATTGCGTTTAATGTTGGGCTTAAGTGTATTTGAGCTAGTTTGGGTATTTAGTCTTGTAAGAAAAATTAAAGCTCATTTGTGTTTAACCTAGAAAGAAAGAGAGAGGAGAAGAGGTTGAGAGAAAGAAGAGAAAAGAGAAACTGGTGATTTGAGCTTAGAATCGTATCAATGAGGAGAAATTCGAGACTTCAATCTTGAGGAAAGTTATTAAACTTGGACAAATTTATGATTGTGTTTAAATAATTTGTATAAATGGTTAGTGTTCTTGAGTTTAAACCATTTAGGGATTTTGATGACTTTGTTGTTTAAATCCTCATGTATATGATATAGGCTTAATTTGAGTGGTTTATCTTAGTGGGTTATCAAGTGGGACTGATTTATAGATGATGTTGGTTGATGATAGTTAGTTTAGATGGAAGAAGAAGTAGTTGGGGGATTTAGATTTTTGTATAAACCAGTAGCCATAACGAGGCTGTCCGGCCCGGGAGAATCGATTCGCCCCTTGGCGAATCGATTCGATAAGATGATAGGCTACATGTCTGAGGTAGTGAATCGATTCAAAGTAGATCAAATCTATTCACCAAATTATCATCTTTATAGAAACATTGGTTCTCTCAAACTAATCGATTCCCTTTCTGGCGAATTGATTTGCTTTCAAGGGCGAACCGATTCGGCCAGAGGCAAATCGATTCGGAAATGAAGATGTTTTAAAGAATTTCTCCAACTCTGTTTCAACTCCTTTTCTCTGGGGTTTAATGCTTAGGAGCCTTATTATGTGATATGTATTACATCTATATGATCTTATATAAGGAGATTGATACCATAGGATAGTAAAGGTGCATCCAGGTCTATTTTGGGGATTAGTTACTAGGGTATAATACCTCATTTTGTTAAGTAAATGATAGTAGGACAGGTGTATAGTCAGATTATGTTATTTCGTGTTTTGACGGCTAGTATAGAAGTGTTTGTACCATATAGCCTTAATTCATTATATATATATATATATATATATATATATGGTTTCGGATATAAGACATGTATATGTAATTAAGATATATCGTGTGGTTATGGCATATATGCACATACCCCTCTAAATTCTATCATAAGGGAAGATACACAAAAGAGGTGAATCCCCCTGGCTAATTAATGTAGGGGGAGTATAGTCCTCAGGCCATAGCACCAGTTGTTACATTGTGTGATTATTTTGTTCGAAGTGAAGTAATTTTAGGTATGGTTACGCCTCATTATCGAAGCTATATGGTCACTTCCCATGTATTTCGAATTGGGATTTCCCAAGCAGCGAAATATCGACTGTGGGCACCCAGGTGGTCATGAAAATAGGGCTTGGAAGATGATAGCAATTAGGGAACGCATCGAGTGGGGTAAGTCGCAGAAGGATGGTCTTGGAATTATTATGGTATGAATATAACTGTTCTCACCATAATTGTGTTATAACGGAAAGGATTAAATGGAATTGCTAACCAACTCTAATTATAGGTGATCCTCCATGCTTCAATGACTTGCAAGAATAAATAAATGAGAAATTGGTAAACCAGGTATATTGTAGATAGTTAGGGTATCCCTATTAATAGTCGGGCAACTTAACTTGAAATAAAATTAACATGTTAGGGTGCACTTTAGAGGAGGGGTGAAATAATTTCTTAAGTGAAGAGCGAGCCTAACATGTTTATGAAATCTTGCATTCATAGCTTTTATGCATCTTATTCACTTGTAAATCATATCAAATCGGGCCCTGGCCCTTTTATATTTTGTTCTCTTTGTGTGGTTCTTGTTTATGTTCAGGTGCTCCGCCGCAAGGGCGCTCGTTCTGACCTTCCCTTCCATTGTTAAAGGAGCTACAACATTTTTGTGGATGTTGTAGGATTTATGTACTAGATGCATCAAATTCTTTATGGATATTGTAGTTATGATTCGCCATTTATATTTGGGCGTGTTTCCTAAGTTTATTACTCACAACTACTGTTATACTTGGTGTGACCTTTTCGTATGAGTCTGTTAACCGACAACTTATTCGGTTATGTTTTGTAGTAGTGCTATTAAACTATTAGTTTATATATTAACCTTTTGTTATGATAAGTGGATGATTAAAATTGTTTTTATCAAATTGAAAAGTATTTGACATTCGTGGTTTTCTCGTATTATCTTTTATGCGATAATGATGCTAAGAATGGACCATTTAAGATTACTATTTTTATTGGAGTAGCGGGTTGGCCACCTCTTATTTTAATAAGCGGTGTGTCAAAAGTGGTATCATAGCATCAGATTCTAGAGTGTTTAGGATATGCGCGGACTTGTCATGTTATACCGTAGCGTTCTTGGAAATAAATCCCTATTATTATGACTATTTTGTTTATGTGTGTCTACGATATTCCGCAAGGGTAAATTATTTTAAATGTATGCTTATTTAGTTGGTTTTTATCGCAAATGCCTCCTAGACAAGGTCGCCCGACAAGGGTAAATCGAGTTGCAGATGATGTAGATCCCCCACCACTGCAAAAAACTATGAATACGACGGAGGTGGCTAATATTGTAGCCCAGGCGGTCAATGCTGTAATGACTGTTATGGTACAATAACTTCCATAAGGTCAATAATCGATAGCGCCGATGGCTCAAGACCATATGGGACCCTTCGCGTGGGAAAGAGTTAGAGAATCCTTCCAAAAAGGTCACCCTCCAGAATTTCAGGGTGGCGCTGATGTGATTGTGGAAAATCAATGGACGAAGGATATTCAATGCCATCTTCGAATGGTGGAATTTAGCGAGGTGTGAAAAATGATTCTCGCCTCATTTAAACTATCGGTAGCAACTCTTCAATCGTGGGAGTTAGTGACAACTCCGAAACGAAGGGATATCATGACTATATCAGAATTTTGGATTCTGTACGATTGAAAGTATTTTCCTTCAGCAGTTCAAAAGTAGATGAGGATGAAGCTTCAGGATGTTAGTCAAGGGGAGAAATCAATGGCGAATTATGAAGAAGAATTTAATCATTTGGAAAATTTTATGCCGAACGAGTTAAGTATGGAAGAGAGGAGGATCTCTATATTTATTGGGGGTTTGAGTTAGAGGATAAGGTAGAATCTGTTGGGGAACCAAGCCTTACAAACTTTTAGCGATGTGATGAATTCAGCTTTACTCCATTGCCAGGATCACCGCCTTTATTTGAAGGGAGGTAAGAAAATTAGGGATTCTAGAAAATCTAAATAGAAAGAGTGGGATCTTCAGCAGGGGGCTTAGCTAAAACACAATGCTTTGGGGGGTTTCAGATATGATGGAGGTGGTTTTAGGTAAAATCAGGGTGCTCAGTAGCAGCAGCAGCAACAAACAATCCCACCGGGCCAAGTCGACCGAGGAAATAATGGAGGTGGACGCTAGAAGGGATAAGGTGCGGGGAAGTTTCAGAATAATAATCGGTGCCGACATTTGGAGAATTATATGGGTCGTTGTTTTTAGTGTTGTGAGATGGGTCACATGAAGAGAGTTTGTCCATAGATGAACAAGTGGCAATTGCCTGGAGGCCCTCAGAATCAACACGCACATCTACAACCTCCAGTACCTATTCCATCCGTCCCACTGCAATAGGAACAACTTCAGTCTGGGCGTATGTATAATGTCCCAGATGCTTTGTTGCCTAAAGCACCACCAATTATTGAGGGTAAGTTTCCCATTCGTGGGTTAGTGGGTCGGGTGTTATTTGACACAGGTGCAACACACTCATTTATAGCTACGTACTTTGCTCATTCGACGGGATTATTAAAGTCTGTCGATAGTAATCTTATGAGTCTATATTCTTCCATGGGTGATGGCTCACTTATATTCTTTATTTGTAAAGTGGTGGGAATAGACCTTGGTAGATTATGCTTGGAAGAAGACTTACTCATTCTGGATATGGTTGGTTATGATGTCATTCTGGGCATGAATTGGTTAGTGAAATAACGGGCCATGGTAAATTATTATAGGAGGAGTATAGTCTTTGCCATTCCGGGGCAATAAATGTTTTTGGTAGCCATGCCTCTTTCGGAAGGAGGTTTGAGAACTCACTTGTACTATATTGAGGAGGAGACTTTACAAGATATAGTTATTTCCTTAGACTCGATTCCTATTGTTAGAGAATTTGAAGATGTCTTTTAGGAAATCCCTATCTTACCTCCAAGTCATGAGATTGAGTTGGTAATTGACTTAGCGCCGGGAACTAGGCCAATTGTGTGAACTCCATACCATATGGCTCCTTTAAAAAAGCGAGAGTTATGGGATCAAATTCAGCAGCTGTTGGGACAGGGGTTCATTAGGCATAGCAAATCGCCGTGGGGTGCCCCTATATTATTCATAAGAAAGAGAGATGGTTCCCTTCGGTTATGCATTAACTTTCGCGAATTGAATAAGGCAACAATCGAAAATAAATACCCGTTACGTCGAATCAACGATTTATTTGATCAACTGAGAGGAATGTCGTACTTCTCTAAGATATATCTGAGGAGTGGGTAGCATCATCTGCGAATTCTAGAGCATGACATGTCAAAAGCCGCGTTCTAGACCAAGTATGGGTCCTATTAGTTTTTTTTATGCCCTTTAGGCTAACCAATGCTCCGACAATATTTATGGACCTTATGAATCGAGTATTTAAGGAATTTTTAAACCAGTTTATGATAGTGTTTATTGACAACATTATAGTTTATTCTCAAACTATAGTTGATTATGCTGAACACTTGCGATTGATCCTGTAGACAATACGGGATCATCAGCTATAGGTCAAGTTTGAGAAGTACGGTTTCTGGTTATAGGAAGTTCAATTTTTAGGGTATATCGTGAAGGCTTAGGGTATTTCTGTAGACCCAAACAAGGTTGCAGCGGTGAGGGAATGGAATCATCCCATGACGCTGACTGAAATCCGTAGCTTTCTGGGTTTGGCGGGATATAATCGCCGTTTCATGAAGGTTTTTTTGAAGATTTTTTGCCCCTTTAACGAACTTGACCCAGAAGGGAGTGTGATTTGTTTGGGAAGACTCCTTTCAGCTAGCTTTTGATGAGCTGAAAGACAAGTTGACTTCTTCCCCTCTACTCACATTATCAAGATCGGGAGTAGATTATTTAGTCTTTACTGACGCATCTCTAAAGGGATTGGGGGGGTGTTACAACAGGAGCATAAGGCCATTGCGTACGCGTCTCACAAGCTTAAGCCCCATGAGAAGAATTATCCCATACATGACTTAGAGATTGCTGCAGTAGTATTTGCCGTAAAGATATGGAGGCATTACCTCCTGGGTGATAAGTTTAGTCTCTTCATGAACCATAAGTCGTTGCAATATTTATTCACACAGAAAGATATAAATATGCGTCAATGTAGGTGGTTAGAGTTTGTAAAGGACCACCAATTCGATATTCTCTACCACCCAGGCAAGGAAAATGTCGTAGCTGACGTTCTGAGTCAAAGACTCGTGGGGCAATTAGCGAAAGTGTAGAAAGCTAAGTGGAAAGAACTTGGCAAGGATGATACTGTAGCTAGAGGGTGCATGTTGGTGTTGACCATTACGCCTACTATAATAATGTGAGTAGTAAAAGCGTAAGTAGGGGATAAAAGTTGTTAAGACCGGGTACGATAATTACTGGCTGAGGGAGCGGAGTCCTACTCTATTAGTTCTGAGGGTGGGTTATGTTTCCACGGAAAGCTTGTACTCCCGGATGAAGGAGACTTGAGACGTACTATCATGAAAGAATCCCATGGTTCGAGATTGCAGTACATCACAATGGGGATAAAATGTACCAAGACATGCGTCATCGGTATTGGTGGGAAATAATGAAAAACGAAATTTCTGAATTTGTCTCCCAATGCGCCACTTGTCAGTTACTGAAGGTGGACCACCAGCGGTCGACTGGAATGTTGCAACCGTTGGAAATATCAGTGTGAAAATGGGAGAGTGTCTCAATGGATTTTTTATCACTTGATTGCCTATGTCGCAAAATGGCCATGATTCTATTTAGTTTATTGTCGATCGCTTGACCAAAGTGGCACACTTCCTACCGATACGTACGGATTACAATACGACACGTTATGCTCAGCTTTTCATAGCGAAGATTTTGAGACTTCATGGGATGCCGATCAATATAGTGTCCGACGAGATAAAATTTGTGCATCCTATTTTTGGCAAAGCTTTCAAGAGTCGATGGGAACCGAATTGTGATTGAGTACAACATACCATCCGCAAACCGATCGGCAAACGGAGAGGGTCAACCAAATATTTGAAGATATTCTTCGGATGTGCATACTTGATTTTAAAGGTGGATGGGAGCAATACCTTTCGTTGGTCAAATTTTCCTACAACAATTCGTACCAATTGACGATAGGTATGGCACCGTAAAAGGCATTGTATGGCCGACCGTGTCGATCACCAATTTTTTGGTTGGAAGTAGGAGATAATAAGCTCCTTGGACCTAAAATGATCCAAGACACATCTTCGAAGATTGAGCTTATTCAAAATCACATACGAATTTCACAGGATCACTAGAAAAGCTATGCCGATGCAAATCAGAGGCACATGGACTTGGAAGTGGGGGATTAAGTTTTATTACGGGTGTCCCCGATGAAAGATGTGATGCGATTCTGGAAGAAAGGCAAACTTGCACCAAGATATGTGGGTCCTTTTCTAATTATTGAAAGGATAGGCCCTGTAGCATATCGACTTGCTTTGTCGGACCACCTACAACGAATTTATGACATATTCCATGTTTTATCTTTAAAGAAGTATAGAAGATGCGAGGAAGCTCATTGTCATATTCCATTACACGATATTGAGTTGCAAACTGACATTTCGTATGAGGAACAACCAGTCGCCATCTTAGACCATGGTGGGCGTACACTAAAGTCAAAAGTGGTGCCATTGGTTGGAGTCCAATGGGGACACCACAATGTCGAGGAATCAACTTGGGAACGAGAGGACGATATTCGAGAAAAGTATCCTCACCTCTTTTTACCAGGAATGTTTAAATTTCGGGGACGAAATTTCCTTATGGGGGGGAGTATGTAATACCCTTTAATTTTGATATTTAATTACCATATTGGTTAGTTATTTGAAATAAAGGAAAATTGAAGTAAATATTAATTTGTGTGATTTAAGAGTTAATATTTATGAGTAATGCATATTTACTATTACATAAATGTAAATAGTGTAATATTATGTTATGTTGCATTGTTGCACATTAATGTGATGGTTATGATTTATATCCCAATCAAATTATTTTTAGACAGGAATATGACGTTGGGATAGGAAATTATTAATTATATCTCGGATTTCAATTTAGAGGCCACGATTAGTCCGAAAAGGGTCAAGATAGTCAAAAAAAGTGTTGTTGTTATTTTTGGGGTTCCGGGGTACTTTGGGCTAGTTATGACTTAAATATGAGTTACGAGTCATTTCAAGAATGTAGTAAAATTTAATGTTGGACTTAAGTGTATTTGAGTTATTTTGGGTATTTAGTCTTGTAAGAGCAATTAAAGCTCATTTGTCTTTAAGATAGAAAGAAAGAGAGAGGAGAAGTGCTTGAGAGAAAGAAGAGAAAAAGAGAGAAACTTGTGATTTGATCTTGTAATCGTATCAACGAGAAGAAATTCGAGACTTCAATCTTGAGGAAAGTTATTAAACTTGCACAAATTTAGTATTGTGTTTGAATAATTTGTATAAATGGTAGTGTTCTTGAGTTTAAACCATTTTGGGATTTTTAAAGATTTTATTATTTAAATCCTCATGTATATGATATTGTCTTGATTTGAATGGTTTATCTTAGTGGGTTATCACGTGGGAGTGATTTATAGATGATATTTGTTGATGATAGTTATTTTAGTTGGAAGAAGTAGTTGGGGGATTTAGGTTTTCATATAAACCAGTAGCCATAACTGGGCTGTTCGACCCAGGCGAATTGATTCTCCCCTTGGTGAATCGATTCGATAAGATGGTAGGCTACATGTTTGAGGTAGGAAATCGATTCGGCGTAGATCGAATCGATTTGAAAAATTAACATCTTTACAGAAACCTTGGTTCTCTCGAACGAATCGATTCTCTTTGTGGTGAACCCGAACTTGTGGTGTGAGTTCCACCAAGACCACGACCATGTGACAGACAAGTGCTTTGCCTTAAAGGATGAGATCGAGAAGATGTTGAAATCTGAAAATTTGAGGAAGTACGTCGATGGTAAGGCCCGTAATAGGGGAAGATATGACCCTAAAAAGAAGAGAAACAGTAAATAACAAGATGATACCCCTAGTAAGATGAGACGATGACTCGAATGGAGAGTCATAGTCTTGAGGTAGAAAATCGATTCGGTGTAGATCGAATAGATTTAACAAATTAATATCTTTACAGAAACCTTGGTTCTCTCGAACGAATCAATTCTCTTTGTGGTGAACCCGAACTTGTGGTGTGAGTTCCATCAAGACCACGACCATGTGACAGACAAGTGCTTCGCCTTAAAGGATGAGATAGAGAAGATGTTGAAATCTAGAAATTTGAGGAAGTATGTCAATGGTAAGGCCCCTAAGAGGGGAAGAGATGACCCTAAAAAGAAGAAAAATGACAAATGTCAAGATGGTACCCCTAGTAAGATGAGACGATGACTCGAATGGAGATGATGAAGACGATCCAGACCTCCCACCAAAAGATGATAATGCCCCATTAAAGATGGTCGGAATGATCTCTTTCGGTGTTAACGCCATATATGGAGGACTTGCAGGGGGAGGCTCTGAAGTAGCCGACTGTAAAGCCCATGTAGCAGAGGCTAAGTCAGTGACCAAAGTAGAGGTTATGAATTTGGCATCTTCAGAGGCTAAGCAGAAGAGAAATAAGGTGGATTTGGACACTCTTATAGTTGGGTTCTCCCGACTCGATTTCAAAGGTATCTTAGCTCCGCATGATGACCCTTTGGTAATTACAATGAGAGTTCATGGATGTGAGGTACAAATAATCCTCGTAGATGAAGGAACTTCAGCAGATGTGATGTTTTGGCCCTGTTGTAAGAGCCTAGGCCTTAGTAAAGCAAGGCTGGTACCCTATTATCAGCCGTTGATGGGATTCAGCGATGAAAAGGTCCATTCGTTAGGCATGTATTAGATGGACGTATGAATGGGAGACGAGTAGCCTAAGTGGTTGACCCGAAAGATCAATTTTTTCATTATGGATGAAAATGTCTTCTCGACATATAACCTCATCATAGGACGAGTTGCCCTTAAGGAATTTGAGGCGGTACCGTCAACGGGACACCAAATTCTAAAATTCTCGACCTCCTATTGGGTAGGGGAAGTGCATGGGTATCAGACATCAGCACGAGAATGCTACTTCAACTCGATGTAAGAGAGAGAGGCCCATAAGAGGGAAATTTACACATATAACATTGACACACTTGATCCTAGGGACGAAACAAAACTGAAGAAATGAGAGGGCACCGAAGAGGTAGAATCCATCGTCCTCAATGAGGACGAATCGAAAAAACTGTCCAAATTGGCAAGGCCTTAAAAGCAAAGATCAAGGAAGAGCTGATAATGTTTTTGAAGAAGGGACAGAGTGTCTTCGCTTGGAGCCACGTAGACATGCCTGGCATCGACCCAGGGTTTATGTGCCACAAACTCAATATGACAGAAGACATTAAGCTAATCAAATAAAAACGAAGAGTTTACTCCAGGGAAAAGTACGATGTCATCAGAGAAGAGGTAAGAAAACCCGAAGAGGCATAATTCATCAAGGAGGTCATATACCCAGAGTGGTTATTAAACGCCGTCATTGTGCCTAAAGCCAATGGAAAATGGAGGATGTGCATAGACTTCACCAACCTGAACAAGTCCTGCCAAAAAGACAATTATCCCTTACCTCGAATTGATTAGATGGTAGACACCACGGTGGGGCATGAGCTTATGAGCTTCATGGATGTGTATTCAGGATATAATCAGATCTTCATGGATGCTGAAGACTCAGAGAAGAAAGCCATCATCATAGACAAGGGCGCCTATTGTTATAAGGTTATGCCCTTCGGCTTGAAGAATGCAGGGGCCGCATATCAACGTCTTGTAAATAAGATGTTTGAAGATCAAATTAGAAAAACTATGGAGGTATATATAGATAATATATTGACTAAGATCTTGAAGGCCTACACTCACGTGGCAGATCTAGAGAAAACGTTTGACACCATGGACTTGTACATGATGAAACTCAATCCAGCAAAGTGTGTTTTAAGAGTTGGAGATGGAAAATTTCTTGGATTCATCATCAATTACAGGGGCATAAAGGCAGATCCAGAAAATATCAAGACTTTGCTTGATATGAAGACATCGAGAAGCATAAAAGATGTTAAGAGGCTCACCGGAAGAGTTACATCACTCAACAGGTTTGTTTCCAAAGCCACAGACAAGTGCCTTCCATTCTTCAAAGTACTTAGAAAGGCCTTCGAATGGGATGAAGAGTGTGACAAGTCCTTTAGGGAGCTCAAGTCCTACCTCGTATCCTGGATACTCTTATCTCAATCCATCTTGGGAGAGAAATTGTATGTCTATCTAGCAGTTTCAGAGTCAGCTATAAGCGCAGCCATAGTACAAGAAGACGATGGTGTACAGAGGCCTGTATACTTCAATAGTAAGGCCCTTCAAGGGTCTGAACAGAACTATCCTTGAATGGAAAAGTTGTCATACGCCTTGATACATGCCTCCAGGAAGATGAAACCATATTTCCAAGTCCACTCTATGGTCATCCTCACTGACTCCCCATTAAGGAAAGTCCTCCACAAGCCTGAGAAATCAGGAAGATTGATGACTTGGGCCATCGAGTTGGGAGAGTATGACCTTATTTATCCACCCAGGGTGGACATTAAAGGGCAGACACTCGTAGACTTTATTGCTGAGTTCACATGGGAAGAGGCTGACGTTGAGAATAATTCAAAGATCATAGAGTGATCAAATAGTAATGGCTTTCGATACCCAAAAGAGGTTCCGCCCAGCAGAGCCAAAAATGGGATAGCTGAGAATGAGGAAGACATGTACCTCTTCAAGTGAGGAACCCTATCGGAGGGGAGATTCTCTTCGAAAGAAGATGTTTGGAACCTCTTTGTTGACGGGTCTTCTTACGAAAGTGGAAGCGGTGCAGGGATGGTACTGTCAGCTCCGGATGGTACCAATATTGAATATTCACTAAGGTTCAACTTCAAAGCATATAATAAAAAGTCAGAATATAAGGCCATAGTAGCAGGACTCTCCTTAGCAAAAGCCTTTAGATTTGTCCGACTCCTACTTCACAGTGACTTGAGGTTTGTTATCAACTAAGTGTTTGGAGTTTATGAGGCCAAGGATGAAAGAATGGAAAGATACCTGAAGAAGGTAAGAATGATTCTAGAAGTCTTTGAAGAGGTGAAGATGAAGAGGGTACCTCAATAAAACATCAGCCATACAGATGCACTAGCAAGGTTGGCTTTAGTAATAAGGACAGGTATTAGAAGGATAGTATCAGTCGAGATCCTGCTCAAACCGACCATTGAGGAAGAAGAGGTTGCAAGCTCCTGCCTCAACTTGAACCTAGGGGACTCATGGATGGACCCCCTCATTAGATATATCAGAGAGGGAGATCTGCCAAAATCGAAGTTAAAGAGGAATAAGCTGAGATATAGAGCTGCAACGTTCTCAATAATAGGAGATGTCCTATTTAAGAAGGGATCTATGTTACCTCTCCTTAGATGTGTCCATCCTACAGAGGTCCACCGCGTCCCGCAGGAGGTATATGAGGGTTCCTGCTCCAGTCACATAGGAGGAAGACCTTTATCCAAGAGGATAATCACGCAGGGATACTGGTGGCCGACCTTGGCTAAGGATGCTGTAGCCTACGTGAAGAGGTGTGACAAATGCCAAAGATTCTCCACTATTCCCCATCAACCTCATCAACCTCTGATGTCAATCAACTCCCCTTGGCCATTCGCAGTATGAGGGATTGACTTGGTGGGTCCCTTGCTAAGGGCTGCGAATAATTATCGATTTCTAATAGTAGTGATTGATTACTTCTCTAAGTGGGTAGAGGCTGAGCCGATGATCACGATCACAGAGAAGAAGACCTTCCAATTTATCTGGAAGAGCATCACATGCAGACATGGCCTCTCAAACACCCTCATATCAAACAACGGAACCCAGTTCAAGAATTCTTCCTTAAAGAAGTGCTGCGATAGAGTCGGGATCAAGAAATTTTTTTCTTCTCCAGGTCGGCCTCAGGAAAACAGTTAGACCAAAGTCACGAATAGAACAATCCTCTATGGGATTAAGAAGAGGTTGGAAGAAGCTAAGGGGATATGGACTGAAGTGGTTTATGCTGTGTTTTGGGCCTACAAAATAATGAATAGGACACCAATGGGGGAAACCCCATTTATGTTAGCAGATGGCTCAGGAGCCGTCATACCAATAGAGGTATGACTTCCTACTTACAGAGTTCAGACCTATGACCCCGAAAAGAATGGGAGGGGGGGGGAGATAAGACTTGACTTAGATTTGATTGGGGAAAGAAAGGAAGATGTCGAGATCAAACAGGCAGCCTACCAGCAGAGAACAAAAAAGTTCTACAATCGAAGGGTGAAATCATAACCCATAGTTGTAGGAGACCTAGTATCCAAGAAGACGTTACAGAAGACAAAAAAGATTCACCCGAATTGGCATGGTCCTTATAGGGTAATTGATGAGGTTATACCCGGGACCTACAAGCTAAAAAACTTTGAAGGGGACCCTTTTCCAATCCACGGAATGCTGATCATCTGAAGAAGTACTACATATTACGTTGCAATTGTTTCAATAGAAATGTATCAGATCATGAATATAATATTAATGAGAAGATCAATTCCTTTATCAATTATTTGTTCAATATGCTTTAGTGGTGAAAATTTATGGGGTTAACATCTTAGTTAGATGACCTCAGACCTTAAACATCATTATTTGGGTGACAAGGTTTGAGGTGAAACATCATAGTTGGATGACCTCAGACCTTAAACATTATTAATTTAGTGAAATTCATGGGGGTAACATCTTAGTTGGACGACCTCAGACCTTAAGCATCATTAATTTGGTGATAAGGTCTGAGGTGAAACATCATATTTGGATGATCTCATACCTTAAACATTATAATTTGGTGACAAGGTCTGAGGTGAAACATCATAGTTGGATGGCCTCAGACCTGAAACATCATTAATTTGGTGACAAGGTCTGAAATGAAACATCATATTTGGATGACCTCAGACCTTAAACATCATTAATTTAGTGAAATTTATGGGGTTAATATCTTAGTTGGATGACCTTAGACCTCAAACATCATTAATTTGGTGACACGGTCTGAGGTGAAACATCATATTTGGATGACCTCAAACATTAAACATCATTAATTTGGCTTCAGACCTTAATATAAACAAAATTACATGACACATAAAACCATTCAAGGGAGATACATCAAAAGAAGCAAAGCCCTCTTTAAAGTATGATATAGCATAATGTTAAGAATTACAAGTCAAAATACTCAAGAGAATGTAATCAGAAGTTCCAGATTAACAAAAATTACAAAGATTCACAAATTATGGCCTAAGCGTCTACAGCCATAAGGTTGGTAACATCGGCCTGATCATTTGGGCCGACATTGGTAACCTCAACCCCATCGTCTTAGGGGTTGACACCCTCAGTATCTGTGGCTTCCGATTGGGCAGTATCTGTAGGGTAAGTACCTTCTTCCTCCACCTCTTATAGGGCTTAAGAAAACTAAGGGTCAGCATAGCCCAGACCAATGAAATTCGAAGCTGCCAAGCTCCCTGACTCCTTCTTTTTCATGACTGCCAATTTACGAGTGGCCTTAACTCCACATTCAAGGTATTCAAAGCCAAAGCTGATAAATTCGTCAGAGACCTTGTAGTCAGCAAAGATCTTCTCTAAAACATCTTGAACTGCAGCTTTCACTGCAGCGTCAACCTTTTGTTGAAGGGAATCATCCTTGGCCTTCATAGCAGAGCTGTGGTCATTCTTGAGTTTGTCAATCTCATATTCCATTTGCTTAACCTTAGTCTTAGACCCTTCAAAAGTAGCCTTGAGACGTTCCACCTCAGCGTTTAAAGAAGCCTGCACCATTTGGGCCTCCTTCCCCTTCTCAATAAGCTGTAGTTTTCTTAGAGTTCGGTCAATAAACTGGTGCATGGTGATAATACCCTACAAAATAGAATCAGATACATGAGTTCAGGAGCTAATAAAATTTAAGGCTGAGGTTACACTTGGAGTATAAAAGTTATTTGTATTACCTGGATTGACCTATGGAGGAAAGACTCTGCCAATAGAGGGGTATCCAAAGAACAACATAAACATTTGTCAGCATTGGTCATCACTCAGCCGATGGAATCCATGGTCTTCATGCTTTGGCCTATGAGGTTATCGCCAATTTTTAGATGCTCCAGACGAGAAGCTAGAGCATCAATAGTTGAAATAGGGATGGCGCGATCTCCCTTAGAGGCTTTTCTTTTCCTATGATCCTCAGGGGCAGAGGCGGTTGATTTTCTCTTCTTTGAAGCATCGGCCATATAAGAGGTTGGGGGAGGAGGAGGTGCATTTAGGCCTTCTTTCTTCACCAGGCTGACTAAACTAGGGGCTGACATTTCCCAGAGGTCATTCGATATTCCTTCGGGGCATTCTTAAAAAAGAAAGGTATGAGTTAAAAGATTAGAGACATAGTCAATTTAGAAGTACAACTTATTGAAAAAGTAAAGTAACTTATGAAGCTCAGTCAGAGGACTCCCCCCCAAGGCCAGTCTCAAAGAGGTAGTAAGGGGTCATCAAATTCTCATACTTGACCAGCTCACCAAGGGACCCCTGATCTTAAAGGTTTTTGACCTCTGAAGGTTATCCTGGCATAACCCGGGGTCGTCCCTGGAAGCCATTAACACCTTCCCCCACCTCAGAGGTGTTCTCGGCTCTATAGATAAAGAGGTGGCACAGGGACCAATCTCCCATGCCCCTGAGGTGAAGAAGTTTCATTGTTTCTAATTGTGGTTTGAAGTTTGGATAACTAGGAACATCTTCTTATTAGACTTCCTTGCTAGGAAGTGGTAGTAACTCGGATGGTTCCTAGTAGAGCAGGGCACGTAGCACCCTGTGAAGACCCGAATGAGAAGGTCTGAATGATGGACTGCCCTCCACAAGACGATAGATCCAATCATCACCCTCCAGGCATTAGGGGATAATTGGGAGGGAGCCATGTTAATATGGGATAATATGGCCCTAATTATTGGATGAATGGGAAGATGATATCCTAACTTAAACATCTATTCATATATGCAGATTTTACCATCTCGGCCTACAAAGCCCTCTCATTCCTCAGAGGTCTCCTAAGTTTGATAGAGGGGCTTATGTAATAAAGATGTCGAAAGGCTAGGAGGTCAAATTCATTGATAAGGCTCTCTATCTTGGCTGACACTGAGGTGTCAACATCACTTTCATGACCATCATCCTCATCTCTAGAAATGTCAGCTTGGGCAGGCGTATGAGCACCACTAGGGAACCTCTTGGAAAACTCAACCCCTGTAGCAGATAATAGGGGGACAGCGTCTATGGGTGGAGGAAGGGAAACACTTGGCCCAATAACTTCAATGTCTGAAGAGGTTCATAAAGGGCTAGACTCGTTATGGGACGATACATCACTAGAGACCTCGACTTGATCAGGGACCTGATCCTTCTTAAAGGAGAAGTCCATAGCCTTTTGAAAATAATCCATGGACATAGGGTCTGAGGTGGATGACTCAGACTCAGGCATTAGATTAGGTTCCAATGGGGCCTCCACTTTCTCACCGAATCGACTGGCTCAAGGTATATCACCCTTAGAGGAGGTGGAAAGATTAGCCTAAGGGGAAGGCCTCGGCCCTACGAGCTTCCTCTTGGTCTCTCTCTATTTAGCTAATATTTTCTAGGTCTTCTATCTAAGAGAAGAGAATTCTTATAAGAGCTAGTAAAGAGGTCCGAGCATAGGAGGACGAGACTAGACTTGGGACCCTAAACCATAAACAACTTGGCACAACCTAAGCTAAAGAACAAACGTGGTTATTTGAAAGATTTATAACCAAGAACAATTAATAACTTTCCACTAAAAAACTCATAAGCTCACTAGAAAACCTAAACTACCATCGAAAAACTCAAGCTGATACCAGAAAATGCAAGAAATAGAGAAATAAGGCTGAAAATGGAAGGATGGGATGAAGATAGTACCTGAAGGAGTGCAAGATAAGGAATAGGAAGATTAAGGACAATGAAAACTCAAAAACCTCAACAGCAAAGGAGCTCTTGAAGAGAGAGAGAGCATAGGAAACTCCGGCTAGAAAATGTTAGAGATAAGAAAGAAGGATAGAGAAAAGGGGTATAAACCCCTAGCCATGCTGGCACAAATGCCGAGGCTCATAATTTCTTTGGGAGCTTAAAAGGTAATCATCATTGCACTTGACCAACACACTACCTACTGCAGTACTTGACATTTGTCAAGGTAATATTAGAACACTAAGATGAAAGGCCTCGGAGCAACATACCCCCCAATCACCTATTTACATATGTAACTAAGGGCTAGGGGGATATTGATATGCCCAAAGTATACCGGATGATCTAGAGACCTCAACCTCGACCTTTATGACAACCGAGGTAATAGAAGTACGAGAATAACTGATAGCAACATCGTCCTGCTAAGGTCAGCCATAGCCGACAGACCCTCAACTACGAACCTCATCTCGGCTTGGAATAATCCGAGATCTCTTTAAACCTTGAAGCTCAGCTTTTATCAGGTCAACCACATCCGACTTTACCACCAACAATGTTAAACATCGGCCATGGATGACATCATATGCACGGCTAACCTCAGCCGACCCCTTGGATAAGGTCCTCATCGTATTTCAAATTAGCAAGGCAAAGGTCATACTCCACCAACCTCGTACTCACCTGGGCAGAGGTGGGTATTCTTCAAGGATGGTCGTGTATTTTCACTCATGAAGGCCTTGGAACATGTGGATAGGTCTGTTGTAACTGAATCATTCCCTCCACGTGAAGGAATATTTCATCATCATTCTCTACATGTGACAGTGACAGATGTCCTCTTTGGATTTGCTAGATCATCACATACATGCTCATTACATGCTTGGGGGGTACATTACACCCCCCAAACCTATATATATGGATCAACCCTAACCTTGCATAAGATGGGCAATGGCAACCCTAGCTGAAACTCAATCAAATTATACAGTAGAGAGAGAAATCTTGAGAGATTGTATCCATGGCCATTAATGCCTTATTTTAGTGACTTTACTCACTCACTTGCACAGTGGATGTAGGCCTAATTGGCTGAACCACTTATATATTGGTGTCCATCCTTTTCTACTCATCTGAATCTCTTATATTTCATATACTCTTGTTTTTCCATTGTTATCACTGATTTGAGCTTACAAACCCCTTGATGGGTAGTGCTGTTTCCAGCATCATTAGTAGGCTACAGGTCTGAGGTAGCGAATCGATTTGGTGTAGATCGAATCGATTTGACAAATTAGCATCTTTACAGAAACCTTGGTTCTCTCAAACGAATTGATTCGCTTTGTGGTGAATCAATTCTCTTTCAAGGGAGAATCAATTCGGCCAGAGGCGAATCGATTTGAAAATCCTACTGTTTTAAAGGATTTCTCCAACTCTGTTTTAACTCCTTTTCTCTTCGATTTAAAGCTTAGGAGCCTTATTATATGATATGTATTAGACGTATATGATCTTATATAAGGAGATTGATACCCTAAAATAGTAAAGGGGCATCCGGTCCTATTTTGGGGTTAGTTACGAGAGTATAATACCTCATTTTGTTAAGTAAATAGCAGTAGTACTGGTGTATAGTCGGATTGTGTCATTTTGGGTTTCAGGGCTTAGTATAGAAGTGTTTGTACCTTATAGCCTTAATTCATTAACTATATAATAAAGGAGGAGGGTTTTTTGGTCTCCCCCAATTGACGGTTCAGATTAAATCTGATGAATTTGATCTTTATCAAATGATGGTTGAGATTAAATGGGAGGGTTTTGAATCCAATGACTTAAAAACTAAAATTTTGTATCTAACGGTTCACATGGACTTTCTCTCACCAACTGATTTACATTTCTTATATTATACCTTTATTCAGATCTTATGTCCCAAGAATTTATGATACTGCCGAATGTAACACATGAAAACACTCAATCCTCTTTCTCTCTCAAAACCAAATATCCAATAAACCCATCCCTACACTCAATCTTCCGCATTTTGATTTTCTCTCTCCAAACAAAAATAACCCATACCTACACTCAATCCAACAAACCCACCTAAACCTCCCTCACCCTACACTCTTCCCCCTTTCACTCTCCCTCACCCGCTCCCCCACACTAAACCTCCGACGGCCACCATTTTCATCCAACTAAACCTGCGTCGTCACCATCACTGTTACTGCCTAATCTTCATCTCGGCCTCCGTAAAAGAAGACACCATCGTTTCTGCCTACTCTTTATCCACCTAAACCCACCACCATGTTGCCCATTCTCATAGCCATAGTGTCTTTCACAGGAGGTCTGGAAACTTATGCGGAGGTCTAGAAACTTATGCTTCAGGAGGGTCCGATTTTGATTGGTGAGGTTCTGTACATGTTTTTTCTTTTTGAGTTCTACACTTTTTGCATTTTTTTTATATTTTGTTCCTCCTGTGGTTCTTAATATTTGCGACTATACTGTTTGTTTCTTAACTTTGGTTCTGATATTTCGGTTGTTGAGGTTCTGTACCTATTTTTTCTTGTTGAGATCTATACTTTTTGAATTTCTTTTATATTTGGTTCCTCCTGTGGTTCTTAATATTTGCGATCTACGCTGTCCGTTTCTTAACCTTGGTTCCCATTACAGGTATGTTTCGAATATAGGTATCTTCTTTTTTTTTGTTCCGATTATTGATTACAGCTTTGAAGTAGCGTTTCAAATGGGTGAGTTCGTTTCTCTACTTTTTCGAACAGCTTTTGTGAGTTCGTTTCTCAGCTTGAAAAAGAACATACCCGTAAAACCATTTTTTGAGTACGTTTCTTAACTTTGGTGAGTTCGTCTATTTTTTTCAGCAGCTCTGTTTTTATTGTCTCATAATGGGTTGTCTTATAATGGGTCCTTTGGTTGGAGTATCTCTCCACAGATACACTTCGATCCTCTTCAGTTTCTAAGGGTTGAAACTGTTGGTGCATTTTCCTGTTTTTTATCTACAAGACTATTAAACTGTCATTTGAGACACTTTGTTGTTTATTGACCCATTTGTTCATTGTTTGCTTTGATCGGTTATTTCACATATTGCAGATCTCACAAATAAAGGAACCACAAATAAAGGAATGAAGGTTTTTGATGAAGTACCCCAAGAAACCCAGACTACTTATTAAAGGTTGTGTTTACCGAAAAACCCAATCTTACTGAATGAAGTGGTTGATTAGAGTGAAACATTGCAAATATTTTATTTAGTATGGTTCTGGTACAAAATTATTTATTGCGGAAGATGTTGTATATCTACAGATATTGTTTAATGTTCATTACACTAATATAATTTTTTTATTGTTTTAATTTTTTTTGTTGAGGGTCTTTATTGTATGATTTAATTGAGTAGTGATATGCGTACAAAACACCACCACCACAAAGTGTTACACAAAAGTTATATTTTTTTGTGGCCTGGCGGGGATCCATATCACAAGATAATGTTTAATAGGTAGGTGAGAGAATATGCGGAATCCCATCAGAATTAGGGGAGGTTTTGGAGGATTTTTTATTCTATTATCATTATTCGAGTTCATTACGTATATAACTTTCGATTTTTAACTTTTCTGATATGTGTGTTGTTTAGGTGTTGAAAATTAGAGAATATTGAAGACAACGATGTGTTGAAAGAGTGAATATTTGTATACGCATACCAAGTGTTTGAAAAATATCGACATGGGGTCCTTGATTTGGTGTCTTACTTATTTTCTTAGAATTTATGGTGAAAATTTGTATGTTTGTTTGGCTGAAATGGAATGCGAGCTGTTGTGTTTTCTTTATCGTGGTCTGAGCATTGGTTTCCCTCAAGTCACTCAGATCTCTTGCCATGTCCCGTTTTTTAATTCCCAAAGCCACGAATTGGCTGTATATTTGAAATTCAAATTTTGAATATCATATAGGATCAATTTTGAAAAAGTCCTTTTAAAAATAGAATTGTTTTAAAATGACTACTTTTTTAAAATAATGTACGTTTTTTTAATAACAAACCAAACGAATTTTAAACTTGTTTTCAAATAATGTACAGAATAATTTGTACAATATATTTTTACGTTTTTAAACATTTTTTCAATACTTTAGTTTTTTTTTATATATGACAATTAAAATGAAAATATTTTTTTAAAAATTAAAATAGTTTTGAACTCTATAGTTGAAAAAAAAACCTAATAGCGTAGATTAAAAAAAAACTAAATAAAATAATGGTAGGATAAAATAACCGCCCAAGGCAATACTGAAGTCTTAGAACAAAGAATTAAAAAGGCTAGGATATAGTAACGGGTCTATCTCTTTATATAAATTTTTTAATATAGAATATACTGGCATGTCAATCTCTCTATATAAAGGCTAAGAAGTGAATAGGTAAATTTAGGCCATTTATTCCTTGCATAAGGTACCTAAGGAACAAACCATGCCATAGATATCATACATTCCATAGAGTAGGCGTGTGAATAAGGACATGTGCGATCAATCTGTGAAATATGGAAATAAACTTAACTCATTATTAAAAGACATGTGCGAGGTGGGGTAAAATGCAAAAGAGTTAAATTATTTCACTGTGCCGTCGGCACGGGTACATATTTATCGCGGTGTCATTAGCACGGTTACAAAATATCACAGGAATAAATTATTATCGTGCCATCGGCATGGGTACACCCTAGTGTGTGTGTGTGTGTATATATATATATATATATATATATATATTTATATATATATATATATATATATGCTTTTGGATATAAGACTTGTATAGGTCATTAAGATATATTTTGTGGTTATGTCATATATGCACATACCCATCTGAATGCTATCATAAGAGAAGATACGCGAAAGAGGTGAATCCCCCTGCCTAATTAATGTAAGGAGAGTATAGTCCTCAGGCCGTAGCACCAATTGTTACATTGTGTGATTATTTTATTCGAAGTGAAGTAATTCCGAGTATGGTTACACATCACAATCGAATGTATATGGTCGCTTCCAATGTATTGTGATTTAGGATTTCCCAAACAACGAGATATCGACTATGGGAACCAAGATGGTCATGAAAATAGGCCCTGGAAGATGATAGCAATTATGGAACGCATCCAATGGGGTAATTCTCGAAAGGATGGTATTAGAATTGTTATTGTATGAATATAATTGTTCTCATCATAATTGTGTTTTAACGTAGAGGATTAAATGGAATTGCGAACCAAGTCTAATTATATGTGATCTTCCATGCTTAAATGACTTTCTAGAATAAATAAATGAGAAATTGGTAAACCATGTATATTGTAGATAGTTAGGGTATCCTTATTAGTAGTCGGGTAACTTAACTTAAAATAAAATTTATGCATTAGGGTTCACTTTAGAGGACGGGTGAACATAATTTCTTAAGTGAAGAGCGAGCCTAATATGTTTGTGAAATGTTGCATTCATAGCTTTTATGCATCGTATTCACTTGCAAATCATATCAAACCAGGCTCTGACCCTTTTATATTTTGTTTGCTTGGTGTGGTTCTTATTTATGTTCAGGTTCTCCGCCTCAAGGGTGCCCATTTTGACATTCCCTTTAAGCGTTAAAGGAGCTACAACATTTTTGCAGATATTGTAGGATTTTTGTACTATACGCATAAATTTCTTTTTGGATATTTAAGTTATGATTCGTCAGTTATATTCGGGCGTGTTGCCCAAGTTTATTACTGTTAGCTACTGTTATACTTGGTGTGGCCTTTTTATATCAGTCTGTTAACTTACAACTTATTCGGCTATGTTTTGTAATAATGCTATCAAACTATTATTGTATATATTATCCTTTTGTTATGATAAGTGGATGATTGGAATTATTTTTATCAAATTTAAAAGTATTTGACATCCATTTTTAAAATGTTGGGTGGATGTCTCGTGTATACGATAGTGATGCTAAGAGTGGACCATTTAAGATTCCTATTTTTATTGGAGTAGCGGGCTGGCCACCTATTATTTTAATAAGTGGGGTGTCACATAGTTTTACTCATTTTTTTTTACATTTTTTTATTTTGATAACCTACTCGTAAGTGCCCGCAAGCACTCGAAGAAATTACGAGGGTTACATTGGAGATTTGGGGTGGTAGCCCATTGCGATTTTTTTGGGGTATTTTAGGGATCATTCAAAAATATTCAATCAAATTTTAAAAAGTTTGCCCATCTAACTATCGAGAAATCAAGAATTAGAAAATTATATTGTCAAGTTTAATTGAGTTAAATATGAGATTTAAGAAAGCTGAACCAATGTTTAATTATGAGATTTTAAAAAGTTGGATCGATGTCCTGATATCCGACGTTATCGGGTTTGTTTTATTTGATCACCTAGTTTTGGCACTATGTGGAGATAAAAAAATAAAGTTTGATGTTATTGTATTTATTACTAAGTAGAATAAATCTTTCAAGCAAAGGTCGTACGATTAAATTTGGACATGGAAGCTTTGGTACATTTATTTGTAAGTAATCTTTTTTAACATTGCCTTTATAAATGTGTGTTATATGCTTAATGTCTTTTCTTTTGAGAAATTTCAAAATAAAAGAGTCTATATTTCATATGTTTTCTTTTGAGTAATTTCAAAACAAAAGAGTCTCTATTAACATCTGTATGAGATTTGTGTTCCAAAACATCAGTTGATTGTTTGATTTGTTGGCAGTTACAGCTAATCTACTTTTCCAAACTCTTGAATCTTCATAGACATGTTAGTATACAACACTTAAATGAACTTGGTAAACCACTTTTGGTGTAATAATATGGTCTGTAGAGGATTACTCAAATTTATAATTATAGTGAGACTCGAGAAATGGGCTCCTCACACATACATAAGTCATTCACGTGACCTTCAATAGAAGAAATGTTGGTAGGAGAGGACCTCCAAAAATTTATGTTGATCAAACATGACAATAATATTTCTTTTGGAAAATTACACTACATAAAACAACCGTCTTCCAAAATTTATTCCCCATCTCTTTTCTAAAACGGGTTTGTAAATACATATTATAAATAGTTCCTTAATCACATTAAAACTAACCTCCTTCATCTCTTGAATTTCAAATTATGCATAGAGGTTGTAAATGAAATTGAATACACTGCAAATACAATATTTTAATGCAAAACAGTGAAAATTAAATATTATATTGCTAATCCTTAATGCGAGGGGATAATTACTATTGTGAGTAAACAAAAAAAAGGAAAAAAATATGGATTAATATTACAAAGGAAAACTGTCATAAACCCATAACAAATAAAATTATAAGTTCTAAACCAAAATTCTCCATATGACTTGAATTATTCATCCCCACTTTTAATTGTAGTTACTTTCTACTTAATTATGCCCCTTTCTCCATTTCAAGTATGCATAAAAGTATCACTTCAATATCAAATATTTTTATAAATGAAATACACACGTTTCTTATATTTTTGTTCATTTGTCAAAACAAAATTCATGAATAATCTAACTACCAAATATGATTAATGTATGTACACATTTTCGTTATTTTATACAAGCCGGTTTGCACTGTAATATATAATAAGATATGTAAATCACCCGCGCATCAGACGAGGCTAAACGTCTAGTTTTAGGAATTATGCACTTGCAAATATGTTTTTCTGGGGTCATTTTATCCACACATAGGGGATCTTTATTATGAAATGCAATATATTTTTCCTTTGAAGATTAGCCAATTTGAAAATCATGAAGGGTTTCGTGGTAAAAATTAAAAAGCAAATATTAGTTTTCAAGTATTTTCCTATAATATTTTAAATGTTTTGATGGAAATATTTAATAATAATTTAATTTTGAAATTAAGATAATTTGAAATTAAATTTAAGTGTTTTATTTAATATGCTCCACATAAGAATTTGAATTTGATAGGGTTATTTAAAAGATATTAAAAGAATTTGACACCGGACATTATTTCAGGTCCTCCTTCTTAGTATGCTTTGAACTAAGGACATTACTCTTTTATTTTTGGAAATAATTCCATTTCACTAAACACACTTAATCCTACATCTTTGGTTGATTTATTTTTTAATTTCTTTAACTACTAAAAACTTTCCCGATGCCTCGCCGAAAATATTAATTATAGGAACGTCTTAGTGGCAAAAAATTTAAATGTAAAAAAGTGGCTCTTTAATTTCATATGGACGCTAGTAATGGCGCCATTTTTAATTTTTGGATTTTTTGAGTTTTTCATCCCATAAAGCATTTTATAAGACCATTTTACCCTTGAAATGTAGGGTGCAAGCTCAAATAACGGGTCAAAAATAGGGTTGAAGATAAAAAAATTATCATAAGTGGTGTTGCTATAAAAGTAAGGTGCGAACTCAAAAATTTTGGTGCAATGTGTTGAAAAAAGTTGACGAAAAAAAGAGTGATTGTAATGGATTTGGTATCTTGAAATGGAGATTCTTTATATAACATTTGATTTAACAATGATCGAAAACGATGTTATGGCTAGAGACCCTATATTATCTGCTATGGTAGATCGCTTCAAAAGATTAAGACTACTCAAAAGACCTATAAATTAGGGGAGCGAAGAATGTGAAAGCAACAAGGTAAAGGACGATGAGAAATGGGAACAGTGTAAACACGGTGTGTGATGCCGATCAAATTAATTTACAAATTCCGAACACACTTATTTATTTAAGTGTATAAATATGAACAAACAAATTTCAATTTTAGTTCATCCCCTAAAACATGCAACTATGTGTTAAATAAAATCAAGCAATGAACAAAGCTGACAAAAGCAGGTTTCAGGAAAAAATCCCCACAGGGAAAAAAACCCTTTTATTTTCACTATAATTTGTAAAGTACCAGCTACAATTAGATGACAATGAAAATACACTTTGACTTAAGAAAAACCTGCAGGTGTTGGTTCCTAGTCATCATGCCAAGAACACCACAACACTCCCTATGATACGCAGTCCTGAATCTTGGCAGAGTCTCCTTCCGCAATAGCTTGGAGCTCTTGGTTGTAGAGATCACCCTCCAAATATTGAATCAGCATAGTACCTCCCGCAAGTAGCACTTATGGTCAGCCTAGTACCTTTCCAAGGCACCTATGAATCAACAACAAAACTCCCAGCAAAACTATACTTTTGGGTTCCAAGAATAACTCACACAAAAGTCTGGGATTTTGTGAATTGTAAAACAAATTTTTAACCCTCAAAAGAATTGGAGAATAAACAAAATCACCAAAAACGTATTCTGATTGAAACCAGTGTTTTCTCCACACGAAATAACAAAGTCTGACACCCTTATAATACTTTTAAGGCGGTGACGGGTCAAACTTAAACAGCTCGTTCGAACGAGACACGACGTCATTCGAGCGATAAATGATCTCCTTCGAATGAGATGCGATGTCGTTCGAACGACATCGTTCACGTGTCACTTTTTGCTTCAGTCTTTTAAAAATCTTGGAAACCTCAAACCTATGACTGTTTACGAGATCAGCAAAGTTTTTCCAAAATATTTATGAGAAGATATTTTTGAAAAATTAAAAACCATTTAAAATCATTCAAAAAATCATTTTTCATAAATTGAAAATATTTTATTTTTCATCAAAATATCCTAACACTTTTTATGTAAATTGTAAATGAAACAAAAACACAATTTACCAATTTTCTCCTTGTTGGTCATGATTGTTGAAGTAGACTTCAAATTCGTATCGTTGATTGTAGATGATAGCCTCCTAATTCTTCGACAAACTTGTAGCGGTATACGACATAGTAAATGTGACAGAAATGTCCTTACAAATCTCCCCCTATGTCTAGGCCGGTACACAATAAAAACTATCCGAATTATCAAACTAAAAAATAACCTCTACAGATCTACCCTCCCAAAAACAAGAATGAAAAGATAAATCGACAAGTCTTCAAACTTTTCAAATTCGGCTTCAAGAACCAACTTTTAAACTCCAAGAATTTCTCATTAAGGTGTCCAATCCAAAGAATCTTTAATTGTACCTACACACATGAGACAAAGAAAAAACCTCGTGACGTATCGAGTTTGAAATTATGTAAACATAAAATATGTAAGCTTAATCAAATCTCCCCATACTTAAAACTCCCCCATAATATCATAATTCGTTCTCCCATTTTTTATTTGTTCGAAATAGACAAGAAAAGAATAAATTAAGTGAGTGAAAATCGGGGTGTCACACTAAACAAAACAAACCAACAATTTTTTATTTTTACAATTTTCATATAAAAAAGAAAATGATGTTACAAAAACACACACCATGAATTTACACTAAGATAACCAAATCGTGGATGCGGAATGAAAGTGTGTGACAAATTCGATAGGAGAATCAACTATATCATATCATATGTGCACGATGCAAAAATGTACTCCTAACGAATGAACATCAAAATCTTCCTTAGGTGTTAAAATTTTGATTTTAGATGACATCGTCTTAAATCAAAATCAACAAATCAAAGTCAACATGATTTTCACACCATTAACGTCCAAAACGATTTCATGTTTTTTTATTATTTGTAAGGACGTGCAAAGCCGATTTCATTCTACAACCCCACTCCCTCATATATATTTTCTTTGTGAGGTGATCTAAATTCTCAAACATTGGAGAATTTGTGAATAAACCTAATGGCCCATAATTTGCATATGTTTCCTTTTATTGCCATGCAATTTTGATGGGCTCTTTCAAACCTCTTTGGACCACGGATAATTAAAATTCCTCCATTTTTTAGGTCCAATTTAAACGACGGCTTAATTGCAAAGGATGATTGTGTACCTTTCATATCCCTTCACCGTTTATAAAATACACACAAACTTAGGCAAATGGTAAAAACACACACACCTTTTATCATCTTGTTTTATCGCTTTTGGTTCATTTTAATAGACGAAATTGAGATGAAAACATGTAACCAACATGTGATTTGACAAGAACAATATTAAATAAATCCGAGCATGTGTGCAATAAAGGACAAAATGAGTCAAACATGGAGGTAGCAACACTATAGCAGCTCAAAGACTCCAAACTTTGTAAATCACATGAATGACAAAACATGTTGTCTCAAAACACTATTAAATAGTCACATGGATATGGCGTGAATTTGTGACTTGGTCATCCTAAATGTCCATTATATATGGTTCAAAACAAACTACAAAGATCTTTTTTGTATTTTTCAAAATTTTTCCAAAAAAAAATATAATACAACAAGTATACATGTCATAACACTAGAAAAGATATAAATTAGGAAACACAACTAGCGCATGACAAACATGAGAACACAATCCTCTATATGATATAGTAAGAGAAGAATCATGTGCAAGCAAACGGGAATCCACTCGTCTAAAATCTAGTGCCTCTAAAAGTGATTTCCTATCCAAAATAGATGTGGAATGACGATTAGGGGTTGGGGAAACCACAGGAACACTAGACTTCAACTTCCTATGACCTTTTCAAAGATGAAAACAAAAATGCCTTATGTTCCCTCTCCTACCACAATATGAACATGTGTAAACGGGTGAAATGACACCTATGGGTTGAACTTTTCTAACGTCTTTCGAAACGGTTGACCCTCTAAAATAAATAATGGTCTTGGCTTGAGCATTAGAAACATGAGAAGAAGATGAGCCATTACCATCACTATACAAACTACTCGAGTCTTTTAAAACATTTTTCAATTTCAAAATTTTTGACTCAAGTAACAAATTAGACGTTCCCAAACATATGAATTTATTTTCCAAGTTATCAATTAAACTTAACAGTTTATCACACTCACCCTCAATTAAAACAAACTTATCCCTAAGAGTCTTTTCTCATACCGTAAAATTATCGATTATTTTTTTATCCTCGACGGCACAAACACAAAAACTGGTATTTTTTAAGTCCTTGAATTCTTTTTCTAAAATTAGGAATTTTTCATCACTCTTGTTTTTGGACAATTTTAATGCATTAAAGTCCTGGTTCAAAGAAACAAAATTTTCACGAGAAAAATCTCTTTGATTTTGAACCGGTTGCAAAAGATCCATAGTGGATTTAAAATGAGAATTTTCTTTTTCTGAAAAGTCAATTATTTTAGCAAATGTAAAATCCAAACGATTTAAATCGTCAAAATTCTTATTCGAGCCAACGGGTGGGGGTATCAAATTCGATAAGTGTGCCATCGAAACATTGCGACAAATATTTTCAACAAAAATAAATATAACACAAAGTTTTGCGAAAAACAAGGATTAAATGCAATAAATTAGCGTAACCCGCTCTGATACCAGTTTGACAATGTGAGTAGTCAAATTGTATCAGGGGAAAACTTTAAAACATAGGATCACTCGATAACTTAGAGTAACCCGCTCTGATACCAGTTCGTAAACGCGATGTGTGATACCGATCAAATTAATTTCCAAATTCCAGACACACTTAATTAATTAGGATTCCAAATATAAAAAAAAAACAAATTCAATTTTAGTTCAGCCCCTAAAACATGAAACTACGTGGTAAATAAAATCAAGCAATGAACAAAGCTGACAAAATCTGGTTTTAGGAAAAAAATCCCCGCAGGGCAAAAAACTTTTATTTTAACTTTAATTTGTAAAGTATCGGCTACAATCGGATTAAAATGAAAATACACTTTGACTTACGAAAAACCTGCAGGTGTCGGTTCGTAGTCGTAAGCCCAGGAACATTGAATCACTCCCTATGATACACAGTCCTGAATCTTGGCAGAGTTTCCTTCCACAGTAACTTGTAGCTCTCGGTCATAGAGATCACCCTCCAACTATTGAATCATCCCAGTACCTCCCGAAAGTGGCACCTATCATCATCCCAGTACCTTTCCAAGGCACCTATGAATCAACAGCAAAACTCCCAGCAAAACTATGCTTTTTGTTTCCAAGAACAACTCAAAGAAAAAGTCTAGGATTTTGTGAATTGTAAAATAAATTTTGAACCCTCAAAAGTGATGGAGAATAAACAAAAACTCTAAAAATGTATTATGATTGAATCCAGTGTTTTCTCCACAAGAAATAACGGAGTTTGTCACCCTTTTTATAAAACTTTTAAGGCGGTGATGTGTTAAACTTAAATATCTCGTTCGAATGAGACACGATGTCGTTCGAGCAATTACTGATCTCGTTCGAACGAGATACGATGTCGTTCAAATGACATCGTACACGTGTCACTTTCTGCTTCAGTCTTTTAAAAAAATTGGAAACCTTAAACCTAAGACTGTTTATGAGATCAACAAAGTTTATCCAAAATATTTATGAGAAAATGTTTTTGAAAAATTAAAAACCATTTAAAATCATTTCAAAAATCAATTTTTCATAAATTGAAAAATATTTTAGTTTTCATAAAACATCCCAACACTTTTTATGTAAATTGTAAATGAAACAAAAACACAATTTGCCAATTTGCTCCTTGTTGGGCATGATTGTTGAAGTAGACTTGAAATTCGAATCATCGACTGTAGATGATAGCATCCCAATTCTTCGACAAACTTGTAGCGGTATACGACATACTAAGTGTGACGGACAATGTCCTTACAAATAGAAAAATTTGACAGTGAACATTACTCAAGATTACAAGAAGAGAATTCAAGAAAGGGACTATGACAACCCATCTATTCTAATACCTGGTGACCAATCCTCTACTAAAACAAAACAAGAATCTCATTATGTTACATTATCAACATCACCGTCACAATCACAATATAATATAAACAATACGAATTAAACCATACAATTGAAAATGAATGAATATTCCTCAAGTATCAATATATAAAACGAGTGAACCGAATAAACCACCAGTCACCAAATAAAACATCCAGAATACTTGAATAAATAAACTGAGTACTGAAATATAAAGGTCTGGTAGGATTATAAAATCCTATCCATCTGCAGGAAACACAACCAAAATTGAAACTTAGATGATAGATCTTATCTAGATAATATATACTAAGGCGTATAACCAAAGATGTAGCATCCACGGATACTTCACAAAAAGAATGAATTTATCCCTACGGACCCGACTACTGCTGCTGGACACGAGGGATAATAAAGGAAAAACAAGGAAAAATCATAACCTGCAGATCAAATCCCATAAAGTAGAAAATATTACTCAAGTAGATAATTGTGTTAAATCGATTAAAACAAAAGCGTATTACTTTCATAATTAACCGATCGCACTCACTTGAGATAAAACTCACCTCTCAACTATAGTGCATACCTAAAATGTACAATTATTATCCTAACTAAACTACCCAATCTAACTAGGACATATGGACTCTATCTAATTTAAATCCCACTAATACCCTCTATTAGCTAAGTATAACTACTTTCTCTAGGTATATATTCATAAACAATATTGTAGCGACACAGTTGCTATAGATAAATAATCATGTAATAGACACAACATAGCTATGCTGGTGCTATAAATCAATACTTACACAATATCATATAAACATACGTATATATCACTCACTATATACGTATAACCGAATCCCAGAGCTGAGAGCCCGAGGATGCATCCCTTGGATGCCATCCGACACCACTTTCCTCCATACCCTATCTTACTCTTATTAAACCTCCACAACCATTTACCCAATAAAGCTTTGCATTCCTTATTTAAAAGGAATGGTATCTTACTAGCCAATAATCTAAAAGGTAAAATGACTAAGGAGGGCACATTAAGGACATTTCAAGAAAATATCACCCTCGAACCTAATATAGAAACTAAAAGAGATAAATAATCTTATAAAATAATAAAATAAAAATGAACAAAAATATACAAATAAATCCATAGGGAACTCATTCGTGTCAGAATCCATGAAAAAGGAGTTTGATTTGAATAGATAGCTCGAGTTGATTGATTTTAGTTGCTCCCCCCCCCCCCCTCTCTCTGTCTCTCTCTCTCTCTCTCTCTCTCTCTCTCATGACGATTCGCTCACTCGATCTCCTACCCAATTTATTTTGAGTTCTTTTAGATGACGCTATAAGTTTCAATATATTTTGATTTATACTTTGTAAAATACTACACGTGTATTACACCCCCAAGTGATTTACCTTCATATTTTATTCCTATAAATTAAGGTGGCCAACCGCCAACCTTCTGTTTAAATCCATTTGCTGTGGCTCGTGGGTATGTTGATATAACCCTAAGAGTAGTCTTAGTTGGCCTTGATTGACGTTTCTTAGACACATGTGTAATAAAATATCAAGAACATGTGCTCTCTGCCATTATAGAAATCTCCATTAAGATTGTATGTAGTGTATAATCTATATTATTTATCAAGAAAATCTTAAAAACAATTCTTTAAATTTTTTTTTTGGCTAGGAAGACTTTTATCCCTTGTTCATTTTTTTCGTTATTTAAACAATTAATTGCATATTATTATCATAACTAAAATATTAATTGTTGATTTTGAAGATGACACTATACGATATCATAATTGTGAACCCACCATTTTTCAGGTTAATGATCATTAACTATGATATGTAGGGAGGTGTAAGGATCAAAATAACGATCGTTCATATTCTTATTGAAGCGTGTTAAACAACCTTTTTTTCACAGAAAAATACATTTATTTATAAACAAATATGAGAAAAGCCTCTCCTAGTGGCTCTTACAAGCATTAAAGAAAAATGACTAGAATCTATGAATTCTTGAACGGGTAGCAGAGGGTCTTAATTTATATTTAAGAGACGATTTTTCCTCATTAGTTAGAGCCAAAAGAGAGTCCACTGGAGAATTTTTTGTTTCTCCATTTCTTTAATCCAACCACTATGTCTAATGTTGAATCTTCATTGTTTCATAAAATTTCAAAGGAATTACTGACTGAAGAATTTGATATTTAATATTGAATATTGCCATTTTTTTACGACTTGAGTCTTCAATATCCGCAAATTTAGAATCCATTTATAAATCAAACTTTGGGATCTTAACATACAAATTTACTTATGGAAAAGAATTATTCTCTTCTATCATCAAAGTGTTCTTTGAATGAGCTAGAATTTTATAATTGAAATTAGAAATGTCCTCTAAAGGTGACATATCTTTATGAGAGTGAGACTCTTCATTTTTGGATATGTCTATATTAGGGATGTAAATGGATATTTGAATATTCGCATCAGTTCGATATCCGAATCCGAATTTGGGGATATTTATCCGAAAATATGAAAATGGATACGAATATGGATACTCTATAAAAATATTCGAGAAAACGGATACGAATACGGATAGTTCTAGTATTCGAAACGGATAATCCGTATCCGTCAAACATATGTTTAAAATATTAGAAATAATATTAGTATTAGTATTACTAATAAAATAATATTTAAAAAAAACTTAATCGTTTATTCCCTAAAACAAAATAAACACATACTCTACTCAAAACAAAAACACCCTAAATTTATTATTTTATTGGGTATATTATAAAATGTCATGTATTATTATTTTATTGGGTTTATTATCATGGAGTTACATTAAAGTTACAATACACCCTATCACACACAACATACACCCACTAAAGAACATACACTCCACTAAAAAAAAACTAACTTCATTTCATTTCCCTTTCGTATAAAACAAGAGAAAAGAAACCCTCATATTGTTGTTCGTTAGTTTCCTTAATTATAAATAGATGTAAGAGAGAAACATAAAAGAATGTAATAGAGAAACATTATAGAATGTAGGAGAGAAACATAAAAGTAAAGAGATGGGTTTGATTATGATGAGAATTGAAGTTAACAACAGGTATAATATATACAAAATAAAAATGTATACTTATAAATATAAAAATACCTGTATGTTTTGAAGACAAATGGTCCATGAGGTTATCATTCTCAATAAATTTGATTTAATTTAAAAGGTGCATATTTATTTCTACTATCATGGAATACGACTGTTCTTTTTTTTGGATGACTTTAAGCTTATATGGTTGTAAATTATGGATGGCTTTAAGCCCTATTATCATTATGAAATGATACTATTATTATAGAATCCATAATTGGATTTCACTGAATTGGATTGGATTTTATTGGATTGGATTGAGTTTCATTGGATTGGATATTTTAATAGTTATTTTTTGCGATGGCTAAATAATGTAAACGGATACGGATATTATCCGAATCCGAGGTATCCGAGCGGATACGGTTATGGATAGTTGTTTTAACTATCCGAATGGATACGGATACGGATACGAATAGTACATTCGGATAGCGGATATGGATATGGAAAACATAGTATCCGATCCGTATCTGTCCGTTTATCACCCCTAGTCTATATCTTTGAGTTTTGAAAATGATAAAAACTTTAGAAAATAATCTATATTTAAATGAAAATATATTGAAAATATAACTGAGAACAATAGGAACAAAAAGGGGGGAGGGGTTTGGGAACTTTCCTTCTCACCAAAAATTTGACAGTTATAAAAATATCCCTTCTACCATCAAACCACCCAATAACCCTTCCACCTCCACCTAATACCACCTCAAAATAAAACCCAACTATCCCTTCCTCCCATTTACACTCGAAACCACCCATAACTCCACTCCCGAACCACCACTAACCTAACCCAACACCCATTTCACTAAAATATGCCACCCTCACCATTGTCCTTACCATTTGGAGGTTCATGATCTGGGATGGGTGCATGTTTGTGTGAGAGAGATAGCCGCAAAGATGCAGAGAGGAAGAGATCCATGATAGCAACCACAACTTCTTTTTGGAGAGAGACGGGAGAGAGAGCGAAAGAAAAAAGATAAAAGGGAGTGAATAAATTGTTGAACTTATTCATAAAATTGAACCTTTAAAAATGATTGGAAAAAAATTCCCTCATTTCCCCGTCATGCGCCATAGACATTTCTCACTTTTTCATCCAAAAAATTAATGATGTTAGCGATAATGCGTTATTTGTCGTTGTTAAGAAAATTCAGGGGGATAAATAAAAAAATTGAAAGTTTGAGTGGTGAAGTGAGAGTGGGGGTAAAGTTCATGTAGGATGTGTAATTTACCCCAATTTAATTTAAAAGTTAGTCTTTTCCCAAAATAAATAGAAAATCTATCAAGTGTAATAGGTATACGGAAATTTCATTTTAAAAATAATTTAAAAATCGCAAAAAACCCCAAAAATAAATAAAAAGAAAATTAAACAAAGTAAAAAAGCCGGAAAATAAAGTTAAAAAGAAATAAAAAAAATTATCTTCTTTTAGCCAAACCACCCCCGCCCTCAAGATAGTAAGCCTCCACACCAAATCCACCCCCCGACATCATAACCCCCTCATCACCGATAGCAAACCCCATTCCCGCTAACCCCAAAAAAAATCAAACTGAGGTAAGATCAAACAAAACCTAACAAACACAATTCCGTCAATCCCCACCACCACATTACCTCTTCATTACCCACCACAACCTCCACCCTCCATCCACCTCCAACACCATCGATTCCATTTTCAAATAGGTCAAAAAATCCATAAAATCTGAAGTTTTACAGAAAGTTAAATCTAAAATCTAGATTGGAATTGGCCTTTAAGGATTTGTTTAAATTGACTATCAATATAACTCTTTTCTTCTTGTGTTGGGATCGATCTCAAATGGTGAAATCTATAGGCTGTAAGGGGTTTGTGCTGTGAGGGGTTAGGTGAGAGGCATAATTGGTTTAGGTTGTTTGTGTATGTGTGTGTGTGAGAGAGAGAAGAGGCAGTGGTGATCAAATAGAAAGTTAGAACTAAAGATAGTTTCTTCCTTTTTCTTTCAATTTTTTGTATATGTTTTTAATATCTTTTTTTATTTTTTTAAGTGAAATTGTCACGTGTCTGTTAAACTCGACAAATTTTCTAAGGATTCTAGAAAAAGTCTAGTTTTCAATTAAAATTTTATTAAAGTTTAAAATCAAGAATTAATAATGTATTAAAGCCAAAGATATCTAAGTGAAAAAAACCTAAAAAAATTATCACTTAAGTAATCTCTCTCTCTCTCTCTCTCTCTCTCTCTCTCTCTCTCTCTCTCTCTCTCACGTTAACCCTAATTAAGGTTAGCATGGAAGCCAACTCAAGCCAGTCTCACGTGGACCCTAAGCCCCCGGATATCCAAAACTTCTGGGAGAAGTCTTTTGCATCAATTTTTAAAAACTCAACCTCGTAAGACAATGAGGTCAATATGAAAATACCGACAAGTTTAAAAGGGGAACTCGTTGTATTCTTTTCCAATGAGGATATTGAAACCATGGCCAGACCATTTAAATTTTCCCTCGTTGGGAAATTCTCTCATGGATGGCCGATAATGGATGTCATCATAAAGGTATTCCAAACATTCTTTCTTAAGACAATAGTCAATATAGGCTTGGTAGATCAGAAACATGTGCTCATATGGTTGAAAATTGAAGAAGACATCTCAAGAATGTGGAAGTGTGAAAAACGTGTGTGATACCGATTTGAAGAAATTCACAAATTCTCAATTTAAACTTATTTAATTGGAATCAATTTTTAAATCAAATTTATCCTGCCCTTAAACATGCAATTATGTGTGTGAGTGTGTGTGTGTCAAACCATCACAAATAAAATTGCTAACTCACATATTTCAAGAAAAAAAACCTTTCAGGTAAAATCTTTATTTCACTATAATACTTACAATGATTCCAATGATATCCACAATGAGTCAACCGTAGAAAACCCACACAGGCCACAACCTAGAGTCAAAAACGAATCAACTGCAGAAGATCCACACGGACACGTTGTCCGAATCAGCCTAGGAACACCCACGAGTAGTTCCCATCGACAAGCAGTCGTCTTTAACCCAGTACCTCAATCAAGTGGCACGTAGAGCAGTAGTAGATATCCTCTCTACAAGAGAAACTTCACAAACTTGTGTTCCTGGGTTCCAAAAAAACTCACATAAACTATTTGGATGAATTTTGAATTAAAAACAAAGTTAAAACTCTCATATGAGAAGACAAACATTTATGCCAGAGAATTTTTTGTAAAACACTATTTCAAGGTCTTCTGAACAAAAACGAAACTAATAAAATGAATTTATAGAAAACGTTAAGGCGGTGGCTCACTCGAACAAAATCAGAGTCTCGTTAGACCGGAGACACGTGTCATTGGAACAAAATTAGAGTCTAGTTTGAACGACTGTACGGGTCGCTCACACAAAATAAATTAAAAATAAAATTTTTATTTGCTAGAAAATACTCCGCCTCAAATCTTCGAAAATATTTTTGACGAAAATCTTTGCTCCAACACTTAGAAATTTTTTCATAAAAGATATCCCAATATTCTAAGTGAACCATTAAGGACTTAAAACACCACCTTAACAAAGTTAAACTTGCGGAGGCTTGAATGTTAAAGAACTTTGATATTCGGATCCGTCTTGACATATCAAAGTTAAACTTGCGGAGGCTTGAATGTTGAAGAACTTTGATATTCGGATCCGTCTTGACATATATTCCAACTTGAACTTGTTCTTTGATGGTTGTAGCAGTATATGGCATACTCAATTTTGAACGGACATTTATAAAGTTATGTCATGACAAGTCTCCCCCTATGTTTATGCCAGTACAGAACTGACAAGGTACTAAATATGTAGGTCTCAAAACTTTTCTTCAAAATCTTCAACTTCAAAATCTTCAAATCTTCAATCTTTACTCATCGGGGTGTGCAATCCAAAAATCATCAAACTTTGTTCCTACACACATAAGACAAAGCAAATACCTTCCTGACATATCGAGTTTAAAATGAGATAAATATAAAATCGAAATAAGTATAAAATCTCAAATCTCCCCCATAATGTAAAAAATCCCCCATAATATCATAGTTTGTTCTCCCCCTTTTTACTTGACCGAAATAGACATGGAAACGGATAAATAAAACATGGAGTTGTCACAATAAACAAGACAAACAAACTACGATCATCAAATAGATATTCAAATGCATTCCACAAATAATTTTTTAATTTTTAATTTTTTTACTAATAATTTTTAAAAAAAAAAATCACACACCATGAATTTACACTAAGATAACCAAATCATGAAATGGAATGAATGGTTGTAAACAAATTCGATAGGAAAATTAATGCAATCACGCATAACATATGTGCATGATGAATCTGGATACTCCTAACGAATGAACTCAAAATCGTCCTTAGGTGTCAAATAGTGTTGAATTTAAATGACATCGACTCAATCAATCAACACATGAAAGTGAAAAGTGATTCCCACACTAATAATGTATAAAACTATGTAATGCTTTTACAAGATGTCATCAGGACATGCAAACACGTTTTATATTCCATCCAAACTCTCTTATTAAATAATAATGCTTGATATACCAAAATATACCCTCGTCTAGGACGACGCGTCCAGTCCTAATTGAGGGAACAATTGAACAATGTTACCCTGTCCAGATGGGTCATATAAAAGAGAAGGGTCGGTCTGGACGACCCCATGGTTATCAAGCAGTCATATTGGGGGCTAACTCAGCCCCATCCATCGGCTAATCTGAAGCTTCGTCTTAGCTTCACCCTAGATATGTCGGTCGACCTTCCATCGGCTGACCCTGCTATCGCCGACACCATACGTGTCCTGGAGTTTGGGAATCAGAGCTTCTTAAAGACTAGCCTCGTCCTAGGCCAATGTGTGTAGGTCGAGGGTGACGCCATCACAACATGTGGTTTAGGAGATGTAGACACCCCATTATAGCACCCCTAACCTCTCCTTAGGTCCCTATCACCGCCCCTTCATCACTACAAACCTAGGTCTTATTTCGAATACTTACCTAGAGGCCATCGGACGCTCCCGAGCTCCGTTTGACCAAAGTCAACTCTTCAGATTGACTGAGATTGAAAAAATCTTCAAAGGGCACTAAAACCCCTTTCCAACGATCTGCACCGTGTGCGATTTTAACTAATGGTACGGACGGATGATCCGTTTTACTCCCAAAGGTCATCGAATGCTCCTAAGCCCCGATTGACCAAAGTTAACTCCCCAAATCGAGGGAAACTCTTTGGAATGTCTAATTACATCTCATAGCCTTTCCAACGGTCCAGCCCGTGCACGATTCTGACTTACCATGCGGAGGAACAATCCATTTGCATCCGATAATCCCCCATCCAAAGGACTTACAAACGCTTCCGAGCCATATTTTCCCTAAAGAAAACTCTCGGACCTAGTAGCAGTCTAAAGTACTTTCGAAGGTATCTGAAGTACCTTTCCATCGATTCATCTCGTGTACGAATTGAATCAATGGTTTGCATTCTACGGCCATTTTTTTGAAGGAACCTGAAAGAGACTTCCAAATGACAGGTTCCAAATCCTACCTATCGGTAGTGTGCCTAAAAACACCTGCCAATTGGCAGGACCAGGACTATGCCAATCAAAATGTCTTGGGCCGATAAAAAGGAGGGCCTAACCTCATTGAAAAAAAACCCAAGATCTGAGATCCATCACTCTCAGCGAACTCAGAAAACCTCTCTCGAAGTCAGCGTGATTTCCATATCCAAATCCTCTTTCAACCATCTCTTTTCATCAACTTTTTCACCAAACTTGGTGAATTAAATACCCTTCATCATCACCCAAGTTCAAGGGCTGCTCTCCAATATCCAAGATCAAGCTAAAGATCTTCAAGACGGTCCAACTTTCTTTAAATTCTCCTAAAATTCACATTAACTTGTTTTGTTACTTAACACTTTTATTCTCTTCATCTCACATATCTTAATATAATTTTTATTTAGTATTATTGCACATCTATTATTTTCATATAAATAAAACCCAAAAAATAAGAAAAAGAGGGTTTGCTCATAAATTCCAAACGGGAATTCTCACACTTTTCTCACCAATAAAAGACATTTTTACACACACACACACACACATAAGAGAATTCCCCGATTGGATTTACGGGACAAACCCCACCCCTCGTTTTGTATACGAACTACGTGGAATTTGATTCCTCTATTGGCTACGTAGGCGTCTCGGGGTAAAACCCAAGATTCGAGTCCCACTTTTCTCCCACTTTCTATTTTTTTAATTCTTTAAATTAACTCTCTTAGCTTCTATATATTTACATATACATATATTTGTTCTTAGTGGCGTATTATTCCTTATGCATTATCGTTCAATTATAACGATCAACGCTAGGATAACGCATAAATCCTATTTTATAATATTATTTTTTAGGAACATTCCTATGGATGACTCGCTTTATCTTTTCCATGATACAAGTCGATGATTCCTATATCCACTACATATACACATGCACACATACCACGGGGAAATAAAGGACAATAACAATAAATCCATGAGAGATAGCAAGGACGGAATGGGTTCCTAACACCTTCCCATTCCGTAACATAGCCTCTTAACCCTACTCAAATCATTTTTGGTTTCGTATGTATCAGTATGTCTTTGGATGTTGTCCTTCGGGACGGCTCCACCTTGTTTTGAGTAAAATAGACTGGCAACTCCATGTCTCTATATTTTTCATCTCACAAATCGCCTAGGACCGCTGAAGTGCTCCCAAGAGGGATGCACGGGACAAGGATCCTCTCAGTGTGGGGATGACACCCCCTCCTGTCTCTCCCTCTCCGCGAGGATCGGGGATGGCCACAGTGGTAACTTTGCTGAGGATTTTTTTCTTAAGAGGGCTAGAATCTATTTACATGGGTGTTTTATTTTCTTATATATCCCCCTATTTTTCATGTTCCCCATTTATTGTTCATGTGTACCTCATGCTTATGCTTCTATTCACACACTTGTAGAAGATTCTCCATGTACACTTTGCACTAGGTGCACTTAGGATCAGTTATATCCACACGTTGAATGCATCATCAATCCATATTTGGTATACTATTTATACTTGGACTTTGCTCCCTGTTTGACATGATCAAGAAAGATACTCTCATCATAAGATACTAATAAGAGAATCATGCATGATTCACATGACATCACCAAAGATCATTGTTATTTACCAAATTTTGTCCAGTAATTGGAGGGTCACTTCGTGATGGGCACTGGTCCGGCAGGGCGCGGTTAGCCTAAGAGATATGACTCTCACCTTCCATTAGGCAAGCACCTTTGACGTATATCGAACGTTTCCCTCGCATCGTATCGCTTGACTGAAGTCATATAGGGAGGTATATCATAGGTAACTCGTTCACATACGCCGAGTATATCGAATTCACTCTCACACATACCATCCCCGCGTGGTATAATGAGGCAATTCATGTACACTCAGGTATATCAAATGGCTTGTCCACACGTGCCGATTGCCCTCAAAATCAAGACGTATATCGTGGAAGTCACGTCAAAGGGGGGAACCCTTTCCAATTCACCCAACCAACTGCATACCCACATATAGGTGTCAAGCCTAGGACACACATGTTAGATTGTCGATTTTGACCCGAAACTCTGCCGAACTTCCAGGTCGGCCTACCGCCTAAATTTTTGCGCATTTTTAAAATGGGACCCTGCCCATGAGCCTGGTTACAAGTCCAACCATAGCTTTTCATATATTACAAACCCAATTTTTCCAGGCTCGGGTCCCGTTCGACATTTCATTTTGCATTTAGGAGAATTTAATACAAGTGAGAACATAATAATCATAATAATCATGCTGAGACCCATCTCCCACAAAAATTTCTCCTCCCTTTATCAAAAATCCAAAAACATTTCTCCTTTCTTTATCAAAAATCCAAAAATATTTTGTCCTTCAATCTAAAAAAACGTCAAAAATATTTTCATTCTTTGATGTAAAAAATAAATCCCATTTTACACCTTCTTAGGTTTATTGCACGCCCTTGGCCTGGCGCTTTATTGGCTTTGATCTTCAGTCAAATCACCTCGGAGTTTCATCCGTTCCCCTGCTACTTCTTCCGAATCCGAAATCCATCCGCTTTCCATGGAGAACACAGATCATGTACCAGTTGTGTAGCCAGATCTGATGGCAGTCTTAGCTCAGCTCATGTCCAAGACTGATAATCTCCAGACTGAGGTCTGAGAGATGCAACGAAACCAGGTTCATGTTCCTCAAGAGCCCGAAGCTCTATTCCCTCATGCTATGGGTCCACCCGAGATTATTTAGGTTCCCGAAGAGTATCAGCATGCTCGACGTGACCCTCTTTCTAGTGGGCCACCACCTGCCCAGCTTCCTATGCCTAACCTTGGCCAACCTGGGGCTAACTTGCCTATAATCATTGATCCAAAAGAGGAAGAGTTGAACAAGGTCAAAGAAGATCGCAAGATGCTAACTAAAAAGTTCGACCAAGTCAGAATCTCTGGGAATTACATGGACTACACCCACATGTCTCCTCATTCCAAAGCAAGGTTACCCGAGAAGTTCAAGATGCCAAATATCAAGAAATCCGGAGGAAGTTGACCCCTAATTGTTCATCTTTTCAGTTACCACAGTTCTATGACTTTCCTAGGGGCTTATGAGGAAGTGATGGCCCAATTATTTTAGCAAACTTTGAAGGATAGTTCCCTTCGATGGTTTTTGTCTCTCGCGGAATCAAAAATCCATAGCTGGGAGGATGTAGCCCGAAAATTCATGTCTCTGTACAAATAGAATGAAGATCTTAAGGTCACCCGTCGTGATTTAGAGTTTCTCAAACATAATGTTGGGGAATCAATCAGTAACTTCATAGCCTGATGGAGGGAAAAAGTAACCACCATGACCAATCGGCTATCCGAAGAAGAACAAGTCAACATAGTGAAGAATAACTTCATACCCCATATCCGAGCAACAACGGGAGGAAAATACTATCCCCACTTCCGATCTCTCAGAGAAGCAGGAGTAGAAATCGAGGAGGGTCTTGCTAAAATAGAAATTGAACCAAAGAAAGTGTCTGAATAGTTCACTCCCAAAAAATACGATAAGTCTGTCATTGATGCAGTCTCTATCATCAACAACATCTCGTAACCAACCACTTCGTGGGCACCAGAAAGCCACCCTGTCCCATTCCAAAAGGAATGCACCGAGCTCCATGCTCCCCTTTCCAAAGTTTATCAGGACCTGTTAAGCCGAAGCCTTAACAAACTCTTGGACCCCCGTCCATTGCCAAATCCATTTCTAAGAAACTTCAAGGAAGATTCCCATTGCTTTTTTCACCAAAGTGCTGGCCATACCACCGACCAATGCTTTCACCTTCAAAACGTAATACAAGGTCTAAATTATCGAGGTACCATTTCCCCACCAGTCAATCCTAAGCAAAACACTACTCACAACCCACTCCCAAATCATGTCAATGCCTTCTTTTGATAAGAGAACCCAAAATTTGATCCCTCAACTCAAATCACCCCCATATACTCTCCCAAACCTCTCCAAACTTGCCCATATTTCCTCCTACACCTTGTTAGCCTCGCTGATCAAGCACGGTCACTACTTACCAGAGCATGCATCGCTATCCATACCCGTTCTGAAAATGGAAGTATAAAATTATCAGAAGTGTTAAACCAACTCCGAGAGTTCGGGCTGAAATTGACCTCATAGATGATCATTGATCGCCAGAGGTTCAGTGTTCTATTCTTAGAAGAGCAAAAATGGGCCCGCGAGTTAGACAGTTGGGTAGTATCGATCGATGAAGTCGGCCTAGATGACGTTGTCCAGATTACCGAAGAATTATTCAAGAAAACCAATAATATTTTCAGTATGGCTAAGTTACTTGATACTCGGAAGTTAGAAGGGCACCTGGTCCGTTCACCCTTACACCTCCCCACAAAATGGGAAGACCTATACAAAGAGACCATTGAAGTTGTGGAATGCATCGACTTTACATGGAAATACAAAATTATTGCCACCAGATGGGGGAAGAGTTCGGAGATTCAAATGAAGAGCAAGCATCAGAGAAAACTGGACCGATAGCCGACATGTGTGGGATGATATTATTTGAATAACTCCTAGGATAAATTAAAAAGGTGGAAGAACGACTTGAGATTGATGAGGAAACATGGTTCATGTTCTTCCCTTCTTCAGTAAATCACATGACTAGATCAGGAAGGCCTTACCAGATCCCAAGCCTACCACCAGCCAATGACAAAGGGAATGGTGTTGAAAACCTTCCTATGCCAGAGATAACCCTCGAGAAGATCAAGATCTTCGATCAACTGAAGAAAATTCAAGCTAACATCACTCCATGGAGGTTTTTCATATCTTTCCAATTGCACATAAATGATTTGATCAAGTTGCTCACCGGACCCACAGTTCCTTCTTCTACCACACCAAAAGAAGTGGTAAATTTAGTCGAATCCTTAACCTCTACCTGAATATTATGCTTTTCCGAAGAAGAAATCCCCAAAATTGGACCAAACCACAATCATGCGCTTAACATCTCCGTCGAAGTTATGGGGAAGATAGTACCACTCTCTCTTATTGACAATGGGTCCGCCTTGAATGTCTGCCCATTAAGAACCTTCAAATGCTTAGGACTAAAGGAAAGTGATGTTATTCCGACCTCCGCTGCTATATTTGCCTACGATAATACTCGTCGGGAAGTGATGGGATTCATAAAACTTGTAATAGGGGTTGGGCCTATAAACCCTGTCGTTGAATTCCAGGCTATTGACATCCCAGCTTGAATCAACCTATTGCTCGGATGACCTTGTCTCCACAATACCAATGGTGTGTCTTCCTCATTCCATAAGAAATTGAAGTTCTTCGCCGATGAATGATTCATCACCATTTTTAGCGATGATGACAATGTCAAGGGCGCAAGTACTAGAAATCCAATCCTTGAATACACCACGGGTAAAATGATATGCTCCTATCAGGATTTCGAGTTAATCCACTTCTACTCCCGACGGGGGACGATTTCAGAGAAAGGGTTTATCCAGAATATGACCCTCATGGCAACGTAAATGTGATTGAGATGTTCAAAAACATGCACTTCATGCCTGGACTAGGGCTAGGACAAAGACAACAAGGGATAATTGATCCCATTGAACTGAGAAAAGCTTTCCTTCCTTGTGGTTTAGGATATCAACCGTCAGAATAAGAGCTTAGAATGATCTGCCAGTCTTGACCAAAAAGAAGATTAGACTGCATCCTGACTATCCCAGGTGACTCCTTGAATGGACGATTCATTAAAGAGGGCAAAGACTTCCCTTTTAGCGGGCTTTCAGAACCATGGTATGACCATACAGACAAGAAGATGAAGCCTAGAATGGATATCTTTTTATAAGATAGCTACCCATGGGCTAAAAGTTCCGAACACCATGTACAACCGCTCATCAAAGATACCAAAGATATTGAGGAAAATGACTCCGAGGATTCGTTTAACCTACAGACACTGGGGCTGACACTTTGCATGATTCATTCAAACACTACATCACTGGATCCATCCCACCTTATTAATGCTGCTGATACACCTCTCCTCAACTGGCATGCTACACCAGTTCTACCTGTTAAAATCCCATCTAACCCCAATATTTACTCCATCTCTTCTTCTGTTATCTATCCTTGCTCAAATGTAGTTGATGCCTCCTTTGATGAGGTTCTCAATGTTATTTTTCCTATCAATGAAATAAATGAATATTTTGAGTATCTTGTTGTGCCTTACATTAATTGTTTAGACTCTAATCAAAATTTTGATGATGATGATTTTGCAAATGAACGATTCTTAATTGATCTAAATAAGGTTAATAATAAACAACATAACCACATTCAAGTTAATAAAGAAGAATCTGTTATTGTTAACCTCAGTTCTAGTACCCAACTGTGTGAGATTAGGATAGGGGCCACCCCTGACGAGTATGAGCATGCACAACTCGAAGAATAGCTGAAGGAATCCGTGGATGTCTTCGTATGGTCCTATAACGATATACCCGACTTTGATCCCTAAATATCTCAACATAAGATCCCCACTCTTCCAGATTACAAATCAGTTAAACAAGCATTGAGAAAGCTCTACACCGAATGGTCGCTCAAAGTCAAAGAAGAAGTGGCCAAACAGCTAAACGTGGGTTTCATTCTTATGATCGAATATTCTGTATGGCTAGCCAATATATTTCCTATACCATAATCAGGAGGAAAAGTTTAGATGTGTAGACAAACGGAACTTAAACAAAGCGTCTACAAAGGATGATTACTCGTTACACAATATCGATATGATCCTTGATAACACAACCAGTCATGCTCTCTAGTTATTTGTCAACGGGTTTGCCGAATACAACCAAATCAAAATCTGCCTAGATCACCAAGAAAAGACCTCGTTCATCACACCGTAGGGAACCTTTTGCTACACTGTTATGCCATTTAGTCTCAAGAATACTGGGGCTACCAGAGGGTTGCCACAACCATCCTTCACGATCTGATTCATAAAGAAGTTATTGTCTATGTGGATGATATGATAATCAAATCCAAAACTATAGAAGGTCATGTTCCCGCTCTCCGAAAGTTCTTTGAATGACTGCGACGGTATCAGATGAGACTCAATCCACAGAAATGTATTTTTGGCATTAAAAAGAGAAAACTCTTAGGATTCATGGTCAATCAGAAAGGTATAGAAGAAGATCCTGCCAAGATAAAAGCCAGACTTGAGATGACACCTCTCCGAATGGAAAAAGAAGTTCATGGATTTTATGAGAAATTATAATACATTAGCCGGTTCATCATCCAGTCAACCACCATCTACGAACCTATTTTTAAACTCATCTGAAAGGATTCAACAAAGGTTTGGAATGAGGCCTGCCAAGAAGCTTTTGACCGAATTAAATAATATCTGACCCAACCTCCAGTACTCATGCCACCACAACCTGGTCTCCCCTTGCACCTATACCTAACCATAACCGACAATGCAGTTGGGGATTTCCTAGCCCAATACCTTAAAAATTCCCGAAAAGAAAGAGCCATCTATTATGACAATCACAAATTAAGCGGGTACGAAGCCAACTACACTGCTTTGGAAAAGGCATGTGTCGCACTTGGTTAGGTCACCCAAAATTTATGACACTACATGCTCGCCTTCACCATTAAACTTGTATCCCGAATGGACCCCATCAAGTACCTTCTTGATAAACCTACCTTATCTAGCCGAATGGACCAGTGGTTGATGCTCCTAGACGAGTTTGATATTGTGTACGTCATGCAGAAATCCATTAAAGGAAGATCCATATTTGACTATCTCGCTGACTACCCTATGGAAGAAGATGATGTTTGGATATCCAAATTCCCAGATGAGAACATCCTCTGCGCTGCTCAAGACGACCGTCGATGGAAAATGTTCTTTGACGGTGTTGCTAATAAAAAGGGATATGGCATTGGGATAATTTTAATCGCCCCAGATGACTCCCACACTCCCATCGCTATTAAATTGGATTTTCACTATACCAATAACATGAATGAATACGAGGCGTGTACGGTAGGCCTCAAAGTTTCTCTAAAGAAAGGTATTAAATCCCTAGATGTCTACAGGGATTCTTCCCTCATCATCGATCAGTTGCTCAGAAAATGTAAAGTCAAGGACGAGAAACTCCAACCCTTCCATGCCCACTTAGAAGAACTAGCCTCCCAATTCCAAGATATCACCTTTCACTACTTGCCTCGAGCAAAGAATAACCTAGATAATTCCCTTTCTACCTTATCCTCCATGGTCGACATGTCCGAAGGAATAACAATGACCCCCTTCCTAGTTCAAAAGCAAGATAAACCAACCCACTACTACCACATTGAGCTCATCACCAAAGAATATCCTAAGCTAGCCAATTTCTGGTACTATGATATCTGGATCCTCCTTAAAGATGGTAGGTATCACAAAGGTTCCAACAAGAAAGACCGAGTAACCCTCCAAAGACTATCCACCCAGTACATCATCTGTCACAAAGCACTGTTCAAAAGAAGATTTGATGGAACCCATCTACACTGCATCCCAGGGGTTGACATTAAAGAGATAATGCTAAAAATCCACAGCGGGGAATGCAAACCCCACATGAACGGTCACATGCTTGCCAAGAAGATCATTCGACAAGGTTAATACTGCACTGCCATGATCCAGGGTTGCACTGCCTATGTCCGTAGATGCCTCAAATGCCAATAGTTTTCCAACCTTATTTACATGCCTCCCTGAGAATTATATAACATGACTTCTCCCTGGACATTCTCCACCACGGGCATCGACATCATAGGGAAGGTTACACCCAAGACTTCCAACAGGAATGAATTCATCCTAGTTTCCATTGATTACTTCACCAAATGGGTTAAAGCAGAGTCATACGCAGTTCTAAACGCTAAGAAAGTGGCTAAATTCATTAATAAGAACATCATATGCCGATATGGAGTCCCGCACGAGCTAGTGTTTGATAATGGGTTGCACTTTGAGGCAAAAGTCATAGAAGTGGACAATGAGTATGGTAGTCAGAAACACAAATCTTCTCCCTACCGACCTCCGACCAATGGTGCGATCGAAGCATCTAATAAGAACCTCAAAGACATCATAAGTAAGATGACCAAAAGATGTCAAGATTGGGCCGACCGAATCATTTACGCCCTCTGGGGATACCGAACCTCGATTCGAACTTCTACTGGGTCTATCCCTTACTCTTTAGTCTACGTTATGGAAGCAGTCCTACCCGTTGAGCTATAAATCCCTTCACTTTGCGTCATGCTCGAAAGCTAAGTCAGTGAGGAGGATTGGCATCAAAGCCGTCTCCATAAGCTATCACTCTTGGACGAAATGATATTGAAAGCATTGTATCAAATACAAGGGTACTATGGTTGTATATCACGATCATTCAATAAGAGAGTCAAGGATCGCAGTGTCCAAGAAGGGGATTTATCCCTCAAAGAAATAATAGAGCCCATCTGGGACCCCAGAGGTAAATTCAAGCCCAATTGGAGCGGCCCATACATCTTGAAGAAGATATTTTTAGGAGGAATCGCCATGCTCACCGACCTTGATGAAGAAGATATGGCTCGTCCAATTAACCTGGACAGTATCAAGAAATTCTACCCCTTGTCCGAAATCTCGGCGCGCTACGACTCTTATCATCTCCCTTCTATTCTAAAAAAAATCTTCATTCCCCCTACCCAGAACTACGTGGGACTGATCCTCTAAAAAAACCATTTGCTTTAAGAAAAATTAAAACTTTTCAAAACCCCCAGAGGTACGTAGGCAGCTCATACAGCTTACATGAGCACAACCTTTTTTTTTTTACAAAAAAACTATTCTTTTCTTATCTCCGAGAATAACAGTTCATTCTAACATATACTTGAACAAAAGGATTACGCATGCCTTAGCGATCGGTATAGATAATTCGAAATACAAAATTCATCAAAAGGCATAATTGGATGATCAAAAACTTGTTTATTTCACTAATAAGAAATTACAGTGCAACTACATAAGAAAAGGAATGGATAACTCCCTTGCCCCCTACCTTCCTAAAAAAGAAAATAAATTCCCAATTTTTCCCCATTACAAAATAAACTCTCCAAGAGTCCTACCTATAGCTACCATAGGAGCCCGCTCCATCATCATATACATCCAGCTGCTCCATGGACCGATAAGCTCGAACCAGCTTCGAAAAAACCATAACACCTCCCTCCATGGTATCAGATAAGACAAGACACCTTTGTCCAGTCTCCATTGCCAACATCTTGCCAACTACTTTTCTCCATAACCATTTCATATAATCCTCGGGGATGTGCCAGACTCTCCCAATGGACTGAGAAGGATGGGTCGACGAATGTCGACTCTCCCACAAAGAGCCAAGCTCCATACGCAGACGCTCTGTTAGGTATTCTACTGGAAAGAAGTCTAGTGTCTGAGGTGGCACGATCTGCTCCCAACCAAATTGGTCCAGAAGTCGCCAAGGGAAATAGAAAGAGGTCTATCTGAGACCAACCATCCAAATGTATGGGTATTTCCCTAGTTCCCGAATAGGCAACAGTTCTCCCCACCAAGGCACTGACCAACAAACCAGTTCTCCTAGCTCTCGATATCCAGTCCAACACTGATGAAATGGTGCGAAAAGAAGTTGGTCATAACCAATAAAGGATATTCTGAAGGAGTCACTACGTGGAATCTTTCAGAAAACCACATGACCAGCATCACAGGGCTGCCCCTCAGAAAGTCAGAACGACCTTCTCGCCTGGCATCCAGGCCATTCAAAGTCTCTACCAGTATCACCGCCGTAGGATTGCAACGGTATGATATCCACAAAGTAATGGATGCAAGTTGTGTGTCCACCAGCAGTTCTCCAGTCACCAGTAGTAATTTTAAAACCAAGCCCAGAACAACGACTCCGGCATATCCAACATCACCAACCTCTCGCAAATGCATGGAGCGTAACACTGCTGGAACGGAGATCATTCCTCTAGTAACCAGTTGTCTGGCAGTCAAAGGCAAAATATGAAGAAGCCCGACCAATAAATCCCTTAGAGAATGGGAAAACTTCGATAGAGCCGTAGGAACGCTGGGATTTATCCACAGCATGGAAAAAAATTCCTCGTAGGTAGGAAAAATCTCATCCAATCCAAAGCGGAAGACATGATCCTCGGGATACCAAAACTCGACAGCCGCCATGAGCATGTTCCTTTCAATGGGCTGGTTGCGCCACAAAGAGACTCGACGTATGTCAAAAGCATCATACTCAACATTATAAGAGCACATTGCTTCCAAGGCTTTGAGGTAGTTAACAAACTCAATAATACCAGGGAGAGCTATCTTGCAAGACTAAGTGACAATAAACAAGTAATAATGTGGAAAAGGAAGAATGTGAAGGTGTGATAAAAACACTCCACCCTTAGCCCTTTTTATACTTTAAAACTCTCACAAAAGACACAACCCTTACAGAAATCGATGGGAATCCTTCCCCACAAGGTAAAAAATGCTGAAGAGATTACCAATCAAATACTTGATTGATTAGACTGGACTGACCTACCAATAGGCAGGACAAGGGGCTTGCCGATCGGCAGCCCCTTATTTTTTAAAACTTACCTTTTTCCTCTTTTGCCAAAATAAAAATAAAATAAAAAACTCAATAAAAATAAATTGATATTCTCAACAGAATTTCAAAATCCCCTTCCATCTTTATATAATTTCTCATAAATAAAACTTTCCTTCAAATTCAGAAAATATTTCTTCTTACGGTCTCAGCAGCAAACTAAAAAGCACATATGCATTCATTAATTAATTACTAACAGAAGATAATAAAAAAACTCCATTACATTGCATATATATGTTTTGGTTACATCATTTTTGGAAGGAAAAAAAGAAAAGAAGAGAAACAACGAGACTCAGCCCTAACCCACGTTCTCTCTCACTCTCACTCTCACCTTCCCTTCCCTCTCTCTAAGAGCTCCCATCACTGCGACACGCTCTATTTACCCTGCGGCGAGATGACGCCCCACCACTACCCAAACCAAAATCCTCCCCGGATGAGGCAGACGACACCAAGCAAGAAAAAATAGGAACTGCATCCTGAATATAGGCAGTCGCCGAAGATATCGAGTCCCTCGGCCAAGTAGTGGACACCCGAACTTACTGCAAGAAAGGTATAATCAGTATCATGTAAATAGGATCAAAAGATACTAGAAAACAAAGAAGAAAAACCTAGAAAGGTTTACCATAGGACGAAGGACCACCTTTGTCAAGCCCAACTCCTCCAGGTTCATCGCATAAGGATGATGCAACATAGGCACCATTCTCCATCAGCTCGCCGAATGTTGTAGGAAGGGGTATGCAACCGCACAAAGGGAACCTCCGAAGTTATCATCGTCGTAGATGCCAACGGACCACCACCACTGTGGGAGGACCCCACTAGCCGACTCGAACCCATAGGAGGGAAAGGCGCGCATCATATATGCTGGGCGCCATCAACCAGCTCGTCACTAAGTCCACATAATCATATGACATAGCTCTGTCGGTGTACAACAGATAGGAATCACCAATCATTGCCGCAATCCTCGTATCCTCTAGTAGCATCCGTTCTCGCCTCATAGACATAGGGGGCCTCGCAGGTGGCACCATCACCTCCTGCTCAGCAATCTGTCGGACCACCCTCTCCCCGAGATACCAGGAGTGTCCAAACTCATACGCTAGCAAATGCCTCATCTGAGCATTCACTCCAGTCGACCCTGTATCCTGAACAACCGTCCCCCAAGGGTAGAAGGTCACCTGGAAAATCCCCAAAAGATATAAGCTAATACAGAATTAGAGCACACAATGACTTAGAATGAAGAAGGAAAAGTCTTACCCTATCACTGGTCAGGCCATTCAAGACCTGACGCACTGCCTCCAGAGAAAGAGACTTCCTCGACTGCCGATTCTCCTTCCACCACCGATACAACCTACAAAAGTCCCCAACAGTCTCATCCTTCAGAGAATCGGTTGGGTATTACATCCAATAGCCTCATAGAACCACGCATCCCAAAGATAAGAATCCATAATAAAAAACGAGATGCACAAGGAAAATGCGAATGCATAAAAAGAAAATGCGCAAAGTAAAGGATACCTCAAGAAGATACGTGGCTCTAGTAAAAGACTGTCGGCAGCACCAGGTAAATGCATCCAGAGGAAAATAAGTGGTTTCCAAAGTCAGGCTCCCCCAATCATAGAGAGGGATGTTCGAAAACATCCTCAAGTATGGAAAAAACCACAAGTGCACGACGTCGCTGCTCGAGGCCACCAGAAATCCCCCCAACACCAACAAAATGAACAACCGGGCTATCTACCTCACCTACAGCCCGTCCTCCACATAAATCATCCTACCCAACAAAACATCCCTTAACAGTGACAAACAGATAGAATCCTTAGATACTATCCTCCGCACATCACCTAGCGCCACCCGCACCGCCTTCGGCCTCACTCGCAAAGAGCAATCCACCTATATCTTCTCTCCATCGTAATCCATCCCCAATAGTTGTTGCACATCTATGGCAGTCATAGTCATCTCCCCAATCAAAATGGAAGTTATGGGTAGTGTCCCACCACCTATCCCCTAAAGCACATAAGACGCCGTCGAATGAGGCATCTCATCCAGCACAGACGCCAGCCTCCCAAAGATTGTTGACGATACTACCTAAGGCACCATAGGTGGAAGGTGCTCCTAGACATTCTTAAGCCTCGTCGTCCCGCATGCACACATAGTCGACAAAGAAACATCAGACAATCAAATAAAAACCTTGTCAAAATCCAAGAAAAAAAAGGAAATCACCAAAAAATTATGCCAAAAGTCATTTTGTAATCACATAACCACTAGGGTTCACCACCCTAGAAGAGCGATGACGCGATGGCTCCCACAGTAAAGTACGCTCAACCGCCATTGGCCCTCCACTCCACATTCGCCCAATCATCAATAGCCAACCACTTCCCATGTACCATAGTGATCACAAAAACGTCCATTTTTTAGGTTGCAGAATGCTAGAACGGTTCCCAGAAGAAAATCACACAGAGAGAGAGAGAATGTAAGAAGCTGTGAAAAATGAGGGGAACCCGCCCCCTTTTTATAGGAAGCCAAGCGTCATGCCGATCGACACTGACCCCCCATCTACCGATCGACACTGACCTTTCACCTTCTCGAGGCAGTCCAAAAGTCTGTGCCACTGCTGAATGGCACCCTTCACATCATGCCGACCGGCACCCCCCTTAAATTTTCGTACATAAACTCCCAAAAAATACCAAAAAATCCTCAAGAAATTCGTAAAAATATTGGGGAGGGTTTAGAATACATTCACTAAGAAAATTTCACACTCCCTCAAGGGGAACCCCTATTTCCCGGACGGAACTCCCAAAAGCTAAGTGAATCTCCCCCCGACAACTACCCCAGAAGACCCCTAAAGTATCCCAAACTTTACGTTACCTCCTATTCCCAGAAGTCTTAAATTTCCCCAAGAAAAATGTCTAAACCCTGGACCACCTAATCCCTTCGCTAGTGGGATTTACAGCATCAAATTGGATATTCCCCTGCAAAGTCTCCAAATGACATGAAAGTTTCCTCACCAATCAGCTCCCCAGCTCAAATCAAATTCATGAGGTAATTTCCCCAACAGAATTCCCTGAGAACATATCAATTTAAGCCCTCAGAATTGGCTTCGACCCGCAGAATTGGTCAACATAATTTAAGCCCTCAGACTTGGCTTCGACTCGCAGAATTGGTCATCACAATTTAAAACCTCAGAATTGGCTTCGACCCCCTGAATTGGTCATCACAATTTAATCCCTCAGAATTGGTTTTGACCTGCAGAATTGGTCATTATAATTTAAGCCCTCAGAATTGGCTTCGACCCACAGAATTGGTCATCACAATTTAGGCCCTCAGAATTGTCTTCGACCCACAGAATTGGTCATCTCAATTTAAGCCCTCAGAATTGGCTTCAAACCGCAGAATTGGTCATCACAATTTTAGCCCTCAGAATTGGCTTCGACCCGCAGGATTGGTCATTTTAATTTAAGCCCTCGGAATTGGTTTCGACCTGCAGAATTGGTCATCATAACTTAAGCCCTCAGAATTGGCTTCAACCCGCAGAATTGGTCATCTCAAGTTAATCCCTTAGAACTTTCTTTGACCCACAAAATTCGTCATCAAAACTTGATCCCTTGAAATTGGCTTCGACCCGCAGAATTGGTTATCTCAATTTAAGCCCTCGAAATTAGCTTCAACCCGTAGAATTGGTCATCTCAACGTAAGCCCTTCGAATTGACCTCAACCCTCTGAATCGGTCATCCTCATCCTTAGGTCCACAGAATTGGATTCAACCCTCTGAATCGGTCATCCTCATCCCCCAGGTCCTCAGAATCGGCATCGACCCTCTAAACTGGTCACCCTCTTTCGAAGGCATCATGCGGTATCTATTCGATGGCTATCATTTGTTTTAAACTGCCCTTCAAGGGGATCTATAGACACCCCATTCTAGCCCCCCCTAATATCTCCTGACGTCCCTAGCACCCCCTTCATCACTACAAACCTAGGTCATGTTTCGAATACTTAATTAGAGGCCATCTGACACTCCCAGGCTCCGTTTGACTAAAAAGTCAAACTCTTCAGATCGATTGAGACTGAATGAATCTTCAAAGTTCACTAAAACCCCTTTCCAACGGTCCACCTCGTGAATGATTCTAACTTACGGTGCAGACGAACGATCCATTTTCCCTTAAAACCTGACCTAAAGGCCACAGGATGCTCCCGAGCTCCGTTTGACCAAAGTCAACTCTTCAGCTTGACTGAGACTGAATGAATCTTCAAAGGTCACTAAAACCCTTTTCCAATGGTTTGCCCTGTGCATGATTCTAACTTACGATACGCACGAACGATCCGTTTTACTCCAAAAGGTCACCGAACGCTCCCAGGCCCAAGTTGACCAAAGTCAAATCACCAAACCGAGTTAAATTCTTTAGAATGTCAAATTATATCTAATAATCTTTCCAACAGACCACCCCGTGCGCGATTCTGACTTACCATGCGGACAAACGATCCATTTGTGTCCGACAATCCCCTGCCTAAAGGATCGATGAACGCTTTCGAGCCACATATGCCCCAAAGACAACTCTCGGACCCGGGAGAAGTCCAAAGGACTTTCTAAGGTATCTGAAGTACCTTTCCATCGGTTCTCCTCGTGTACGATTCAGATTAACGATTTGCATTCTATGGCCATTTTTTCGAAGGAACCTAATAGAGACTGCCAAACGGCAGGTTCCAAATCCTGCCTATCGGTAGTGTGCCTAAAAATACCTGCCGATTCGTAGGACCAGGCCTATGCCAATAGGCAATGCTCCAGTCCTATGAAAAGGAGGTCCTAAACTCATTGCAAAAAAAACCCAAGATCTGAGATCCATCACTTTCAACGAACTCAGAAAACCTCTCTCGAAGTCAGCGTGATTTCCACATCCAAATCCTCTTTCAACATTCACTTTTCATCACCTTTTTCACCAAACATAGTGAATTAACTACCCTTCATCATCACCCAAATTCAAAGGCTGCTCTTCAACATCCAAGATCAAGCTTAAGATCTTCAAGAAGGTCCAAGTTTCTCAACTCTCTCTTTAAATTCTCCTAAATTTTTCATTAACTTATTTTGTTACATAACACTTTTATTCTCTTCATCTCACGTATCGTAATATACTTTTTATTTAGTATTATTGCAAAACTCTTATTTTCATATAAATAAAATCCAAAAAACAATAAAAACAAGGTTTGCTCATAAATTCCAAACGGGAATTCTCAAACTTTTCTCACTACTAAAACACATTTTTACACACACACACACACACACATAAGAGAAGTCCCCGACTGTATTTATGGGATAAACCCCACCTCTCATTTTGTATACTAACTACGTGGACTTTGGTGCCTCAATTAGCTATATTGGCGTTTTGGGGTAAAACTCGAGATTCGAGTCCCACTTTTCTCCCACTTTCTATTTTCTTAATTCTTTACATTAACTCTATTAGATTCTATATATTTTCATATACATATATTTGTTCTTAGTGGCATATTATTCAAATTGCATTATCATTCCATTATAACGATCAACGCTAGGATAATCGTATAAATTCTATTTTCTAATATTATTTTTTAGTAACATTCCTATGGATGACTCGCTTTATCTCTTCCATGATACAAGTCGATGATTCCTATCTCCACTACATATACACATGCACACATACCATGGGGAAATAAAGGAAAATAACAATAAATCCATGAGAGACCGCAAGGGCGGAATGGGTGCCTAACACCTTCCCATTCCGTAACTTAGCCTCCGAACCCTACTCGAATCATTTTTGGTTTTTTATGTATCGAAATGTCTTTGGATGTTGTCCTTTCGAGCAACTCCACCTTCTTTTGTCTGTTTTGAGTAAAATAGACTAGAGACTCCATCTCTCTACATTTTTCACCTCACACATCACCGACGACTGCTGAAGCGCTCCCGAGAGGGGTGCGCGGGACCAGGATCCTCTCACTGCGGAAATGACCCCCCTCCTGTCTCTCCCTCTCCGCGAGGATCGGGGCTGAGCACAGTGGCGAGTCCACTGGGGATTTTTTTTCTTAAGAGGGATAGACTCTATTTACATGGATGTTTTATTTTCTTATATATCCCCTTATTTTGCATTTTCCCCTTTTATTGTTCATGTGTACCTTATACTTATGCTTCTATTCACACACTTGTAAAAGATTCTACATGTACACTTTGCACCACGTGCAGTTAGGATCATGTATATCCACATGTTGCACGCATCATGCATCCATAATTGTTATACTATTGGTACTTGGAATTTTCTCCCTATTTGGCATGATCAAGAAATATACTCTCATCATCAGATACTAATAAGAGAATAATGAATGATTCACACGACATCACTAAAGAGCATTGTTATTTACTAAATTTTGTCCAGTAACTGGAGGGTCACTTCGTGATGGGTGCTGGTCCAACACGGTGCAGTTAGCCTAAGCGATATGACTCTTACCTTCCATTGGGCAAGTACCTTCGACGTATATCGAACGGTTACCCCGCATCATACCGCTTTACAGAAGTCATGACGGGAGGTATATCACAAGGAAATTGTTCACGTACGCCGAGTATATCGAATTCTCTCTCACACGTACTGTCCCTATGAGGTATATAGTGAGTAAATTCACGTACACTCACATATATTAAATGGCTTGTCCACACATACCGATTGCAATCAAAAGCAAGACGCATATCATGGAAGTCACGCCAAAGTGGGGAACCCTTTCCCATTCACCCAACCAAATGCATAGCCACATATAGGTGTCAAGCCTGGGACACACATCTTAGAATGTCGATTTTGACCCTAAACTCTGCCAAAATTCTGGGTCGGCTTACCGCCCAAATTTTCACGCATTTTTAAAATGGGACCCTGCTCGTGAGCCTGGTTACAAGTCGAACCTTAGCTTTGCATATGTTACAAACCCAACTTTTCCAGTCTCGGGTCCCATTCAGCATTTTATTTTGCATTCAGGAGAATTTAATACAAGTGAGAACATAATAATTATAATAATCATGCTGAGAACCGTCTCCCAAAAAAAATTCTCCTCCCTTTATCAAAACTCCAAAAACATTTATCCTTTCTTTATAAAAAATCCAAAAATATTTTGTCCTTCAATCTAAAAAAAATGTCAAAAATATTTTCATTCTTTGTTGTCAAAAATAAATCCCATTTTACGCCTTCTCAGATCGATTGCACGCCCTTGGCCTGGCTCCTTATTTGTTTCAGTCTTTAGTCAAATCACCCCTGAGTTTCTCCGTTCCCCTACTACTTCTTTCGAGTTCGGAATCCATCCTCTTTTCCTGGAGAACACAGATCAAGTACCAGTATATTGTCTCAAAACTTTATAACGCACATAAGTGACACAATATGTTGTCTCAAAACACTATCAAACAGTCACAGGGATATGGCATGATATTGTGACTTGGTCATCCTAAATGTGCACTCAGAAATGGTCCTAAAAAATTACAAAAATATTTTAGTATTTTTCAAATTTTTCTAAAAGAAATATAATACAAAAGGTACACACTTGATAACACTAGCAAGTATATATCATGAAGTATAACTAGCGTATGAAAGAAGAAACTGACATAATCATTTATAAAATATAGCAATAGAAGAATCATGTGCGAGTTTCAAAATCTCAAAATTTTCTTTGATAAAACTACACAAATCCATTGATATTTAATTAAACCACCCAATATGCAAGGCAAACAAGATCAAACGCAATAAATTAACGTAACCTGCTCTGATACCACTTGTTTGGCTAAGAATATTTGCCTAGGGGTTGTTTCAAACAATTTTCAATTTTTGTAAATCAATTGGCATTCAAAGCATATAAAACCTAATTTTAAACCAAATTTGAGTTCATCCATAAAATATTCAACTACGTGTCAAAACAATTTAAATATGCACAAGTTTCCGGAAAAATTCCCCACAAGGGCAAAAACCTTTTATATTTCTAGAACTTTGAAATAATTTATAAGACCTTTGACTTAAAGACCACTTGATAATCGTCCACAAGTGTAACGCACGGTGCCTTCAGCAAATCTTCAAATTACCGGGCTCGAAATAAGCAGTGGTTTATGTGCAGCAACACCACAAGGACACGCAGCCCTGACACATAATTTTCAGCAAAGAATCAACACACAAAAGATCCTCAATAACACACAGTCATAAATATTATAGAAACTCACTCCACAATAGCACGTAACTGTGGATTGTAGATATCTCCCCACCAAGGATGAACAAAAACAAAGCTCTCAACAAAATTAAGTTTTAGGTTCCACAAAACAACTCACACAAAAAGATATTGCGATTGTGAATTGAAAAAACAAACTTTGAAACCTTAAAAAGATGGAGAATAAATAAAAAAAACACTTGAAAACGTATTTTTTTAAACCCAATATCTTCTCCACAGAAAATCAATACGCCTGACACTCTATTTATAAAACATTTAAGGTGGTGATGTGTCAAACAAAAAGTGTTCTCGTTCGAACGAACTTTCATGTCGTTCGAACGAGATATGTTCTCGTTTGAACGACCAGACACAAATATCAAGATTCGTTTCATAGAGTTTTAAAACATTTGGAGACTTAGAAACCAACACTTTTACGAATGTAAGAAAAATTATCCAAAAAGCTTTTATGTTAAAAATGTTTTGGAAAAAATAAAAACCATTTAAAATAATTCAAAAATCATTTTTCATAAAAGAAAAAATATTTTAATTTTTATAAAAAATGTCCCAACACTTTTATGCAAATTGTAAATAGAACTTAAACACATTAACCAAGTTAGTCCTTGTTGGGCATGATTGTTGAAGTAATCTATAAATTCGTATCGTCGATTGTAGATGTGCGCTTTTCGATTGTTCGACAGACTTGTAGCGGTATACAACATACTAAATGTGACGGACTATGTCCTTACAAATCTCCCCCTATGTCTATACCGGTACAAAATAAAAACTATCCGAATTATCAATAAAAAATGTGACCTATACAAATCTACCCTCCCATAAACTGAAATGTGGAAAGATAAACCGATCAAGTCTTCAAACTTTCAAACGATTCTTCAACAATCAAAATTTTAAACTCAAAGCTTTTCTCATCAGGGTGTGCAACCTAATGATGTTCAATTTAACCTACACACATGAGACAAAGAAAAAACCTCATGACATATTGAGTTTGAAATGATATGAACATAAAACATGTAAGCATAATCAAATATCCCCCATACTTAAACTCCCCCATAAAATCATAATTCGTTCTCCCCCTTTTTATTTCTTCGAAGTAGACAAGAAAAAGAATAAATCATAGAAATCAAATCGGGGTGTCACGCTAAACCGAACAAACCAACTATTTTTTATTTTTTATACAAAAATAAAAATAATGTTACAAAAATCACACACCATGAATTTACACCAAGATAACCAAATCATGGAAAAGGAATGAATGTGCGTGACAAATTCGATAGGAAAATCAACTCAATCATATCAGATGTGCACGATGCATAAGTTTAATCCTAACGAATGAACATCAAAAGAATCCTTAGGTGTTAAAATGGTGAATTTAGATGACATAGTCTTAAATCAAAATCAACAAATCAAAGTCAACATTATTTTCACACCAATAACGTCTTAAAACATTTTTAATGTTTTTTCAAGACTTTTTAAGGACATGCAAAGCCATTTTAAATCTCCAACCAAACTCCCTCATATATATTTTCTGTGCGAGGTGATCTAAATTATCAAACATTGGAGAATTCGTGAATAAATTAGCATATATTTCTTTTTATTGCCGTGCAATTTTTTCGGGCTCTTTTAAACCTCTTTGGACACTTGATAATTAAAATTCCTCAATTTTTTAGGTCCAATTTAAACGGCGGTTTAATCGTAAAGGATAAATGTGTACCTTTCGTAGCCCTTCACCATTTATAAAATTCACACGAACTTACAAAAAATGGTAAAAACATACACACCTTTTATTATCTTGTTTTATCACATTTGGTTCGTTTTAATAGACAGAATTGAGATGAAAACACGTAACCAACATGTGATTCGACAAGAATAAACGTCAAACAAATCCGTGCATGTGTGGAATAAAGGATAAAAGGAGTAAAACGTGTAGGAAGCAATACTATAGCATCTCAAAGACTCCAAAATTTATAAAGCACATAAATGACACAATATATTGTCTCAAAACACTATCAAATAGTCACAGGGATATGGCAGACTTGGTCATCCTAAATGTGCAGTCATAAATGGTGCTAAAAAAATTACCGAAACCTTTTTGTATTTTTCAAATTTTTCTAAAAGAAATATAATACAAAAATACACCCGTCATAACATTAGCAAGTATATATAATGAAGTATAACTAGTGTATGACAAAATAAACTGACACAATCATTTATAAGATATAGCAATATAAGAATCATGTGCGAGTTTCAAAATCATAAAATTTTCTTTGATAAAACTACACAAATCCATTGAGAATAAAACAAACCACCCAAGATGCAAGGCAAACAAGATCAAACACAATAAATTAGCGTAACCTGCTTTGATACCACTTGTTAGCCCAAGAATATTTGCCTAGGGGTGGTGTCAAACAATTTTCAATTTTTTAAAATCAATTGGAGTTCAAAGCATATAAAACCCAATTTTAAACCAAATTGTAGTTCATCCCTAAAATATGTAACTACGTGTCAAAAGAAATTAAATATTCACAAGCTTTACGAAAAATCCCCTACAGGGGAAAAAACCTTTTATATTTCTAGAAATTTGAAATAATTTACAAGACCTTTGACTTACAAAGCACTTGATAATCGCCCACAAGTGTAACACACGGGGCCTTCGGCAAATCTTCAAAGTACCGGTCTGGAAATCAGCAGTGATTTATGCGTAGCAACACCACAAGGACACGCAACCCTGGCATGCAGTTGTCAATAAAGAATCAACACGGAGAATATCCTCAATGACACGCAGTCATTAATCTGTAGCGACTCACTCCATAATAGCTCGCAACTGTCAGTTGTAGAGATCTCCTCATCAAGGATGAACAAAAGAAAATCTCCCAGCAAAATTAAGTTTTGGGTTCCATAAAACAACTCACACAAAAAGATATTGGGATTATGAATTGAAAAAGATATTGGGATTAAACCAAGTGTTTTCTCCACAGAAAATCAATACGTCTGACACTCTATTTATAAAACGTTTAAGGTGGTGACGTGTCAAAACAAAAGTGATCTCGTTCGAATTAACTGTCATATCGTTCGAACGACTTCTGGTCTCATTCGAACGAGATAGGATCTCGTTTGAACGACCAGGCACAAATCTTAAGATTCGTTTTACAGAGTTTTAAAACATTTAGAGACTTAGAAACCAACACGCTTACGATTCTGAGAACAATTTTCCAAAAAGCTTTTATGATAAAAATGTTTTTGAAAAAATAAAAACAACTTAAATAATTCAAAAATTATGTTCATAAAAGAAAAAATATTTTAATTTTTATAAAAAAAATATCCCAACACTTTTATGCAAATTGAAAATGGAACTTAAACACATTTACCAAGTTATTCCTTGTTGGGCATGATTGTTGAACTAAACTTGAAATTCGTATCGTCGATTATAGATGTGCTCTTTCCAATTCTTCGACAGACTTGTAGAGGTATACAGCATACTAAATTTGATGGACTATGTCCTCACATCCTCGCCGGAGTCTCTGGTGGTGAACCGTTCCTCCCCTTATGTGCAGTTATTTTACCATTGAAAGAGTCCTACTAAGCTGCAAGGTTTTCGCTCTTCGAATCTAAGCTCATCTACCAGGCTTTGACATGGCATCATAATTTCCACCAGCCCCCCCACCAACTGGTGGACTTAGTTCTAGAAATGCTCCTCCTCAGTCAAAAATGGCTGAAGTGGCGGCCGCCTTGAAATCCTTGGTAGCAAGCCAACAAGTGATAAAAGAGAAGATGGTTGCCTTCATCCAGAATGTAGCAGTCAGGAGAACGGGTGTCCCACCGAAAAGATTACTTTGGTAGCTGGGGAGCCACCCCAGGCGCATCGAAATGATTTACTACCCCCTCAATGGTGGAGGGACATTGCTGACCCTTGACATTTATGCCTAGGGAGGAAAGGCCAGCCCTTCCTGGAGGACCGGTACAATGATTATGAAGCTAAAGGCACTCAGATTGATTACTGGGAGCCATATGAATTATCTGGGAATACGATATGCCCCATTCAAGGAAGACGGGGTTGTGATAGGAGGCCGAGTCAAGATGCCCAACCTAGAGGTTTAGCTTTTCATCGATTAAGTTGAGGTTCAGCCTTCGAAAGTCTCATCCCAGTTGGATATTTGAGAGAAATGTTATCCAGGTCAAGGAGAAATCTTGGATCAAGAAGGGAGGGAGAAGATGGCTGACCCCCTCGTGGCCGATGCAAATCAGTGGATGGGGAACCCTCGGCTCACCAAATGGAGACAACAGGGGATAACATTTTCCATGCTAATGCTATCGAAGAAACCGGGAGATCATGGAATGAGTCAATTCAAATACAAGAAAATAATATAGGAGACATCCTCCGGAGCCAAGACCCTCTTTAGAGGGGTTATTATGAGGGCTCACCATTTGTGGCTAAGATAGTCAACTTTCCAACCCCTACTAAAATCAAGCTGCCAGTGGTTACCCCAAAATATGATGGGAGTACCAATCCAGTGCACCATGTGGAGATGTACCAATCGGATGCAGATATTTACTCCGTGCCAGATGAGATGAATAGTCATGCATTCTTGAGTGCTCTTACTGGAGCTGCCTATATTTGGTTCACCTCACTCCCAAAGATCTCCATTGAGAATTTCAAGTAACTTGGAGAGCAGTTCATACACAAATTTTGTTTTGGGGTAAGACCCCAAAAGAAGACAACCCACCTACTGTACATTAAACAGAGAAAGAAAGAGAGTCTTAGGGAATACATCGCAAGGTTTAATAAGGAAAAATTAGAAGTGGAAAACTATGAGGAAAGTATTGTGATGACCGCATTAGTAGGAGCCTTACAGAAGGGAAAAATACTTTGGAAACTTACTGGAAACTTACTGAAGTCTATGGCCAAGTTATTAGCAACGGCTGGAAAGGTCATGAATGCCGAGGAGGCTATGAAAGCTAAATATAAAGATGAGAAGGGAACTAGCAGTGAGAGTAAGTTTTAGAAGAAAAATAAATACGTGAAGAAGAGGTCGGTCGATGAAAAGTTTGCTGGGTATACCCATCTAATGATCAACTACGAGCACATTCTGAAAGAGATCAAGAATGATCGAACCCTAAGGTGGCTCGAGAAGATGAAAGCTCCCCTTCACAAAAGGAATAAGAGCTTATGGTGTTAATTTCACCAAAACCACGGGCACTTAACTGACAAGTGTTTTTCCCTGAAAGATGAGATTGAGAAGATGCTCAAGGATGGAAAACTGAGGAAGTATGTGAGAAGTGATGGCCCAAATAAGGGACGAGACATTCCCAGAAGGAGATAGGGTGACAAGTGAAGGGAAGATGGCCCAGGGAAGAAGAATGATGCCTCATATGATGATAATGATGATGACCCAGATCTGTCACCAAAAGACAATGATCTAAAGGGACGAGTCCATACGATCTCATTTGAAGTGAAGATGATCTGCAGAGGATTCACAGGGGGAGGCACAGAGGTGGCCGACAACAAGGCACACCTTGTAGAAGTCAAAGCCCTTAACAAAGTTGAGGCAGTCCACCCGACCGTAGCAGATACAAATCTAGAGAAGAAAACGAAGGTAGATATGGATACCTTAATTATAGGATTTTTGAGGCTTCACTTCAAGGGAATCCTAGCTCCTCAGGATGACCCTTTGGTAATCACAACTAGAGTACATGGGTATGAGGTGCCGATGAAATTGGTCAATGGTGGGAGTTCGGCCGAGGTTATGTTATGCCCTTGTTTCAAAGGTTTGGGACTCAGCAGGAAGAGGCTAGTCCCGTATCATCATCCTTTGATAGGTTTTAGCGACGGGAAGGTGCACCTGTTAGGAATATAGGAAATGGAGGTCATGATGGGAGATGCTTGCCACAATTGGTTAACAAGGAAGGTTAATTTCTTTGTGATGGATGAAGGTGTATACTCGGCTTATAACATTATCATGGGTAGAGTAGCCCTCAAAGAATTTGAGGTCGTGCCATCAGATGGTAAAATTCCTGACCCCATATGGGGTAGGGGAAGTCCAAGGTGATCAAGTGTTAGCACGAGAATGCTATTTTAACTCGGTTGAGGAGAGGTATCCTCACAAGAAAGAGAATACAGCCTGTTGTATTAATACCCTGGACCCTAGGGATGAGACCAAACTGAAGAAGGGAGAGGCCACGGAAGCGGTAGAATCCATCGTCCTCAATGAGGATGAGCCAGAAAAAACCATCCAGGTCGACAGATCCCTGAGAGGAGATATGAAGGAGGATTTGATCAAATTATTGAGAGAGAGAGAGAGAGGCAGAGTATCTTTGCATGGAGTCATGAGGATATGTCAGACATTGATCCATAACTCTTTTGCCATGAATTGAATGTGGCCAATGATGCCAGGCCGATACGACAAAAGAGGAGGATCTACTCTTGAGAGAAGTATGAAGTCATTAGGGAAGAGGTAAAAAATTTAAAAAAAGGCGAACTTCATAAGAGAGGTGATATATCCTGAGTGGCTGGCCAATGCTGTTATAGTTTGGAAAGATAATGGGAAGTGGAGAATGTTTGTAGACTTCAGCGACCTAAAAAAGGCTTGCCCTAAGAATAATTTTCCTTTGCCTAGGATTGACCAGATGGTTGATGCCACGGCAGACCATGAGTTGATGTGCTTCATGGACGCTTACTTGGGCTATAACCAAATATCTATGCACCCGGATGATGAGGAGAATACAATCTTCATAACCGATAAGGGTACTTACTATTACAAAGTCATGGCCTTTAGTCTAAAAAATGTTGGAGCCACCTACTAGAGACTTGTTAATAATATGTTAAAGGATCAAATTGGGAAGACGACGGAGGTATATGTTAATGATATAATGACAAAGATTCTTAAGGCCAACTACCATATGGATGACCTCAAGCAAACCTTTGATACGATGTATACATACAGGATGAAGCTCAATCCCACAAAGTGTGTATTCGATGTAGGGGATGGTAAGTTCCCATGCTTCATCATAAATTAGAGGGGAATAGAGGCCAACCATGATAAAATCAAGGCCTTGATAGAAATAAAGACCCCTATTTCAGTCAAAGATGTGCAGAGGTTGACAAGAAGAGTAGCGGAACTTCATAGGTTTGTGTCCCGAGCCACCGATAAGTGTCTCCCTGTAGACACCCCATTATGTTACCCCTTAAACTCTCCTTAGCTCCCTAGCACTTCCCTTCATCACTATAAACCCAAGTCATACCCCGAGTACTGACCTAGAATCCATCGGGCACTCCCAGGCTCCTTTTGACCAAAAGTCAAAGTCTTCAACTGGCTCGAGACTAAATGAATCTTCAAAGGGAACAGAAACCCCTTTCCAAAGGTCCATCACGTGTGCGATTCCGACTCACCATGCAGACGAATGACCTATTTTCCCCCAAAACTCAATTAGGAGGCCACCAGGCGCTCCCGGGCACTGTTGGACCTAAGTCAAAATCTTTAACTCGACCGAGACTGAATGAATATTCGAAGGTCACTAAAACCCCTTTCCAACAGTCCATCCCGTGTGCGATTCTGACTTACAATACGGACGAACGATCCGTTTTACTTTGAAAGGTCACCGAATGCTTCTAGGGCTCGGTTGACCTAAGTCAACTCCCCAAACAGGAACAAACTCTTTGTAATGTCGCAGTACATCTCCTGACCTTTCCAACTATCCTCCCCATGAACGATTCAAACTTACCATGCGGATAAATAATCCGTTTGTGTTCGACGATTTCTCGTCCAATAGACTGATGAATGCTTCCGAGAAATATTTGACCCAAAGTCAACTACCAAACCCGGGAGCAGTCCAAACTACTTTCGAAGGCCTCTGAATTACCTTTCCAATGATCTACCACGTGCATGATTCGGATCAATGGTTTGCTCTCTGCGATCGATTTTCCAAAAAGGCCTGAAAGACATTGCCAAACGGCACGTCCCAGACCCTACCTATTGGCAGTGTGCCTAAACGCACCTACCGATTGGCTGGAATAGGGCTATGTCGATCTGCAATGCCCTAGGCCTATAAAAAGGAGGCCTGACCTCACTTGCAGGAGGAGCCCAGATCTGATAGATATCACTCTCAGCAAATCCAGAAAAACTCTCTCGAAGTCAACGTGATTTCCACACCCAAATCCCTTTCCAACCTTCACTTTTCATCATCCTTTTCATCAAATTTGGTGAATTCACTACCCTCCATCATCATCCAAGTCTAAGGGTTGCTCTCTAATATTCAAGATCAAGCTCAAGAACTTCAAGAGGTCCAATTTTCTCAACTCTCTCCTTAAATTCTTATAAATTCGTAATAACTTGTTTTATTACTCAGCGCTTTCATTATCTCATCTGACACATCCTAATATAGTTTTTATTTAGTACTATTGCACATCTCTTATTTTCATATAAATAAAAACCCAAAAAACAAAAAAAAAATAGGGTTTGCTCATAAATTTCAAATGGGAATTCTCATACTTTTCCTACACTTTTCTCACAACTAAAACACTTTTTCTACACACACACAAACACACACATAAACAAGAGAATCCCTCGTTTGGATTTATGGGATATACCCCAGTCCTCATTTTGCATGCAAACTACGTGGACTTTGATACCTCTATAGGCTACGTAGGCATCTCGGGGTAAAACCGGAGACTCGAGTACTATTTTTACTTTTTCTCTCATTTTTAGTTTTCTCTAAACTCCACTCTCTTATATATATATATATATATATTTGTTCTTAGTGGCGTATTATTCCACATGAATTATCGTTCCATCATAACAGTCAACGTAAGGATAATCGTGTAAATCGTATTTTTTAATATTTTTATACCTTCCTACAGATGACTTGATTTACCTCTTCCACGGTGCAAGTCAATGATTCCTATCTCCACTATATATACACATGCACACATATCAGAGGGAAAATAAATGAAAAAAAAACATGAGAGACCGAAAGGGCCGAATGAGTGCCTAACAGCTTCCCATTTCGTAACATAGCCTCCGGACACTTTTCGAATCATTTTGATTTCGTACGCATCAGTATGTCTTTGGATACTGTCCTTCGGGATAGCTCCCTTTCTTTTGTCTATTTTGAGTAAAATAGATTGGCGACTCTATCTCTCTACATTTTTCACCTCACCCAAATGACGCTGGCCGAAGCGCTCCCGAGAGAGACATGCGGGACCTAGGATCCTCCCTCATGCCGCCCGCCTGCCGCGAGGATCGGGGATGGCCACAGTGCCGACTCTACTGGGGCTACTTTCTTTTGAGGGCTAGACTCTATTTACATGGGTGTTATGTTTGTTTATATTTTCCCCCTTTTTTCATGTTCCCCTTTATTACTCATGTGTACCCCATGCTTATGCTTCTATTCACACACTTTTAGAAAAATATCCATGTGCACTTCGCACCACGTGCACCAAGCATCACATATATCCACATGTTGCACGCATCACCCATCCATACTTGGTGTATCATTGGTACTTGTACTTTTCTCCCTCTCTGGCATAATCAAGGAAGACAATCTCATAAGATACTAATAAGAGGATCATGCATGATTCACACGACATCACCAAAGAGCATTGTGATTGATCAAATTTTACCCAGTAACTGGAGGGTCACTTCTTGATGGGCGCCGGTCCAGCAGGGCGTAGTTAGCCTAAGCGATATGACTCTCACCTTCCATTGGCCAAGTACCTTCGACGTATATCGAACGGTTCCCCCGCATCGTATCGCATGACCGAAGTCATGACGGGAGGTATATCGCAGGGAACTCATTCACGTACGCCGAGTATATCGAATTCTCTCTCACACGTATCATCCCCACAAGGTATATAGTGAGGCAATTCACGTACACTCGGGTATATCAAAAGGCTTGTCCACACGTAGCGATTGCCCACAAAAGCAAGACGTATATCGTGGAAGTCATGCCAAAGGGGGGAACCATTTTCGATTCACCAAACAAAGTGCATATAGGTGTCAAGCCTAGGACATACATGTTAGATTGCCGGTTTCTACCCGAAACTCTGCCGAAATTCCGGGTTGCCCTGCCGCTCGAATTCTCGCATATTTTTAAAATAGGCCCCTGTCCGTGAGCCTGGTCACAAGTCTAGCCATATCTTTGCACATATTACAAACCCAATTTTTCCAAGCTCGGGTCCCGTTCGGCATTTCATTTTGCATTTAGGAGAACTAATACAAGTGAAAACATAATAATTATAATAATCAGGCTGAGACCATCTCTCTTTTCTTTATCAAAAAAATCCAAAACAAAAATAAAATCTTTCTCCGTTCTTTATCCAAAATCCAAAAACATTTTTCCCCTCTTTATCAAAAATATAAAAATATTTTTCATCTCTCTATCAAAAATCCAAAAACATTTTGTCTTTCCATATCGAAAAACAATTCACCCCTTTTTCTCAAAAATAAATCCCATTTTATGCCTTCTCAAGTCGATTGTAAACGCTTGGCCCGACTCCCTATTGGCTTCGGTCTTTAGTCAAATCACCTCGGAGTTCTGTCTATTCCCCTGTTACTTCTTCTGAGTCTGGTATCCATCCGCTTTCCATGGAGAACACAAATTAAGTCCCCCATTGTGAAGCCGGATCTGACGGCAGTCCTAGCTCAGCTTATGTTTATGATTGACAACCTCCAAACCGAGGTCCGAGAGATACAACGAAACTAGGTTTCTGTTACTCAAGAACCCGAAGCCCTATTCCCTCGTGTTATGGATCCACTTGAGCCTATCTGGGTTCCCAAAGAGTATCTGAACGCTCCATGTGCCCCTCCTGCTAATGGGTCACTGTCTGCCCAGCTTTTGATGTCGAATCTTGCCCAACATGGGACTAACTTGCCTATGATCATTAATCCAAAGAAATAAGAGATGAACAAAGTAAAAAAAGACCTCAAGATGCTCACCAAGAATTTTAACCAAGTCATAATATCGGGTATTTACATGGACTACACCCACATGTCTCCTTATCCTAAAGCGAGGTTACCCGAGAAGTTCAAGATGCCAAATATCAAGAAATTTGGAGGAAGTGGACCCCCGATTGTTCATCTCCGCAGCTATCACTATTCCATGGCTCTACTAGGGGCTTCTGAAGAATTGATGGCCCAAATGTTTTAGCAAACTTTGAAGGATAGCACCCTCCGATGGTTTTTGTCTCTCGAAGTGTCCAGAATTCGTAGTTAGGAGGATGTAGCCCGGGAGTTCATGTCGCAATATAAATATAATGAAGAGCTTGAGGTCACCCGTCATGATTTAGAGCTTCTTAAATAGAACCCTGGAGAATCATTCAGTAACTTCATCACCTGATGGAGGGAAAAAGAAGCAACTATGACCAATCGGCCTTCCGAGGAAGAATAAGTCAGCATAGTGAAGAAGAACTTCTTACCCCATGTTCGAGCAACTATGGGAGGGAAATACTATCCCCACTTCCTAGCTTTTAGAGAAGAAGGACTAGAAATCGAGGAAGGTCTTGCCAAAATAGAAGTCAAACCAAAGTAGGTGTCCGGACAGTTCATCCTTAAAAAATATGACAAACCTGCCAGTGCTGCAGTCTCAACCATCAATAACATCTCTCAACTAACGACATCATGGGCATCGGAAAGCCGTCCAGTCCCAGTCCGAAAGGAATACACCGAGATCCATGCTCCCCTCTCCAAAGTTTATCAAGCCTTGTTAAACCAAAACCTTATCAAACCTTTAGATCCCCGTCCATTGCCAAATCCACTCCCAAGAAACTTCAAGGCAGATGCCCATTGCGCCTTTCACCAAACTGCTAGCCATACCACCAACCAATGCTTTCACTTCCAAAACATAATCCATGGTCTAATTGACCGGGGTACCATTGCCCCACCAGCCAATCGTAAGCCAAACACTACTCACAACCCACTTCCAAATCATGCTAATGCCATCTTCCTAGAAGATAACCCATAATTTGAACCCTCAACTCAAATCACACCAATACACTATCCCAAACCTCTTCAAACTTACCCATGTTTCCTCCTACACCCTGCTAGCCTCGTTTATCAGGCACTATCACTCCTTACCAGAGCATGCATCATTGTCCATATCCATTCTGAAAATAGAAATTTGGAATTATCAGAAGTCTTAAACCAACTCCTAGAGTTCGGGCTGAAATTTCCCTTACAGGTGGTCATTGATTGCCAAAGGTTCAGTACGTTGTTCTTGGAACCACACAAATGGGGTCAAGAGTCAGATAGTTGGGTAGTACCAACCGATGAAGTCAGCCTGGATGATGTCATCCGGATTATGGGAGAATTATTCAGACAAACTAATAATATTTGTAGTATGACCGAGTTACTTTATGCTCTGAAGCTACGGGGGAGCCTGGTCCTTTTACCCTTACACATCCCAATAGAATAGGATGACCTTTATGAAGAATTCGTTGAAGTTGTGGAATGCATAGACTTTACATGGAAAGATAGAATTGTTGCCACATGATGGGCGAAGAATTCGGAGATTCGAATGAAGAACAAGCTTTTGAGAAAACTGGCCGGGTAGCCGACATGTGTGGGATGATATCAGTTGAAGAACTTCTCGAAGAAATAATCAAGGTGGTAAAATAACCCGAGGTTGACAAAGAAATGGGATTCATGTTCTTCCCTTCTTTAGTAAATCACATGACCAGGTCAGGGAGACATTACTAGATCCCAAGCTCACTACCAACCAATGACAAGGTGAAGGGCATGGAAATCCTTCCTATGCCATAGATGACCCTCGAGGAGAGAAAGATCCTCAACCAACTAAAGAAAACTCAAGATAATATCACTTTATGGGGGCTTTTCATGTCTTCTCAAAATGCTTTGATCAAGTTACTCACTCGACCCATAGTTTCTCCTTCTATCACACCAGAAGAAGCGGTAAATTTGGTCGGATCCTTGACTTCTACCCGAATACTATCCTTTTTCAAAGAAGAAATCCCCAAGATTGGGCCAAACCACGATCATGCACTCAACATCTCCGTTGAAGTTATGGGGAAGGTTGTACCACTCTCTCTTATCAATAATGGATCCACCTTGAATGTCTACCCATTGAGAACCTTCAAATGTTTAGGACTCAAAGAAAGTGACCTCACTCTAACCTCCACTGCTGTGCGTGCTGACGATAATACCCGTCAGGAGGTGATGGGATCCATAAAGCTTGTAATAGGGGCTATCACTATAAACCCTGTCATCGAATTCCATGTTATTGACATCCCAACCTGTTTTAAACTATTGATAGGATGACCTTGGCTCCACAGTATCAAGGGCGTGTCTTCCTCACTCCATTAGAAATTAAATTTCTTCGTCGACATATGGGTCATGACCATTTTGGGCGACGAGGACAATGCCGATGGTGCAAGTACCAGTAGTTCAATCCTTAAGATACAACATGGGTCAAGTGATATGCTCCTATCAGGATTCCGAGTTGAACCACTTATACTCCTGACAGGGGACAACTTCAAAGAAAGGGTTTTTCCAGAATATGACCCTCATGTCAACGTTAATGTGATTCATATGTTCAGAATCATGCCCTTCATGCCCGGACTATGGCTAGGGCAAAGACAGCAAGGGATACTTGGGCCCATTGAACTAAAGAAGGTTTTCCCTCCTTGTGGTTTGGGGTATCAATTGTCAGAATAAGAGCTCAGAATGATCTGCCAGTCTCGACCAAAGAGAAGACTAGACTGCATCCAGACTTTCCCAGTTGACTCCTTAAATGGATGATTCATCAAAGAGGGTGAAGACTTGCCCTTTTATGGCTTTCCTGAACCATGGTATGACCATACAGATAAGAAGATGAAGCCTAGAATGGAGATATTTTTCCAAGACAGTTACCCATGGGCCGAAGGTTCCCAATACCAAGTACAACCACTCATCAAAGATACCGAAGAGACGGAGGAAAGTGACTCCGAAGATCCTTTCAACTTACAAACACTAGGGCTAACACTCTGCATGGTTCATTCAGCCACTACATCATTGGATCCATCCTAAATGATTAAAGCTGCTGATACACCTCTCCTCAACTAGCATGTTGCGCCAGTTCTACCTGTTGAAACTTCCCCTAATCCTAAGTTTACCCCTTTTCTTCTTCTGTTGTCCATCCTTGCTCAAATGTAATCGATTCCTCTTTTGACGAGGCTCTCAATGCTGTTTTTCCTATCAATGAAAGAAATGAAGATTTTGAGTATCTTGCTCTGCCTTACATTAACTGTTTGGATTCTAATCAAACTTTTAATGATGATTATTTTGCAAATGAACAATTCTTAACTAATCTAAATAAGGTTAATAATAAACAAAATAACTGCGTTCAAATTAATGAAGAAAAGACTATTGTTGTTAACCTCGTTTCTAGTATCCAACTGCGCGAGATTAGGGTAGGGGATACTCTCGACGAGCATGAGCGTGCACAACTCGAAGAATCGATAAAAGAATTTATGGTTGTCTTCGCATGGGACTACGAAGATAATCTTGGCATTGATCCTGAAATAACTCAGCACGAGATTTCCACTCTCCCAAATTACAAGCCGGTTAAACAAAAGTGGAGAAAGCTCCTCACCGAATAGTCACTCAAGGTCAAAGAAGAGGTGGTCAAACAGTTGAACATAGGCTTCATTTGTGTGATCGAATATCCCACGTGGCTAGCCAACATAGTGCATGTGCCGAAATTAGGAGGGAAAGTTCAAATGTGTGTAGACTATTGGGACTTGAACAAAAACTCTCCAAAGGATGATTATTCGTTATCCAATATCGACATGATCATGGACAACACAACCAGTCATGCTCTCAAGTCATTCGTCGACGGGTTTTCCGGATACAACCAAATAAAAAGACCACCAAGAAAAAACTACATTCATCACCCCATGGGGAACCTTTTGCTACACTGTCATGCCATTTGGTCTCAAGAACACTGGGGCTACCTACCAGAGGGTTTCCACAACCATCCTCCACGATCTGATTCACAGAGAAGTTGAAGTCTATGTGGATGATATGATTATCAAGTCCAAAACTAGAGAAGGTCATGTTCCTACTCTCCGAAAATTCTTCGAACGACTGCGATAGTATCAGATGAGACTCAATCCGCATAAATGCATCTTTAGCGTTACAAAGGGAAAACTCTTGGGATTCATGGCCAGTGAGAAGGGGATAAAAGCAGATCCCTCCAAGCTGAAATCCATACTTCAGATTCCACCTCCCCGAACAGAGAAAGAAGTCTGAGGTTTTCTCAGGAAATTACAATACATCAGCCAGTTAACCTCCATCTGCGAACCTATCTTCAAACTCCTCCTAAAGGATTCAACTAAGGTTTGGAATGAGGCCTTCCAATAAGCCTTTGACCGAATAAAATAATATATGACCTAAACCCCGATACTCACGTTAACATAGTATGGTCTCCTCTTGCTCCTATACCTAACCATAACAGACACTACAGCTGGGGAATTGCTAGCCCAACATGTTGATGATTCTCGTAAAGAAAGATCCATCTATTATGTCAGTCACAAATTGGCTAGGTACGAGGTCAACTACACTGCTTTAGAAAAGGCATGTGTCGTGCTTGTCTAGGTCACCCAAAAGCTGCGATATTACGTGCTCGCCTTCCCTATCAAACTTGTATCTCGAATAGACCCCATCAAATACCTTCTTGAGAAACCTACCTTATCCAGCTGAATGGATCGATAGTTGATGCTCCTAGCTGAGTTCGATGTTGTGTATGTCACGTAGAAAGACATGAAAGGAAGAGCCATCTCTGACTACCTCGTTGATTACCCTATAGTATAAGCTAATGTCTATATCTCCGAATTCCCAGATGAAAACATCCTTTGCACTGCTAAAGACAACCGTTGATGGAAAATGTTCTTTGACGGTGCTGCCAATAAGAAGGGATATGGCAGTGGGATACTTCTGATCACTCCAGATGACTCCCACACTCCCATCGCCATCAAGTTAGATTTCTCGTGCACCAACAATATGATTGAATACGAGGCATGAATTGTAGGCCTCAATGTTGCTCTCAAGAAAGGTATTCAATGTTTAGACATCTACGATGATTCCTCCCTCATCATCGGTCAAGTGCTCAGAAAGTGGAGAGTCAAGGATCAGAAACTCCAACCCTTCCATGCCCACTTAGAAGAACTAGCCTCCCAATTCCAAAATATCACCTTCCATTACCTACCTCGAGCAAAGAATAACCTGGCCGATGTTCTCGCTACCTTGGCCTCCATGGTCAACATGCCCGAAGGAATAACTATGACCCCCTTCCTAGTTCAAAAGCAAGAGAAACTAACCCACTACTATCACATTGAGTTCATCACTACAGAAGATCCCAAGCTAGCCAATTGTTGGTACTATGATATATGGAGCCTCCTCAGGTATGGTAGGTATCTCGAGGGTTCCAAAAAAAAAATTGAGTAACCCTTAGAAGACTCGCCGCCCAGTACATCATCTGTCACAAAACACTGCTCAAAAGGAACTTCGATGGAACTCATCTGCACTGTATCACATGGGCTGACATTGAAAAGATAATGCAGAAGATCCACGGTGGGGAATGTGAACCCCACATGAATGGTCACATGCTTGCCAAAAAGATCATTCGACAAGGCTACTACTGGACCACCATAACCTAGGATTGCACCGCCTATGGATGGAGGTGCCTCAAATGCCAACAATTCTCTAACCTACAACATTTGCGTCCACGTGAATTATACAACATAACCTCTCCCTGGCCGTTCTCCACCTGGGGCATCGACATCATGGGGAAGGTTACACCGAAGGCTTATAATGGGCATGAGTTTATCCTAGTTTCCATTGATTACTTCACCAAATGGATCGAAGCGGAGTCATACGCAGTGCTGAACACTAAGAAAGTGGCCAAATTTGTCAAGAAAAATATCATCTGCCGGTATGGGGTCCCCCACGAGCTAGTATCACATGACGGGTTGTATTTTAAGGCAGAAGACACAAAGATGGTAAAAAAGTATGGGATTCAAAGACACAAATCTCCTCCCTACTGACCTCAGACAAACGGTGAAGTTGGAGTCGCTAACAACAACCTCAAAACCATCATCAGCAAAATGACCGAAAGCAATTGAGATTGGGCCGATCGGATCCCTACACCCTCTGGGACTACCGAACCTCAATTAGAACCTCTACTGGGGCTACCCCTTACTCTCTACTTTACGGTATGGAAGTCGTCTTACCCATGGAGCTGGAAATACCCTCATTGTGCATCATGCTTGAAAGCAAGGTCAGCGAAGAAGACTGGTGCCAAAGCCGTCTTGACAAGCTGACCCTCCCAGACGAAAGGATATTAAAATCACTATACCACATATAAGGGCACCATCGTCGAATAACACGTTCATTCAATAATAGAGTCAAAGACCGCGGTGTTCGAGAAGGGGACCTTTCCCTCAAAGAAATCATAAAACCCTTCTGGGACCCAAAGGGAAATTCAGGCCCAATTGGAGCGGCCCCTATATTGTTTAGAAGATCTTATTTGGCGGTGCCGCCATGCTTATAGACATAGATAGGGAAGATATGGCTCGTCCAGTCAACCTGAACCATCTCAAGAAGTTCTACCCTTAGTCCAAAATATCGGCTCACTATGACTCTTCTCGTCTCCCTTCTATTCTAAAAAAAATATCTTTATTTCCCCCTGCCCAGAACTACGTGGGCCTCATCCTCTGCAAATAACCATTTTCAAAGAAAGTATAAAATTTCAAAACCCCATAGGTACGTAGGCACGTCATACACCTTACATGAGCACGACCCTTTCTTTTTCATAAAATACTATTATTTTCTTCCCTCTGAGAACGACAGTTCATTCTAACATATATTTAAACAAAAGGATTATATATGCCTTAGCGATCGGTATAGATAATTCAAACAATACAAAATTCATCGAAAGGCACACCTGGATGATGATAAACTTGTTTATTCCATTAATAAGAAATTACGGTACAGATTACATAAGAAAAGGACCAGATAACTCCCTACCATCCTAAAAAAGCCAAATAAAATCCCCACATTTATCCCCTATTTCATAATAAACACTCTAGGAGTCCTATCCACAACTACTAGAGGAGCCTACTCCATCATCATCATCTACATCCTGGAGTCCCCAAGTTTCCCATGCCTGAACAGAGTGTCACAGACACTCTATGGACCAATAAGCTCGAAGCAGATTCGAAAAAACCACAACACCTACTTCCATGGTGTTAAAAGAAACAAGACACTTTTGTCCAGTCTCCACTGCCAATATCTTGCTAACTACTCCCCTCCACAACCACTTCATATAATCCTCAGGGATATGCTAAACTCTCCAAACAGACTGAGAGGGATGGGTCGACAGACGCCGACTCTCCCACAGAGAGTCAAGCTGCAGGCGCAGACGCTCGGTAAAATCCTTTACTAGAAAGAAATTTAGTGTCCGAGGTGGCACGACCTATGCCTAGAAAAATTAGGGCAGAAACTGCCAAGGGAAATAAAAAGAGGTCTAGCTAAGACCAACCAGCCGCACATATGGGTATTCTCCTAGCTTCAGAACAGGCAACAACTGTTCCCACCAAGACACTGACAAGTACAGATTCCGAGCCCCATGATCCATAAGGCAATTCTCCCAGCTCTCAATATAAAAGCCAACGCTGAAGAAGTGACGTGAAAAGAAGTTGGGTACAACCGACAAAGGATATTCTAGAAGAGTCACCAGGTGGAGTCTTTCAGACAACCACATAAACAGCATCATGGGGCTACCCCGCAGGAAGTCCAAATGACCTTCTCACCAGGCATCCAGACCGTTCAAGGTCTCCTCCAGTATCACCGCCATAGGATTGCGACGGTATGACATCAATGAAGTAATGGCTGCAAGTTGCGGATCCACTAGCAGTTCTCCAATCACCAGCAATAATTTTGAAACCAGAGCAACGGCTCCAGCATAGCCAGCATCACCTACTTCCCACAAATACACGGACTACAACACCGTCGCGAGGGAGATCATTCCTCCATCAACCAGTGATCTAGTCACCGAAGGCAAAATATAAAGAAGCTCGGCCAGCAAATCCCTAGGACAACGAGAAAATTAGGGTAAAGTCGAAGTAACACTGGGATTTATCCCCAGCATGGCAGAAAATTCCTCATAGGTAGGACAAACTTCATCCATACCAAAGTGGAATACATGGTCTTCGGGGTACAAAAATTGTACTACCGCCATCAGCATGTTCCACTTAATGGACCGATTTCACCATAAAGAAACTCGACGCATGTTGAAAGCATCATAGTCGACATTATAAGAGCACATTTCTTCCAAGGCTTCGAGGTAGTTAGCAAACTCAATGTTACCAGGGAGAGCCACCTTTTAGGACTAAGAAACAAGTAGACAAGTGAAGGTGTGATGAAAACACTCCACCCTTACCCCTTTTATACTTGAGAACCCTCACAAAAGACATGACCCATGCAGAAATCGGAGGGAATCATACCCCACAAAGTACAAGAGGCCGAAGAGGGAACTAATCAAAGCTTTGAATTGATGGGATTTGACTTGACTCCCGATAGGCAGGACAAGGGTCTTGCTGATCAGCAACCCCCTATTTTTGGAAATGTCTCTTTTTATGATCTCAGCACCAAAGTAAAAAGAGCATGTGCATGCATTCACTCACCATTAACATAAGATAATAAAAAACTCCCATTGCATTGCATATATATATAATTCAATGTTACATCAAATTTTACAGGAAATAAAAGAAAAGAAAAAAACAAACGGGACTCGGCCCGAACCCACATTTTCTCTCTCTCTCACCTATCCTTCACCCATCTCTATAAGAGTTTCCACCCCTACGACGCGCTCTCTTTCCACTATGGAGAGATAACGTACCACCACTACCTGAGCTAGAGTCCTTCTTAGATGAAGCAGACGGTACCAAGGAAGAAGGAACCTGGATCGCATCCCAAATATGAGCAGTCGCTGAAGATATCCAGTCTTTGATGTTCCTCAGCCAAGTGGTCGACACACGGACTTGCTCCAAGTAAAAGGAAAAATTAGTATCAAAGAGGGATCAAAATAGAAAAGGAACCAAAAAGAGGAAGAAGGTATAACGCAGGATGAAGAACCTCCTCTGTCAAACCTAGCTCCTCTGGATCCATCGCATTAGGAGGATGCAACATGGTCACCATCCCTCCATCAGCCCACCGAATGTTGTATGATGGGGTATGCAATCGAACAAAGGGAACTTGTGAAGTCGCCATCACCTCAAACGTCGATGGACCACCATCGTCGTGGGAAGACCCCACCGCCCGACTCGAACCCGCAAGAGGGAAACGCAAGGTATTGTATATGCTAGGCGCCATCAACTAGCTCGTCACAAAGTCCATATAGTCATACGGTGCAGTCATATCGGTGTACAATAGGTAGGACTCGTCGATCATCGGCACGATCCTAGCATCCTCTGGTAATAGCTATTCCCACCTCATAGACATAGGAGGCTGCGCAGGTGGCACCACCACCTCCTCCTCCGCGATCTATCAAACCACCCGCTCCCTGAGATACCAAGAATGGCCGAACTTATCCTCCAGTAAACGCCTCATCTGCGCGTTCACCCCGGTCGCCCCCGTATCCTGAATGGTTATCCCCCAAGGGTAAAAAGTCACCTAAAAATCCCCAGTAGGCATAAGTCAATACAAAATCAGAACATGCCAAAAACCAAGGCTAAAAAGGAAAGAGTCTTACCCTACCACTGGTCAGGCCATTCAAAACCCGACGCACCGCCTCTAGAGAGAGAGAGATCCCTTCGACTTCCAATTTGTCTTGCTCCATCAATACAATTGACAAAAGTCCCCAACAGTCTCATCTTTCAAGGCAATCAGTGGGGTATTGCACCCAATCACCTCATAGAACCACATCTGCCAAAGATAGGAATTCACAATAAAAAAAGAGACGCATAAGGAAAATGAGAATGTATGAAAGGAAAATGCACAAAATTAAAGAATTCCTCGAGGAGATACGTGGCTCCAATAAAAAGTTTACCGACAGCACCGGTTGAATGTATCCAAAGAAAAATAAAGGGTCACCAAAGTCAGACTCCCCAAATCATAGAGAGGGATGTTTGAAAACATCCTCAAATATGTCAAGAACCATAAATGGACGACGTCATCACTCAACGCCACCATGAAACCTCCTTGCAGCAGCAAAATGAACAACCGGTCCATCTGCCTCACCTGCAGCCCATCCTCCACATCAACCACCCTACTCAGCAAGACACCCTTCATCAAGGACAGCCAGATGGAATCCCCAGAAACTATCCTCCCTACATCGCGAGCGCCGCCCTCACCAACTATGGACTTACCCACAGAGAGCGATCCACCTCTATCTTCTCCCTATCACAATCCAGCCCTGGCAGTTGTTGCCCGTCTATGGGAGTCACGATCATCTCCCCAAAATCAAAATGGAAAGTTTGGATAGTATCCCATCATCTCTCCCCCAAAGAGCATAAGATCGTTGTCGACCGAGGCATCTCATCCAGAGCATACGCCAACCGCCCAAAATCCATTGATGATACCACCCAATGCACTACGGGTGGAAGATGCTCCCAGACGTCCTTAAGCCCCGTCGTCCCACGAGCACCCGTGTTCTTCAAAGAGATATCAGACTATCAAAAGAAGAAACCATGTCAAAATTCAACAAGGAAGGAAAAATCACCAAAAAGAGAAGAATGCCAAAAGTCATGTTGCTTACATAACCGCTGGGTCTCACCACCTTAGAAGACCGATGACACAACGGCTCCCGTAGCAAAGTCCGATCATCCGCAATTGGCTCGAATACATCAAACGAGTTCTCACTCCCCAAAGCAATTGGCACCGTGGCCCTCCACTCCACGTTCGCCCAGTCATCAACAGTCAACCATTCCCTATGCGATGAAGTGCTCACAAAGGCAGCCATTTCTTAGAGATCGGAACGCTAGGATGATTTGTAAAGGAAAATCACAGAAACAAAGAAAGAAAGAACCTATGAAAAATGAGGGTAATTCACCCCCTTTATATAGGATGCCAAGGGTCATGCCGATCGGCATTGACCCCCCACCCACCGATCGGCATTGACCTCTTACCTTCCCGAGGCAGTCCAAAAGTCCATGCCACTGCCGAATGGCACCCTCTGAACCATGCCGACCTGCACCCCCTTAAAATTCCCAGAAAATACCAGACAGCCCTGAAAAATTCTCAAAAAATTCCTAAACATCCCAGGAAGGATTTAGAACATTTTCACCAAGAAAATTTTGCACTCCCTCAAGTGGAACCCCTATTTACCGAGCGGAACTCTCAAAAACCAAGTAAAACTCCTCCCGTCAACATCCCCAAAGGATCTGTAAAGATCACCCCTATGCCTCCAAAGCCTCAATTTTCCCCAAGCAATACATCCAAACCCTGGGCCACCTAAATCTCCCCAGTGTAATTTTGGCTTTTCCTTCAGAGGATGCAAATGATTTCCCCAGCAATCGGCTCCCCAGCCCAAAACAAAACCACAAGATAAATCTCCCTGACAGAGTTCCCCAAGAACATATCTACTTAAGCCCACATAATTGGCTTCGGCCCGCAGAATAGGTCATCTCTACTTAATTCCATAGAATTGGTCACCTACACCTTAAGCCCGCAGAATTGGCTTCGACCCGCAGAATCGGTCATCCCTACATAAGCTCATAGAATTGGCTTCGACCTGCAGAATTGGTCATCCCTACATAAGCCCGTAGAATTGGGTTTGACCCGTAGAATTTGTCATCCCTACATAAGCCCGTACAATTGGCTTCGACCCGCATAATTGGTCATCTCAACTTAAGCCCGCAGAATTGGCTTCGACCCACAAAATTGGTTATCCCACCTTAAGCCCTCATAATTGGCTTCAACTCGCAGAATTGGTCATCTCGTACTTAAGCCCACAGAATTGGCTTCGATCCATAGAATTGGTCATCTCTACACAAGCCCATATATTTGTCTTCAACCCGCAGAATCGATCACCCTCATCTTCAAGCCCTCAGAATTGGTTTCGACCCGCAGAATCGGTCATCCCTAGCACTTCCTTAGGAATTGGCATAAACCTTTCCTCCAAACCATTCCTTAGGTCCTCAGAATCGACCTCAACCCCATAAATTGGTCATCCTTATTTCCTTAGGTCCTCAGAATCGACCTCTAACCCCATGAATTGGTCATCCTCGCTCCTTCAGGTCCTCAGAATCGGCCTCGACCCTCTGAATCGGTCATCCTCCCTCAAAAGTATCATGCGGTGTTTATTTAACGGCTATCGTTTATTCCAAACTCACCCATAGAGGGGCTCTGAAGACACCCCATTCTTTTACCCCTTAAACTCTCCTTAGGTCCCTAGCACCTCCCTTCATCACTACAAACCCAGGTCATACCCCCGAGTACTGACCTAGAATCCATTGGGCACTCCTAGGCTCCATTTAACCAAAAGTCAAAGTTTTCAACTCGACCAAGACTGAATGAATCTTCAAAGTTCACTGAAACCCCTTTCCAACTGTCTGTCTCGTACGTGATTTCGACTTACCATGCGGACGAATGACCTGTTTTCCTCTAAACTCATTTAAGAGGCCACCGGGCGCTCCCGGGCTCTATTTGGCCTAAGTAAAGTCTTCAACTTGATCGAGAATAAATGAATCTTCGAAGGTCACTCAAACCCCTTTCCAATGGGCCATCCCGTACACTATTCCGACTTACGGTACGGACGAATAATCCATTTTACTCCAAAAGGTCACCGAATGCTTTCAGGGCTTAGTTAACCGAAGTGAACTTCCCGAACTGGATCAAACTCTTTGGAATGTTGAATTACATCTCCTGAATTTTCCAATGGTCTGCCCCATGCATGATTTAGACTTAGCATCCGGACGAACGATCCATTTACGTCCGACGATTACCTGTCCAAAAGACTAACGAATGCTTCCGAGCCACATTTGACCCAAATTTAGCTCTCAAGCCCGGGAGTAGTCCAAAGGACTTTCGAAGGTATCTGAATTACCTTACAATTGTCTACCTCGTACACAATTCGGATCAACAGTTTGTGCTCTGTGACCAATTTTTCGAAAAGGCCTTAAAGACACTGCCAAATGGCAGGTCCCAGACCCTGCCTATCGACAATGTGCCTAAGCACACCTGTCGATTGGCAGGAACGTGGCTATGCCGATCGGCAATGCCCTAGGCCTATAAAAAGGAGGCCTGACCTCACTTGTAGGAGGAGCCCAGATCTGATAGATATCACTCTTGGCAAATACAGAAAACTTCTCTCGAAGTCAGCGTGATTTCCACACCCAAATCCCTTTCCAACATTCAATTTTCATCATCCTTTTCATTAAACTTGGTGAATTCACTGCCCTCCATCATCATCCAAGTCGAAGTGCTACTCTCCAACATTCAGGACCAAGCTCAAGATCTTCAAGAAGGTCCAATTTTCTCAACTCTCTCCTTAAATTCTCATAAATTCGTAGTAACTTGTTTTGTTACTCAACACTTTCATTATCTCATCTCACACATCCTAATATACTTGTTATTTAGTACTATTTCACATCTCTTATTTTCATATAAATAAAAACCCAAAAAACAAGAAAAATAGGGTTTGCTCATAAATTCCAAACGAGAATTCTCATTCTTTTCTTACATTTTTCTCGCAACTGAAACACTTTTTCTACACACACACACACAAACAAGATAATCCCCCATTTGGATTTATGGGATAAACCCCACCCCTCGTTTTTCATGCCTACTACGTGGACTTTGATGCCTCTATAGGCTACATAGGCGTCTCGGGGTAAAACTCGATACTCGAGTCCTATTTTTACGTTTTCTCTCATTTTCTATTTTCTCTAAACTCCACTCTCTTATATTATATATATACATATATTTGTTCTTAGTGGCTTATTGTTCCACATGGGTTATTGTTCCATCATAACGGTTAACGTAAGGATAATTGCGTAAATCCTATTTTCTAATATTTTTATACCTTCCTACGGATGACTCGCTTTACCTCTTCGATGGTGCAAGTCGACGATTCCTATCTCCACTATATATACACATGCACACATATCACGGGGAAAATAAAGGAAAATAACAAAAACCCATGAGAGACTGAAAGGGCGGAATGGGTGCCTAACACCTTTCCATTTCGTAACTTAGCCTCCGGACACTTTTTGAATCATTTTGGTTTGTTATTCATCAGTATGTCTTTAGATGTTGTCCTTCGGGATGGCTCCCTTTCTTTTGCCTGTTTTAAGTAAAATAGACTGGAGACTCTATCTCTCTACATTTTTCACCTCACCCAAATGACGTCGGTCGAAGCGCTCCCGAGAGGGATGCACGGGACCTAGGATCCTCCCTCATGCCGCCCGCCCGTCGCGAGGATCGGGGGATGGCCACACTCTCATTTTTTAAAGTTCTCAGAAAAGCCTTAGAGTAGAATGAGGAATGTGATAAGGCCTTCCAAGACTTAAAGTCTTACCTGGGCTCTCCCTTACTATTGTCACGTTCGATCCAAGGGGAAAAATTGTATGTATACCTAGCAATATAAGAGTCGACTATTAGCGCTACCATCGTAAGAGAGGAGGATGTAGTACAAAAACTGGTGTACTTCAATAGTAAGGCACTCCAAGGGGTCGATCAGAGGTACCCCAGGATGGAAAAATTGGCCCATGCTCGAACTCATGCCTCAAGGAAGATGAAGTTGTACTTCCAGGCCCATGCAATGGTCGTCCTAATGAACTATTCACTCTGACAGGTCATCCACAATCCTGAGAAGTCATGGAGATTAATTGCTTAGGAAATAGATCTTGGATAGTTTGATATCACCTATTAGCCTCGAGCGTCCATCAAAGGGAATGCATTGGCAGACTTCATGGCCAAGTTTACTTACGATGAGGCCGACAGTGAAAAGTTTGAGACTACCGGTTATGAGCTAGGGAAAACTTTAACCTCTCCCCCTAGTAAGGTCAGGACAGGTTCAGCAAGGGGGAAGGTATTTGAGAATGAAGAGGAGCAATACCTATTCAAAAATTATACCTTGGTAAAAGGTCATTTCTCTGAGAATGGAGTAGTGTGGAGCTTCTTCGTCGATGGGTCCTCTTGCGAGAATGGAAGTGGTGCAGGACTGATAGTGTCGGTCTCACCTGATGGGATAAAAATTGAATATGCATTGAGGTTTAACTTTAAAGCCTCCAATAATGAGTCTGAATATGAAGTCCTCATAGCAGGCCTCTACCTGGCTCGGGCCCTGAGTGTCGGACAGCTGTTAGTTCAGAGGGATTCAAGATTGGTGGTAAACAAAATTTTGGGGACATATAAGGCGAAAGAAGATAGGATGGCTAGATATTTAGAAAGTAAGGTCAATATTGAAGATATTTGAGGAGGTAAAGCTGAAAAGGATACCTCAGCTAGATAATAGTTGAGCTGATGCACTGGCAAAGCTTGACTTAGCTACAAGAATGTAGATAAGAAGGATAGTTCTAGTAGAAATCTTGATTCAACCGACCATTGATGAGGAAGAAGATAGTATTGCAGACTCTTATCTGAATTTGAACACGGGGGCTTCCTGGATGGACCCCCTCATCAGATACATAAAGGATGGGGAGTCACCAAAATCAAAAAACGAGAAGAGGAAGATGATATATAAAGTTGATAAGTTCTCCATCATAGGAAACACTTTTTAAATAAAAGGGTTTCTGCTTCCTGTCCTCAGGTGTGTCGATCAATCTGAGGTAACATATATCCTTAAGGACGTTCATGAAGGATCTTACTCCAGTCATATCGAGGGCAGATCTATGGCAAAAAGGATTATTAACTAGGGGTATTGGTGGCCGACCTTTGACAAAGATGGTGCAGCATATGTCAAGAAGTACGATAAATTCCAGAAGTTTGCTATCATTCCCCATCAGCCTCATTAGCCTCTGACGTCAATCACATCTCCTTGGTCATTTGCGATGTGGGGAATCGATCTGGTATGACCCTTACCCAGAGCTGTGAATAATTATTTTTATCTGATTGTAGCAATAGATTACTTTTTGAAGTGGGTGGAGGCCGAGCCGATGATTACGATCACAGAGCAGAAGACCTTCCAGTTCATCTGAAAAAATATCATCTATAGATATGGCCTACCTAACACCTTGATTTATGATAACATAACACAATTTAAGAACGTCTCCCTGGAGAAGTATTGCGAAAGAGTTGGCATCAAATAATTCTTCTCCACTCTCGACCGACCCCAGGCTAATGGGCAGACAGAAGTGACGAACCGAATGATTCTTGATGGAATTAAGAATAAGTTAGAGGGTGAAAAAGGGATATGAATCGAGGAAGTGTACATTGTCTTATGGGCCTACAGAACTATGGTGAGGACTCCCACTGGGGAAACCTCGTTTATGCCTACTTACAGATCGGAGGTAGTCGTACCAATGGAAATAGGTCTGACCACTCATAGGGTTCAGACCTATGACCCCGAGAAGAATAGTGATGAACGGAGGCTTAATTTAGAACTTGTGGAAAAAAGAAGAGAGGATGCCTAAGCTAGGCAAGCTGCCTACCAGCAAAGAACAACATAATTCTACAATAAGTGTGTGAAAGAGTGACCACTAAAAGTAGGAGAGTTAGTACTGAAGAAGACATGGAAAAAACCCAATAAGATCTGCCCAAATTGGCATGGCCCATACAAGGTATTTGAAGAGGTGGAGTCGGGGACGTACATATTAGAAAATTGGGAAGGGGAGCCATTCTCCAACCCATGGAATGCTAATCACCTAAAGAAATATTACCAATGAAATGATAATACTGTCCCGTTTACGTTCTATTGTAACACATGTACATGAGACATAGATGAAAGAAATTTAATGAAAGCAGTGTTACCCCATATTTTGTTTGCCTATTCAAAAATTCGATCGTATCACTCCACCTTAAGATGCAAAACATTATTCGTGGTGAAGTAATCTTGGACTAACTCCCTCGGCTGAGACAACGGTGAATGGAGGGGATGACCCTCCACACACTCTCAAAAATACGAGGGAGGAATTAATGCATAAAACATCATAATTTGGTGGGTGCAAATTATTAAAAATCACTTGTGCGATTGATTGTTAAAACATCATTAATTTGGTGGACTAACTCCCTCGATTGAGACGATAGTGAATGGAGGGGATGACCCTCCACACACCCTCAAAATTATGAGGGAGTACTTAATGCATAAAACATCATAATTTGGTGAGTGAAAATTATTAAAAATCACTTGTGTGGTTGATTGTTAAAACATCATTAATTTGGTGGAGTAATTCCCTCGGCTGAGATGACAGTGAATGAAGTGGGCGACCCTCCACACACTATCAAAAAGATGAGGGAGGACTTTATGCATGGAACATCATAATTTGGTGGGTGTAAATTATTAAAAATCACTTGTGTGGTTGATTGTTAAAACATCATTAACATTGGTGTCATACAAAAAAATATAAGACAAAAGTGAGATTTCATTAATTTGATAAAGTACAACAAAAAAAGAGCGATGTTTGTATGCCTCAAAAAATTTTACGAGGGTACAAAGAAGAGGGTATAGTCTACAGGAGGCCACCCTATTGGGTCGGATTAACGGGGGTTCAAGCCTTAGAATCATGTCCAGTGGTAGCGACAAGCTGACCTTTCGAGGGTTCTCCGACATTCACCGTGGGATCAGCAGACGTCCCCTCACCTTCAACAGTTGTCAAACTCTCTATTTGGGATAAAAACTCAACCATTAGAGGGTCTTCAAGGTCAGAATCCTCCAAAGTTGGTTGGATGGAAGACACTGCATCAACAAACTTCAAGACGACCCACCGACACGCTGTCTTGATTCCTCTTTCCAAGTACTCTAAGCCAAAGCCTTGGAACTTATTCGAGGTCTTATACGCTTCAACAACATCTGCCCCGTCTTTCTTTACGACTTCAGAAATGTCAGCTTCGAATTTTGTTTCATGATTCCTTAAGGCCTTGTCCTTCTCAATAATGATGTTATCCTTAAGCTCCAAATGTTTGTTATACTCAAGTTTGATCTCGTCCACGGCTTCTTGGTGAGAGGTTTTGAGGTCGGCCAACTACGTTTTGAGGTCGGCCTTGGCCTGAATTGATGTCTTGGCCTCTTAGAACTTATGTTGGTTCTCATCCATCCATCTGGTGGCTGAGGTCAAGGCACAAACAGAATGCAATAAACCAAGGCAAAGTCAAGAATAAACATAATGTTAAAAAATGTATGGAAACGTTTAAAAGGACGAGGGAGATAACTTAACCCCATTGTGAATCCCAAAATCATAGACTTTGGACGAGGGCATCTTGGCGAGGAATTGATAGCATGCAGCCGATGGAGTTGAAGACATGGCCACCTTTGCAACCTTCATGTTAGTGATTAGAGAGGTGGGGTCGGCCTTAAGTTGGGTCAGATTAGACGACCAGAAATCACCTAAGGATGAGGAAGATCTCACATCAAAGGTGTTTGTTTCAGGGACTTGAACTCTCTCCCTTGTAGGAGCGTTAGGCCGAGTGTGAACAGGGACTTTCGGCTCCTTTATTTTTTATGAGGCCTTGTTAATCTTCCCCCCTACAGTAGTTTTCTCTTGGTTTGTTGTGGTTGTTTTCCCTTCTTCTTGTTGAGGCCAGCTAACAATCTTGAAGAAGTCATCTCCCAAATCTCGTTAGATTTGTTAGAAGGTCGACCTACAAAAGTTAGACGACGCATCAGAAGCAAATAATAATGTGAGGGAATTCGTGGAATAAAATGAAGTAAATAGACAACTCACATAATTCTTGTAGAGGGGTAACCCCCAAGCCAGACTCTCTAAGGAGCTTTGGGGTCATTAAGTCTTCAAATTTAGGAAGATCACCCTTCTTGCACTGCTCCCTCAGATAGTAGTCTATATATTTCTCGTCTATGCTGAGGCTAGGGTCAGACCTTACTGCCATTAAAGGATTGGACCATGATTGAGGGACCCTCAGACTATCTTCAGAAGGGTCGGCCTTGGCTGGGAATTCCCAATCCCAAAAGATAAAGAAAAATATATTTATTCAGTCATGATTTGAGGTTTGGGCGACATGGAGAAATTTCTTGTCAGCCCTCCTAACACCTAGATGGAAGTATCCTGGCTGTTTGGACGAGGATATGATATTGTAACAAGCTAAGAGAAGACTGGACGATAGTTCATCAGTGAATGATTTTTTCCAAAGGGAGATGTACCCAAGGATGATCGCCTATGAGTTAGGGGAAACTGGGTAGGAGCAACCCCAATATCAGATAATATGGCGACGATGGAAGCATTAAGAGGCAATATAATGCCAACCCAAAACATATACTCATACATGGAAATCTCTCCCTCTCGTCCTTGGAAAACCGTTCCATCTTCATCAAGGATCCTCATTGCAACATTGAATTTGACACAAAATGAGTGTCTCTATATCAGGATATCACGTTATTTGACCGACGAGACGAAAGACGAGGCACATGAGGTGTCAACCTCATCCACAACCTCTGAGCTCTCATCCTTATCCTTGCCTTAATCCTCTACTTCATCTGCCTTATCATCATTAAAGGTTAGGGGACCATTTGGAAAAATGGTTTGAAACTCAACGGGGGACATGGCAGTCATAGGGACAACTTCTGGATTAATTGTTTCCTCGACCTGTTCGTAGGGGTTGATGTTTGATGGGTCATCTCTCCCAGACGTACCGACACCAAAAGAAGATGACGCTTTATTTTTTTTCATTCATGGTTTCTTATTAGCTTTGATCCTCGGCTTGAGGATAGGATGACCTAAAAGTCTCAGATGGCGTGGGTAGGATTTTGGCTAATGGAATGGGAAAAATTGGTCATACCCAGATAGGGTCAGCCCCACTTCTAGCCTCGTCCTCCTCATCTACCCTTCGAATCTCTACAAACTACCCCTCTCTTAAACTGGAAACTCCTCGGAAAATTTATAAAGCCTTTGGAGCATTCAAAGGATGACCCTAAACTTGGGGAATCAAAAAGAAAACTCACAAACAAGTTTAAGTGGTTAACTGAGCTGGCTACAAGATTAAACTCAAAGGAATAAAATAAATTATGGATGAATAGCCAAGAATAACAAGAACATTCAAGAAACAGTCCACCGGAAAGGATCACCGGAGTGCCATCGAAGAATCCAGAAAGGGGAAAGTTTACCCTAAAATAACCACAAAGCATCCAACTGTGACCTAAAAGTCACCTATCAATTAATAATATAACCATAAAACCACCAAATGATGGTGGAAAACCCCACAGGACTGATAGAAAAACTCGTCGAAAAAAGCTAAAGTTGCTAGCTAAGGTGGAAATGCAAAAATCCAGTACAATAATTGATGAAAATGAAAAAACAAAGACAAAGAATGATACCTGGAGTAAAGGGAGAATTAAAATGTTCCAATAAAATATCTAAAACCTTGCAAGGAGCAGAAATGGTGAGAATGGATAGAGTTAGAGAGAGAGAATACGCGAAGAAGAAAGAAAATGAATTGGTTTGAAATCTTTAAATATCTTGTCATTATTGGGCCCACGAACCAAAGCGGCGCATAGCCCATGAGGCAAATCATCATTAGGGCACAAATTCCTAAATGTAATCAGTAGCCGCTATTCTCAGAATTTACAACACAATGATGGACAAGTGTCAATCATAATCTTGGGGCCTCATCATCTAGACAGCTAAATAGACAGTAATACTCCTCAGCCATCTCAACAACGTCAATGGCTAAGGACTAGGGGGTTATTGATATACCAAAATATACCCTCGTCTAGGATGATTCATCCAATCCTAGTCGAAGGAATAGTTGAACAGTGTTACCCTATCCAGAAGGGTCATATCAAAGATAAGGGTCGTCTTTGCCGACCCCATGGTTATCAAGCAGTCATATTGGGCGCTAACTCATCCCTAGCCCTCGGCTACTGACATACATGCTCAACGCATGATTGGGGGGGTGCACTACACCCCCAAGCACTATATATAATTATTTTCTTTTACCTTGTAAAAGGATCCATAATGGTAAACCCTAGTTGAACCTCTGTTATAATACACTATAGAGAAAGAAAGTGAGTGTATTGTATCACAAGGTCATTAGATCCCTTATTATATAGTGAAGATCATTCACTGCACAGTGGACGTAGGACTAAATAGGGTGAACCACTTATATTGGTGTGTTTCTCCTCCTTTCCTCAACTCTTTCTATATCTATATTGCCTTATTGCTTCCATTGTTATACCTCTTTGAGATCTCCATTTGGTGGTGCTATTTACAGCATCATCACTACTTTTTATTTTTCTTATGTGGGGAGGAAACTAAAATCTATTGGCCCACTTTTTGGCATATTTTTCTTTTTATTGTCTTATCAATTTTTTTGGGGCTCTATTCAACCTCATTGGACCATGGCTTCTGTTTTTGCCACATTATTTTTGGTTCGATTTAAACGGTGGCTTAATCGCAAAGGATAAATGAGTACCTTTCGTAGCCCTTCCTCATTTTTAAATAAATCACACAAACTCACCAACGGTTCTTACATGCACTACTTCCACTGTCAAGTTTTATCCTATTTGGTTTGTTTTAAAGACAAAATTGAGATGACAACACTCCGACCAATATGTGATAGAATAATCAAACAAATCCGTGCAAGTGTGCATTAAAGGCAATTATGAGTCAAACATGTAGGTAGTAATCACAAATTGTATCTTAATGACTCCACACATTATAAAGCACAAAATGAAATGTTGACGCATCTCAAAACACTATCAAATAGTCACATGGATATGGAATGAAGTTGTGACTCGGTCATCCTAAATGTTCTTTCATATACGGTGTAAAACAAAATACAAAAATATTTTTATCTTTTTTCAAAAATATTATCAAAATAAAATGTTTCTGTTTTTCAAAATTTTCAAAAAAATAAAAATCTTTTTTTATTTTTCCAAAGTTTTTTAAAAACAAAAATCTAATACAAAAAGTACACATGTCATAACACTAGCAAAAATATAGTATGAAGCACAACTAGCATATGACAAAAAAGAAAACACAATCATCTATATAATATGGCAAGAGAAGAATAATGTGCCAGCAACCGAGAATCGACTAGTCTAACATCTAGTGCCTTTAAATGTGATCTCCTAACCCAAGTAGGCGTGCAATGGCGCATGAAGATTTTGGAAACCATAGTAACACTAGACTTCAACTTCCTAGGACTTCTTAGAAGATCGAAACAAAAATGCCTAAGGTGACCTTCTCTATCACAATGTGAACATGTGTAAACGGGTGGAACGACACCTATGGGTTGATATTTTTTAACGTCCTTAGGCTTGGTTGATCATCTAAAACAAATAATGGTCTTGGATTTGACATTCAAAACTTTATAACAATATGATACACTACCATTGCTATCAACACTACTCGAGTCAGTCAAATTAGTTTTCAACTCCAAAATTTTTTACTTAAGCAAAGAATTAGACTCTTCCAATTTGAAGGACTCCATCTCTAAATTTTCAATTATTCCTAGAACGTTATTACATTATCCCTTAAAATATTCACACATATCCCTAACAGTCTCCTCACGTGCCACAAACTCATCGATTAAAATATTTTTATCCTCATTGGCACAAACACAAACGCTAGAGTTTCTCAAGTCCTCCAATTATTTATCTAAATATAGGACTTTGTCATCACTCTCCTTTTTAGAAAAAAACATTAAATTCATGAACCAAAGAAAAAAAATTCTCACGATAAAAATCTCTTGGATTTTGAACGGTTTGCAAAAGATCCATCGCGGATTTAAAACGAGAATTTTCTTTGTCCAGAACTTTATCCCAAACATCAAATTCAAACGATTTAAATCATCAAAACTCTGTCTCGTTCCATCAAGAGGGGGCATTCGATTACATAAGTGCTCCATCAGAAAAATTGTGATTTTTCAAAAAAAAGAAATTTACATCCCACAAATTTTTGCAAAAAATGAAAACAAACGCGATAAATTAGCATAACCCGCTCTTATACCAATTTGTGAAAAGTGTGTGTGCTACCGATTTGAATAAATTCGCAATTTCCTAATTTAAACTTATTTAATTGGAATCAATTTTTAAATCAAATTTTTTTAGCCCCTAAACATGAAATTACGTGTGTGTGTGTGTGTGTGTCAAACCATCACAAATAAAATTGCTAACTCACAGATTTCAGGAAAAAAAAAACCTTTCGGGTAAAACCTTTATCGCACTATAATACTTACAATGATTATAATGAAATTAACAATGAGTTAACCATAGAAAACCCACATAGATCGCAACCTAGAGTAAGAAATAAATCAATCGCAGAAGAACCACATGGACAAGCAATCCGAATCAACCCAGGAACACCCACGAGTACTCCTTTTCGACACCCAATCATTTTCAACCCAGTACCCCAATCAAGTGGCACCTAGATCAGCAGCATAGATCCTCTCTACTAGAAAAACTTCACAAAACTGTGTTCTTGGGTTCTAAAACAACTCATATAAACTATTGGGATGAATTGTGAATTGAAAACAAAGTTATAACTCTCACAAATGAGGAGACACATTTCTGCCAAAGCAGTTTTCGTAAAACACTATTTTCAGGTCTTCTGAACAAAAATGAAATTGGAAAAATTGATTTATAGAAAACGTTAAGACAGTGGCTCACTCGAATGAAATCAGAGTTTCGCTCGAATGGAGACACGTGTCATTGGAACGACCCTTTGCGTAAGATGGCCCTGTCGTTTGAACGACTGTACAGGTCGCTTGAACGTAATAAATTAAAAATAAAAATTTTATTTCGCCAAAAAGTACTTCGCCTCAAAACTTTAAAAATATTTTTGACGAAAAGCACCGCTCCAACACTTAGAATGTTTTTCATAAAAGTTATCTCAATATTCTAAGTGAACTATTAATGACTTAAAACACAACCTTACCAAAGTTAAACTTGCGGAGGCTTGAATGTTGAATAACTTTGATATTGGGATTCGTCTTGACATATCTTTTAACTTGAACTTGTTCTTTGCCAATTTTAGCAGTATACGACATACTTAATTGTCAACGGACATTTATAAAGTTATGTCCTTACAATGAGAGACTCGTAGTACATTGCTAAATATCCATTGAGGACTTTTAAGTGGACTCCCAATTTTAGACCATATATTGAGAGTAGTATCTCTCCAATCTGGATTTTTTTCCTCATCTTCCCATACACTTCTTTCCAAAATCATCTCATTATTCAATTACCCAACTCATGGGGAACCCTCTAAAAGTTGATGTATCTACTGTGGAGATCAATCGCCCTTATTTAGCTCGAGTATATGTGGAAGTGGATTTAACAAAAAAGATTCCAAAGAGAGTTTGGATGGGCTATGGAGAGAATGTCTTTTAAGAAGAGGTCACAGTGGATAACATGCCAAAATATTGCTCATGCTATTTCAAGAAAGGCCACGAAGAGTGATCTTATATGTTTAATTCAAAGAATCAGTTAGGAGGAGCATCTAAGAAAGGAGATGATCAATCTTCAAAGCAGTTGACAAGTTATCAGGTTTTTAAGAATGATCGTGATAGGATGAAGAGATTAGTGCCGGCTATTGAAGAAGTTAAAGAGGATGAAAAGTTTCAGGAAAAGCCCACATAATTAAATGTAGAATTTCAAATCATAAAGACTATTCAATCCAAGAAAGTTTTCATAAAGGTGCATAAGGACAAGGCAGCAGGTTAAGATCAATTCATTCAAATATCTGAGACCAAATCAGCAGAAGGTGCAATAGAGGGAGAAATGTTAGAAGTCCAGGAGATGATTCAAAGTGATGAAGAAGATTCCCAAGAAGGTAAAGAATATTTTGTAGTAGATGGTAAAAATGATCTGAAGTTGGTTGTAACTACCAAAAATACAGTTAATACAACATGTATTCAAGAACACATTGATAAAATTTAGCATTGTGAAATCATTGCTCAAGAGGTAATGGTGTTAGACAACTACAATATATCCCCCAAAGGTACTGAACTACCAGATTATGAGAAACACAAAGCAAACTATAACGAGTGTCATTCAGACAATGAAGAAGACTAACACAACTAGCTTAAAGTGGATGATCTAAAAACTTTGTGGTCAAATTTGATGAGAAGTGGAAGATGGTATTAAACAAGTCCAGTTGGAATGCAAAGATGAACTTCAAAAGGATTACCAAGTCAAGTGGAAAGGAAAAATCCTCCGCTTACTATCAAATGTCTCAATGATAAATTTCATTTGTTAGAATGCAAGGGGAGTGGCTAACAAGGCAACCGATAGAAGAATAAAAGAGCTAATTAGATCTTATTCGTTACCAGCCATTGCTTTTTTATAACCAAATTTTTTCTATAACGTTGCATTATTAATCCATATTGGAACTCCCACACCTCTATGAATATCAAGAAGCACTCAAGGAAGCCAAAATTCATCCGAAAGATCTATAAAACGATCCCAAGAATGAGCATTGGTGAAACAAAATTTGGTGGGTTAAAATTTGGATACCAAGCAACTGGTTTAGAAAAACCTACTATAAAGGTATAAATTCTTGGAGCTAAATCTCTCATTTTAATTTGAGAATGCGTGATATCGATTACTCTTTGGATTTGCAAATTTTTATTAAACTTATTTAATTAGATGAAATGTTTTTTATCCAAACTAAACCAATTAAATCCAATTTTATTTAAACCCTAACACATGCATCTATGTGAATAAATCATGCCATTATAAACAATCATAAATTGCTGACAAACAGATTTCAGGAAAAAAATCCTGAAGGGTAAAAACCTTTTATCGCATTATTAAGAGTAAATCACAACTTAGAATTACATACGTGATATACAGCAATGAATTTTCCGCAGCAAACCAACATAGCCCGCAACCTAGATCAGCAATGGATTCCTACAAGACTCCACAAGAATCACAGCTCTTCCTCCAGCAAGAAACACTCTCGAGTAATCCCAATGACCATAGTCGTCAGCAAACAACTCCCTCAAGAGCTACCAATCTAGCAGTAGAGATTTCATCTGTACAAGAGAAACTTCAACAAAATTGTGTCTTAAGTTCCAAAATGATTAACTAAAGTAATTAGGATGATTTGTGAATCAAAAAAAAAAGTTTTAAACCCTAAAAGTGAAGAATAAAAATTCTGCAGTTTTGTAGTTTTCGTTCAGCAAACATCTTAAGGAAATAGGACTCATAAAATAGGTATTTATATAAAACTTTAATCGGCGGGGTCGTTCGAACGAGATGTCGATGTCATTTGAATGACAAAAAATATCATTTGATCCATGATCGCGCTTCCTATATAATGACCTATTAAACCATGAAACAGTACGTGTTAGATGAAATGCTTCAGGCGAGGTTCTTATGACCTTTCTAATGACATTTAATGTCGTTTGAAGAAGTTGTTTGAATGACTTCTTCCTATCGTTTGAACGATATATCAATGTCGTTTGAATGATCGAAGCGAAAAATATTTTCTTTTAAAATTCCGTCCATATGTCTTAGAAAAATTATTTTGACTCAATAAAACACCTCAGGTTGACAAAATTTTTTTAGAAAAAATATCCCTACACTTAAATGAAATATTAATGAAATTTAAACACAACCTTGCCAAAATCAATCCTGTGGAGTCTTGTTGTTAAAGAAGCTTGATATTCGGATCCATTATCTTAACCAAATGACCGTGAAGAATCTTCGATGGGTGTAACGGTATACGACATACTCAATGTAAAATGGACTATGTGAAATATGTCCTTAGAAATCTCCGCCAATATCTATGTCGGTACAAACTAAAAACAATCCGAATTATCAAATCATATATCTTATACAAATCAAATACCCTCCATTGAACTCAAAAGTGAAAAGGTACTAAAAATGCAAGTCTTTAAACTTTCTTAAAAAATCTTCAACTTTAATCTTCAAATCTCTTTGCTTTCCTTGTGCTTTTTTTGTGTGCTTTCCAAACATCATCAAAGTGCCTACACACAATAAACAAAGCAAATACCTTCATGATGTATCGAGTTTGAAATGATCTAAAAATAAACCAAATCATCACATTCAAATCTCCCTTATATTACAAACTCCCACTCCCTATAATTCATAATTCGTTATCCCCCTTTTTATTTGTCTGAAATTGATAAGGAAAAGAATAAACAAAATAAATACTGAGTTTTATTCAAATCAACATGAATAAATCAACTATGCTAATGCAAGGATGAACTCTAAAGAATTCACAATATCTTTTTGATTTTTTAATTTTTTTCCAAGCAGTCAAATTTATAGAAAAAAATCACGCACAATAAATTTAAACGAAGATAACCAAACTGTGGATATGGAATGAATGGGTGTGAACACATTCAATAGCAAGATCAGTGCAATCAAACATAATATATGTGCACGATGAATATGGATACTCCCAACTAATGAACTCAAAATTACCCTTAGGTGTCAAAAAGTGTTGAATTTATGTGATATCGACTCAATCTATCAACACATCAAAGTGTAAAATGATTTCCACACCAATAATATCTAAAACTGTTTAATGCTTTTTCAAGACTTTGTCCGGGTGTGAAAACCCGTTGTTATATATCCATATGAATACTTTCATTAATAATATTTTTTTTCTTGAGGTAATCTAAATCCTAATGGCCTTTTTTTTTTTGCATATTTATCTTTTTATTGCCTTGATTTTTTTCGGGCTCTTTTTAACCTCTTTAGACCTTGGCTACTTTTTATAATTCCACACTTTTTATGTCCGATTTAAATGGTGTCTTAATTGCAAAGGACAAGTGTTCCTTTCGTAGCCTTTCCCCGTTCACTCATTATTTTTTAAAATTTACACAAATCCTCACGGGCAACGATTCTTACATGCACTACTTTCAGTGACAAGTTTTATCACATTTGGTTAATTTTAAAGACATGATTGAGATGAAAACACTTCGACCAATATGTGATAGACAAGTACAGTAAACAAACAAATCCATTCCCGTGTGCATTAAAAAAAATTATGAGTCAAACATATAGGTAGTAACAACTAATCACATCTTAATTACTCCACACATTGTAAAGCACAAAATGAAATGATGATGTGTCTCAAATCACTATCAAATAGTCACACGGATATGGAATGATGTAGTGACTTGGTCATCCTAAATGTCCATTCATAAATGGTGTAAAACAAAATACAAAAATCCTTTTGTGTTTTTCCCTATATTTTGTTAAAAATAAAATCTTTTTGGCATTTTTAATTTTTTCCCAAAAACTCAAAAATATTTTTGTATTTTTTCCAAAATTTTTCAAAATTAAAAATCTTTTTGGGTTTTTCAAAAAAAATATCAAAATAAAAAAATAAATACAATGGTGGTACACACTAGCAATAGTCATAAAATATCATCATGAAAAACATCCTATGCTAGCAAACAAGTCTAAACCTCAACCATTAGATGCGGAGGTGTTTTACAAAGGTGGTGACATTCTATAAAAAAACATTTATCAAATCATTTGAAGTTTTGATAAAAAACGTAACTTGCTCTTGAATATGTGAAAACTCTTTCATGTAATCTCCAGGAGCATCAAAAGTATCATGTGTGGGTGCGTGTGCAGGAACACGTTGCAAAACTCTATGTGACACACTACCCAACTTAAAATAGAATTCCTTAAGGTGTCCTCTCTTCTTACAATAGGTGCAAATATACACGGGCCTAGGAACACCTCTCTTAAATCATCTACGACGAACTCTCCTATTCGGAACAAGATGCCTAGGTGGGTTAGGTTGAGAGCTATATGGATCTATCACAAACTCGGGAACTAGCTTGGGTTCAACATGAGAAGTGGATGCAACGTCATAACTTATTCCTCGTCTCTCAACATTACCCAAAGCGAGAACGAGGAGAATGTTTACAACCTTCTTAGATGTATCCTCTAATGTAACCTTGAATTCCCGGGCACGTTCTAGATCGATCTGGAGGTGGGACACACGGGCTTCAAGTTCATTATTTTCCCAACCTACGACAGTCAATTACTCATTCAAAGAAACCTTCACCTTCTTATGTTGACTTGCCGAAGCCTCAAATCCCCTCAAAACTTATACCTCTCTCTCCAAATATAACACCTTAAGACTTAACTCCTTATTTAACTTCTTCGTCTTTACGGTCTCAGCCTATAAATCTCTAAATGCTTTTTGGAGTTCACTTTCACCCACATCCTCTTTCACACTCACTCGAAATCCTTCGACTCTTCCTCGCTATTGCTAAGAGTGAATGGAATGGCAATCTTCTTGAACTTTCTCTTTCGTATAGTGGTACTATAAGGACATTTTTCTCATGTCCAACATGTTACATTTATGTATGTCGTACGCCGCTAAATTTGGCACGTCACCTCATGATCTCACATGACGGCCTCTATCCGAATTCCGAGAATCAAGCATTCAACATCTCCATTAATATGTCCCTCATCTTCCTCAACGACTTCACATTCCATGATTTTAGGTTCGTAATGCAAGTGGTATGCAAGAGAAGTCAAAACAGTGTAATAAGGCTTGATAGGGAAGTTCAAGGGCAGTTTCATAATTTTACATCCATAGTCCGGAGGTCTGGTCAACTGTAAAGTTTAAGAGCTTGCCACAATGAAGATACTGGAAGAAACGGAACCTCAATCCGAGCTACGGTGAAGGAGTTATGACCTTTTGAAGATGGAGAAAATTCCTTAAAGAATGCTATTTTTTTTGTACGCTGGATAGAATTTTAGAGTTTTAAGAATGTGGATCTCTTCATCTGTTTTCCTATAAATACCAACTTCGGGGGCGTTGTTTTGTAAGACTTTAGAAAACTTTTTTGAGAGTCCAAATACCTCTAGTCTTCATATTTTTGAGTCCCAAGACTCACGTTTTGATTCACACAATTGCCAAACCTTTGTGAATCTTTTTTGTAACCCAAGAACACAACTTTTTAGTTTGTTCAAACCTTTGTGGAGAGATCTTTGCAATCGAGGGCTGCGTGTCATTGCTGAGGGAGTCTCTACAGAATTTTATGGCTGCGTGTCATTGAGGAGTGCTGTGGTTCTTCCTTTGTTGATTGGACTAAGCTTCATGTGGGTTCGCTGCGTGTGGATTAATTGCTGACGACACCGACCGACGACTGCGGGTATTCGTGTGTCATTGTATTTCATTGTAATCCGTGTAAGTTACGATTTACTTATTATAGTGAAATAAAAGGTTTTGCCCTGCGGGGATTTTTCCTTAAACTTGTTTCGCATACTTTATTTGTTTATGGGTTGACACACGCACCGTAGATGGATGTTTAGGGGATGAATTTATTTGATTTAAAAGTAGACTCTAATTAAATAAGGGTTACTTGAAAACTTGCGAAATTTAAATTTAAATCACTATTACACGCGTTTTCAAATTGGTATCTAAGCAGGTTGCGCAAATTTATCGTGTATTCCTATTTTCCGTAAAATCATCTGATATTGATTTTTTTGAAAAATCAATTTTGTCAAAAAATTCGCATTTTTTCCTATGGAGCACTTATATAATCAGATGCCTATTTTTGACGGGTCTAATTATGCCTACTGGAAAGCTCGTATGAAATCGATTTTGAAATCTATTGACGAGCGTGTTTGGTTGCTTTGTGAAAATGGTGGACTCCTCCCACGGTCACTGTTAATAACATCACCACTTTAAAACCCGTATCAGCCTGGACTGAAGATGATTATAAATTGTCCAATTTTAATTCCCGTGGTTTGAGTGATATTTCTGGAGCTATCTCTCCTGATGAGTTTCGCCGAATTATCAGGTGCACCACGTCTAAAGAGGCTTGGGATGTTGTGAAATTGACACATGAGGGTACGAACGCGGTTAAAGAATCAAAATTACAAAATTTGGCCACCCAATTTGAAACTATCACCATGTCTGAGTCTGAATGCTTTGATGATTTTTATGCACGTTTGTTAGACATTATTAACACAAGTTTTAATTTGGGTGAAGTGATTGATAACACGCGTGTCATTAAAAAGATTTTGAGATCTCTCCCAAAACGCTTTATTCCTAAAGTCATTGTTTTGAACTCTTTGGGAAATTTGAAATCACTTAAGTTGGAAGAACTTGTAGGAGATCTTCAAACCTATGAGCTTGACATGTTTCCCAAAACCATTAAGGCTAAGGATAATGACATTGCTTTAAAGACTCATTTTAAGAAAAAGAAAGAAAAAGTTTGTGAGTCTGATTCTGAGGGAGATTTTGATTTTAATGATATGGCCTTGTTTGCAAAAAAATTTAAAAAATTTCTCAACATGGACAAAAATAATTCTTCCAATAAAAGGTATTTTTTTGAGAAAAATAGAAGGAAAGGAAAGTCCAAACAAAGTGGTGAGAGGGAAAAAGAGAATGACTCCGATGAGGAGTGTGAGGAAGATTTTGAGAACGTCACTTGTTTTGAATGTGGGGGTAAGGGACATAAGTCGGTTGAGTGTCCTATGTGGCTTAGAAAGAAAGGAAAGAAAGTAGCCATGCCTGCCACACTTAGTGATAGTGAGGGTGATGAGACTAGTGGTGAGAAGTTTTTAGCTTTATCTAGTCGTGTGAGCACACCCACCTTGTCTCACGAGAGTGCACACGAGAGTGATGATAGTGATTTGTGTTCTTCGAGTGATGGAGAAAATGAAAGTGAGCTCCAAAAAGATTTTAGAGATTTGTACACCGAGACCTTGAAAACTAAGAAGTATAATCGTGATTTAGGTCGTCGGTTTTTAGATTTGGAAAGAGAGAAGGAGGTTTTGAGAAAGGAGAAGTGTGATTTGACCGACACGTTGTCTAGTCTGACGACATGTGTATCCCAACTCGAGTGTGATCTCGAACGTGACAGGGAGGTCAAAGTCAATTTTGTGAACGCACCTAAGAAGGTTGAAAAGGTGGTTCATAAGGGTAAAGGTGAGAAGTTAGGAATAAGTCATGAAGGTGCTTATTCTTCCCAATTAGCTCCCGAGCCGGTTCTCAATTTAGTGTTTGATTCACGTGAGTCTCATCCTAACCCACCTAGGCGTCCCATTCCTATTAGGAGAGTGCGTCCTAGAGTTTTGGAGAAAGGTGCTCCGAGGCCTATTTATGTTTGCTCTCATTGCAAAAGGAGAGGACACCTTAGAGAATTTTGCTTTAAGTTGGGGTATGTGTCACGTTTTGCTTCTACACGTGTTTCTGGCACACATGCACCCACACCTGTTACTTTACATGCTCTCGGAGACTACATGAGAGAGTTTGCACATTTAGGAGAGCAAGTTAAGTTTTTAGTCAAAACTTCACAAGAATTGTTGGAGGTTTTTCATAAGTTGTCACCACCTTTGGAAAACCCCACCGCACCTAATGATTGAGGTTTGACTTGTTTACTAGCATAGGGTGATTTTCATGATGTCAGTGTTTGCCTATTGCTAGTATGTATCATTTTTGTATGTTTTATTTTTTTTTGAAAAATTTTGAAAAATACAAAAAGATTTTAGTTTGTTAAAATTTTGAGAAAATCCAAAAAGTTTTTTGTATTTTGTTTGCACTGTTTATGGATGAAGACTTAAGATGACCGAGTCACAACATCATTCCATTTTTCATGTGACTACTTGATAGTGTTTTGAGACAATAGGTCAATTCATCCGTGTGCTTTATAATGTTTGGAGTCATTAAGATGTAATTAAACGTTACTGCCTACATGTTTGACTCATGTTTCCTTTAATGCACACATGCACGGATTTGTTTGATTATTGTGCTTGTCTTATCACATGTTGGTTGGGTGTTTTCACTTCAATCATGTCCTTAAAACGAACCAAGTGCGATAAATTTTGATAAGGAAATTGTGCATATAAAAACCGTTTTGTGAGTTTGTGTGCTTTGTTTAAAAATGGGGAGGGGCTACGAAAGGTACATATCTATCCTTTGCGCAAAAGCAACCGTTAAAAAGGACCTAAAAAATGGAGGAATTTTATTATTCGGGGTCCAAAGAGGTTTAAAAGAGCCCGAAAAAAATTGAAAGGCAATAAAAAGAAATTCATGACAATTATGGGCCATTTAGGTTTTTGCACCAATTCTCCAAAGTTTGAGAATTTAGATTACCTCTAAAAGAATATATATATATATGAGGGAGTTTGGTTGGAGAATTTAAAACAGGTTTGCATGTCCTTGAAATGCTTGAAAATGCGCTACATAGTTTTGGACGTTATTGGTGTGGAAATCACTTTGACTTTGATTTGTTGATTTGCATAAGACGATGTCATCTAAATTCAACAAATTTTTTTACACCTAAGGATACTTTTGATGATCATTCGTTAGGAGTACATATATGCATCGTGCACATATGATTGATTGAGTTGGTTTACCTATCGAATGTGTTCACACCCATTCATTCCATTTCGATGACTTAATTGTTTGAGTCTAAATCCATGGTGTGATTTTTGTATCATGTTTTACATTTTTTTCAAAATGGTATCTATTTTTTGTATAAAAAATTTGAAAAATCAAAAATAGTTTGCGAAGATTTTTTTTAGCATCTCCTTGCAAGAGCACGTTTGTCATTTGATTGATGCCTTGATTTGTATACCGTGATGCCCCGATTTTTCTTGCTTGTTTGATTCATTCTTCTTATTTGTCTGTTTGCGAACATCATAAAAAGGGGGAGAAAGAATTATCTTATTTTGGGGGAGTTTGAATTTTGGGGGAGTTTTTGAGATTTGACTTATGCTTATCATATATTGGTATCTATGTTTATCTCATTTCAAACTCGATATGTCACTTGGTATTTTTTATTTTTCTCATGTGTGTAGGTACTACATTGATTATCTCTGAATTGCACACCCTGATGAGAAAAGATTTGAGATTCCTGAAGATTTAAAGAACAAACGATGAAGACTATTCATTTGTACCTTTTCCAGTTTTGGGTTCATGGGAGGGTAGATTTGTATAGGCAATTTCATATTTGATAATTCGGATTTTTTATGTATGTACCGGCATAGACATAGGGAGAGATTTGTAAGGACATTTTTCTCATGTCCAACATGTTACATTTTTGTATGTCGTACGCCGCTACATTTGACACGTCACCTCACGATCTCACATGACGGCCTCTATCCGAATTCCGGGAATCAAGCATTCAACATCTCCATTAATATGTCCCTCATCTACCTCAACGACTTCACATTCCATGATTTTAGGCTCGTAATGCAAGTGGTATGCAAGAGAAGTCAAAACAGTGCAACAAGGCTTGATAGGGAAGTTCAAGGGCATTTCTGTAATTTCACATCCATAGTCCAGAGGTCTGGTCAACTTTAAAGTTTAAGAGCTCGCCGCAACGAAGATACTGGAAGAAACGACACCTCAATCCGAGCTACGGTGAAGGAGTTATGACCTTTTGAAGATGGAGAAAATTCCTTAAAGAATGCTGTTTTTTTTTTACGCTGGATAGAATTTTAGAGTTTTAAGAACGTGGATCTCTTCATCTGTTTTCCTATAAATACCAACTTCGTGGGAGTTGTTTTGCAAGACTTTATAAAATGTTTTTGAGAGTCCAAATACCTCTAGTCTTCATATTTTTGAGTCCCAAGACTCATGTTTTGATTCACACAATTGCCAAACCTTTGTGAATCTTTTTGGTAACCCAAGAACACAACTTTTTAGTTTGTTCAAACCTTTGGGGAAAGATCTTTGCAACCGAGGGCTGCGTGTCACTGCTGAGGGAGTTTCTACAAAGTTTTATGGCTGCGTGTCATTGAGGAGTGCTGTGGTTCTTCCTTTGTTGATTGGACTGAGGTTCATGTGGGTTCGCTGCATGTGGATTCATTGCTGATGACACCGACCGACGCCTGCGGGTATTCGTGTGTCACTGTATTTCATTGTAATTCGTGTAAGTTGCGATTTACTTATTATAGTGAAATAAAAGGTTTTGCCCTGCGGGGATTTTTCCTTAAACTTGTTTCGCATACTTTATTTGTTTATGGGTTGACCCACGCACCGTAGATGGATGTTTACGGGCTGAATTTATTTGATTTAAAAGTAGACTCTAATTAAATAAGGGTTACTTGAAAACTTGGGAAATTTAAATTTAATCAATTATAACACGGTTTCGACTCTCACAGGTACATTCAAATGCTTTGTTCCCCTTTCACTCTCATTCAAAACATCTCTCCTCTTCCTCTTTCTCTTTCTCACTGCTCCCTTTGGCCTCCTTTTTCTTTTTAATTTTCTCAAAAAACTTTTTATTGGAAGAATTTTCATTTAAAAATTTGAGAAACGTTTTGAATTTTTTTTCAAACAAAGCTATATCATCAAAATAAAACTCGCTCTTTATTTTCTTCTCTCTCTTCCTTGACACTTCCTCACTCTTCCTAGATTGTGCCTTAAGTCCAATCCCTCTATCATTAGGCTTAAGAGTTTTGGGAAACATGTCGATCTCATAGGTTTGAAGGTCTCCTACAAGTTCTTCTAACTGAAATGTATCTAATATCCCTAAAGAATTTAAAACAGTGGCCTTAGGAATAAAACATGATGGAAGTGATCTCAAAATATTTTTAACAACCCTTGTCTCATTAATTTTATCACCCAAATTAAAACTCGTGTTGACTATGTTCGACAACCTAGCATAAAACACATCAAAGCACTCAGACTCAGACATCGTGATTTTTTCAAAAGGGCCCAGGCCACGAGAATTAAAATTACTCAATTTAAACTCTTCTTCAGTCCAATTCGACACAGGTTTGAGACTCGTGACATTTTAAACGGTGACAATGTGAGGAGTCCGCCCTCTTTCACAAACAATATAGACACGTTCATCAATTGCTTTTAAACACAATCTCATGTGGGCTTTATAATATGCATAATTTGTACAATCAAGATAGGCATCCCATTATATAATTTCTACATCAAAAAAATCGATATCACAAAAATTTTGCGAAAAAAGGATCACTCGACAAATTAGAGAAACCTGCTTTCATAACAATTTTTAGAGGTATAAATGCCTAGAGCTAAAGCTCTTATACAAATTTGAGAATGTGTGATATCGATAACTCATTGGATTCACAAATTTCAATTAAACTTATTTAATTAGATGCAATCTTTTTTATTCAAATTAAACCAATTAAATCAAATTTTATTTAAACCCTAACACATGCATCTATGTGAATAAATCATGCCATCATAAATAATCACAAATTCCTGACAAATAGATTTCAGGAAAAAAAATCCCTGAAGGGCAAAAACCTTTTATTTCACTATTAAGAGTAAATCACAACTTACAATTACATACATGAAATACAACAATAAATTTACCGCGGTAAAACATAGAGTGCAACCTAGATCAACAATGGACTCCCACAAGACCCCATAAGAATCACAACTCTTCTTTCAGCAAGAAACACCCTCGAGTATTCTCAATGACCGCAATTGTCAGCAAGAAACTCCCTCATGAACTACCAATCCAGTAGTAGACATTTCTTCTTTATAAGAGAAACTTTAACAAAATTGTGTCTTGGGTTCCAAAATGATTCACTAAAGTAATTGGGATGATTTGTGAATCAAAAATAATGTTTTAAGCTATAAAAGTGAAGACATAAACTCTGTAGTTTTGCGATTTTCGTTTAGCAAACTTCTTAACGAAATACGACTCATAAAATAGGTATTTATAAAAAACTTGAGTCGGGAGGGCCGTTCGAACGAGATGTCGAAGTCGTTTGAACGACAAACAATGCCATTTGATCCATGATCACGTGACCTATCTAACGACCTGTTAAAACATGAAACAGTACGGGGTCGTTAGATAAAATGCTTCGGACGAGGTTCTCACGACCTTTCTAATGACTTTTAATGTCGATTGAAGAGGTCATTTGAACGACTTCTTTTTGTTGTTTGAACGATTGGAATGACAAATATTTTCTTTTAAAACTCCACCTACAGGTCTTAGAAAAATTATTTTGCCTCTATAAAATGCCTCAGGTTGATAAAATATTTTTAGAAATAATATCCCAACACTTAAATGAAACATTAATGAACTTTAAACACAACCTTACCAAAATCAATCTTGCGGAGGCTTGTTGTTGAAGAAGCTTGATATTCGGATCCGTCATCTTGACCAAATGATCATGAACAATCTTCGACAGCTGTAACGGTATACGACATACTCAATGTAAAACGGACTATGTAAAATATGTCCTTACACCTACACTTAATTGGATTGATCCTACCATCCAAGACTTTTTCATGTCAACCATGGATTCAGAATAAAGGGTATAAAATCCTTTACTTTTAGGTGTGATCTTCCAAGATTTTTGTGAATCCCGGATTTTTGATAACGATTTCTTTAAGGATTCCGCAGTTATTTTTTGGCCCTTAGATGCCATCAATCTCTCTAGAAGCCTGGACTTAGACGTTTCCAATTATTCTTGGTAGAAATCTCTAGATATTTTGATGATTGGGTTGTCTTCATGATAATATGGTTCGGGGAGGTTGATAAAATGATGAGCAATGCTACGAAAACTTGTAAAATGGTAGTTCTTGATTTTGAATCTGTTTTCTCCATTTGATACTGCCTTAGCATAAGAAAATTTTTGTGCATTGAAAATCATAGTAGTAAGATTATTAGGAGAATAAAGAAGAAGAGAGTAAAATTTTAGAGAGAAGATAGAGCTTCTCTTTCTAGAGTTCAATACCCTAACGACAACTTATCTTATATTCCCTCCTATGTCCACGAACAAAGAAAATAAACGTAGTCTCTTCTCCACTTGATGGATTCATTATTTGATTAAAATTATGTTTGTTTGTTGTGAGTTAACAAATTACCTTAAAACACAACAATTCAAAAAAACCACATGTTTATATCACGAAAACCTAACACCCATTGCCACCACAATTGAAAGAAAAAACCCATTGCCAACAAAATAAACCACATGTCTATGTTATGTAGGTCAATATTTGGGGGTTGCGTCCCCCTTGCGCCCACCCCTCCCCCGCACAAAAAAAAAATTAATTTCCACCAGAGCCAAGGCGATCCATGATCTACACCTTGTATTTCTCTCTCTCTCTCTAGAGAGAGACACACACACACACACAGAGAAAATCTCCTATAAAGATTCCTTATAGTGCAGACTCCGGTACATACCATTTTTTTAAATAGTAAAAAAATAAATTTTTTTATGAAACTTCATGGATATGATCTCCACGGTGAGAATATCATCACCAATTTTTTTCTTTAAAAAATTCATTAAAAAAACCATTGAGATAACGTGATATGTAAAAAAAGGTATAAATATGCATTTTCAACCGTTGAAAATACATATTTTTACCATTTTTTTACATAGCACCTCATCTAAACAGTTTTTTTATTGATTTTTTTATGAAAACAATTGGATATGATCTTCTCACCGTGGAAATCATATCAATGTAGTTTAATCAAAAATTCATTTTTTTACTATTTAAAAAAAATGGTATGTACCGGGTCTATACCATAAGGAGTCCTTACACGACAGGGTCTCTCTCTCTCTCTCTCTCTCTCTATCTATACATATATATATATATACACGCACGCACGCACGGACGTATGTATGTATCTTCTATCTATATTTTTGTCTTATTTTTCAATTTAAGAGATTTCTGAGAATTTTAGGGAAAATTCTTAAAATTCCCATAAAATTCAAAAAATGCTTAGCATGTTTGCGTGATTGAGATTATATATATATATATTTTTTAAATCGAATTATTGTCGATAAATTTTCAAATTTTTTATTCAATCTTTTTTCTTTTATTATTTTGTAGTTTTTTTGGAGAATACTACATAGATTATATATATGTATAATTGCACATTTGTGTGTATATATATTTATATATTTGTGTGTTTGTGGAGAGAGGTAGAGAGTATGAGTTTTTTTTTAATTTAAAAAACTAACTATGTATTTGATAAGATTTCTCTTTTAGCAAAACACCCATTTTTCATAAGTTGTCTTGTTTTGATTAGCAAAATATTGTGTGACCCTAAATTTCTATCAAAGTACTAATATTGTGACACATTTTAATGACATCCTTATACTGACATGACCTACGTCTTCTCTTTATATACCTATATATTCGTCTATATACATCACACACATGAACGCATAAAGATGTCAAGGATTGGAATTTATTAGGGCTTTTATTTACTGGGGGATGAGTGCTAGTCAATCAAATGTATTTTCTGTAATTTTCCCTTTTTAAAAAAAAAATTAATGTCACCAGTTTATAATATTTCTTTTGTGATTTCGAGATTTAATAAAAGTTTTTACAGTTTTCGTCGACTTTTTAAAACTTTTAGTATTTCTTGATATTTTCTCCGTAATTTTTCATATTTTTAAATAAATTTTTGATCAAATGTTATACATATTTTTTTGTATTTTCCAGATTTTTAAAAGTTTTTCCTGTTTTTCCCGCTTTATTTTTTATTTTTATTATTATTTTCACTCCTTTTCCTGTAATTTGGCTCCTATTTTTTTAAATATTTTTTTAGTATTTCAAGATAATTTTTTCCTATCATTTTCAGAATTTTTATTATATTTTTTTAAATTTCCAAGTATTTGAGATATCTTTTTTTATTTAATTTTCATATTTTCAAAAGTCCAAATTTTGAAATAGTTTTGTAATTTTTTTCCTCTCTATTTTTTCGTTTTTCCCGTTATTTTCCCTCATGGTTCAGTGGGGAAGGATGATCAATCCTTTAAAAAAATTTTATGAAAAGAAAGAAGATATTGATTTAACTTATTTCAACTAGCTGAAATAAGATAACAGTTGGTGCCTATAGTAATAGAGATACTATTTCAACCTAATGAGGATATGAGTTGTTGGTTTTCTAAGTAGACTCGATCATAACTCCGTAAATTCACTATCATATTGTAATTCTATGAGTTCTTAAAGAGAAATTCTATTTGTACATAGATTTACATACCGAGACATGTACCGAGTGAGCTAAACGACAAAAAATAATATGAGAGTAAATGAAAATTCACAAGTTAAACAATAAGGAATGTGTTTCTCTTTTTTTTTGTCACTTTATAATTTTTTTTTTTGAAAATATAATTTAAAAGTAAAAAATAACGTCCAATTAAAAAATATATATAAGTTAAAATTATGTGTGTTAAAATACAACAAGACAAGACACGAAATCGTATTTTTTACTTATCACAAATCAATTAAAAAATTACACAATGCAATTATGAGTCTTTTATTTTTTTAATTAACATGATCAGGATCCAAAAAAACGCGACGTGACATGGAGTCCTATTTTTTTTCATACTGCTGGCGCGGATAATTTTTTACTATTTTAAAAATAATCTTTTTAGGATATAAAAAAAATGATTTGCGCCAATGGTATCTATAGGCAGTCCGACCACCTATATATACTGTTGGCGCGGACCAACATATTAAAAAAATGGTCCGCACCAGCGGTATGTATAGGTGGTCAGATCACCTATACATATTGTTGACTAGGACCATTTTTTTTAAATGGTAAAAAAAATATTTTTAACATTTAAAAAAAAGGCGTCAGCTGTATGAAAAAAACATGACTCCATGCCACATCACGTTTTATTTGGGTCGTGATCGTGCTAGTTAATAAAATGTTTTTTGTTATTTTAGAAAAAACTGTGCGTATTATTAATAAAATGTTTTATAAAAAATCAACTATTATTTCTAAAAATAAATTCTTAAGAAGATTATAATAGTGTTAAAAAAAACACGAAATTCTTAAAAAATAGTTTTAAAAAAAACACTGAATTCTTTTTTCGGCACACAAACATAGGAGTCCTTCTACACGCCGTGTTGTCATAGGAGTCCTTATGGATGTGGGTTCGCGCCAGTGAAACAAACCAATCTCGACACGCCACATTGTCATACAGTTTCTAGGCAGTCCTCAAATGTGGTTCACGTAAAATCAGTCATATTTTAAAAAAAAAATCAATGTTTAACGTTTTCTAAAACAATGTTTAACTTTTATAGTCAATGTTTATAGTAAATTTTTTTTAGAATCCTGTAAAATCAATGTTTATAGTCAATGTTTATAGTCATGTAAAATCAATGTTTAACGTTTTCTAAAACAGTTTATAGTTTTAAAAACTTTATTTATAAAAATAGTTTTTTAACCTTTTTATTTAAAATAATTATTTTAAAAGATTATAAACAAAAATCTAGAAAATATTTTTAAAAACGTTATTGTGAATAAAAAGGTTAAAATATCTCGGTACAAATCTCGGTAAAAATATCTCTGTTTATAAAACTTTGTGTATTATTAAAAAAAATATTTTATTAAAAGTCAACTATTTATTTCAAGGTTCTAAAAAACACGGGCGTAATCGAGGCGTGGAGGCCAAGTCTTAAGCTTTAGAAGTTGTGACACCCTGCCTAATTAACCCCGGATTATCAGTCCCAAATAAAGTTAGAATAGGTTTCCCAGTTGGTTCGTTCTTAGCATCACTGTCGCCTTTTTAATTACTAACCACCTAAGTGAGAAATACACTGGTGCCAAGTTTTATCTTTCATTAATTTAAATGAAAATCTCATGGGGAAATAAAATAATATAACAATCACAGTTAACTGAAACAACCATTCATAGTTAATTAACTGACCGAATGAACCATCGGTTCAAAAAATCCAACAAAAGTAAAGACAAGAAATAAAACTCAACAGGTCTGACAAATAATAAAAAAACTGTGAGCAACATGCTTGAATAACTAATAAGAAGTCTCTATACTAGAAATGAAAGAATGAGGCATCTATCGAACTCCCGCAACATCCACATATGCTGGAGCAACGGATCCCTGAAATTGAGTCAAGCTTGGCATCCGTGTGGCTGGACACCTAAAAGGTTTTTAAACGTTTTTATAGCAAGGATTAGTACCCAAAACATTTGAAAAACATTTAGCAAATGATTAACTTGCAGTAATAGGTAAATATGCATGCTGTCTATATTTTAGTTAGTGCCGTACTCTCTTGAGGACTTCCTCACCCCTCCTCTAATGTGTCCTACGAACGCCTTAATTAATTCACCTAGTTATTTATCTCATCACTAGATAATTAATAAAACCTCCTTGCACCCACCCTACTCTAAACCAGTGTGCCATGATTATGATTTTTAAGTTATTAGCATCATCAACTTAATTAATCATTTCCCTTCTTAAATTCATATAACTTCCACACTTGTTATACATATAATACAACTCATGCTTTGTATTAATTAGCCCGTATATAATTAATTACCTAATTATATACTTATAGTCATATTACAGCATTCATAAACATACTGAAATACATTTAATAATAACATCCACCCGAGTAAAGACTCACATGATATAAATTCTCTAAAGTGCTATCCCACTAGGTATATTCACATAACCTAGTTACCCCAAGTAAGAATTGTTCACTAACTTCGTTAATACATACAATTGGAGGCGGTCATATTCCTTCCCTGAAAGTGAGATGCCCCTCACCCATATAATGGACGCTATGACCTGGGAATATACTCACCCTGCTCCTCAAGCTAGGGGATTCATCCACTACGCGCAACCTCCCCCTATAGCACTAGAGTATATAATAATAATATCTAACCATCGATATTAATGTACACACCATATATATATACTATCACACACCGCATATATATAAATATAAACATCCCGGCTACACCGTGTACTATGTCCGTGACACAAACCTGTTCAAATTATTATGAGTTTATGGTCCAACTCTAATTATTAATTAATTTTCACAGTAATTACTTTTGGTGTCGCCGCAACCAATATATTCGGAGTTACTCTCGTGGCCCGAAATAAAAACAACACCCGAGTCTAAATTCTCGACTCTAAATTATTTAGCTTTCTCCTAAATAAATTTAACTTCTTGGTATCGCTCAGCCAATAACCCCAGACTTACCCACTAAATCCATCTGTAACCATTTTTGAAATATTATTCTCACAATTTAATCATAGTGTGCCACACCTAAATTTCTCCCAAGTCCCAATTAATTTCCCTCACAATTAATTAGTTTGTAACTCCATATTTATTTCTTATTACATAAGGCATGGAAATATTTTCATTTAATTTTCCCTTTTATAAACAAACTGGCCTAACTGCCAGAATTTGCCGACCTTCGATCGATCGATCGAACAGGTTATTGTCTTCTATGAGTGGTCTGTTCCAGCCATGGACGAATATCCCCAAACCCTAACTTCTTCTACAGTAAGAACCAAGCCTTCCCATTGACAATAAATACCAAAAACCTTATAAGAAACCCCCATAAAGTCCAAACACATCAATTAATTTACTTCCTCTACTATTTTCAAGAATTTGGGAAAAAAATCAATTTAATCTTTAACCCATTTAAACATCAATTACTTATCTGAAATTCGTTTCTAATTCATCCGGGTTCACACATCTTACCAGATACATATACAAATCTCAGATTATACATGAATTTCTACTCAATTTAGAAATCAGATTCGTGGTTTACAAAACCCCATGTTTATACCCTTTAAATCCCAAAACGAATTTCTTTGATTACTCACATCACATGAATATGAATTGAAATACAATTTAAGTGCTACAACAAGTTAACCACTTGACTTAGGGTTCGTAGAGTTTGATTTTGGAGTTGAATGCCCAAGGTTGAAGATGACCCATTTGTTTTGGATCTCCTTTGATCCCCAAATTTGCCTTTAACTGCTATTAGGGTTTTCTAATCCACTCCGTCTTTTTCTAAACTCAATTCAGCCGTTCCTTTATTTCTTATAATTGCTTAATTAGGCTAAATCCCGTTTTTTGCCTAATGGGCCAAGCCCAAGTGATCCAAATGTCCCCGTGTGGTCCCGGCTATGCCTAAAAACGTCCCGTGACCCGTTTACTACCCCCCGGATACACTTTTTCGACTATCTCGGCCCATCCGAACTCAACCGTATACTCAGAATTGGCATCCGAATTAATTTATAAAAAAAATCATTATCTCACACCCAATTTAATCTATACCGACTCCCGGCTGAGATAAGTGCATACCCCGTCATTAATACCTCAAATGACATAAATAAATTATTACTATTCACTTAGTAAATAAATTTTCCTCAATATTAATCATTCAGTCCCCGATTAATATTTAAATATATATTGCCATAATTAATTCGATTAAAATTACGACACAAGTAATTTTGAATTCCCGAATTAATTAAATATTAAATGTACAAAAATACAGGGTGTTACAGAAGCATAGGTGGTTTTTAGTGGTGAAAAGGGGTTTAGATATTTTTTTATATATTTTAATGTTTTTTAACTAAGACAAGGCTGTTAAAAAATACAAAAATGGTACATACTTTAAAATATGTCTTAATATTAGCAAATTAAAATAGTATTTTTTTAAAATATTAAAAAAAAAATCTCGTTTTTTCATGCCTTACTTCTAAAAAACTTGAGTTTTTTCACCCCTTACCCCCAAAAAACCAACGCTTTTTCATGCATTACCCAAAAAAACGTTGACCATCGTTGACCACGCCTCAATACACGATTAGAACCAAAAGTTGGCGTATATAAAAAGTCTCGCGACTAGGCGCGTTTTTTAGAACATTGATTTATTTTAAGAATATAATTTTATTTCTAAAAAGAATCCTTAAGAAGATTATAAAAAATTGTTTTATAAAAAAGTTAGAACAAAATCATTAATACAATTTTTTATTTAATAAAAAATAATGTTCATTTTTTTTTATAAAATACTAAAGTGTGTTAAACGAAATGAACAAAGAAAAACACATTTTCTTTTTGGATAATATTAGGGCTACCCTTTTGTTATTCCGTCTTCAAAATATTGTACCTTATTTTATCTTTACTTTTATGAGTCCCATCAAAACATAAAAAAATAAAGCAAGATACAACAACATCGTACCGGGTAACAAAAATGGTTTTTTGTAAAGGATTTGGTATCTTGAAATGGAGGTTCTTTGTAATACATTTGATTTGACAATGATTGAAAATAATGTTGTGACGAGGGACCTATATATTCTAACCTAGCGAGGATATGATAACTCCTTAAAGACACTATCCTATTCTAATTCTACGAGTTCTTAAATCCCACGAAATAAGGAATATGAGTTCTCTCACTTCCTAAACAATGCCTATGCTATATCACGGAAGGTCCTATAATACATGTAACACTCAAACTCTTCCACTTAGGAATAGGATTCCTAATCGTACTTTAACAACCATAGCGCATAGACCTATATATAACCCCCCATGTCCACTTCCACTTCCACTTCGTCCAGCCATTTTTTTTTTCTGTCTCCTCTCTGAACATTGCAGAGAAGAATATTTGTAGTACATTTGATACGAAAATCGTAAGGAAACCTAGAAGTCCAATACCTCGAAGAGCCCGAATCCCACGAGAGGAAGAGATACCATTGAGAAGAGAAAGTCTACTCAAAAGACCTGCGGTAGATTCCAAGATTAAAGAAGGCCAATGTAAGAAGCCAAACAAGTCCAAGAGAAATGGGAATGAAAAGTCTGTAAAGATGGGCTCAATTTCGAAACCCGACCTCCCGCAAGATTTCAAGAGAAAGATTGAAGAGCGGGGTGGGTCAGATTTAAAGTTAATCATTCAAAAGAAAATGACTAAAATCGATTGCGCTAAAGGTGAAAATAGAATGTCAATTCCGTCAAATGATATGGATAATATTTTTTTAAGGGATGAGGAGGAGGAAGCGTTAAAGAGGAAGAAGAGCAAGTGCAGGTTCGAAGGTATGGAGGTGCCCTTGTTGATCAACTTGGGAGCATAACGAGGATAGTACAATAACGCTGAAAAAGTGGGAGATGCGAAAAAATGAAAAAAAAGTTAGCTCCTCGTACGCGTTGAACAAAATGTGGCATACCATTAGAACCGCAAATGGTTTGGAGGAGGGCATTGTGGTGCAACTGTGGTCGTACCGAGTTGGTGGTCAATTGCGTTTTGTTCTCGTTCATATTCCGCCGCAAGTAAGAGGGGCTGATAATGGTGGTCCTAGTGGTAATGGGAGCGGCGCGAGTACGAGTACCGCATCCACAAGTGCTACTCCTGTGTCCGACCAAGATTCAAACCAAGTAGATGACGAAGATTTGGATAATTTTCTTTTCTACTTAGGATCTCTTTGGTTGGGGTAATATTTGCCTCACCGCCGTGAGCGTTTAGATTATTTTATTATTTTTATTCAGATTTTTTAGGTAAAGTTATTAGCATTTTAATATTTGTGGATTCTTTCTTTATATTTATTAATATTAGCTTTAGTTGTTGTGAATGGTTTGCTTGATAGATTAGCGATATTTGACGCTCTCCGTGCGGTACATAGAGATGTGAATGGTGAAATGGGTTGATTATGAAAATAATGGTTTACAAATGGGTGAGAAATTTATGGTTGAGAGTACTTCAGGTTATAATTTCCAAGCTCATGCAATGTGTTCTGGAGATCAGTTTGATGTTTGAAATGAAAAAGATAAAAAGTGATCTTAAAGAAGTTGGTGTCTTACAATTGGTAGGTCAGAGTACGTACTCTACTATATATCATTAAAAATATATGGTATAAACGAAACAAGTTTGAATTATTAAACACAACGGAGAGTAAGGTTGCGTTTGTTTTTTTATCTGAATCTGAAATCTGAAGACTGAATCTGAAATCTGAAGACTGAATCTGAAGTCTGAAATCTGAATCTGAAAAATGCGTTTGCTTTTACGTCTGAATATACTTCTGAATGAATGTATTTAGACTGATTCAGATTTCAGATTCAGACTTCAGACCTAACTCTACCTCTTAATCATTAAGAGGCAAATATGACCGTTAACCTCTTAATTATTTAAAAAAACAAACACTTTTTAATACCTCTTAAGTCTGAATGATTCAGATTCAGACTTAAGAGGAAAAAACAAACGAACCCTAAGAATACTTGCACTTTTGTTAAGTTTTGTTTTTGCGATTAATTTTTTCAACCACATTTTAATCTACTTTCGAGTTTATTATGAATTGAGTTCAATTCATTTTGGTCCTTTTGTATTTGGATGCATGATCAGGTTATACGTAAAAGCCTAGTATTTTAGGAATTATGCACTTGTAAATATCCTTTTGTGATAACGGCACGTAGGAGGGTCTTTATTATACAATGCAACGTTTTTTTTTCCTTGAAGATTAGACAATTTGAAAATCTAGAAGGATTTCTTGGTAAAAATTAAAAAGCTAACATTAGTTTTAAAGCATTTTCTTCTAATGTTTTGAATGTTTTGCTGCAAATATTTATAATAATTTAATTTTGAAATAAAGATGACTTGGAATTAATTATTTAATTAAATATAGGTGTCTTATTTTATGTGGTCCACATAAGAATTTGAATTTGGTAGGATTCTTGATAAGTCATTAAAATAATTCGACGCCGGACGATATTTAAGTGTCCTTCTTAGTATACTCTAAACTATGGATATTACTCTTTTATTTTAGAAAATAATTCCACATCACTTAACGCACTTAATCATGCACCCTTAATTGATTTATTTTTTAATTTTTTAGCTACTAAATATTTTCCCCGTGCCCGATAAGTATCTTATATTTAGCCACCCAAAAATATGTATTTTTAGGAATGTTTTAGTAGCAAAAATTTAAATGTCAAAAAAGCTACTCTTTAATTTTATATTGACGCTAGTAATGGTGCCATTGCCATTTTTTAGATTTTTGAGTTTGCACCCAATATGTTTCCTCTTTTTTAATTTTCACCCCATAAAACTTTTTATAAGACCATCTTACCTTTGAAATGCAGGCTGCAAGCTCAAATAACGGAGTGTAAACTAGGGTGGTAGCTAAAAAATTGTCATAAGGAAGTGGTGTTACAGTAAAAGTAATACGCAAACTCAAAAAATTTTGTGCAATGTGTTGAAAAAAGTTGAGTAAAAAAAGAGTGATTGTAAAGGATTTGGTATCTTGAAATGGGGATTCTTTGTAAAACATTTGATTTGACAATGATTAAAAAAAAGGTTATGACTAGGGACCCTATATTATCAGCTAGGGAAGAGCGCTTGAGAAGAGAAACCCTGTTCAAAAGACCAATAGGTCATGGAAAAAATAAAAACTGATCTTAAAGAAGTTGGTGTCTTACGTACTGTACTAAACATCATTAGAAATATATGGTAATGGTAGATAAATGAATCCAAAAGTTTAAATTATCACACGTAATGTAGAGTAAGAGTACTCTCACCTTTGTGAATGTTTGAGTTTATTATGAATTGAGTTCAATTCATTTTGGTTCTTTTTGAATTTGGATGCATGATCTGGTTATACGTAAAAGCCTAGTATTTTAGGAATTATGCACTTGCAAATATCCTTTTCTGGGTGGTATCGATGCTTAGGAGGGTCTTTATTATATAGTGCAACGTTTTTTTCCCTTGAAGATTAGCCAATTTGAAAATTTTGAAGGATTTCTTGGTAAAAATTAAAAAGATAATATTAGTTTTCAAGTATTTTCGTCTAATGTTTTGATTGTTTTGCTAAAAATATTTATCATAATTTAATTTTGAAATCAAGATGATTTGGAATTAATTATTTAATTAAATATAAGTGTCTTATTTAATATGGTCCGCATAAGAATTTGAATTTGATAGGATTCTTGATAAGTCATTAAAAGAATTCGACGTTGGACGATATTTAAGTGTCCTTCTTAGTATACTCTAAACTAGGGACATTACTCTTTTATTTTAGAAAATAATTCCATATCACTTAACGTACTTAATCCTGCATCCTTTATTGATTTATTTTTTGATCTTTTAACTACTAAAAATTTTCCCCACGCCGGATAAGCATCTAGTATTTAGTCGCATAAAAATATGTATTCAAGGAATGTGTTAGTGGCAAAAAGTTTAAACATAAAAAATGTTGGTCTTTAATTTTATATTGACGCTAGTAATGGCGCCATTGTCACTTTTTAGATTTTTGAGTTTGAACCCAATGTTTTTCCTCTTTTTTTTTTCACCCCATAAAACTTTTTATAAGACCATCTTACCCTTGAAATATAGGGTGCAAGCTCAAATAACGGGGTGTAAAATAGGGTGGAAGCTCAAAATCTGTCACAAGGAAGTGGTGTTGTGGTAAAAGTAAGGTGCAAACTCAAAACCTTTCGTGCAATGTGTTGAAAAAAGTTGAGGAAAAAAGAGTGATTGTAAAGGATTTTGGTATCTTGAAATGGATATTCTTTGTAAAACATCTTATTTGACAATGATTGAAAAGAATGTTATGACTAAGGACCCTATATTATTAGCTAGGGAAGAGCGCTTGAGAAGAGAAAGCTTGCTCAAAAGACCTACAGGTTATGGGAGCGAAGAATGCGAAAGAAACAAAGTAAATGACAGAGAGATGGGAATGGAGGAAATTTAAACATTAGTTAAAATTCGACATCGAACATTCCTCAAGATTGCAAGAAAAGGATTCAAGAAAGGGGTTATGACAACCCGTTTATTCTAATACCGGGTGGCCAATTGTCTACTAAAATAAAATAAGAATCTCAATATGGTTCAATCTCAGCATCATTGTCATAATCACAATATAATATACTATAAATAATATGAATAAAATCATACAATTGAAAATGAATTAATAAACCTAATGCATCAATAAATAAAAAGAGTGAATCGGATAAACCATCGGTCACCAAATAAAACATCCACAATGACTGAATAAATAAACTGAGCACTAAAATATAAATGTCAGACACTAATATAAAAGCGTATCAATCTACGAGCTACATGCCAAGAACTCAAACTGAAATGATAGATCCTATCTAGATAAAATAGAATGAGACATCTAAATAAAGATGTAGCGTCCACAGCTACTGCACGGGAAGAATGATTTTGTCCCTACGGTCCAACTATTGTTGTTGCACACTCATGTTAATAAAAGAAAAAAAAGGAAAAACAAAATCCTGCGGGTCAAAGCTCATAAAGTAGAAAAATTTTTGCAAGTAGATAATTTTTTTAATCGATTAAAGTCGCACTCACTTGAGATAGACCTCAACTCTCATTTGTAGCTCACACCTAACATGTTCATTTATTATCCTAATTAATTTCCCGATCTAACTAGGACATACTATCTAAGCCCAATCCCGCTAATACCCTCTATTAGCTAAGTATAACTATCTTCTCTAGGTATATGTTCATTAACAATATTGTAACGACACACTTGCTATAAATAAATAATCACATAATAAGCACAACATAGCTACGCTCGTGCTATAAATAAATACTTACACTATATCATATAATCATACATATATGTCACTCATTATATACGTAACCGCATCCCCAGATCTACGACCTTGCGGATGCATTTCTCATATGCTATCCGACACCAGTTTCCTCCAAAGCCTTTTTTCCTCTCTATTAAACCTCCACAACCATTTAGCTCATAAGGCTTTATTGAAATGATCATAATCTCTTCACTCCTACTCTACCTTCCTTAAGCGGCTTTCACATCTCCTCCCAACTCACTAAGCACTTAAAACTCTCCTCAGTGCCCCTCCATAAGAAGTACCTCATCATATTGTCCAAAAGCTCGTGCACAGAGCCTGAAATAGGTAATACTCATAAGAAATAAGGTTGAAGACTCCACAACACACTTTTGATCAATGTTAGTCTCCACCATTTGGGAGAAAACAATTCTTCCACCCTACCTACCTCCTCATCACCCTCTCGATAACTGTGTCCCAAATGTCTCTAGAATTGAACTTATCCCCTAATAGAAGTCCAAAGTACGTAGAGGGAAGTGCAATAACCCTACATTTTAACACAACTGTCAAATGACCCACATTCTCCACTCCCCTAACCACAATCATCTTGAGTTTCCCCATATATATATATATATTAAACCTTGATACCGCCTTAAATCACAACAACAACAACCTCTGCGATCTTATCTATCCCTCTACTGTGTTGCAAGAAATCATCAACTCACCTGCAAATAGTCGATGAGAAACTCTCAATGACGGTGTGCTCTCACCACCAATACCGAATCCACTAATACACCCTGCCTCGGCTATACATCCAATCATCCTTGTGAAAGCCTCAATCACCAAGAAGAAAAGAATGGCTAAAGTGGATCCCCTGGACGAATCCCGCTAGAGATTAAAAAAAAAAAGCCTCCGTGACCCCATTCATTCGCATCGGGAATTTAATTGACGGGCTGCAACTTTTGATCCATCGACATCATCTTTAGCCATTCCTTTTCATACTCCATTATACATCTTAAAGAAGTTGGCGTCTTACAATCGGTAGGTCAGAGTACGTACTCCACTATACATCATTAAAAATATATGGTAATGGTATATAAATGAATCCCGAGAAGAGTGCGCGCGCGTTCAAATAGAGATATTATTTCATTAAACAAAGTTTTTATCAATTAAATCCTAAACATGCATCTATATGTGATTAAATACGATGATGAATCATGTAAGAACATTCAAACACATATATGTGAGGAAAAATCTCCCAAAGGGGAAAAACCATTTATTTTCATTATAATATTGTAACATACAATTTCTCGGAATACAATGAAAATACAGTGACACAGAATTACCCGCAGGCGTCGGATCTGTAGTCAGCGGTTGGAAGTTTCCCTTTCCAGGAGGGCAGCAATGAAGAAGAAGAACAGTATTCTTCACAAGGGTACGAACAGACACACGGATGTGTTCTTGGGTTGCAAACGGATTCACAAAGGATTGGCAAAGTTGTGTGAATCAAAACATGAGTAATGGGACTCAAAAAGGTGAAGACTAGAGCTTATAGGACTCTTAAAAATGTCTATGAAATTCTTGCAAAACAGCTCCCCCGAAGTTGGTATTTATAGGGAAATACATGAAGAGTTTCAAAAATTTAAAACACTAAAATTCTATCCAGCGTACAGGGACCTCGAACCGGTTAGGGTACCCTGCGAACCGGTTCACCCCCCCGAATCGGTTCGGGATGGGTTCGGGGACATTCGCTGGTCAAAGGGGCTTTCAACACTTAGAAAATATTCCAAGGAGTTTCTTGGAAATATCTCCATTTTCAACAGGCCATAACTTGTTCACCGTAGTTCGGATTGAGGTGCCGTTTATTCCAGTATCTTTGTTACGCAAAGATTTTCATCTTTCCGGTTGACCGGTCCTCCGGACAGTGGCTCTAAAATTACAAAATTTCCCTTGAACTTCCCTATCAAGGCTTGTTGCATTGTTTTGACTTCTCTTGCGTACCACTTGCATTACGAGCCTAAAATCATGGAACGTGAAGTCATTGAGGCAGATGAGGGACACATGATAGAGATAATAAATGCTTGATTCCCAGTATTCGGATTGAGGCCGTCGTGTGCGATCGTGTAGAGACGTGCCAAATGTAATGGCGTACGATATAAATAAATGAAACATTTTGGACATGATAAAAATGTCCTTACAAATCTCCCCCTATGTTTATACCGGTACATACATAAAAAATCTGAATTATCGAATAACAAAATTGCCTATACAAATGTACCCTTCCATGAACCCAAAACTGGAAAGGTAAAAATGAATAAGTCTTCATCATTTGATCTTCAAATCTTCAATACATACAAAGCTTTTCTCATCTAGGTGTGCAATTCAGAGATCATCAATGTAATACCTACACACATGAGAACAAGCAAATACCACATGACGTATCGAGTTTGAAATGAGCTAAACATATATACCAATTTAAAATAGATCATTAAACTCCCAAAACTCTCCCATAATAGATAATTCTTTCTCCTCCTTTTTATGATGTCCCCAAATAGACAAATTTGGGAAGCAGAAACAGATGTACATGGACAATGTCACAAGGTAGTAAACCACTATTTTTGAAATTTTCAAAATTTTTTCACACAAATAATTCAACAAAGAATCACACTATGAAAGATCACAAAAACAACCAAGTCAAGGATAGCGAAAATGAAGGGGTGTGATCAAATTCGATAGGAAAATCAATGCATACAAACATGACATATGTGCACGATGAATATCAGATACTCCTAATGAATGAACTCAAAGTCTTCCTTTGGTGTAAAAAGGAGGTAATATGAGACATTGACTTAATCAAATCAACAAACCAAAGCTTAAAGTGATTTCCACAACAATAACGTCCAAAACTATTTCATGCTTTTTCAGGACTTTCAAGGAAGTGCAAACCCGTTTATATTCTCCAACCAAACTCCCTCAGATTTTTATTTTGAAAAGAGGCTTTCTAAATTCTCAAACTTTGGAGAATTGAAGGGGAAACCTAAATGGCCCATATGTGGCATGAATAGATTTTTATTGCCATTAAATATTTTTGGGCTCTTTTAACCTCTTTGGACCCCGGATAATAAAATTCCTCCATTTTTAGGTTCTTTTGAACGGTGGATTTTGCGCAAAAAGTGATAATTACCTTCCGCAGCCCCTCCCCGTTCTTAAACAAACACTCAGTCTCATAAAAATGGTTTTTAGATGCATTCCAATCTTGTCAAGTTTCATCGCATATTGTAAGTTGTATAGACAGAATTGATATGAAAACACTCAAGCAAATATGTGATAGACAAGTGCAATAATCAAATATAGCCGTGCATGTGTGCAATAAAGGAGATAGGAGTCAAACATGTAGAGAGATATCACTAATCACATCTCAAAGACTCCAAACAATGTAAAGAACATGAATGAAATGATGTAGCATCTCAAATCTCTATCAAATAGTCACATGAATAAATGAAATGAGATTGTGACTTGGCTATCTTAAATGTTCATCCATAAAAGGTGTAAAAAAACAAAAAAACATTTTGGGCTTTTCTGAAATTTGTTATATACAAAAACAAAAATCTTTTTGGATTTTTCAAAAGAATAAATAAATAGCTATACAACAAAGCAATGATACATATAAAACAAACTAGCAAATAGGAAGCATGTGATATGAATCATGAAAAAAGCATTTTATTCTAGTCATAGACCAACCCCTCAGTCAACTGTGCAAATCCCCAAAGACTTCCTATCACTCTTAAATCTAAGGGCGTCTAAAGGTTTCGTAAAAATATCAGCTAACTGACGGTCGGTGGGAACAAAGCTCAGGGATACGACTTTCTCCTCAACTAACTGTCGTATAAAGTGCTCACGTATCCTGATGTGCTTTATGCACAAATGCTGGACTGGATTGCGGTATATGTGTATCGCGCTCGTGTTATTACAGGAAATGGTCATGGTGTCCTGTGAAGTCCCATAATCCTCCAGCATCTGCTTCATCCATAAGAGTTGCATGCAATAACTCCCGGCGGCTATGTATTCAGCCTCCGCAGTGGACAAAGAGATGGAATTTTGCTTCCTGCTTAGCCAGGGGACAAGAGCAGAACCAAAATATAAACACCCACCAGAAGTGCTCCTATAACCATCTACATCCTCAGCCCAATCGGCATCAGAATAGGCAGACAAACGGTCATCAGTATCAAAGGAATACCAAATACCGTATGAGAGAGTCCCACTCACATATTTAATAATACGTTTGAGAGAGAGTAAATGTGACTCTTTCGGTGATGCGTGATATCGCGCCCAGACTCCAACACTTAAGACTATGTCGGGACGACTGGCAGTCAAGTAGAAAAGACTACCTATCATACTCCGATACAAGGTTTTCTCTACGTCCTTGCCTGAAGTGTCCTTACAAAGCTTGGTAGTGGTACTCATAGGTGCGCGTGCATGCTTAGCGGAGTCTAAACCAAATTTCTTCATTAGGTCTCTAGCATACTTGGATTGGGAGATGAACATCCCATCCTCTAGCTAACGAACCTGGAGACCAAGGAAGAACGTAAGATCACCAACCATGCTCATCTCAAACTCACTTTTAATCTCCTCTTCAAAGTGATGAGTATGTTGAGAGCACGTGGAGCCAAAGACTATGTCGTCTACATAGACCTGGGCAACCAAAATTGCACCGTCATCTCTCCTGACGAATAACGTCATATCAACTCCCCCTCTCTTGAAGCCACGGGCTAAGAGATAGGAAGTAAGTCTTTCGTACCAAGCACGGGGTGCTTGCTTCAAACCATACAAGGCTTGCCTCCGATAGTAGATGTACTCCGGGTGCTGAGGGTCTTCAAACCCTTTTGGTTGTTCCACGTAAACCTCCTCCTATAGAATGCCATTCAGAAAGTCACTCTTGGCATCCATCTGATATAACTTAAAGCGCAAATGACATGCGATGGCGAGTAGTAAGCGAACGGACTCGAGCCTCAAAACAGGAGAAAATGTCTCCCCAAAGTCTACACCTTCTATCTGTGTGTAGCCTTGAGCGACCATTCTAGCTTTGTTTCTGATTATGGTACCATTTTCATCCATTTTATTCTAGAAAATCCATCTGGTACCTATCACATTTGTCTCACTAGGTCGGGGGACAAATTCCCAGACATTATTCTTTTTAAATTGAAGCAACTCATCCTGCATAGCAGATATCCAGTGTTCATCCTTAAGTGCTTCTTTATGATTCTTGGGCTTGACTTTGGACGTTTAGCAAAGATGGCTAACAACGTTCTCTAGCTAAGCACGAGTCTTGACCCCTAGAGTGGGATCGCCAATAATGGCAGACGGGTCATGACTCTTTCAAACCCAAGAGGGTGTGTCCCCTAACACAAGAATAAGGTCCACAGGGTGTGGGAGAGGAATAGGTAAATCACTGTCAGAACAATCCTCATCCTCACACTGAAGGTTAGGATCAATAGACATTGGAGGTTCATCATCTTGCACGGTGACGTTTATTGACTCCATAACCTTAGAGATCTTCAGGTTAAAAACTCGGTACGCTCTACTATTCGATGAATAGCCTAACAATATTTCCTCGTCGCTTCGAGAGTCAAACTTTCCTAATTGCTCTCTATCCCGTAGGATGTAGCATTTACTCCCAAAAACACGGAAATATGCCAGGTTTGGTTTCTTTCCAGTCCACAACTCATAAGGAGTCTGAAGTGTGTGTGGACGCAGATAAACCCTATTCACCATGTGGCATGCAGTAGACACTGCCTCTGCCCAAAATCTCCTAGAAACTTTATGACCTAGAAGCATAGATCTAGCCATCTCCTGGATCGTTCTATTCTTTCTCTCAATAATCCCATTTTTTTTAGGAGTCTTCACAGCAGAAAACTCATGTTTAATACCAAGGATATCACAGTAGAGATCTACTCTTGCTTCCTTAAATTCTTTGCCATTTTCACTACGGATCCTATTAATGGTGACTCTGTGTCGATTTTGTAGGACACGGCATTTGGTCGTTAAAAACTCTACAGCATTGGATTTCTCTCTAAGAAAACCTACAATGGAGTGTCTGGAGAAATCATCCACCATCACGAGGATATACCTCTTACCACCCAAACTCTCGGTACGAGTGGGACCCATAAGATCCATGTGTATAAGCTCAAGAACACGAGAGGTGTTAATGGATGCAACTTCCTATGGGGACTACGAATTTGTTTTCCCAACTTATAGGGTCCACAAACTGTCGAAGTTTACTTTCCAATAGATGGAAAGCCACGGACTAGGTCCTTTTTAGCTAAGCGAGTGAGATCTCTAATATTAACGTGACCTAGACACTGGGACCACAGATCCATAGGAGTAATCATTGCGCTATTGTAGACAAGTGAGGAAGTAGGCACAATCCCATAATAATTATCTTCGATCCTCACCCCTTGCATCAAAAGTTTACCAGCTTGATTGAAGATATTACACGTGTCCCGATCAAACTTTTCTGCAAAGTCAGTGTCGCACAGCTGACTAATGCTGAGAAGGTTTACTTTTAAACCTTTGACTTACAACACATTCTCTAGCTTAGGAAATCCTGGTAACTCTACAGTACCTCATCCTACAATTATTGACTTTCTCCCATCTCCAAAAGTGACTCTACCATCCTTATAATCCTCAAGGTGGGTAAAGAATGAGACATCACCTGTCATGTGTCCGGAGCATCCACTATCAAAATACCACTGTGAGGTATTATGTGCTTTGAGAGAGACATGAACAACAAAGGCCTTTTTATCTTTCTTAGGTACCCAAGAAGTGGTGACCTTTTGTTTGCCATTGTTGTTGTTGGTTTTAGCTGGAATGTGAGAAGCATTGACTAACGGCAAAGACATCCGTCAGAATTCTTCCATCAAACTCTGAGATGTGGCAGCTAAGAACTCAACTCTCTCTCTCAGACTAGATAACTCATCAGTATGATGTGGTGGAGCAGTAGTACGCCCTGTCTGACCAATGCTATAGCAAAACTACCTGAGGTGGCCTTTTCTTTTGCAATAAGTACAAAAGAACACAGTGAAAGGCGGACCTTGGTTTGCTTTTCTTGGTCGAACTCTCCTTTGAGGTTTTTGACGATGTCCGTAAGGAGTCGTAGTAAACTCAGGAACTTGTCCAGGTGCAATTTTGGAGGTGGAGGCACCATCATAACCAATTCCCTGCCTATCACCAAAACCTAAAGCGGGTCGGAGGAGCATCTTTCCCATTTTCCTTCATCTGTCTTCGATTTGTACCTTGACTTCCCGTGCTTTCTCAAGATCATGAGTCAGCTGGGCAACAAGGGCTTCAAGTTTCTTCAGAGTCTCCATGGAGGAATGGAGCTCACTCGTAAGACTAGCCACTTGTTTAGTCAAGACCCCTCTCTCTTTCTCAAAAATACTCTCTCTCTCTAAACAAACCCTCTTTCTCAACACAGGCAGATTCTCTCTCTCTCAGAGCGGTGCAGGTGGAGGACTCTCTCTCTTTAACTTTTCTTAAATCTTCCTCTAAGCCGGTGATCTTAAGAACTAACGCTTTGTTACGCTTTTTAGTTTTAAATGACTCAGAATATAACTCAGCGTAGGCGCGTTGAATATCACTCTCGCTCTCACTTGTGTCATCCTCCCCCTCATTCACATCGATCTCACTGTCGAGGTGTCCTTATGATGCAGCATCCTCATCGTCATGAGAAGAACTAGAAGTGATCACATGACTAGCCATGAATGCGGTGAAGTTACACTCATACGGTGACTCGACTCCAGAATCCACCGACTCGACCTCACTGTCATTGCTAAGGGTAGCATTAAGGACATCTTTCCCTTTCTCTCTGTTCAGACGTGTGGCACACTCAAAGGCTCTATGACCCCTACCGTCGCACTCAAAGCATATCCCACTTTCTTTCTTAGGAGGATCTTTAAAAACTTTTTCATTTTTCTTTTCAAACTTATTTTCTCAAATTTCTTTTTATCTTTAAAATTACCATTTTTCTTGAATTTGAGAATTCTTTTGAAATTTTTTTGCAAAAAGGGCCAAATCATCTAAGTCAAAATCACAATCAGAATCTGACGTTTCAGTCTCTCTCTTTCTAGATGACTCTACTCTCTTTCTAGCCAACCCCTCACTCTTTCTCTCTTGGGCATTAAGAGCAATTCCCTTATCTTTAGACCTAGTAGTTTTAGGGAACGTATCAATTTCGTATGTTTGTAAATATCCTACAAGTTCTTCCAATTTCAGCATATTTAAATTACCCATAGAATTTAGCACAGTGACTTTAGGGATAAAACGCTTAGGAAAAGAATGAAGGATCTTTTTAACAACTCTAGCATTAGGAATATGTTCACCAAGATTAAAGCTAGTATTAACAATGTCAGAAAGCCTAGCATAAAAATCATCAAAACATTCAGTCTCATACATGGTGATGGTTTCAAATTGAGTTGTCATATTTTTCAATTTAGACTCTTTCACAGCATTAGTTCCTTCATGGGTGAGTTGTAAAACATCCCATGCCTCTTTTGACGTGGTGCACGTCATTATGCGTTTGAACTCATCAGGTGTGACTGACCCAGAAATAGCACTTAGACCCTTAGAATTGAATGATGACCATTTAAATTCATCTTCAGTCCAAGAAGTGACAGGTTTTAAATTGATGACCTTATCAACAGTAACGGAGGGAGGTGTCCAACCTCTTTCAACCAAAACCCAGACATCTTCATCAATGGCTTTTAATGCAGATCTCATTCGGGCTTTCCAATATGCAAAGTTTTCCCATCAAAAACTGGCATTTTATTATATAATTTCTCCATAATGAACACACTCGTTTTCAATAATCAATTTTTCAAAAAATTGATATCTTAGAAAAATTTTACAGAAAATTACACGGTAAAATTGTGTAACTGGCTCTGATACCAATTTGAGAAGAGTGCGCGTGCGTTCAAATAGAGATATTATGTCATTAAACACAGTTTTTATCAATTAAATCCTAAACATGCATCTATATGTGATTAAATATGATGATGTATCATGTAAGAACATTCAAACACATATATGTGAGGAAAAATCCCCCAAAAGGGCAAAACCATTTATTTTCATTATAATATTGTAAAATACAATTTCTGGGATTACAATGAAAATACAGTGACACAGAATTACCCGCTAGCATTGGATCTGTAATCGTCGGCTGGAGGTTTCCCTTTTTAGGAGGGCAGCAATGACGAAGAAGAACGGTCTTCTTCACAAACGAACAGACACACGGATGTGTTCTTGGGTTACAAACCGATTCACAAAGGATTGGCAAAGTTGTGTGAATTAAAACATGAGTATTGGGACTCAAAAAAGTGAAGACTAGAGCTTATAGGACTCTTAAAAATGTCTATGAAAGTCTTGCAAAACAGCTCCCCCGAAGTTGGTATTTATAGGGAAATACATGAAGAGTTCCAAAAAATTTAAAACACTAAAATTCTATCCAGCGTACAGGGACCTCGAACCGATTCGGGTACCCTGTGAACCGGTTTGCCCCCCCGAACTGGTTTGGGCTGGGTTCGGGGACATTCGCTGGTCAAAGGGGCTTTCAACACTTAGAAAAAATTCCAAGGAGTTTCTTGTAAATATCTCCATTTTCAACAAGCCATAACTTGTCCACTAGCCATATCTCCATTTTCACATTCGCTCGAATTGAGGTGCCAAATGTAACGATGTACGACATAAATAAATGAAACATTTCGGACATGATGAAAATGTCCTTACAAATCCAAAATAAAAATATATGGTAATTGTATATAAATTAATCCAAAAGTATTTTATGTTAATATTTTGAATATTTAGCCAGAAATATTTGATAATAATTTGATTTTGAAATTAAATATAAGTGTCTTATCTAATGTCATCCACTTAAGAATTTGAATTTGATAGGATTCTTCATAAGTCTCATTTAAAGAATTCAACACCTGACATTATCTAAGTGTCATCTTTATTAGTTTACTTTCAACTAAGGACAATACTCCTTTATTTTAGGAAATAATTCCATATCACTGAACGAACTTAATCCTACATCCTTAGTCTATTTTTTAATTTTTTTGGCTACTAAACATTTTTCTCATGCCGAAAAAGCATCTAGTATTTAGTCACCCAAAAATATTTATTCTAGGAACGTTTTTGCGGAAAAAAAGTTTAAATGTATAAAAAAATGCTCTTTGATTTTATGTTGATGCTAGTGATGGCGCCATTGTTTTTTTTTTTTTTGATTTTTCGAGTTTGCACCCAACATTTTTCGTCCTTTTGAGTTTTCACTCCATAAAGTTTTTTATAAGACCATCTTACCCTTGAAATGTATGGTGCAAACTCAATATAACGGGGATAAAAATAGGGTGTAAGCTAAAAAATTCTCATAAGGAAGTGGTGTTCTTGTAAAAGGTGCAAACTCAAAAATTCTCGTTATCTTAAAATGGAGATTCTTTATAAAACGTTTAAATTGACAGTGATTTAAATCAATGTTATGACTAGTAAAAATACTATCACCTTCATGAAGTTTTGAGTTTGTTATGAATTGAGTTCAATTCATTTTGGTCCTTTTGAATTTGGATGCATGATCTGGTTATACGTAAAAGCATAGTATTTTAGGAATTATGCACCTGCCAATACCATTTTCTGGGTGGTATTGACAATTAGGAGGGTTTTTATTATACAATGCAAAGGTTTTTTTTTCCTTGAAGATTAGCCAATTTGTAAATGTTGAAGGACTTCTTAGTAAAAATTAAAAAGCTAATATTAGTTTTCAAGTATGTTCTTCTAATATTTTGAATGTTTTGCTGAAAATATTCATAATAATTTAATTTTGAAATCAAGATGATTTGGAATTAATTATTTAATTAAATATCAGTGTTTTAAAAGGCTCGCCTAGGCTCCGCCTAGGCTTGAGGCTTTGGAGAAACGCCCGCCTTAAGTTTTTCACGCCTTATTCTTGGTACAAGGCTTAAGGCGCACTTTTTTTAAAACAAAAAATCTTTAGTGAAACGATATCTCATATTAAAGATTTTGTTGAAAAAAAACGGACCAATATCTCATTCAAAACAATCAAAAGACAATGGTATCCCGAACCTCTCTGCCTCTATTCCAAAAAAGCGCGTGTTTTTTCTTCTTTTTTTTGTTTTTTTTCTTAGTATTTAAAAAAAATAGTATTTTAGTTTGCATATATTCAGACACATTTTAAGGTATGTAGGATTTTAGTAGTTTTAATAGCCTTATTATAGTTTAAAATGTTAAAATATATTAAAAAAGGCCTAAACACTTTTTCATGCTTTTTTATGCCTAAGGCCCGCCTAGGCTTCTAAGGCTTAAGGATGACCTTCATGCCTCAGTCACGCCCCGCATTTTTTAGAACCTTGTTAAATATAGATGTCTTATTTAATGTAGTCCACATAAGAATTTGAATTTGATAGGATTCTTGATAAGTCATTAAAAGAATTCGACGCCGGACGATATTTAAGTGTCCTTATTAGTATACTCTAAACTAAGGACCTTACTCTTTTATATTAGAAAATAATTCCATATCACTTAACGCACTTAATCCTGCATCCTTAGTTGATTTATTTTTTAATTTTTTAACTAAGTTGCCCAAAAATATATATTCTAGGAATGTTTTAGTGGCAAAAAATTTAAACGTCAAACAAGTTGCTCTTTAATTTTATATTGACGATAGTAAAGGCACCACTGTTAATTTTTACATTTTTTAGTTTGCACCCTATATTTTTCTCATTTTTAATTTTCACCCCATAAACCTTTTTATAAGGCCATCTTACCCTTGAAATGTAGGGTGCAAGCTCAAATAATGGGGTGTAAAATAGGGTGGAAGCTCAAAAATTGTCATAAGGAATTGGTGTTGCAGTAAAAGTAAGGTGCAAACTTAAAAATTTCCGTGTAACGTGTTGAAAAAAGTTGAGGAAAATAAAGAGTGATTGTAAAGGATTTGGTATCTTGAAATGGAAACTCTTTGTAAAACATTTAACTTGAAGATGATTGAAAAGAATGTTATGACGGGGGACGATATATTATCAGCTAGGGAAGAGCGCTTCACAAGAGAAAGCCTGCTCAGAAGACTTATAGGTTATGGGAGCGAAGAATGCGAAAGAAATAAGGTAAAGGACAAAGAAAAATGGGAACGGAAAAAAATTAAACATTGGCTCAAATTCTATACTTGTTTTTGCAAAAAAAATTCACCTCACTTATTTTAATTCTATACTAGTTTTTGTTTCCAACCATTTTTTTGTCCCCTCTCTCAAAATGGCACAGGATGATTCAAATTCAAACCAGAAGAATATTTCTAGTAAATTCTCCTTAGCCTTAGATATAAAAAGGGATCTTAAGTATTTAGTCCTATTTGTAATGATTTATTTGGCACCACTCCCATATTTTTATTTTTTTAATTGGTGGTCCTATATGGGACAAGTGCCATTGTCTACAAAAAGAAGGATGGATGGTTCGAGGGAAGTTATATGCGGTTTTGGGTGGTTATGGGACTTTTTATAATTTTAAAAATATATTGGAGTGGATCCTAAATACATCTTTATAGATGGGATTAAAGCCAAAAAAACATATATTAAAATCGTAAGGAAACCTAGAAGTCGAATACCTCGAAGAGCCCGAATCCCACGAGAGGATGAGATACCATTGAGAAGAGAAACCCTACTCAAAAGACCTGTAGTAGATTACAGTAATAAAGAAGGACAAAGTAAAAAGCCAAACAAGTCCAAGAGAAATGGTAATGAAAAATCTGTAAACATCGGCTCAATTTCGAAACCCGACCTCCCACAAGATTTCAAGAGAAAGATTGTAGAGAGGGGAGGCTCGGATTTAAAGTTAGTCATTCAAAAAAAAATTACTAAAACCAATTGCGCTAAAGGTGAAAATAGAATGTCAATTCAGTCAAATGATACGAATAATGTTTTTTTAAGGGATGAGGAGGAGGAAGCGTTAAACAAGAAGAAGAACAAGTGTAGGTTCAAAGGTATGGAGGGGCCCTTGTTGATCAACTTGGAGCATGACGAGGATAGTACAATAACGCTGAAAAAGTGGGAGATGCAAAAAAAAAGAAGAAAAAGTTAGCTCCTCGTACGCGTTGAACAAAACATGGCATACCATTAAAACCGCAAATGGTTTTGAGGAGGTAAGGTGGTGCAATTGTGGTCGTACCGAGTTGGTGGTCAATTGCGTTTTGTTCTCGTTGAGGTTCCACAGCAAGGAAGAGGGGTTGATAATGGTGGTCCTACTGGCAATGGTATCGGCGCGAATACGAATGTCGCATCCACAAGTACTGCTCCTATGTCCGACCAAGATTCAAATGACGTAGATGAGGAAGATTTGGGTAATTTTTTTTTCTACTTAGGATGTCTTTGGTTGGGGGTAATCGTTGTTTCACCGTCATGAGAAGTCCTTACTAAAAAATAAATGGACCCATATATTCTTTGTGTATGTATGTATATGTATATATATATATATATACTAGGGTATGCCCGTGCCTGAAGGCACGCTGATAATCGCAAAACGATAAAAAAAATTCAAAGCACGTGCCTAAAGGCACGAAGAAAATTTCCAATGTATTGAATATGTAAACAATTTAAAAAATGTGGGCAATTTTTTCTTTATTTATAGGACTATCCACATTATTTAAGAAATAAAAAAAATACTCGAACAACAAATGTGTGAACACTTTGTTTGAGTGAGTTCATGCCTTCAATGCTAAATGTGCAAAATTGACACACAAAAACCAAAGACTAATATAATATCTAAGAAAAAAACAACTGAATAAGATTAATCTTTTATAAAAAGACAAACACACTAAATCATAAATCCTATTTTGAAGCCAACCACACTACATTGAAACCAAAAATTCGAGCCAATCGAGGAGCAACTAAATCAAAAGAGGCAGGAATGTGTCATCTTTTACACTAAATATGCCAATTCACACATTATCGCTCAAGACACTTTGAATCAAAGTATCAAATATCTTCTTTGTGTTCGACACTCAAAATCGTCAATTGCACACAACACCATATCAAGCGCAAAGCATTATCGATGTTCATTATTCTCGATCAAGTTGTGAGATGTTTAGGGAGGATGTCACTCAACACCACATCTACAAAAAAAGAACAAATCAGAAAAGATAATATTAGATATGCCCTATTTTCTTTATATAAAATTAAGGACTTTCCTAATATTGCAACTCTAGGAACGTCTTGAAGGTTAGGGATGTAGTGTCCCAATAGGTACTCCGGTTATGCCCGGCTCTAATCACTATAATATGAACTATAGTTATTATTAATAATAACAACAATAACATGATCGAATGAAAATTTGAATTGCCAATTTTTGTTCTTTTCAACATGATATTTGGGTTGATTAAAATTGACTCATATAGTGTGGAAACAAAATTGAATTTCGACGGCAGCTGCCTCTCACGTCTACTCAAGTCACAATTCTCCTATATATTCTTAAAATGGTACGTATTCACTCCTCTATATCTCACTATTGATGAACAAAGTGAAAGTCCTAACTTCTATAAAGAAGCAATAAATAAAGAAATAAGAAAGTGGATAAGTATTCAATCGATCTTATTACCGCAACAATTGAATTAGATGCTATTATGAATTTTCAATCCCACCAACTCAACCACCTCCAATTGATTGCGACAATGCAGAGAAATGCCACAGATCAATGATAAATGTTCGTGCGACCTGTAACTAAAGAGGGGAATATAAACAAACAAAAAACAAAACGGGGAAAAAGTTTGAGCTTCGGTCTTATTAGATGTTGGTGAGAAATAAAACAAAAAATGACAATTAATTTTGAAAAGGAAATAATATTCAGATATAAATTTGCAGATCTTAACTTCACATTGTTTCCTCTGTTAATCATTGTATTTACTCTGGTGCAGATCATAACTTCACTGTGAATCAATTTGCAGACCTTGACTTCACATTGTCCCTGAGCTCAGTTTTTTTTTTTTAAATTTTATTCATATGCATTTATAAATAATAATATTCAAACTCAATACACACTTCTTATACAACCTCAATATTTAAGCATATACATACCTTCAACTCGCAGTCGAACATGGATCGACGTTGCATTTATAGTCATATATAGAAGATAAAATCTGAATCAACATTGAATTTTTATTGTCTTGGTAGAAATCAAACCAATCAGAGCATCATATATTCGAAAAATATTATACAACACGTTATTTAAAAGAATAAAATATGACCAGCCAAAGCTCTAAATTAACAAAAAAGATTATAAATCTAGGAAAACAAAAATAGCAGTTAGCTCAAGTATAAACCAACTTAAAAGTTTCAGTTAGCTCTGAAAGAATAAAGAATATTGATCAATACCCCAATTTAAAAGTATCAGAGCAAAGCAAATCTTTTATCACTTATATAGTGGAGCAGCCATAATTAAACCATATGACTGGTAGACATTATGAGAAGAAAAGAACATTTAGTAGGATATTCTGACGTAGAGATGAATCTGGCTTGGTAAAGTAAGAACATAAAATAACGTATATAATGGATGAGTAAGTTTCAAGGTAGCATTGGAACATAGAACGCCAATAATATTTGATCACGCATAAGTTTCAAGGTAGCATTGGGACATGATTTTCCATAATCTTTTTTCCAGATATTGTACTTGCCCTTTAGAATGGTATCATGCTCTTAAGCTCACTGAATAGCTGTTGTTTGCATATGGTTATCAATCTCTCCGTCCTGTTTGATTAGCTCAGCAGTTTGGTGATCTCTCCTTTCATTTCGTAACATCTTATTTGACTGACATTTTCAAAAAGTAAGAGGTAATAGGAATAACTGCAATCATAAGCCCCTTCACATATGCCTAAAAGGAGTTATGCAAATTATAGGGCCATAGCCTATATACAATTGTATTTTACATCAACATGTATATATAATATCATTTGAGGTCCCACCAAGGAACTTACCATTATCAACTAATGAGGGGCGACTACGTCAGCGTGAACTTAGCCTTTAAAAGGAATAAAGTTATTTCATGAACAAAAAAATGAACTCGAGTGAGTGTGTTAAAAATAAAATCCTGAATATTGAAACATCTAAACATGAACTGATCCTTTAAACGTGCTACAATGTTCATATTAATGGAAGATCAAGTGCACAATTGTAGCAGTTATTCAATCTACTACAATTGAAGCATACCTCATTCGAACACTACCCTCATGTGAGGGAATATTGAGGTCATCATTATCTACATAAGATCAGCGAGGTGTTATTCTCATACTGGTTCGATCCTCATGCACATGCTCATTGCATGCTTGGGGGGTACATTACACCCCCAAGCACTATATATAGAGGTCATCCTCTACCTTGTAGAGGGATCGATAATTGCAACCCTAGTTGAAACTCTGTCATTTTACACAGTAGAGAGAGAAATATTGAGAGATTGTATCCGTGGCCGTTTGTGCCTTCATTCAGTGATATTATTAACACACACTCACATTGGACGTAGGCCAGATTGGCTGAACCACTTATATTCATGTGTTTATCCTCTTCTCATCACCTCCTTCTACATATATACATATATTCTCCTGTGCTGCCATTGTTATCACTTTTTTGAGCTTGTCAACACCTTGTCTGGTGGTGCTCTTTCCTGTCTCATCAGAAAGAAATCAACTTTATTACAGAAATTGTAATTGAGAATTACCAACTATAATTTGTGAGCTTCTAGGGTTCTTCTCTACTTTCTCTCTCTAAATCTATGTAAAAATAATATCTCCCATGTTTTGGGAATCATTTTGAATAAATAACCTACGAAATTACAAAATTTTTAGGCATGCAAGACTTTAGCTGGAAAACTGGATAATTATAAAATTCATGCTCCGGACCGGTCCGGCCTGATATATCGGTTCGGTCCGGTGTATACCGGATCCGTTCATTTTCTTTTTATATCAGATCGTTCCGCTTCATTCATTTTTTATGGAATCCAAATCCGTTCGCTTCACCAAACTTAGACAATAAACTTCAAGGGGGCTGGATCGGTTCGTTTCTGATGTAATCTGGATCGGTTCGGGTCCTTGGATCAAGTTCTCTTCATTTTATCATCATTTTCTCATGATTATCTCTCATCTTTTAAGTCTCATAACGTTTTCTCTGGGACTCGGATTTGGACATCGTTTCTTCCTACGTGCTTATAGACTCGAGGTCTTTAACTTTCATTTTGGATCCTCGTTCGGATTCCAGCTGCAAATTACTCTTTTTCCCTTTTGACTTTTCTTATTTTCCTTTCTTCCAGTTTCTTTCTTTCTCTCATGCATTAAATACTTGCAAAATTTATGAAAAATACACAAAACTCGGGGTATTTGTTACAAGATATTAGTATCACAGATATGAGATAAATCAACGCATTTTACATCACCCGAGGTGATGAAAGCTTCTAAATTAAAGGGATAAATCGAAAGAATTTATGCCTAATCACCTGGTTGCTATCCATGGTGGCTTTATCCCTGATGCTCGCCCCAATTGTTCCCCTAGCCATGCTGATCTTGTCTAAACCCACTATCATCTAGCCTAAAGTCCCCAGAAAGGAATCTCTTAGCCGAGTCCATGACCTGATAATCCCGCTCCTATTGACGACCAGTTTGCTATTACGGTGTCCCACTGGCACCATTACTCCCTGACCTACCTGACTAGATAGATTCCTATGATCTCTTCCTCCCCTGGATATGGAAGACATGATAATTACAGTGTAATAATGCGACATTGATGAAATCACTGTACGTCTGCAATGCCAGGTATCCTAATAAGTATTATTTGATCCTCCAATTCATACCATCAATAAATTTCATCATATTATTTTCCTTAGTGTTCACCTCCTCTATTATAAAGTTCTCCAAGAGGGACAATTCTTTCTCATAATCCGCCACTGTATGATCTGCCTGCTCAACATCCAGGAATTTTCTCCGCATCTTCGTCTGAATAGTCGAAGGGAAATATTTGCGATTAAACTGAACCCATGACTCGACTATGGTCATAGTGTACATATCCTAAGACGTAGTTACCAACTCTGACCACTCTAAATCCCCACCCACTAGCTTAGTAGTGGCAAGTATCTGCTTCTGAATATCGCTTCACTCGATCGTGTGAACGTGATGGTGAATATCCTTCTTCCCTAGAAGCTACTACATTGGTACTGCTATGAATCTCTGGTAGATGTCCCTTTTGAAATGCCTCCTCAACCCTTTCCTACACGGATGGTCCTCGGTGGACTTGAACGGACGGTGCCACTGGTTACTGTGACTGAGCATGAGGAAACTGCTGAGTCATAAAGGCTATAGAAACATTTACTACCTGAACAATAAGACACCTCTGATGCTATCATGGTCCCCTGTGGCACTTGTGGCTCCTGCTCATCCTCTCCAGCATTGACCCCACCATCAGCCCTAGTCTGTACTTCTATCCTAGGAGACATCTGAAATTAGACCGAATTTGTAAAAGATTCACTTCAATTATACATAATAGTAGGAAAACGTAAATATCAATATGAATCGACAGTACTAAGCATAGGGCTCTACATCAAAGAGAAAACAACGCTAAAAATGTAGTAAGTCCACACATATCCTAAGGACACTTGAACTTGATGCTCTAATACAATCTGTGACACACCGCTTATTAAAATGATGGCTGGACAAACCTCTACTAAAATAAAGCAAGAATCTCAAATGGCTCATTCTTAGTACCACTGTTGAAAAGAAATTAATTACTAGCCACCTATTATTTAATCAAGTCGCGCGTCAATTTTAAATTTTAATTAAATTACTGTAAATAAAACCATTTAACATAAATCATTCCAGATAAATAATAAAATCCCCAATCATATAAGTAAATCTCAATACTGAATTAAATAAAACCCACTAATCGAATAAACCATCGGTTTAGAATCCAATACCATAATCCATTAAAACTGAATTAAATAAATAAAAAAAGCTTCCATTGGGTGACATGCCCAGATAATAACTAACTGACTCCGATCTAGAATCTCAAAGATAGAAAACGACTAAATAATCCCTGCAAAACTCAACAGCGACTGTAGCTCCGACGACCAAGAAATGATACTCATATGTGGCATCCTTGTGGCGGGACACCTAAAAGGTTATGAAAATATTTTGATATGGGTCAGAGCCCAAATTCTTTTCTAAATATTTTACAAGTAATTAAATGAATTAAAAAATATTAGTGCATTCTTTCATATTTAAACTGGTATCCCACCCCATGAGATAATCCTCACCCCTCGACTATAGTGCGCACCTAGCATATGCATTTTAGCCCCTAGTTATTCTACCTAGCCTAACTAGTCTGAATATACCCTTAAATCCATCCGCTACCATGTCTCACGCATATTTAATATAATTAGTTTTTACATCCGCTTAACAATTATAATTCTCAATTATAATTTATCGATTCATTTCAAATAACTTTCACTAGTTACTAATTCAATATTCACACTTTAATATCTCGTGCTCGTATATATTTTTCTTCACATCCATATGCATATTTCCATATCACATCAAGTACACACACACACACACATACATACACACACACACACACACACACACACACACACACACACACACACACACATATATATATATATATCACTGATAATATACGTATAACTGTAATCCCTCAAAGTAATATCTCATTGGATGCTAATCATTAACATGCAATCAAGCTCCAGTGAATACACACCTTTACCTCGACAACCGGGTTGTAATCTCACCAACGAACCCAAAATATAAACGTAAATCTAAGGAGGTCATATTCATACATCTGTGGGCCGTAATCATACAACATTTCCTCCACCAGACTCTAAACTCACACAGAGGGTGGCCGTGCAACAGACGTATGACCCAAGGGATCGATACTACACCTGATGACATTTGCCTAGAGAGATCGCCCAGAACGCGCAACCTCCATCAGTAGTATATCCTCTAGGATAGGTATGTTTCATATAAATATATTGTGCACAAAGATAATCACACACACACACACACACACACACACATATATATATATACACACACAACTAACCCGACTAACTGTGCATGTCACTCGTAGCACTGGCATACACTTCTTGAGACTAAATCTGACTCCCAATTATTAAATAATCACTTATTTAATTAATTAATTTCTCACAATAACATTCTATACACATAACGATTCTCACCAAGCATGTATCCCCTTTTTAATTGAGTTTTCATCACAAATCCCTTATTTAATTTCCCGAGTATTATTCGTCTCCAACTACTATAAATTTCACCCCACATATATCCTGACCATGCCAAGGTGTTTTATCAGTATTAAACAAATTTTTCAGAAACCCTAACTTATTCATTGACATCATAATTTAACCTGAACTTAAATCGTCAACAAAATCCTTTAAATAACCAAACCTAGGAGTAATACGGCAAGCCAATTTGACTTGAGGGCGAACCAGTTCGTCCATGCAACACAACCCAGTTCTATATATTGTGAATTTTAACAAACTTGAACCAATCAAATCCCCCAACGAATCCAATTTATTCAAGAATTCCTAATCTCCATAAGTTTAAATATGAAACTAACCAATTATCCATAATATCCATATTTAATTCATATATATATGATCAACTACATGAGATTCATCATTATATTCCATAATTGTGTAATTCTCACCACTACCAAAATAATTCATAAATTTCAAGCCTTTTTAAATAAGATTCAATCTTTTTATGTTGGATCATATTTTCAGATTTCAATTGAAGATATTAACTTATCAATCTTATCAAATAATGTCCCCAAAACCCATTTTCATGTGAATCCCACCCAAAACAATTGTCCCTAATTATAATATGAATTGAGATATAACCATAAATTACTAAGCAAGTTAATCACTTGCCTTAATCAAATTGAGTCTGAATTTTTGTGAAGAAATCCTTTGATGATGATCCTATCCTAGAATTTTCGTACAATTTTCTCCCACCTGATCTTATCTTAAGTCGCTTTGGTCCCCTCTTGGAAATTCTTTGAGTTTCTTTTTATTTTCTCTCTAAATTCTCTTATAGGTCTTAGGGAGGGGGTTCAGGGGTTTTTAATTAAAAATAGTGGCCATGGTCATAGGCCATGACCAATAACCGTGACTGATTATTGTTTTCCACATCATCAAAATGGTCGCAGTCCAAAGTCGTGACAATGTTGATGATGCGAAAAAATAATTCATCAAAGCCCACGATCGTGACCCTTTGGCATTACCAATTCAAAATGTTCACGGCCCAAAGTCGTGACCTTATCAATTGAAAATCTTAAATTGGTCATGGACATGGTCACGTTCATGGATGGTGACCATGGTTGGAGGGAATTTTGGAGCAATTTCGGCACCATGATTGTCACAACCTTATCACGGACCACAGTCATGACCAGCCTGGTCACGGCCTGGGGCGGTGACCATATATAGTTTGTGTCATAGTGGTTAGTGGTCATGGACCTTGTCATGGGTTAATTCACTCTGGTCAGGATCTTGGGCCGTGACCACCTGAGTTATGAAAAGTTTTCCATGAATATTTTTGGTTTATGGCGTAGTGTAAAACTACTAATTGTTATTGTATAAAATTGGTATTAGAATAATTTTGAGTCTTATCTGATAAATACCAATAATAAACTATAAAAAGTAAAGAATTTAATGGTTTGGATATGAGATAGATGAGAGATAGAGAATGAGCCGAGAGATTAACGTGGTTCAGCCCAATGAGTTGCCTACATCCACAACTGCAGTGTTATATTAGTAATGGGTACAAGCTCTCAAGAATCTCTTTAGGGGTTTTGTGTATGAACTTTTTCTTAATGCCCTTGTCATGTGATATTGGGTTCCATTTATATAAGGGTAGATAATAGGAAGAGGTTGAAGGTCTTTATAAATCGGGAAGTTACAAGTTTCTATATTTTAGGTGACAACTAATAATTAGCTAATCAAAATTAGTTGAAAGGATCAACCCACGTGTTGATGCAAAAAAACTAGACTAGGCCTAATTGATTGATTACAGATAAATAAGTACAAACAAATAATAGAAAGATATTTTTAAAGTGGTTCGGCTTAATGGAATAGACTACGTTCACTGTTATGTATTTCTTGACTGCCTTGATTTGTTTTTTTGTCCTCTACAATGAGGCTGATATAATGTATTTATAGCCCAAGAGGGGTGTTAATAGTTATCGTCTGAAAGGATGGAATGCCTTCATTTATTAGGCATTTACATCAGTACATAATAAGAATTAAATATAAGACTGTTGTCGCTTCGTTAGCTATACTGGTTGGATTTTTGTTCGTTGGTCAGTTTTTTCAATTGGTTTGTATCCCTTATTGGTCGGGCTGCCCTGTTCATTTTTCTTCTCAATTTGGTGGGCTTTTGTATCATGCTAACTTGGACTTATGCCATATTGGATGACACGTATTGGCTTATAATTGTTCCACATAAGGTGATGAATTTTGGTATCAACAGAAGCCCCCAATGTTTCATACTTGGAGTTGATGTGAAAGTGTGGAATATTATGCTTAAACAGTAGTTCGGGCTGCTTGGTCAGCTGCAGACATTTCGGACTTGTGAAATTTATCCGGTTAATTAATAACTTTTTAGCACGAATTGTAGTTTTGTAAATATTTCAAATTTTAGAGAGCATGTATGGGGTATCTTTGTCTTTTCTCTTGTTAGCCGTCGTAAACTCAACCGTCGTTCACTTTAATCATTACTTTTTCCAGTTTCTGAGGCGACTTATAAAAAGGGAGATAAACTTCAATCATCTTCTATCCTTCATTTTTGATTCTGCTGTTGTGTTCTTTGAACTTTCGTGCGATCATTTTCTTTTCTGTCTTCAGTTCTTACTGAATCCTTAAACCCTTGTAAGAACTTTTCTCTCTTGCTTTTTGCTTCTTCATCATGATTTATTCTATTGACATGCTTGATAAGTTTAGGAATGACATTAACATTCCATCTTAGGTTGTACTAGAGCATCCTAATTTTCTCTCTCTTGTTAAGGGTCATTGGTTCCCTTCCATCTTTATTATTGAGTGTGGGTTAACATTTCCTCCCAATCCCCTGTGTCTGGAGTTTTGTCAGTATTTTGACGTTATACCTTCAAGAATAACACCCAAAACATGGAGAGTAGTGAATGGAGTATATAGGTTAAATCAAATCCATGGAACCCATCTAGGGATTCCAGAAATAATATTTTGTTATAAATGGGTAACTAGTGATACCACTTATTATTTGAAAACTAGGGAAGTTAGTAAAGCTTTACTAGTTAACCACCCTCATTCTAATTAGGATTATTTTGGTCACGAGGTAGTTGTAAAAAATTGGCAACATGCTCCTTTGGATGGAGGCACTAAATATTAAGGACCTTGATATCCTCTCTTTGTCAACGGGATAGGTTTTTCCATGTTTTAACAATTTTGCTCTGATATATTTGATAAAATGTCAACTGACTGTTGGTTTGTAAATTTGATTACAGTTGATCAAAAAGAAAATCCCCCAAAGAGAGTGAAGTAAATTTAAAAGACTTGAAGTTCATTTGGGGACTTCACAAGATGGTTGTTGAGAAGCACATTAGGTCTGCTTCTTATTTGCTTTAATGGAGAAATATTATTTCCTCCTTCATTGCTCGACCTGTTGTTCCCTCTTCTCTGGTGATTGATCTTTATTAGGAAGCTGTTGTTGATTCATACACTCCTCTTTCTGATATCATGAAGGAGAGAAAGTTTCCTAATCTTCTTAGTGGTAGCACTTTAAGATCCTAAAAACCTACTGAAGGGGCCAAGATGAAGACATGGGATGTCATGAAAGAGCCCCCATCCCCCAAAGACCCATCTCCCAAAGATGCACCTCCCAAAGATGATGCAATTCCTTTGATGAGACTTATAAGAGGGCTTGCAAAGAAGCAGGTCAAGCAGGTGACCGATCAATAGACCCTGGTCAAATTATCATCTTCTGAAGTTGGTCCTCCAGCAGTTATTACTCCTGTTTGGCCAGGAAGTTGATCAATTTTGGTACTCTTCCTCACCACAGGGGAGTGGATTCCATGTTGCCCCAAGTAAAGGTTTCTGAATTGGCTGCTCATAGACTTGCATTAGTAAGTGATTTTCATCTTCTTGGTTCTGTTGTCTTCTATATTTCTCATATACTAACTTAATGTTCTTATCTGGCAGTTCTTGGTGAATTTTAATAATATGCTGGAGAAGGATGATGCAATTTGGGCTTCTTCTTCAAATGATGTAGATGAAGCTTTGGCTATCTTGAAGAAGTATTTACTAGAATCACAACAAGCCTTGAAGACTGAGAATACTACTTGGGCGAATAAACTGAATACAACTAAAACTTCTCAACAGACGTCTGATGAAAATGCCCTTAAAACTGAGCGCATGGAAAAGAAAGCTGAGCGCAGGGCAGAGAAAGCTGAGAGTAGGGCTAAGACTGCTGAGGAGCCTGTGACATTTGAAAGGTCTAAGAGAAATTCCACTATAAAGGCATCCTTCAGTGCTAGTTGGGATAAGGGCTAGAACAAAGCCATTTCTTCTGCCTCTGCTTAGATTGAGTATGCAAAACAAAAATGTTTCAAAGCTGGTTGAGTTGCTTCTCTTTAGGAGTTAAAAATTGTTGATGGATCTGAACTTTTTAGAGATTTACTCATGGTCCTCCTCCAGTCATTGAGGATGAGATTAAAGATAAAGTTGGTTCTGGAGAGTCTTCTCTAGTGGTTGAATCTGTTACCGACCAACCTAAAATCACTGAGTCTTCTCTTCCTCCAGCCGAGCAAATCAAGCAATTCCAGTCTGTAGCCCCTTCTTATGATTAAGATAAGAAGGTTAAGAATAATAGGGAGAATGTGTAAAGTTGTTCAGCATTTACCCTTTTTCTTTTTGTTTCTTTTTCTTTATTTTTATTGTACATGAAATCTTAATTATCAATAAAAGAAACCTTTTTCCTTTTTATATCTTGTTGATTATGCCCATTCTTTATTCTTATTGTTAATTAGTGGTCATTTCTTATTGATAGTTTATACAGAAGATGGAAAAACTGTCTTCCAATGATATTGAACTACTGAGGAAGTGCAATGATTATTTCAAAGCAGGTCATACAGACATATCCGAGGAAGAAATTATTAAGTTCCTCGGTGATGATGCATCAGAGCATGCCAAAGAAGCCTACATGTATTAGAAGTACTTACTTAATTGGGATCTACAAAATAATGTTGCCTACTATGAGATGATTGAATAACTTCAAGAACAGCATAAATAATCCACTGCGCTGTTGCACCAGAGATATGAGCACAAATATCGAAGCTTAAGTATAGGTCGGATTTTAAATACTTTGTTTCTGTTTATAATAAAAAGGAAGCTTTACTTATGCTTGAAGTAGAAGAAACTAGAACTTTTGTCAAACTTCTGGAAGAGAAGAATAATAATTTGAGGGATTATGTAAATCTTTTGAAGTCTTCCTCTAGAGTTGTTGTTGCTACTACTAATGAGCGATACTCCTTTTTAGAAGCTGAAAATGCAACATTAAGGGATGAGTTGGAGGCTTTAAAAATGATTAAGCCTGGATCCACTTCCCAAGAGAGAAATAAGCCTGGTCGAGGAACTATAGAAGAAGTTAGGACCCAACAGGCCTTGCCAATCAAGCTGCACAGTTAAAATCTAAAGATCAAGTTATTACTGAGATGTCCCAAAAGTAGTAGACCTTATCTGAACAACTATCCACTCAATCTTACCAATTACAGGCTAAGGATGGAGTACTGAAGAAGCTGCAATCTTAAGTTGATAAATTAACCTTTAAATTCCATAAGCAACCAAGGGAGGTTTGGATGGATGGGTATAATGAAGATCTTGGGCATGTTGGTGATAGACTCCAACATGCTAAGAATAAGGCCAATAAATGGGGTTGGATGAAATCTTTGACTGTGATGAAGGTGGATCAGAACAATTCACCGTGGGATTGGTATGACCCTGGCTTGCTTGAGCTTGACAATCCTCCTTTTAAGTTATATTCCAACTAGATTCCTATTCATCGTATTCCTAAATGCCTGATTTTGAAATACTTAGGAGATTAGAGCTACATGATGAACTAAAGATCATCCGACCTTCACAACTACTTGATCGTCCTAGTAGCAGTAATACCATGATGCTTCAGGATTTTAACTTCATCAACTCTCCTTATACTTTGGATGATCCTCCAGCTGGCACGGATCATGTTTATAAGGTTGAAGGAAAAAGCCCTGTAAAATAAAGAGTTTGTATTTTGTTTGTGCATCTAAAGTAACAATAGGTAATTATTTAATTGAATTAATGAAAAGCTTATCTTATCAATATTTGATTGTGAATGGATCAATTTTTAGTCAAACTCTGTATATGAATGTCTTCTTAGTCTTTGACTGTGAATAGATCAACTTTTAGTCAATCTCTAATTTTGGATTGACGATTTGTCAATCTGTAGTTTTTCACCGGTTCTATTGATACCCTTAAGACTATCCTAAGTATCGTACCAATTACCAGTGCATTATCATGGTTCTACTAATGTACCTCAAGTTTTAGGTAATTGCATTAGTTACCTCGATTCCCAGGTGTGAGTGGAACATTTGTCCATCTTTTAGCCCAGTTTAGATAAAAATTATCCATCCGGTTCTTCGTTAACCAAGCATTTGGGACTTAAAATTTTTCCTTGCATGATTTTTTTATGTATTGATAGACAACTATGTTGGTTCATTTATTGATATTGACTAATATTTTGTTGGTGGTTTATGTTGACAAACAACATGGTTGGCGCCTTTGTTGATGCTGACCAACATTTTTGGTATTTTTGTTGATACCGACCAACATTTTGTTGGTGGTTTATGTTGACAACCAATTTTGTTGGTGCCTTTGTTGATTCTGACCAATATTATTGGTGTTTTTGTTTAATACCGACCAACATTTTGTGAGTGGTTTGTGTTGACAACCAACATTGTTGGTGCCTTTCTTGATGCTGACCAACATTGTTGGTACTTTTGTTAACGCATTTGCGGTGTAGTGTATATCACTAGTATGCTGAAAAAAATAACAATTTTGGGAAAATCATATTCTCATTAATATTGAAATGAATTCAGTACAACAGGACTTCATCACTGATAATATTTCGTCAGGTGTTCTTCATTTCAGGGATTCTTGAATTCTTCACCTTCCAAAGTCTCAATTTGATATGTGCTTGGTCGGATAACTTTTGTAATACGATAAGGTCCTTGCTAATTGGCTTCAAGCTTAATGTTCTTTTGAATCACCTTCTTCAAAATATAATCACCTTCTTTTAAGTTGCTCGGCTGCACCCTTTTATTGTAGAAATATGCAGTCCATTATTGATATGATGCATTCCTTAAAGCTACATCTTCACGTACCTCTTTTAGCATGTCTAAGTTTAGACTTCTCATTAAATAACTGACTGGGGTGTTAAAATTAAGAACTCTGTGATTAGGTAAGCCTAGCTCGATAGGAATTATATCTTCAGTACCGAATGCTAGCATGTAGGGAGTTTCTCCAATAGTTGTTCTAGGGGTTGTTCGGTAAGCCCACAAGACAGAATGCAGTTCATTGATCCAATTCCTTTTAGCATTTTCCAGCCGTTTCTTCAACCTATTCAATAAAGTTATATTCGTTACCTCTATTTGGACATTGCTTTGAGGGTGTCTAGGAGCAGAGTGGACTTTTTGGACATTGGATTGGGCACAATAAGCAGCAAATTCGTCGTTATCGAATTGTGTGCCATGATCAATGATAAAGGCGTGGGGCAAGCCATACCTGCATATGATATTCTTCCAAATAATTTGATAAACCTTTTCATAAGACATATCGATCAAGGGTTCAACGTCCACCCATTTAGTGATGTAATCAACAATTACCACTAGATACTTGAACCTTCCTCGGGTAATCAGTAAAGGACCGACCAAGTCGATTCCCATAGAGAAAAGGGCCAACGTGAAGTGATTGGTGTTAGGAGAGCTTGTGGAGTCTTTTGTATGCTGGAAAACCTCTGTCACTTATCACACTTCTTGGCAAAAGATGTACAATCAACTCGCATAGTTGACCAGTAGTACCACTGTGTGTTAATTCCCGTAATAAAGTTCTCCATTCTACATGGGCTCCGTAAGACCCTTCATGGACTTCCTCAATCAAATGTTTTACTTCAGCTAGATGCACACAACGTTGCAGATCAGTAGACAATCCTCTTCTATAGAACACACCATTTTCTAGCACATATCTTGCAGCTTTATATTTCAACTTCTTAGCTTTAAGTAGGTCGGACGATAGAATTCCATCTTCAATATAAGCTCTTATAGGATCTGTAATACCCCGTGTTTTAATTTTTAATTTTTATAAAATTTGGAGTAAAAAGAAAATTGGATTTAATGGCCTTGTAGAACTTAACTTGGTTTTATTTTATAATTTTTCAATTGGGAATTAATTCGGGCCTTTTATAAAAAGTTTATAATGTTGTTATCTTTTAACTGGCAGGTACGTTTTTAAGAAAATTTATTAGATTAACAAGTCAGATTTTAAAAGATTTGGATTTTAGTACAGGGGTTGTTCAAATGACATCGTATGTCGTTCGAACGAAATAGATTCTCGTTCGAACGACACCGTACGTCATTCGAACAACAGAGGCGGTGATTGGATGGGAGTCTTCTAATTGTGTTTTAACTCTTTAACCCTTTATATACTAAACATAAATGGGGTTGGGATTTCGAAAATCACTTTTCTCTCAAACTTTCTCCAGAAAGCTTTTTCAAAACATATTTCTCTAAACTTCAACCCCTATCGCCTACTTTTCACAAAGATTTGAAGATTCAATTGGTGTTTTCTTAGAGGAGTTCAACCTTCTACTCAGATTTTTATTCAACTAATCACAGGCATGAATACTCTATGCTTTTCCTTTAGTATTATGTGTTTTAAGTGTCGCCTAAACCATAATCTCATGTTTTTAGTAAAACCAATTAGCAATCTAATTAGAGAAAGTGGACACATAAAACTTGGGGATGTTTTTATGAAATATCTTAATATGAATAATATTCATAACCCTTGGGTATGTAGGATTCATGAGTGGATTTTGGGATTTGTTGGTGTAGGTTGCATGTAGAAAAACCCTAGATGTGAATTAAATAAATTTAGGGGCATATAACTCATGTAAGTTACGTTGAGATAATAAAATTTGGGATTATGTCATGTTAATTATGAAATTCAGTGTTTACATTAAAATAATTAATTGAGAAATTAAGATTTAATAGAATTAGTCTATCATGCGTAGTTTAGTACATTGATTGATTGTGCTTATTCATGTGACTTGTTAGTATTCATTAATTGCCTTGTGACGACGGGTTGTTGGGTATTTTGATCTCCCTATATTTTAGGATGCCTTCTAGGTATAGTACTAGTGAGGGTAGATTATTACGACTTGATTATGTCGGGGGTAGGCTGATTATTTGTTACTTTATCGTCATTACTCTATCCTAGGCATGAGACTATGTCGAGTTTTATGTTAGAAATTCATCCTGTACATTGGGTAGAACGTATTGATAACTTAGGGACCCTTAGTTATGGGACTAAGGGGTATTTTTAGGATCTCACATCGATAAAAGGGTGGGGTAATTTATAAATTGTGAAATTGAGAAATTGAGGAGAATTAATGCCTAAGATAAAAACGGGTATTAAAATTGGTGGCGGCATAATGTGTCATTGACCGACAGTTTAAACGGGCCAGCTTAGGCGATTTATGTCGTGTTGTGAGTTGGAACCTTGTCATATTGTTGGGAATCGACATTTTAAATTGATTCGTCTGGCTATTGACAAGGGGAAGTGTGACACTTTGGTGGATTGCCACCTAGGACGGGAGGACCGTCATAATAAAAAATGAGAACAATAATAAAATCTGGTTAATTTAATTAAATTAACCTCCTGGGACTTGGGAATTTAAAATCACATTGGTTTTGCCTTTTTAAATGGGAATTTCTGTGGGTAGTTAGTCAATTAAATTTATCGCATTTAATTATTTCATTTAATTAACATACTCTATTGTGATATTATGCGTATAATACTACTATCTGGATTCAAGGATCCTATTTGAGGGGAGTAGTGTGTATTCATGCTCGGGTCTCTGACCTCGTATGTTGACTAATTTTTCAGGATAAGTTTGGAGAAGTTGCATAAGATTATCAGAGTTTATCATTTGGAGGTGCAGCTGGAGTTATATATTTCATTTACTTCATTTTAGTTAGACTTTGTTTTCAGTAGTAATTCTATTATGAGACTTCATTTGTGTTTTATTGGGTCATTTGGTTCCAAAGTTGTTTAGAGGATTTCAGCTGAAATATTCAGTAAGTTTAGCATTCAAATTTTATTAAATCATTATTGGAGATTGGATTTATTCGGATTTTTAGCATGTGATGGATCTTTATCATTTATTTATTATTATCAGTTGGGAATGATTCAATTATTTTATCTTGTGGATGATCTATTTTTATCTCATATCTGTCTCATGCTAAGAGTGGTATTTATTTAGTTTAAGGCCAACATAGTTTGGCTCCGGTGGCTAACCACGTCGTCTGTCGGATTTTGCACTGTGTGACAGGATCCATCCACGATGGCCCCATATCAACTATAATAAAATTAACCATCAGATCTTCATCAATGCTCTTGTTAATAAGTGCCTCAATAGGAATAGTTCTTTGCAGCTCAGTTCTAGTTGCTGAAGCTAGCCGAGCAAGTGATTTTCAGAAGTGCTTGGCCTTTTAAAGAAGTCAGCTCGTATACAATATAATATTCCCCCAACTCCACAACCCAATACATCAATCTTTCGAATTTCTCTGGATTATGCAAATCTTCCCTCAGTGGTATGTCAATGTATACCACTACGGTATGAGCTTGAAAATACGACTTCATCTGTCTACTAGCCTCAATTAAGGCCAATGCTAACTTCTTCGGTCTGGGATATTTTGACTTCTGCTCCTCGAAAAACTTTGCTAGTGTAATAAACTGGCTTTTGAACTCCATTTTCCTCCTTGATCTAGGCAGAGCTAACAGCGGATACAGATACATCTAGATACAAATACAATTTTTCTCCCAACATTGGTCGGGAGAGTAGTGGGGGTGCTCCTAGGTACTTTTTCAATTCCAGGAAGGCTTTTTCCAATTCATCATTCCATTAAAAGGTTTTTGTGAGTACCTTAAAGAATGGTAAACATATGTCTGTTGCTCGGGAAGCAAATCTATTGAGTGCTGCTACACGCCCTATTATCCTTTGAACATCCTTTTTACTAGTCGAGGATTGAATTCCTATAAAGGGCTTGATCTTATCTGGATTAGCTTCAATTCCCCTTTGGTTTATGATATACCCAAAGAACATTCCCTCCTGAACTCCAAAGACGCATTTGGTCAGGTTTAACTTCATTTTGTTCTTTTCAAATTGATCAAACGTCTGACTGAGGTCAGCAATATGATCAATAACTTTTTTTCTATTTGTCACCATATCATCAAAATACACCTCCATATTATTGACTATCTTCTCCTCAAATACTTTGTTAACCAGTCTTTGATAAGTGGTACCTGTATTTTTTTAGACCAAATGGCATAACATTATAGCAATAAGTTCCTCGGGGAGTAATAAAGGAAGTACTTTCTCTGTCTTCTGGCTTCATTTTGATCTAGTTATAACCAGAATATGCATCCATAAAACTCAGCAGCTCGTGCCCCGAAGTATCATCCATCAGTTGATCAATTTGTGGCAAAGGAAAATGATCCTCTGGGCACGCTTTATTCAAGTCAGTAAAATCTACACACATCCTCCACTTATTGCTTTTCTTCTTGACCATAACTACGTTGGCTAACTAGTCAGGGTACTTCACATTTTTAATAAAGGAAGCCTTTTGAAGCTTCTCTATTTCTTCTTATATAGCCTGGTTCTTCTCCAGGCTGAAAAATCTTCTTCACTGCTTTACAGGTTAAACCTCCTTATTAACAATAAGCTCATGGCACATGAAATTTGGGTATATGCCAGGCATATCTTCATGACTCCATGCGAACACCTTCTTTCTTTATCTGAAGAATGCCTCCAAATCTTATTTAAGAACTGGATCCAATGACGTTACTATTTAAGTTATTATCTATGATTTATCATCGTCTAGAACAATGCCCTATATTACCTCCATCACCTGGCCTTTTTCAATCTCAGATTCATCTCTTGGATCTAAGGTTTCAACCTCAGATTCGCTGCTCGTCTCAGATATAGCCACTTGATAAGTGGTTGTTTCCCCTTTTACTTCTAGTATATATTCCTCCTCGGTAGATGTATAGTGGAATTCTCGAGCTACTTTATGATCTCCTTTTACTATTCCAACTCCCAAGTTAGTCGGGAACTTCAGGCGTTGATGAATAGTAGAAGCTACAGCTTCAAAGTTCTTCAGACATACTCTTCCCATGATCATGTTATAGGCAAAATGAACATTTTTGTCCATTATAAAGAATCTCACATTCTTTGTCTTACTCGTCGGCCATGTCCCGATCAACACATCTAGCTTGATTATTCCCAATGGAAATACTTTCTCACCATAGAATACAATGAGTGGCATGTGGTAAGGCTCCAGTTTTCTGAGTTTTAAACCCAAACTATCAAAATAGGGGTAGAACATAATGTCCGTCGAACTGCCATTATCCACTAGTGTCCTTGCTACCAGTAAATCTTTCATCCTGACTCTGATAACTAAAGGATCATTATGAGGATACAATACTCCGTATAGATCGTTCTTGGAAAATCCAATTACGAGGTTATCCTTGTTAACTTTCCGTGGCCGGTCTTGCTCGGCGAGGTTGATTCGCTGGATATAGGAATAGGCCTGAACCTCATTGAGGTAAGCCTTCTTTTGGATGTATGATCTCCTCCTCCTGCATATCCACCTCTAATCATATGGCAATCAAAGGATCCAAAACTGAGTGTAAACTACCTTGCATTCAGGTTGCCTAGGCTTCTTGGGGAGATTAGGATCATCTTTTGGATCATCATCATGGTTCCTCTTCTTATCTTCTCTAGGATTAACATGTGATTTGGATCGTTGTCGACCTCTACTCCTAGATCTTCCACTATCCTACCAATCAACAAATCTGTCCAATTTTCCTCTTCAGATGAGTGACTCTATCTCATTCTGGAGTGTTACATTGGTTGGTCGTATGCCCATTATCTTTGTGAAATTCAAAATACTTAGACTTGTACCTCTTATTAGTGGGTGACCTTAAATTTTTAGGCCAACTCAAATAATTATTATGCTTGATTTCTTCCAAAACATAATGTATATCCACCGTTAAGGGAGTGTAATTGGTAAATTTTCTGAGTCGATCTAGGCTTTCTTTTACTTTTAAATTCGTGCACTCATTGTGATTCTTGTGCTCCTTCTTATCTGACTTCCCTTTTGTCTTCACTTCCACCTTTGCATCTGAATTCTTTTTAGGAGCCATAGCTTCCTTGGCATTCATAATCTTCGCTGCTTTGGCCATCAATTCCGTCAGCGTCTTTGGGGCATATTTTTCCAAAGTATAATATAGTTTTTGGGGAATCAAACCACTCATGAGGGCAGTGATTGCACTCTTCTCTTTGTAATCAATGACTTCTAATTTCTCGTTATTGAAAAAAGTCATTGTCACACCCCGCCTAATTCTAGCATAGGCCGCCACCAAAACTAAGCCGGGAGTGAGTACATAAAATACCATTCTTAGCATGAGACAGATATGAGACATAAATAAACCAGTCCATAAGATACATAATTGAATTAAACTCAAATGCTCATAAACTACTAAGAGATAAAAGATCCGTCACATGCTAACTCCAATAATCCATACTCCAATAATGATTAAATAAAATCTGAATAATCCCAACAGAAATCCTCTAAACAACTTTGGAACCAAATGGCCCAATAAAACTCAAATGAAGTCTCATAATTTAATACGGCTGAAAAGGAAAGTCTAACTAAACTATGACATAAAATGAATAACTCCAGCTTCATGTCCAAATGATAACTCCGATAAACTTATGCAGCTTCTCCAATTCTAATCCTGAAAAAGATTAGTCAATGCATGGGTCAGAGCCAAAGCCCCGAGCAAGAATACACACTACTTCCCTCAAATAGGATGTTTGAATCCAGACAGTAACATTATATGCAATAAATATCACAATAGAATACTTTAAATTAAACGGACTAATTAAACGCGATAATTATAAATTACTAACTACCCACAGAAATCCTATTTATAAAGGCACACCAATATAATTTTAAATTCCCAAGTCCCACGATGTTAATTTGATTAAATTAACTAGCTTTTATTATAGTTCTCACTTTTTATTAAAGTGTCACACTTCCCCTTGTCAATCGTCCTCTGACCTACTTAAACTGTCGGCCCCGACACATGACAAGGTTCCACGCACGATACGACAAGAATCATCCTCTGACCCGTTTAAACTGTCGGCCCCGACACATTATGTCGTCACAAATTTTAATACCCGTTTTTATCTTAGGCATTAATTCTCAATTTCTCAATTTATAGTCACCCCACCCTTTTAATCGATGTGAGATCCTCAAAATACCCCTTAGTCCCATACCTAAGGGTCCCCAAGTTATCAATACGTCCCATCCTATGTATAAGAGGATTTTCTAACATAAATCTTAACTTAATCTCATACTTAGACTACCGTAATGACGATAAAGTAATAAAAATCAGCCCACCCTCAAGATGATAAAATGCAATAATCTACCCTCACTACTCCCACACCTAGAAGGCATAAATCATGAAAGGTCTACCCACTAGTCCCATACCTAGAAGGAATCCTAAAGTATAGGGAGAGGAAAATTACCCAACAACCCGTCATCACAAAGGCAATATAATAATACCAAAAAGTCACACAAATATGCATAATAAATCAATTTTCCAAACTACGCATGATAGTCCAATTCAATTAAATCTTTAATTTAATTATCACAACGTCAACAATACCCAAATAATCTCATTTAATTATTTTAAATTAAATATACCAAGTTTTCATCATATATACATCAAAAACCAAATTTTATTATCTCTACATGTATTTCATGAGTTATACGCACCCAAAAATTATTTATTTTAAAACTAGGGTTTTTCTACATGCAACTTACACCAATAAAATCCAAAATCACTCATGAATCCTACGTACCCAAAGGGTTATGAATATTATTCAGATTAATTTTTTTTTATCAAAACAGCCCCATAATTAGTATCCACTTTTTCTATTTAAGTTGCTAATTATTTTTAAGAAAACATGTAATTAAGTGTTTAGGCGACACTTAAAACGCATAATACTAAAGGAAAAGAATAGAGTATTCATGTCTGTAAAGATCTTGTTGAAAATCTGATTAGAAATCTGGATTACTCTCAAAAAATTAGCAAAGGAGTGTTCTTGAACGATTTGATTAAACCCCAATTAAGCCTTCAAAAACTTGTTCCAAAACTTGTGACAAAAACTTGATTTTGTTGAAGGTTGATGATTATGAGTCAGAGGAAAAATATTTGGAAGTGTTTTCTGGTGAAAAACTGGAGAAAAATGATTATGAGAAGTCCCCCTACTGATTAAGAATGTTATATAGTGATTAGGAGTCTTAATCCTACACAAACTCTAAAGACAACTTACAGCGCACGTTTTCTGAGAGGGTCGATCGATCTACCCCCAATCATCGATCGATCGATCATGCCTAAAGTCTGACAGTTCGCCCAAAAAAATTATAAGGCACAAAAATTGTAAAATCAATATAAAATCGATTTTAACTCCGATTTTAATTCCGCTTGAAGTTTTATTCTACTAAAATCATAACCAACATATTTAGACAATAAAAATTATTAAATTCAAAAGTTTATTTTTCTTGAAAATTCCAATTAACTAATTAAAATAATAAATAAAAACACGGGGTGTTACTGTCATATAATCCCTGGTACTTTCTCCCACCTTCTGTCTCACACTAAGAAAATAAGCTACTCACTTCACTAGTTTGGCTCCAAAGAAAAAATTACTAACGAATAGCTCAACGAGTTGCTGGAAGTAAGAAATCTTCCCCCGAGGAAGACAATTATACCAGATTTGAGCAGATCCTGTGATTGTTCATGAGAATGCCCTGCACCTCATCTCATCAGGGACAACATAGATATCAGTCATTGCTTGGTATTATTCTATATGAAGAACTGGGTCATTCTTATTATCATACTTGGGAGTAATCATTGGAGCTTTAAAATTAGTCGGTGTAGGGAAATCTATAATGGTTTGTACAAAGGGAGATCCCTTAACAAAACATCTCTGTAAAGATGTGGCCATCCCCGATACTCGCCTGTAATACCCCGTACTTTTGGCTATATTTATTTTTGGGATTTATTAATTAAATGAGAATTAATTGGGAATTAATCTGGATAAAATACTAGCGAGATGTGAGTTGGTATTTGACTATATTGAGTATATATGATGTCTTATGGATATTGAATGATGATATGTCGTGAGATTGATACGGCAATTTGGACATTTTATTTGGGACGCGTGTGATAGTCGCGTCATGATATAATTATATTAATCATAAAAGTGAATTTAAATTCTATCAACCGTATGGTCGTTTTGAGTGCACCAACGCGTCCGGAAGGGTCGAGTTAGTCAGAAAACACTAGCCGGGGGTTTAGTTTGGGTCCCGGGGTATTTTTAGGCCATACCGGCAACATAAAGGGTATTTTGGTAATTTTGTATTTTTGGGGAATTAAAAATGACGAAAATTAGTAAAGTAAATCTGATGTGGATTTTACCCACTAAATCACTAACCAATCCATCTTAACCTAGGAAGCTACGTAGGTTATTAGGATTAGTTTTCTAAGTTGTTCCCAAAACAAACCCTAGCCACCATAGCCATTGGAGAAGAAAGCTTAGAGAGGGAGAGAGAGAAGGAATTCTGCAGAAAAAGCTTTACCAAATCAACACCAAATTCAGAGACACTCGAGGCTAGTGATTTAATTCCATTTAATTTCAGAGAATGTTCCTTCCATGTTAGATAATTCAAATTTATGTTTGTTCTTGGAAGATAATGAAAAACCCATGAGTTTGGAAGTAGAATACTAAATTTTGATGAAAGGATTGCATGTAGAATCATATTTAGAGGAATAATCTGATGTTGATATATCTTGTAAGACACAAAAACGGATTTAATTGGATAGATTAAGGATCTAAAAATTTTAGGGTTCATGTTCTTGAAAAATTGGGGAAAAGTGTAGAGACTTGTGATTTAATGATGTTTAGGACCAATTAATTCCTTAAAACATGTTAGGAGGTGACTTTAATATGTTTAGGATTAATTAGAGACCCTAAAACGTTGTGGGGACGAACTTTAGAAGAGGTTTGAGGGGTTAAAGTGGATGAAAAATAGGATTGGAGAAAATCTGGGCCGAAACTGGTCCCTCGTTATAAGACCTCTCCAGGTCGTTCGAACGAGCTTCTAACGAGTTGACCAGTCGCTTCTAATGAAAGGGAATTTCGTTCGATAACTTCGTTCGAACGAGATCTCGTTAGAAGGTACAATTCATTCGAACGAACTGAATCTCGTTCGAACAGCCTCGTTCGAATGAGACTTCTAACGAGCTGGCAGTTTAGGCCTTTTTGGCCTGTTTTGATTTTTGGGAGTCCCGCACTCTTGTTCGAGGTTAGAGACAACATTCCTTTGATGATGTAGTGATAGATTTGGGACATTTGGGTTATTATGAGGAGTAAATTATATACGAGTGATTTAAATAATGGATAATATGGGATTGAGACGTGAGTGTTTACCACGACGTGAGAATAATTTATGGTGCCTTTAATTATAACCGGGATTATATAAGTTTTATAAATTATAAGTTGGTACGAGAATGCGATATGTACTACAATTAAACTACGGTAATTACTAAGATGTGTGCTTACTTAGTATTGATATATGATTTGTGTGTATGACATACCTACCATACTTGCTGTCACGGGAGGTTTACGTTCGCTTAGGGCCCTCTAATCCTTGTGTTGCCCGGATTTAGACTGGTTACCTTGATGAACATAGGTCAGAGAAAGACTTATTGGGATGTTAATAAGTCTGCTGATCGTGGGAGCGTAGGTATGTGCGTGACCCATGTGATGTGACTGTGTTCGCCTCCACTATTTGTGATTTGTGTTATTTGAACTATTCCTGAGAGATTCGGAATATGTGATTCCTTATGTACGTGATGTACCAGGATGGATAGCAGAGTATGTGTGCACCGCAGCTTAGTCTCGGGGTGCTTATATTGTATATTTATGTTGTGGAAAATATACACTTAGTAAGATGAGAACCTTCATATGGTAATGTGTGTATAATTATGGAATAACATAACAGGGATAATCTATAATGAGTTGTATTACTTTTACATGAGAACCTGAATTTGCGTTAAGCCCCTATTTAATTGAGATCGTTATTATGTTAATGGGAACCGAGTAATAAGGGTAGAACCTATGACAGTCTAGCTAGATATGATGTCACTTAAGCTAGTGGTTTGTGTCATTTTAGATGGGTACTTACGTTAGGAGTGCACAGTTAGACGAGAGGTGAGAATTTCATGTGCATGTAATGTTTTAAATGTTTTTAAAGCACTTGAAGGTTTTTAAAATATCTCCACATTCGGGCTCTGACCCGTTTGCTTTCAAATCTATTTTTCTTGTAAAACCATTTTAGGTGCCCAGCCACAAGGACACCATGCATAGGATACTCATTCAGGTGACGAGCTGTAGCTGTTTGTGGAAGCTACAGGGATTTGATTTTAGACGCTTCTATCATTTGGATTCCAGATTCAGTATCTATCAGTTGTAGGGCATGTTGCCCATTTCTATTAGAGACATCTTTCCATTACAGTTTTTCAGACTTTGCCATGTATTGATTCAATATTCAGTTTAGTTATTTCAGTTTGTGGTATTGTAGTGAGGAGTTTTCCTCCAGACTTTATTTACATTATGTGATGGTTATTCTATTTACTTCGTTATGGTGAATGGTGTTATTATTCTTCATTACACTTGTTGCATGTTAATCAGATTTAAATTAAAATTTGACGACTTACTTTTTAAATACTAGGTGGTTAGTAATCATTAAAATGTTTTCGACAGTGATGCTATTAACTGGACCAACTTGGCATTTTGAATTAATTTAATAAAGGAGTAGCTACCCGGTATTTAATTATTCGGGGTGCCACATCGCCATGCGAGAGGGCGCGTGAAGGGAAAGGATCCTCGGGTCCCGCGCATCCCTCTCGAGAGAGCTTCAGCCGGCGTCGTTTGAGATGAGGTGTAAAAAATGTAGAGAGATTCAGAGTTGACAGACTATTTTACTCAAAAAAGACAAAAGAAAAAGGGTAAGCCATCCCGAAGGATGGCATCCAAAGACATACTGGTGCATGCAAAACCAAAGCGATTTGAGAAGGGTTCGAAGGCTATGTTACGAAATGGGAAGGTCTTAGGCACCCATTTCGCCCTTTCTGTCTCTCATGGATATTTGCTATTTTCCTTTACTTTTCCCCGTGATATGTGTGCATGTGTATATATATATAGTGGAGATAGCAATCCTTGACTTGTATCATGGAAAATATAAAGCGAGTCATCTGTAGGAAGATATAAGAATAATATTAGAAAAATAAGATTTAGGCGATTACCCTTACGTTGATCGTTATAATGGAACGATAACACATATGAAATAATACGTCACTAAGGGCAGGTATGTAGAATATAAGAAGATTAGATTTAGAGAAAATAGGAGAATAAGAGAAAAAGTGAGAAAAGGACTCGAGTCTCGGGTTTTACCCCGAGACGCCTACGTAGCCTGTAAAGGTATCAAAGTCGACGTAGTTCGCATACAAAACGAGGGGTGGGGTTTATCCCATAAATCCAAATGGGGGATATCTTATTTGTGAGTGTGTGTGCGTGTAGAAAAAGTGTTGTAGTTGTGAGAAGAGTGTGAGAAAAGTATGAGAATACCTATTTGGAATTTATGAGCAGACCCTCTTTTTCTTGTTTTTTGGGTTTTATTTATATGAAAATAAGAGATGTGCAATAATACTAAATAAAAAGTATATTAGGATGTGTGAGATGAGATAATAAGGGTGCTAAGTAATAAAACAAGTTATTGAGAGTTTATGAGAATTTAAGAGAAAGTTGAGAAAGTTGGACGTTCTTGAAGATCTTGAGCTTGATCTTGAATGTTGGAGAGCAGCCCTTACACTTGGATGATGATGGAGAGTGACTAGTTCACCAAGTTTGATGAAAAGTATGATGAAAAGTGGAAGTAAAAAAGGGATTTGGAGGTTGAAATCACGTTCCCTTCGAGAGAGGTTTCTGGGATTCGTTGAGAGTGAATTTTATCAGATCTGGAATCCCCTTGCAAATGAGGTAAAGGCATCCTTTTATAGGCCCAGGTAACTACCGATCGGCATAGACCTAGTCCAGCCGATAGGCACGGTCTAGAACCTGCCATTTGGCAGTGTATTTCAGGCCTTTTTGAGAAATCGGCTGTCGAGGGCAAACCGTTGGTCAGAATCAAGCACGGGGTAGACCGTTAGAAAGGTAATTCATAGACCTTTGAAAGTACTTTGGACCGCTTCCGGGTTCGAGAGTTGACATTGGGTCAAATATGGCTCAGAAGCATGTCAGTCCATTGGACGGGGAATCATTTGGACGCAAATGGATCGTTCGTCCGCATGGTAATTACGAATCGTGCATGGGTTAGACCATTGGAAATGTTATGAGATGTAATTCAACATTCCAAAGAGTTTGATCTGGTTTGGGTAGTTGACTTTGGTCAACCGAACCCTAGAAGAGTTCGGTGACCTCTTGGAGTTAAAAGGATCATTCGTCTACATGGTAAGTCAAAATCGTGGGATGGACCATTGGAAATGGTATTTAGTGCCCATTGAAGATTCATTCAGGCTCGGTTGAGCTGAAGAGTTGACTTAGGTCAAACAGACCCCGGGAGCGCCCAGTGGCCTCTAGATCAAGTTTCGAATGCAAACGGATCATTCATCCGCATGGTAAGTCAGAATCGTGCATGGGATGCAATGTTAGAAAGGGTATTCAGTGCCCTTCGAAGATTCATTCAATCTCAGTCGAGATGAAGAGTTTGAGTTTTTGGTCAAACTGAGACGGGGAGTGCCCGGTGGCTTCTAGGTCAGTACTAAGGATATGACCTAGGTTTGTAGTGATGAAGGGAGGTACTAGGGACCTAGGAAGAGTTAGGGGTAACGGAATGGGGTGTCTACAAAAGGATTTTTGGCCTTGGCCATTTCTTCCAATTTATCTTCCAAACGCTGAATGGACCCCTTCCAAGCATCATTTCCAGCACCAGATCTGTGGGTGACAACTCTTTTATGTCGACTAACTGATTGTGCTGAGCTTTCCTCTTGCAAACCTTTTCTTTGACTCGACCGAGCAGTTTATAGAGTGTTCAATCTGGATTGGGCTAAGCCTTCCCTCAAGTCGCTTGGTCGTCGAGTATTTCTCGACGCAACCCGAAGGGCATTTCCCTTGGGTCCCAAACAATCGAAAGAAGGGGCCCTACTAATCCTTTCTAAGGTAATCAATCTTTTTGGGATGAGGAACTATCCATTAGAGGAATTAATAATCTTGATAGGAGAAGTTTCTCCAAGACAGTATGAAGGATCTCTGGAATGGCTATGCCCAACACTCCTTATGGGCGACAATGGCATACTCCTTTGATTGAATTGTGAAGGAACTCCAGCATGAATAGTTTGGGACAATTATCTTATTGTATCCTACATTACCTCTTGACCTTTGGCCAGGCAAGCCAAAATTCCAGTTAAATCATTGTTATTTAGAGGGGCAGAAGGATTAGGCAAAATTCCTTAATTTCTGGTGCATGATTCAAGAATTTCAGCTATGTGTGATGAATTAGTGAAAGTATTTAGTAATACATTCCCACAGACGATGCCAATTTGTTGATGCAAAAAACCAGACTAGGCCTAATTGATTGATCACAGATAAATAAGTAGAAACAAATAAGACAGAGATTTTTTAAGTGGTTCAGCTTAATAGAATAGCCTACATCTAATGATATGTATTACTTGACTAGGTTGATTTGTTTTTCCCTGCTCTGCAATGAGGGTGATACAATGTATTTATAGCCCAAGAGGGGTGTTGATAGTTATCGTGTGAAATGATGGAATGCCCTAATTTGTTATGCGTTTACATCAGTACATAATGAGAATTAAATATAAGACTAATGTTTCTTCATTGGCTATACTAGTTGGATTTCTAGTCGTTGGTCAGTTTTCCAAGTTGGTTGGTATCCCTTGTTGGTCGGGCTACCTTGTTGGTTTGTCTTCTCTATTGGTCGGGCTTTTGTATCATGCTAACTTGGACTTATGCCATATTAGATGACATGTGTTGGCTTATAATTGGTCCACATAAGGTAGTGAATTTTGGTATCAACGCCACGATTGTGTATAATGAGACTATAGATATTCCCACGTCTAGGCCACATATGTTTGGTAGAATTAACTATTAATGGCCAACCACTGAGCCGACCAAGTGAAGCATTGATCAAACCAAGGTAATGACATCCTGATAATTCTCGATGATCACTTTATGATGACAAATGTCATAAGTTCATCGGTCCATGTCACATTATAAATTTATGGCATAATAAAACCCCCCAATACTTCATTCATGATTGGAACAAGTAGTAGCTTGCCCGAATCATAAGATTTTTGAAGTGGCCAGGCTTATGGAATGGATGGATGGAGTATTAACTTGAAGGAATTTATAAAAACTTAATCGTTACCCTTTGATTGTGGCTCTGGTCTTTTGAGGCACTTGGTTGGCAACTGATCTCCAAAAGTTGGCATTTCTGGGAAGATGATTTTTATTCTTAATACAGTGGCAAATTTGTAAATAGGATAAAAAATAGTGAATCATCCAGGGGTAGGCCAGTAATAAAATGCATTGGGTAGTGAATCGCCATTAAATTGAAATATTAGATACTTTTGATCATACCATCCCTAGGAAATTATGGGGACATCATCTGTCTTATAAAGTGTCATTTCCCTGCTCGGTTCACTTCACCTTTCAATAAAAAATCTCTTTTTTTATTTCCAAGTTTTTCTTTCATTCATAAGAGTCGTGTTTATCCTTTTCGTTGTAAGGTCACCTTTTCCTTTTCCCTTAGTAATTCTTTTACGATTCTTTGCTGAAATATGGTTTATATTGTGGATGAGAGTCCACTAGAGCTTTTTAGGGTTACCTATAGAATCCCTATGGGGGTAAAAATAGAATTACTGAATGAGGCTTGTGACATCTATGCTTTGCTATTGGCCATTGGTTATCCACTATTTTTATTGCTGAGTGTGGGTCATTTTAGCCCCAATTATTTATTTTTGGAGTTTTTCCAATACTTTGATGTGGTTACTACCCAAGTTTCCCCAAACACTTGGAGAATCATTAATGCGGTTCACTGCATTAATGAGCAATATGGTATACATATTGGGATAAAAAAGTTAATGTGATGTTACCAATGGGGTACTACTAACGAGGCATTCCAATAGGGCTTTGGTTTTGAATCTACCATATTCCGGTAAAGTCTATTGGGATCACAGTTTAATTACATTGAATTGGCAGTTTGCCCATCTTCTTGAGGGTTCCGTGTATAGTGGCCAGAGGTGCCCTTAGGAAGGCTAAGGAATAGGTAAAACATGGAAACACATTTTAAATGTATTTCCATATGTTTTATACTTTACTTTTATAGGTAATTATGTATCTCTAGTTTCTGTTTTTTTATAGAGAAGAGTAAGAAGAAAATCCCTTGCTATTTTGAGGTCAGTTTTGTTAATTTGGAAATTGTTTGATCGATCCAGTAAAGAATTAGTACTAAATACCATCCTAGGTCAGCCTTGTTCTTACTAAGATATTGGATATCTACTACTTCTTTTGTAGCTATACCAACTGAGGAAATACCCTTGCCCCCCCCCCCCATTTGTTTTAATGACCCTGCCTCCTTTCCTTCTCTGGTTCTGACTTCTCTCACAGAGTAAAAAGAAATTTCTCAGTAGAAAGCACCTATTCCTACTTTAAGCCTATATATGTTTCTCTATTTCCAAGCAACATCCCATCTTCAGACAGGGTGAAACAAAAATCCCCAATCTCCTTGTCGAAACCAGGTCGCCTCCCCTAATGAGCAAAAAACTTGAAGCTGGGGGATCTAGTCATCATGTCCTCATGGACACATCCCCTACCAAGGATCATGAACCTCTACCTAAGAGGTTAAGGAAGTGTTCGACTCCCCATATGTATATGGTTGTAAAGAAAACAACAGATAAGGGTAAGGGTACTTCTCAATCTATCGTAGTTAACCCTGAGCTTGCTTACGAGCTGATTAGTGATGCAATTCTCCTTATCGATGAAGCGGATCTTATCTCCCTCACTCAAGATTAGTTGATAGTGAAAATCATAATTTGGCCCTAATAAATTGGTTATATATTATATAATAATTATTATATATCCTCAATTATATTTTTTAACTTCGTTTTCTAAATATTTATCTTGCAGTTCTTAATTGATTATAACCAACTTATAAGGAGGAATGATAAAATGAAAGAGTCATCCTCTGATGTTGAGGATACCTTTAAAGGAATGAAAAAATCTATGGAAGTTTTTGGCCGCTCTCATGAGGATCTGATGAATGAGAAGAGGAGGCTGGAAGAGAAGGTCAGATCACTTGAGCAGGAGAAACATTTGGAAGATAATACTGCGACTAGTACCAAAAAGGAGGCAGATAATACCAAGAGGGTTACCAAGTAGGCCACAATCCAGGGGTTAGAGGAAAAGTCAAAGGTTGCCAAGGATAAAGAGGATTCATTCACAAGGGGCTGTGATAAGGCATTTTCCAATGCCTATATGCAGATAGATTATTTGAAGAAGTCATCCTTTAAGGATGGTTAAGATGCAACCCTTACCAAGGTTAGAGCTTCTGAAGAGTTTAAACTCTTTTACTTGCACAATCCTAGCACTCCTCCTCAAATTGACGAGGAGATGAATAAGGAGGAGGAGGTTGGTGAGCTTGTAGCCAATGAACAAACGGTGGTCATCGAGCGAGTAGAGGGTGTCATTAACATAGACAAAGAGAAGGTGAGATACAGTTCCCTATAGTCTAGTTAGGAGTTCATGATTTATTTTATTCTTTTATATTTCTGTAATGTATTACCTTGATGTAACTCCTTTTTTCTTATAATAAAAAAAAGTTTGTGTTCCTCATATTGTTGTCTTGGTCAAATTCTTGTAAGTTCCTTTTCTCAATAAATATGTATATTCGACCACCTTTTTTTCAGTTTAATGCCAGCCTGGCGTATGTGGTCGCTATCCAGAGCAATTTTCAAGCAAGGAGTAATCAACTATTTGGTTTTGGCCATAACGAGATGAATGAGGCTGAGCTTATGGAGTTTTTCATCCAAGATGTATCCACTTAGGCCAGGGAAGCATATTTATGTATATGTCACCTTTTTCATCAGGGAGTGATAAATAACGCTGCTTATCAAGCCATAAGTAAACTGCATCAAATTTTCATGTCGATTATAAATAAACAATTTGACTTGAAGAAGAGCGGTGAATTTGATCAGAAGTTTCTTTCTTTGTCATCATCTCACTCCAAGAAAGAGTTTGTCCTAAACTCATAACTTAAAAGTTCTAGAGAGGTCGCCACACCGCACGAGAAGGAGAATAATACTTTAGCCCTTGAGCTTGGAGGTCTCAAGAAGACAGGTTTTGTCGACCAAAATGAAGGTTTTTTTTTCTTAGAAGAGGAGAATTCTTGCCTGAGGGAGGAACTAGAGAAGATAGATAAATCCAAGGTTCAGTCTTCTCAGCGGCAGGAGAATAATTTCAATTAGTGGAGGAAGAATGGACCAAGAAGGCTCTTTTTTACTAGGCTACGACCATGAAGAATCAACTCTCCACTATCAAGAGGTTGATTGAGAAGGTAGAGTGACTGATCTATCTATTCCATAAATAACCTTGTACGGCCTAAATGAATAGTAATGATGAGTCCCTTATATACATGGTAACATAACTTGATCATGCCCGTAAGGTTAGTTAAAAACATGGTTGGATTAATGAGTTTATTATAATGAAAGTGCCCAAGGAAAATAAATTATGGTATTGGCATGACCCTAGATACCTAGAACTTCCAAACCCTCCTTTCAAACTGGATGTTACCTAGATTCCTCTGGATGCTATTCTCGTGAGGTTGATTAAAAAATACCTTGGGGACTTTGGCCTCTGTAGGGATGATGAGCTTTACCGACCACTTCATTATATAGATCGGGCAAGTTCTAGCAGTCAACATAGCTTAGAGATTTGAGGACTACCATCTCCCCTTATGCATTGGATGTTCCTCCAGCTCATTTTAAGAACGTATTAAGGGAAAAAATCTCATTCTCTCTGATAAATTGTTGTATTTTTGTTTTTCTTGGTATGTAATAATTTTTCATGATTCATAATGAAAATCTACATATTTTTTTCTTCTGCATCAACTTATTGATTGTTAGTTATTTAGAAAAGGGGTCTACTAGTAGTTTAGTCTTATCATTATATGGTCGGCTTTATCCGACTAATCTTCCATAATAGGTACCGATGCCAGACAAACCTAGGTTATCCTTTCTTAGGTTTTATTATCGTGTAATCCATCTTATTGGTTATACAGACGGATCTTGTCATCTTGACCAAGTATTAACGTTAGCTACCAAAGACTACAAAATGTGTTAGGATTTATCCTTGTGTTTAACCGGTTATGGTTGGAACTTATCGTCCATTTGACTAACTACAACGAATATCCTTAATTTAGTTTAATAAACTTATTATTTTTGGTCTATCATAAGGTGAGACCATGCATGAAGTTTGGAAATTTTTGTTCTTAACCTTGTGGGGTCATACATCAATTTGTTATTTAGTTCGTGTCGCTGAGATTTCTCATTACTAAGAAGAGATGTCTCCCATACTTATGAAAAAAAACATAAAAAGGGGCAATAACAGTCACGGGGAATTAACATTTTTTATTGATCAACGAAAATTTGCTAGAGGGAAATGAAAAGACTTTTGAATAAAAAGACTTTATATTTTTTTACTTATTGATATTACTACCTCGGGTATTCTACATTTAAAGGGTTCTTGAACTGTTTTCCTTCCAATGTTTTGATTTTGTAAGTCCCTGGTCAGATAATAGCAGAAATTCATTACGGACCATGCCAGTTTGGCTCCTGGTTTCCTTTCTGAAGGAATTTTTCAGCACATAGTCTCCATCCTTCAAAGTGCTCAGCTTCACAATTTTGTTGTAAAATCGAGCGGTTCTCTATTGGTATGCTACCATACTAAGTGTTGCATACTCTATGACTTCTTCCACTAGGTCTAGATCTAACCTTCTTATGAGGTCAATCTTCGATGATTCAAAGTTTAGGACATGGTGACTTGACATACCTATTTTTGTTAGGACCATTGCCCCTATTTTGAAAGCTAACATGTAAGGAGTCTCGCTAGTAGCTGTTCTCGGCATTGTCATGTACGCCTAGAGTACACTTCAGAGCTCATTGATTCAGTTTTCTTTAGCATCATCCAGTCTCTTCTTTATTCTGCTGAGTAGAGTTTTATTTGTTACTTTTGTTTGTCTGTTGCACTATGGATGACCAAGCGTAGAATGTAGTTTTTGAATATTAGAGCGAATTTAATAGTCTTCAAAATCCGTATTGTCAAACTCTACGCCATAGTCGGTAATGAAGGCATATGACATTCCATAACAGCAAATAATGTTTCTTCCATATGAAATGGAAGAATTTTTTATATAGCATTTCTACCAAGGGACTCATTTAGTGAAATAGTCCACTGCAATAACCAGATATTTGAACCTTCATTTTTTTTAGTAGAGGGCCGACTAAATCAATACCCCACATGGAAAATGGATAAGGTGATGGTGTGAGTGAAAGCCCTAGTCTTTTGTGAATTAAGGAATATTTATGATACTTATCACATTGCCTTGAATAATCTTCTTTTATAGTAGGCTCATAATATCCTTGTGTGGCTACTTCCTTAACCAATGATCTCCCTGTTCAATGTGATCTATAAGAACCTTCATGTGCCTCCTTTATAAGGTTGTTGACCTCACTCAGATGGACACATCGGAGTAATTAAATGACAAAACCTCTCCTAAATAAGAATCCTACTTCTAGGACATACCTCTCTTCTTTGTACCTAAGTCCCCTTGCTTCTTTAGGTTCTGGTGGGATAATGCTTTTTTTCTATTCAATTGTATTTGTAATTTTTTCATCAGTACTCCAGCGCATGAGTATTTCTACAAAAATTATTCTTCCTTGATCAGTTCTTGTTGCAGAAGCAAGCCAAACAAGTATGTTTACTGGGTCATTATCTTCCTAAGGGATCCAAACCACCTTAACTGCTGGGAACATTGACATTAATACTTGTGTTTTGGTCAGGTATTTCACCATGGACTCCTATCTTGCCTCATAAACTCATAAAACTTGGTTCACTATTAGTTGAGAATCATTGTGTGCTTGTATCTTCTTGGCTCCCATCGATGAATCTTAGCCAAATCCTGCTATGAGCACTTCATACTCTGACTCATTATTAGAGGTTTCAAATTAGAACCTACAAGAATATTCCATGTTAATATCATCTAACATGGTGATTATTAAGCCCGCTCCACAACCATAGTCACATGATGACGCTTCTATGCACATTTTCCAAACAGGGGGTCTTCTTTAAAATCTCCTTCGACCAAGGTTCCATTATTGAATAACTTTTTCAATTGCTCTAGGTTGAGAGAAATTTTTACTTATTTAACCAATAATTCTGATCTGTTAGTGATTTTGCCTGGTGAATTAATGGTCAGGCTATCTCTCATAGGAGTCTTCTCGTTTCATTGAATAAGTGAGATATCGTTTAAAGAAGTCTTGCCAGTAGGTGGAGATGTCCTCTCTTTCATAGAAGTTTAGTTTATTCTTTCCCTTATTAAGCTCTCTTCCTTAGAAGTTCGCTCGGTGGGGTTTTCCTTTTATTTGAACTCATTAATGAAATGTATTATGTCCTGGCCTTTTATTGACGTTCTTTGTTCACATTCTATGTCATAATATCCTAGTTCTATAGACCAAGATGTTAGTGTACCCAATTTCTCAAGTTTATGAATGAGTTGTCATATTGGCAAGTCTGTATAAACTATAATGATGTGGCTTAAAAGTATGGCTTTATCCTCTGGGAAGTTTTAATTAGGGCTAATGTTAGTTTCTCCAGCATTAGATATCCGATTTTTACTCCTCGATATGCGTTGCTTGTATAATAAATGAGGTTTTCACTATATTTTCTAGTTGGACCAATGCCGATGTACTTGTTGATTCAAGTACGACCAAGTGTAAGTAAAAATATTCTCCCATGACAGGCCTTGAAAGCAAAGGCAGAGATTATAAGTACTTCTTTAATTCCAAGAAAGTGATTTTGCATTCATAGTTCCACTCCAATGAATTTTGTAACGCCTTAAAAGATGGAAGGTATTTGTCGGTAACTCGCAAAACGAATCAGTTTAGAGTCTCTACCCTGCCCATTAACTTTTGTTCTTTTTTTATTCGTTGGAGACAATATATTGATCTACACTTGGATTTTATCTAGATTTTGTTCAATGCCTCTTTGGTTTACTATGAAGTCAAGGAATGATCCTTCTATCACTCTAAAGACACATTTTATTGTGTTAAGCTTCATTCAATATCTTTATAACAAGTCGAAATATATGGAATGAAGCTTGGCATGACATTGTAATAATAGGTACCTCGAATTTTTAAAAATGAATTATTTTCTTTATTATATGGCTTCATCTTGATTTGATTATAAGCTGAGTACGTATCCATAAAGCTGAGCAGCATATGTCCAGCAGTGGTGTCGACCAACTAATCAATCCTTAGTAAAAGATAGTGGTCCTTCGGGAAAGCATTACTCATCTCAATAAATTCAATGCGCATATGTCATTTGTCATTCTTTTCTGTAACCATCACTACATTAGAAAGTTAATCTCAGTACTTGACGTCCTTGATAGACAGGGTTTTGTCGCGGCGCGAGCGTCACCTATGCGCTGGTCATGTTATGTTCGCCTCACCAACTCTATACAAAAATCTAAACTTATGACTACACTCAATGGGTGAGTATAGTGGCCAAGTCCGGGTATCAAAAATCCACAGAGACGAGTAGCTAGAATTTATAGGGTTTAGTACTCCAAAATAAAAAGTGTAAAAGGTAAATTACAACAAAAAGGAAAAGATGCAGAAAGGGAAATGATTAATCTAAGCGAGTGTATTTAAACTAGGTTAACAAAGGGAGTAAAAACTACAGGTTGCGTCGAATATCCCTCACCCGAGTTAATTAGTATTAAATGGTTACATGAGTCGACGAGTTATTTAGATTGCTTATCGTTTCGACAATTAATTAAATCAAGAGTTGTCACACCCTTAAATTCGAATAAAAGCCTAATAGGATTTTGGCGTCAATAAATACCCCAAAAATTACGCACGCAAGGTCGTAAGCACGGAACATACATGATATGCCCCGTAAAATCTCCTGAGCATAATAATTAGGACAACGCACCCAAAATAGACCCATAAACTCCATCACCAAAGCAAAGCAACATGTCAACCCGAAATGAGTTCAATCCGACACAACCTAGACTAAGTTAGCTAGAAAGCATATTAAAAACGCGATAAATAAAATCAATATATCTACACTGGAAAGCATGGGAAGAAAACGTGTAAACATAATTATGAAAGCACGTAAATTAACTACAAGGCAAGAATTAAAGGAAATACAATTATATTAATGGAGAGGGAAGATGAATAGTGAAACTTACAACCCAAATGGGTGTCAAACCAAGAAGAATTGAAGAAGAACTCAACAAACCCCCCAAACCCTCAGCTAAACTAACCTAAAAGAATTATATCTGATATTTACAACAAAATTGTTTTAATAGTAAGCGGAATAAAATTAGAAAAGAGAAGGAAAAAGAAAAGAAAAGGAGAAAAAGCAACAAATATCTGGTGATCGCGGTTGACCAGTCGTAGGGTCGCGGTCGACCGCGCCTTCAAGTTAAAGCACACTGTCTCCTTTCCACGGAAAAACTCAAAACCGCGATCGACCGGGCCTCAAACCACGGTCAACCGGTACTCTATTTTTGGCTGCTATTTGGTCCATAAAAAGGGGAGGAAGGGTCCATTACGAAAATGGCCATAACTTCATCGTCCGGACTCCAAACGACGCACCATTTATGTCCATGCAATGCAAACTCAACGAACTATGCATCCGTCGAATTTCTATGAGCCGGAGATGAAATTTGAATTGACTAAAATTCCCTTGAAGTAGTGTCCAGCGACGACACTTATCCGAAATGCAACGGATCCTCACATTTAGCTTTCCAATACCTACAAAAGCACAACTAACCCCTGCAAAGCATGTATATATCCAAATCCAAGGTTATGTGGTTAATGAGAATAAATATAGGGATTTAGGACCATAAAAGTGCTAGAATGTATAAAGATAAAGGGCAAAAATATGCAATATTGGATACGAATCACACCCCCTAACTTAGACATTGCTAGTCCCTAGTAATGAAATAAATAAAACCAGTCCACAGAAGGCCGTACAAGACGTATATATGCATAGAAATATAAATTCCACTTTCATAGGGAGCATGATTGCATTTAGCATATGCAATAAGCCGTTGAACTCCGAGGTTACCCTAGTGGACGAGTGTCATCTCATGAGGGTTTTCAGGGATGAAACCCCCAAACATCATATGGTTTCCTCAAAATATGCCCAAACCAACATGAAACAAGCCCAACAAAAGCGAACAAGATTTCATACTCAATATTAGCACAATGAACGAATTAAAATGAAAGTCCAAATCATTAACATTATAGAATGCACCTCATAGAATTGAAACCTTAAAATGTGGGAGGCGAGCGAGCACATGAAAAGTGTGATTTGGCAAAAAAATTATGTAAATCAAATACTAAATAAAACAAGCATATATTCAATCATCACGTTTATTACACTCATCAAGTGAATTCTCTTGAAAAAGGGAGGTAACACACGAAACATGCGGGCATAAAGAGTAAATAGAAATGAAAACTAGGCCGCACACATGTGACAAATGAAGAACACTATATATAAAATGAAAACTTGTAATCTCAATGAAAGATACCGCTCAATAAAGGAGGCGAAATGCATTTTCACAGATTATCAAAACTATTTCAACCTTTAAATTAAATCAACCTAAGATCACATAGGACTTGATAGGGTTGTAATGTAGGTTTGGGGTTAAGGGTACGAAACAAAGGATATATATATATATATATGGATTCAAAGTGTTCGGAATGAAAACTCGGGATAATGGGAAGAATGAGGGCAACATCAAAATTAGAAAACAATTTCCATAAAAGCCATTAGATATACAAATGGGGAGAGTAATAAAAAATTATTGAACTATATACAACATATACATCTTTCTTTTTCTTTTTCTTCTTTTTTCTTTTTTCTCATGTTTTCTTTTCTTTTCTTTTGTTTTCTACTTTCTCTTTTTCATCTCTTTTTCACTTCTTTCTTTTCTTTACTTTTCTCACTCTCACATGCCTAAATTGTAACCAAAAAACAACAACATCATTAAATCCCAAGTAACATTCCAAACAAAGGTATGGAAGGTGTATGTATGGTTTTTAACTCCAATTCGAAGTTGGTTGAGATTTTGGGTTATGAAATGAAAGGCTATATTTAGGCTCAAAGGGGTTGACGAGGGAAACATATAAGGTGAGGTCAAGGCTAATATGGGTGATATAACAAGGATGACATATGATCATTTCTTAAAGTTTAAGCAATTCTCGAGTCAAAATAATAAATGAAAATCATTCTCAAGTAATACATTTCATATATGAACTAATGAACGATCAAATGAAAGAATAGACAGATTATCGACGAATTCAACATTTTCAAAGAGTAAAGAATAGTGTATACACTCATAAATGATAAAAGGTACAGAGCTTACTCAGTGTAAGTATATACAATGCAACAAAAGATTACCTAGGTATAAAAATCCTAAACCAAATCAATAAAGCAAGAAAAGTGTATGTTCTCAGGGGATTAAATTTTAATTCATGAAGTTATTCATAATATCAATGATAAAGAACTAAAGTTTAATAACTTATAAAATCGAGAACATGCATCATTGAGTTGTCTATTGGATCGGGAAATTATTAAAATTTTTATCAGAAACAAAGGCAAAATGACCAAAAAAAAAAAGAGAAAAAAGAAAGAAAATCTTTTTGAAATTTTTTAATTTTTCTAAGAAAAGCATACTAAGTAACTAACATGTGAGAAAAAACATGGACACTACCAATGAATGGATAAAATATCCCACACCCCCTAACTTAAAACCTGACATTGTCCTCAATGTTATTTAAGAACCAAGTTAAAGAGAGGAAAAGAGTGATATTACACAAACTGGAGCGATCTCAGGAAAGTACAAGTCCAATGATTCTACAAAACAAGTAAGTAATAAGCATAGCAAAAACAAATACCAAAAACCTAACTAATTACACTAGACTAAATTAAAAAGGAAAGAAAAGATAAAAAGAAAGAATAAAAAGCTAACTATATACAACCTACTATTTAGGCTTCACACTAACTATACACTAGAAGTCTAAATAGTTCAGGGTCCACCGTAAAAATGATTTGACTTTGGAGGATAACCGGTGTACCCTCACATACAAGCATGCCCTCCGAAAAATATGAATTTTGTTTGAACAACGGAAGGCATGTGTAAGGTGTAAAATAGGAACAATCATCAATTAAAAGTTTTGGAGGGACGATGGGGGATTTGGATTGAACGGGTGATAAAAACATGTGGGGACCGAGAAAAGAAGAATATCCTCCCATAGATTTAGCAAGTGGAATGGGATGTGGAGCACATAAAGGCAAAGACGCCTTCATGGAAAGAAACTCGAGCAAGTACTCCTCATCAGTGAAAAGGTTTAAAGCATTAAAGTTTGAAACCGAATCATCTGGTACTTGTGACGGTGTGATAACAAAAAATGAAAATGGGGAGGAAAGAAATTCAAACTCAAGATATGCATCATCATCGCTTGAAGATTGAGTTTCGAAAGAAATAAGATCATTTTTAATGAAATGTTCTTCTTTGGGGGCCAAAGAAGAAATTATTTCATTACAAATAGATATTACCTCATTTTCATCCTCACTTTCAATATCTATTACGCAATGGGCAAAGTTGACAATGATTTGTTTCAAAGTGGGCACAAAGACCTCATTTGGTTCAAAACATTCTTTGACTTCAAAAGTCTTGGAAGAAAAATCATCGTCGAATTAAAATAATAAATCCAATTCATGTTCCCACCAACCATTTTCTTCCCGATAATGATTTTCAATTCTCTCATTCTCAAGCATACGTAAGCCCTCACCGAATGTCATAGGTCGAGGTGCGGATTCTTGAAAATGGGAACTTTGAAAATTATCATCGGACTTAAACTCAAACTCATTATTATAAGAATTTTTAAAACTATTGCAATTCATTTCAAAATTCTGATTACAAGGAGGTAGAGGCCCAAAATCGTTATCATCATCCTCAAAATCTAATAACCCAAGTTTTGGCTTTCATTATACTCGCCCAAAGTCATTTTTGAATTTGCAAATTTTTGGGACTCTAAGTATTGACCAAAAGCCAAAGGTTTGCGAGAATTTTGAGAATTATAATAATGATTATCGAAAGAATTGGAATAAGACATGCTTACCCCAAAAATGGCTCGAAGTGGCGAATTTAACAAAGTAGATGCGCGCGCGATGAATTCAAGCGTTTCCAGGTGCTCAAATGTATAAGTCCTATAAAAATATTAGGCAAAAAATACAAATAGAAAGAAAATATTACGAAATACTAAATCAAATACATTCTAAAACAAACTCATCTCTGGCAACGACGCCAATTGATAGACAGGGTTTTGTCACGGCGCGAGTGTCACTTATGCGTCGGTCGTGTTATGTTCAGCTCAACAACTCTATACAAAAACCTAAACTTATGACTACGCACAACCGCTGAGCATAACGGCCAAGTCCGGGTATCGAAAATCCACAGAGATGAGTTGCTAGAATTTATAGGGTTTAATACTCCTAAATAAAAGTGTAAAAGATAAATTACAACAAAAAGGAAAAGATGTAGAAAGGGAAATGAATAATCTAGGCAAGTGTATTTAAACAAGATTAATAAAGGGAGTAAAAACTATAGGTTGCTCGAATATCTCTCAACCGAGTTAATTAGTATAAAATGGTTACATGGGTCTACGTGTTATTTAGATTGCTTCTCCCTTCGACAATTAATTAAATCAAGAGTTGTCACACCCCTAAATTCGTATAAAAGCCTAATACAATTTTGGCGTCAACAAATACCCCAAACATTACGCACGCAAGGTCGTAAGCACGGAACATACATGATATTCCCCGTCAAATATCCTAGGCGTAACAACTAGGACAATGCACCCGAAATAGACCTTTAAACTCCATCATCAAAGCAAAGCAACATGTCAACCCAAAATGAGTTCAATCTGATACAACCAAGACTAACTTAGCTAGAATGCATATTAAAAATGCGGTAAATAAAAGAAATAAACCTATAGTAGAAAGCATGAAAAGAAAGCGTGTAAACCTAATTATGAAAGCATGTAAATTAACTACTAAGCAATAATTAAAGGAAATACAATTATATTAATGGAGAGGGAAGATGAATAGTGAAACTTACAACCCAAATGGGTGTCAAGCCAAAAAGAATTGAAGAAGAACTCACTAAGCCCCCCCCCCCCCCCAAACCCTAAGCTAAACTAACCTAAAACGAATTATATCTGATAGTTACAAGAAAATTCTTTTATATAGTAGGTGGAATAAAATTAGAAAAGAAAAGGAAAAAGAAAAAAAAGGAGAAAAGCAATAAATATCTGGTGATCGCAGTCGATCGGTCGCAGGGCTACGGTCGACCGCCCCTTCAAGTCAAATCACACTGTCTCCTTTCCACGACAAAACTCAAAATCGTGGTAGACCGGGCCTCAAACCGCGGTCAACCGGTACTCTATTTTTGGCAGCTATTTGGTCCATAAAAAGGGGAGGAAGGGTCCATTACGAAAATGGCAATAACTTCATCGTCCAGACTCCAAATGATGCACCGTTTGCGTCCATGCGATGCTAACTCAATGAAATATGAATCTGTGAAATTAATATGAGCCGAAGATGAAATGTGAATTGACTAAAATACCCTTAAAATAGCATCCCGTGACGGAACTTCTCTGAAATCCAACGGATCCTCACTTTTAGCGTTCTAATACCTACAAAAGCACAATTAACCCCTGAAAATCATGTATATATCCAAATCCAAGGTTGTCTGGTTAATGAGAATAAATATAGGCATTTAGGATCGTAAAAGCGCTAGAATGTATAAAGATAAAGGGCGGAAATATGCAATATTCGATATGAATCAGTCCTCAATGAAATTCACTTTTTATAAATTCTTTACTTCTTCTTATAAGACCATGTTCTTTTCAAGGATAAAGAAATATCATTTTTGCATAATGATCTTTGCATCCTTGACTATGTTAAGTTCATGACACATGAACTTTGGATCGATCCCAAACATGTCCTCATGACTCCAAGCGAACACGTTCTTTCGTTGCTGAAGAAAATTAACCAACTCCTTTTTAATGGTTGGGTCCAATGATGAGTCGATCTGGGTAATTTCCTCCAGGGGTCATCATCCATATAATCGATTATACTACTTCTATAACTGGTCATTTGACCAGCTCTACCTCTTCACATGGATTTAATATTTTGATCTGGTAGGTTGTGGTCAATTTCTTCTGTTCTTCCTTATTGACTGACGTATAGTAGAACTATTTAGCTTCAACATGGTTCCTTTTAACCACGATGACTCCATAATTAGTGTGGAACTTTCATCATTGATGCACGGTATAAATTACTTCTTCAAATTATTCAACCCGACTCTTTCGAAGATAATATTATACATTGACTTAACGTTCTTGTTTAGGACAAAGAAATGAATCTTCTCTGTTCGACAAGTCGACCAAGCACCAATCACTGCTTCTAGACTAATTATTTCCGATGGTTAACCTTCTCTCCCGAGAAATCAATGAGGGACCTGTGGTAAGCTTTAATTTTTCCATATGGAAGCTCAAAATCTATGAAATAATTGTATAATAAGATGTCGATCAAACTTCACTGTCGACCAAGATTCTGGCCACCTTTTCTTCGTGTACCATCATCGTGATAACTAAGGGGTTATCATGAAGATAAACCACTCTTGATAGATCATCTTTAGAAAAAATGACCACCAAACGATCATTGTTTACTATCCTTAGATGAGTATCTACATTATTGGCTCAGTTTATTTGCCTAATATAGGCGCATGCTTTTACTTCATTAAGGTGGGCTTTTCTCTCTCCATTATTTCATCTCCTTCGCCAGTGTCACCTCATGTAATAAATTTACACCCAAAAGTGGTCAAATTTAGTTCACGCATAGGCTCCTTAGGCCTTCGGGGAAGGTCCGGGTCATTTTCGAAGTCGTCATATCTGCCTATTTTCTTGTTAACTCCTTTTATACAAGGGCTTATCGATCGTCTCTTAGGTTCTTTCTCGTCCCTTTGATCTTCTCAATCTCCCTTTTCCATGACCATTAATAGTTTTCCTCTTTAGAATTGGTTCTCTATCTCATTCTTCAAGGCTATGGAATTGTTAGTTTTGTGATTGAGATCTTTATAAAGCTCACAGTACTTACTCTTATCTTTTCAATTTTGAGGAGATTTTATTTTTTAGCTCCATTTCAGTTCTCTACTTATAAGAATATCTTCTAGTATATGATGAACGCCAAAGGTTATATGAGTGTATTCATCATATCTCTTTAGCTTCTCTACCTTTCTATCTTCTTGCTATTTCTTATCCAATCTCTTGTTCGCATCATTCAGAGTTGTTGGTCTCTTTAGCAGCCATATCTTACTTTGAGTTCATAATTTTTCTTGCTTTGGCCAATAATTAGGCCATAGTATTGGGTGGTTCCTTAGCTACTGCATAATATAACTTCTCAGGTAGCAGGCCACTTATTAATGCGATGATGATTGTCTTCTTGTCGTAGTCAATTAATTCTAGATTCTCATTACTAATGCGAGTGATGTATTCGTGGGTACCCTTTTTCCCAGCTTGCCTCCAAAGCATAAGTGACGAACAAATCAACTACTTATGAGATTTTCCCTTGTGGAAAATTATTATACCAGGTTTGTACTAACCCGGTGATTGTGCTGGAGAATACTCGACACTTCATCTCTTCGAGGACTGAGTAGATGTCGACACCATATTGGTATTATTCTGCATGTAACACTGGATCAGTTTTACCATCACACTTTGGAGTTACCACATGTGTATTAAACTTAGCATGTGTGGGGTAATCCACAATAAAAGGTGTGAATGGTGAACCTTTCATAAAACTTATGTGTAAGGGATTTTTATTTCGTTATACCCCACAAATGATCCTCTAGTCATTAGATCGAGCCCTTCCAGGGTTGGTTATCTAGATTAGCCATGGCTGAGATGGTTTTGGCTGTTCAAACACTATTTTGTGCTGAGATCTCTTCTTGATAAGTCTTCTTGGCACGTACTAATCCACGTACGTTTGTCCTTAACCTAATCGAAAATTTTCAGAATTCTTTGGACACTATAGCCTCTATATGATAATGTCCTCTCACTGCTCGGGGATCTAGCCTATCAAATGTGGAGCCTCTGCTTTGACTCTCCAACACTTAGCCTCTCCTCGAAGAATGCCTGCTTGTGATAGTGATCAGTTGTCCTAAGGGATGAGGTGGCTCCTGGGCAATATGACTCGTGATATTGTGATCTAGAGTATCTGAATCTACTTCCATTGTTTTATAATCCTGCATTCATCCTTTTAGGCTCTGCAGTACCCATTCACAATGGGCTAGTATCCTATCTCTGTAAGGGTTAGGAGGAAGCATTTCACCTCTCATGTCAGAGTATTCTATTCCAGATCCGTGATAACGTCTGCTCTAGGCCTGTATTGATTTGCTTGGAGCGTCTGTCTTAGTTTCTTTACCATTTTGTACATCGCTTATTGGCCTTTAGCTATGCTCATTAAAATTTCTTGTAGATCCCCATCCCCACAGGTCCTCATAGGGGTAGAGGGAGGAACGATTTCATTCGCCCTGCTACTTTCTGGATTTTTGTCCACTTCTCACAACAATAGAATTGACAGACATTTTGAACGAACTTGAATAGGAAACAACAAAGGTCATGTACAGATGTTGCCATTGATGACCCAATCTATTATTGTCTAAAATTGGTATTGGAATATTTTTAGTATTAGTTGAAAAATACCAAAAATAAATTAGAACAAATAAAGAATTTTACGACTTGGATATGAAAGAGATGTGAAATAGAGAATGAGGCTGGAGATTAACGTCGTTTAGTCCAATGAGGTAGATACATCCACAAATGGAATGCATTGTTATATTAGGAATGAGTACAAGCTCTAAATAATCTCTCCATGGTTTTTGTGTTTGACCATTTTCTTCATGCCCTTGTCATGTGATATGGGGTACCATTTATAGAAGGAGAGAGAAGAGGAAGAGGTGGAATGCCTTTATAAATCAACATGTTCGACCTTTTTACATTCTAGATGGCAACTAATGATAAGCTAATCAGAGTTAATTAAACGGATCAACCCACATGTGTGTATAATAAGATCGTACATATTCCCACGTACGGCCCACACGTTTTTGGTAGCATTAACTAGTTGTGGATGGCCACTCATCCGACCAAGTGAAACACCGAGCCGACCAAAGTTACGACGTACAAACAATGCCCAACGAGCACTTTATGATGATAGGTGTCATAATTTCATTGGATCATGTCATATTACAAATTTATGGTATATCACTACTATTACTACTACTACTACTACTACTACTACTACTACTACTACTACTACTACTACTACTAATAATAATAATAATAATAATAATAATAATAATAATAATAATAATAATAATAATAATAATAATAATAATAATAATAATAATAATAATAATAATAATAATATAATAATAATAATAATAATACTAATAATAATAATAATAATAATAATAAATAATAATAATAATAATTATTATTATTATTATTATTATTATAATAATACTAATAACAACAACAACAACAACTATAATAGTATAATAGTATTATATATATATATATATATATATATATATATATATATATATATATATATATAGAGAGAGAGAGAGAGAGAGAGAGAGAGAGAGAGAGAGATGAGGGATCTCCAGCGGGCCTGTTTAACGTACCCACTAACGGGTCTTAATAAAATGAGAGAGACTAGTAGCCACTTGTGTAAGGAGGGAATTAAATAACGTTTTCTATAGCAGCAACTTTCACTTCTACTTATAAAAGCAAAACCCACTTTACACAGCAACTTTCTCCATTCATCAAATTGAAATTGACACTCATACATCAAACTGAAATTTGGGCAAAACTCACTTTCCTCATACAACAAATTGAAATTGAAATACCATTTATCCATACAGCAAATTGAAATTGACAGTTATCACCTCCAAAATAAGAATAAAAATAAAAATAAAAATAAAAAGACATTCATTCAAATAAAAATATCCTTCCAAATAAAAGTATCGAAATTGAAAAAAAATAATTCTTCCAATGAAAATTTTCGACATTTACTTGCTCAAATTCCCGATTATCCATTTTCAATAAAACCTATAAATAATGACCAGATAAATAATTATAAAACATAATAAGACTGTAAAAAAAAATTTTAGCCAAACAAATACATAAATTTATTTTTAGCCAAACAAATAATGAAATGCTATAAAAGAAATGTTGTTTTGGTAAATAGAGAAACTTTACATGGACCGCATGTATAGTCCGCCTAGCGACCGCATGCACCTCTTTTTTTTTAAGCTTCTTACCTTTAAAGTTTTTAACTTTTAATATTAAAATAGTTTTTATATTTCTTTTGTTCATATAAAAATAGTTTTTTATATTAAAAAAAACAGTCTTTATATTAAAAAAACAGTTTTCCTATTAATATAAAAAAATGTTTTTTTATTAAAATTAAAAAATATATAATTAAAATTAATTTTTTTTTCATAAATAAAGAAAACTGTTCTTATTTATAAAAAATCTATAAAACAGTTTTTTTTCAATAAAAAAATATCGAGATTAATCAGTGCCGCTGGCACGGACCCACATTCCTGGACCCAAATCATTTATTGAATGTGGGTTCGCGCCAACGGCACTAATTAATCGCAATATTTTTTCAATAAAAAATATCGCGATTAATCAGTGCCGCTGGCGCGAACCCACATTCTACAAATGATTTGGATCCGGGAATGTGGGTCCGCGCCAGTGACATTAGGCGATGAATTAGTGCCGCTGGCGCGGACCCACATTCCCGAACACAAATCATTTGTTGAATGTGGGTTCGCGCCAGCGGCATTAATTAATCGCGATATTTTATGGGTCCGCGCCAGCAGCACTAATCAATTGGGATATCATGTCAAAAATATAATTTTTCTTTATTTATAAAAAAAATATTAATTTTAATAAAAAATTTACTTTCAATAATTTTTTTATATTAATAGAAAAAACTATTTTTCTATACGAAAAACAATTTTTTTATATAAAAATTTAGTTTTTATATCAATTGTTATACACAAAAAAAAAAGAAAAAAAAAGGGGTGAATGAAGTTCCCAGGCGGGACATGTAGAATCACTCAAAAAAATATTGTACCCACCTACACTTTTTTGAAATAAAGTAAAAAATACATAAATTTATTATACCAACAAGTTGAATGTAAAACAAAAATTGTATATAAAAAATAAGGGTTTTGCTGGAGAAGGAAAAGAGAATAAAAGGTGGGTTTGCTTTTGTTGTAAGAGAGAGAATAAAAATAACGGCATTATCAGTGGAAAATGGAAGTAAAAGTGAAAGAGTCTTTAGTCCTCTAATTTAGACCCATTCAATCCCTCCTTACACACGTGGCTACTAGTCTCTCTCATTTTATTAAGACCCATTAGTGGGCACGTTAAACAGACCCGTTGGAGATCCCTCCTCTCTCTATATATATATATAATAAACAGGAGGCTAAGAAAGGCTAAGGATATGGTTTGAGGCGGGGTTTAATGGGTAGTTGGTTGTCTCGGGTCACATAAAATTTGACTTTACCACTTTGACCATATTTTTGTCCCAATTGACTTGAATTATGCATTTTGAAACCACAATTAGGTTTTAACCTACAAGATAAACAATTACACACAAAGGTCCAATATTAACGAGAACTAATAATTAAAATGAGTCTATTGGGGGGGATATTAATAATACTTTTGGGTACTTATCATGATCAAATAGGTTTTCGTAGTCAAGAGAAACTGCTAAGATAGTACTCGTAGCTTTACCTATGGGGTGTAAACTCCCGATCTAGTTTGTGAACTGTTCAATTGAACCAGAACTAGAATTTTGAACTTCCATGATCAGTTTGAACCCAACTCCCTTGAAATCCTTTTAAGTTCAATTGATCGACATTCATATAATATATTTTAAACAAATATGAGGCATTTTCACAAAAATAATTCTCATTACAAAATGAAATTGACACACCTTTATTTATAAATAAACACCATAAATGGTTTTAAGAATAAAACTCCTAACACATTTTCTGAATTAATTCAGTGTTCTTTGGGTGGGACGTGGTGAGAATATCATTAAACTTTCCAAGTGGTTTGTCTATTATCCTTTTTTTAGAAACCTCTTATCTTCGTCCTTGAGATTCTGGATTTTCCCATAAGCCTCCATTTTGTTTTATTCTCTTCTCAACTCTACTTATTACATTTCTAAGTCTTTAGTGGAAGCCCAACATAGTTTTGTCTATTATCCGTTTGTTAGAAACCTCTTATTTTCGTCCTTGAGATTCTGGATATTTCCATAAACCTCCATTTTGTTATATTCTCTTATGAACTCTACTTATTACATTTCTAAGTCTTTAGTGGAAGCCCAATATAGTTACAGGATCTAGGAGGGAAACAAGGAAACAATTATCCTCGAGATGATATGTCTCCATTGGATTCAAGATTATTGGTGTTGAATGACTCGGAAGTAAGTGAGGATCCCTCTATGAAAATATCATTATCATCAGACATGTAGCATAACACTATAGAGAAATAGGATGATGATGGACCATGCACAGGGCCTACGGGTCACGATTTTGGACTGTGACTATATTGCGGGTGAAAAAATTATTGGTCACGGTCTTAAACCATGACCCCCTATTGGGGTCACGGTCTAGTGGGTGACATCAGTGTTGATATGTTGGTCACGGTTTGGGTCCGTAACCCAGTGGTCATGTCTTAGAACTGTGACCCATTCTTTGATTATTAAAGGGCCCTTTATTTTGGGTTATGATCTAAAATCGGGACCCCTAGTGTGACAATTTAAATTTATAAAATATATAGTCATAGTTTTGAATCGGTGGGCTGGGTTGGAAAAAATGATATGTCATAATTAGTGACTTAAAGGGTCTAAATATACACTCTTATGATTTGATGTACGAGTGTTGTTTAAATGTTTGTAGTATTATGAAGGTATATTCTTTGATTAATATAAAATATATACCCCTAGTGTTCCTTTGGTGGTGTCTCAACCCATCCGATGGGCTGAGTTGAAAATAAGGAGATGGCGTAAATAGTGGCCTAAAAAGTCTAATTGTATGCTCTTGTGATTTGATGTAGGGGTATTCTTCAAATGTTGGTAATATTATAAGGGTATATTCTTTGAGTAATATAAACTCGACTAGTTGAAGAAAACTCATGTCATTGGGATTACCCTATCGGGAGGATATGATGTTAGTATAACTAATAAGGAAGACCAAGTAATTCGCAGTGGGTTTAATTTATTACAGGATGTGGGTGAGATAAAAATCTATAGGCATCCAGGGGAATGACACTATTTGATTGGCGGAGTGGGTTCTTATCCTCGACTAACGATGAATGGTTTCGCACCTGCTGATTGTCACTAAAATACATGTATTGGCAATGACATATTTCGATCCAAATAATAATATACAGTCACAAATAATTGTTCTCAAATTCGTAATTAAATAAACAAAATTTTGTTACAACCAATTAGATCCGCAAAAGTATATATTTGTGGAAAATTGTATCACCCTTAAGGTGAAATATAATTTGTTTACATTGGTTTTAGTTGTTAAACTAGTTTGCCACTTTTATTTATAGGTGTAAATGTTCACATGAAAAACTATTAGTAACTTAAAAATATTTTGTTCCATTTTGTGATAAATTTTTGTCACCAAACCTATCATTTTGGCCCTTTTAGCATTGTTAAACTGTTAATATATTTTTTCTACAGGGCACGAAATGACATGAGATGCACCCAATTTGGATTCTAAGACATTAAGACTTTCATGTCAAAATATAAACCCATACATACTATAGTATTGTGCCGTGTTATTTGCATTTTCTATCGTATACTATTTTGTTTAATTGGAAGCGAAAATTAGTAATCATGTTTGTCATCTTTTAAATTAGTCATGTCCATGTTAGATAGAACGGCATTCTTTCCTGTCATGTTGTGTTCGTTCATGTCAAAATGGTGGCCTTAGCAAGACTCTTATTTATTAACCCCTAAAACCAACATATTTTCCTTCCCCAAATTCCAATATTTTTTTTACTGTAAAAAGAGCCACAAAGTTATATTTAAATAGCTAAAGCTCACACTTTACAATCTGTCGGCAAAATGGGGTAAACAGAAGTACCATGGGTACAGCTAAAAACGCTCCAAATATTCTGCAAACACTCCAAAATTTTGGGAATGGACAATATTACCCCCTTTATCCTTTTACCCTTACATCATAGTAGCCCCATTTCACTTCTACCTTTTCTTCCACCGTCCTGTACCAATTCAAGAGAACAAAGATTTTTTTTTTGTTTTTGACTTTAAATAATAATTATTAACAACATAATCATTAATTAAATTATACTTTAGTGCTTACTTATTTTTTTTAACCAAATAGGAACACGATCCGGTTAAAATGCGATACGACACAACGTTATACGAAATCTTATTTTTTATCTAACAAAAACACAACTCAAATAAAAATGACACGACATGAAATCTTTTTTTTTATCTTAAACGAAAACGAAATATTTTTGTAACCAAACACGAACACAATCCAAGTAAAAGAGACTGTGATTGTGTACCGTGAACAAAAAAAATATATTTTTTAAATTTATAAAAACCATTGTTATTTTTATCTAATACAAACTCAACCCTTTTAAAATATGATAAAGCATGATTGGTTTCTTACATAATACGAATACGATCAAATTAAAAAATTAAACGACACATTTTTTCGTGTTTTGATTTAATCATGTTCGTGTTACGTAAAACAAAAAAATGGTGTCATGTTTGAATTGACTAGTGTTTCCGGTTAGATAAAAAAAACAATTAATTGAGTCGTGCTCATGTTAATTGAGTTGTGCTCGTGTTTGAATTGCTTTTAGTTGCATTTTAATTGGTTTGTCCTCATGTTAGGTAAAAAAATACGATTTGTTGTCATGTCACGTTTTATATGGTTCGTGATCATTAAAAAATGAATATTGTGTCATGTTTTACTTGGTTATTGTAACATATAAAAATACAATTTTGTGTCGTGATGTGTTTTAACACATAGTTTTAACGCTTTTATTTTTAATATATATATATATATATATATATATATATATATATATATATATATATATATATATATATATATATATATATATATATATATATATATTATCTCGCATTTTATTATATATATACGGTACTACTCTTGTGCAGAGTATGCCGTATTTTAACAGTGCGGACTGGATATGTGTCACCTGGCGGTGACCCAGAAAAAAGAGAGAGTGCATATAATTTAGCCGATAATTTATAGACTCACCGTCAGGTGACACATCGATAATTTAGCCCAGCCGATAATTTATATATATATATATACATATATATAGTTTTAGCGCGTATATGTTATATATATATATATATATATATATATATATATATATATATATATATATATATACGCGCTAAAACTATGTGTTAAAACATATCACGACACAAAATTGTATTTTTATATGTTACAGTAACCAAGTAAAACATGACACAATATGATTTATTTAATGATCACAAACCATATAAAATGTGTCATGACAATAAATCGTATTTTTTTACCGAACATGAGCACAAATCAATTAAAATGCAACTAAATGCAAAATAATGTTTTGTTAACTTAACAAGAACGACGCTAATATATCGCGATCGACTTGACTTGATTTTTTTTGCATCTAATATGAACAGTTTTTTATATAACAAGAATACGATTCAATTAATTGTATTTTTTTACCTAATCGGAAACACTAACCAATTCAAACACGACATCATTTTTTTGTTTTACGTAACTTGAACAAGACTCAATTAAAACACGAAAAAATGTGTCGTTTTGTTTTTTAATTTAATCGTGTTCGTATTATGTAAGAAAACAATCATGCTTTATTATATTTTAAAAGAGTTGAGTTTGTATTCGATAAAAATAACAATTGTTTCTATAACTTTAAAAAATATATTTTTTGTTTCACGGTAAACAAATTTGAACGCAAAGAAGGAACTTGAGTGATAGGTTGTTAGGAGGTGAAAATTAAAGTTGCTAAGGATTTTTTTGTCATTTTAAAATGTTAGGAAGAAAAGTGGAGTGCATGAGGATTTCCGAGGAGCGCTAATAGACATACCCAAGTACCATTTGTGTGAAATTACTATAGTGTAAGAGTTAAATCACTACAATAAAAAAGTTTAAGAGTTAAATCATTACAATAAAAGTCTATAGGCATCTAGGGGAATGACACTATTTGATTGGCGGAGGGTCCACACCAACTGATTGTCAGTAAAATACAAGTATTGGCAATGACATATTTCGATCCAAATAAGAATATATGGTCACAACTAATTCTTTTCAAATTAACAATTAAATAAACTAAATTTTGTTGAGAACAATTAGCTTTGCAAACAGAGGCGGATCCCGGGGGGGGGGGGGGGGGGGTGAGGGGTGACCTTGGCCCCCTAAACTTTTAAGAAATTCAAATTTTAACCTTATAGTTTTAAATTGTTTTTGAATTTTTTTGTATATTTATAGTTTTGGCCCCCACAAAAATTGATATATATTATTTGACCCCCTCTTACTCACATTTCTGGATCCGCCACTGTCTGTAAAAGTTTATATTTGTGGAAAAAGCACATCACCCGTAGGGTCTGTTTGGTTCGTCGTGAAATATTTTTTATTGTGTTAAAAAAATAATTCACCTAGGTAAAATATGTATTTGGTTGAGCATTTGACATGGTGAAATAAAATAAATATAGTGAAAATTGAGGTGAAACTTTAACCATTTTAAACCATGGGTAAAGTGAATAGTTTAACAGGTGAAAACAATGAAATTTATCTTATTAGCGTATTAACCTTTTTTTATTTCCACTTACAACTGTCATACAATCATTAGACATTCATTTCTCCTTCTTAATTAACACGATCATTAAATATTCATTTTTATTTTTTTAAAATTACAAAAAAAATCAATAAATTAAAATTTAAAAAAAAACAAAAAAACAAAATAACTTTAAAAAATTTAAAAAATAAAAAATAAATAAAATTAAAGAAAAAAATGAATATTTGTTTCGTGCAAGGTAATGGGTTCGAATTTTTTTTATTAATTGGAACGGTTTCAGAGTTGGGAACTGTTTTTTCATAGTTGAGAGTGTTTTTTTTAAAATTCTTCTAATTGGAACACTTTTTTTGTTCAAAGTTGGGACTCTTTTTTTAATTGGGAGTGTTTTTTTATTTATTTAATTATTTATTTATTTTTAATTTGGGTGTTTTTTTCAATGTTGAAAACTTTTTTTTTAATTGGGAACTGTCTTTTTTCATAGTAGGGGCTTTAATTGGAATAGTTTTTTCTTTGTTAAGAACTATCTTTTTTTTAATTGCAGTCTAATGTTTTTATAGTTGGGACTCTTTTTTTTAATTGGGATTGTTTCTTACAATTGACATTTTTTTCATTGTTGAATTTTTTTTTTTAAATTGTGATTGTTTTCTTTTTTAATTAGGACTGTTTTTTTTTTTTAATTAGGACTATTTTTTTTAGTTGGGACTGCTTTTTTACATTTTTATCCTTCATTGTCTTGAATACCCAAATTTAAGTTTGAGGTAAATGAATATTTTTTAATGGCCATGACAATTGTGTGATGAAAATCAAATAGTTAAATATAAATATTTTTGTATAATTTGAATTATGAGGTTAATATGGTCATTTTATTTTTTTAATATATCGCTCGTAACCATCCAAACAACAAATGGTGAAAAAGTTAAAATTTTCACCTAATGAAAAGTGGTCCATCCAAATGGAGATGGTGAAAACAAAATCACCAAGCAAATCATTCAACTTTTTTTTAACATGGTAAAAGATATTTTAACACGAACCAAACGGACCCTTAAGGTGAAATATAATTTGTTAACTTTGGTTTTAGCACCTAAACTAGTTCGCCACTGACATTTACAGGTATACATGTTTATACGAAAAGCTATTAGTAACTTAAATATTTTATTCTATTTTTGCGATAATTTTTTGTCACCAAACCTATCCTTTTGGCTTTTCTAGCATTGTTAAACTATTAGGGTCCGTTTGGCAACCCAATTCCAACCAGTGTAAATGGAATTGGAAGGTTAATTCTAATATCACGGAATTGAAATTGGCCTTTCAATTCTAATCTCAAGCCTTGGAATTGGGTTGTCAAACGAACCATTAGTGTATTTTTCCTACCGAACATGAAATGACACGAGATGCACCCAATATGGATTTTATGAAACTAAGACTTTCATGTCAAAATATAGACCCGTACATATTATAGTATTATGCCGTGTTATTTGTATTTTCAATTGTGTATTATTCTGTTTAATTGGGTGCAAAATTAGTAATCATGTTTGTCATCTTTTAAATTGGTCATGTCCGTGTTAAATAAAACGACATTCTTCCCTGTCATTTCGTGTTCGTTCGTGTCAAAATGGTGCCCTTAGCAAGGCTTATTTATTAGTCCCTAAAATCGAGCTCTTTTCCTTATCGAATTTCCCATATTTTCTTTTGCGGTAAAAAGAGTGTCAAAGTCATATTTAAATAGCTAAAACTCACACGTTCCAATTTTTCACCAAAATAGGTGTAAATAGAAGGACCATTTGGGTGAACTTACATCAATTTAAGAGTTAAATCATTACAATAAAAAAAAATTGTGGTCAAATTGTTACAAACAACAAAGTTCAAAAACCAAAGTTGTGAGTTATTGAAAAAAATCTAAATAATAAAAAACAAAAATCTAAAATATATAGTATTACAATAATAATAAATATTTTTTATATTTGTGTTTTAGTCTGTATATGTTGGCTATCAATTAACGTGATTCATAGTTTTTACCAATATTATCTTTTCTATACGATAGTAAAAGAACAATGAGGCTAGAGATAATTCACTTTTGTTATTTATAGGAGTTAATTTTCTGTCTAATGAAAAAAATGCTTTTAACTGTTAGTTAAATTGATTAGAAGTTTGCATCTAAAATTCAGGCTAAGCATAGAGAACTAAAATTTTAAGTACCAAATTATTAACTAGGAATCTATATTACAACTAACCACAACGTCTGCACATTCAATACCCAAACCTTCATGCCCCAAAATAAATAAGATCACGATTAATAAGATTATGCACCCCAATACGTAGATTGCAAACATAATCTAATAAAACCATAATATCCCACCGCTTAACATTATGTAAAGAGTTTACCTGTGACTTCTATAATGAAAGACTTAAAATTAGGGGTGGGCAAGTGCCCAAACAAATCGTTTAGAGTTACATACTTTGACGAATGATACTTATTTCAACATCTTTAAAATCATTCTTTTCTTTCTTAAACTTATTTCAGCCAAAGCGATTAAACTTATTTCAACTCGCTATGTTTTGTTTCAAATCTAGACACTGGATTTTCTTGAAATATTCTAACTGTGATCAGTGTCATATAGACTTTATGATATGAGATCGGTATTCTTGCTTATTGAGTTTATGTAGGACTAGTGTTTTTGTTGAGTTTTTGTAGGAGTAGAGTTGTTGTTAAGGTAGGACTAGGAAACTAATTCATTTCTACAACTATTTACAACGAATCAAAACTCTTTTATCTTTCGATTCCACTACTAGATATAAGAATTAAAACATGTAGCCCAAAAAAATAACCCAGCGAAATAACAAACATAACAGTCCAATCTCTAAAGAAACATAAATTTTATTAAAACAATGTGCTTGTAAAACTTAATCTAATGTCAAATACAAATCTTCACAGAAATTAAAGTACCCTAACTAATCAAATAATTCAAAAAGACCATCATACCTAATAGCATATAAAACTAATCAGTAGAAAGCCCAGGAATTCTTTTCATGAATTTCCTTCTCTTCCTCCGGGCTAAAGTCATTCTCGATTTTAAACGCGGCACGAATATGTTCCGGTGTCTTACCTCTAATCAAGCTAGCAACTTTTTCAATCAATTTTTCTAGTAACACCTTGATTTTTAGATAATTAGAGGCCATTATCAGCTCATACAGACATTATGTGTCCACATCGAGGAACTCCGAATCAAATGTCCTCAAATCTTCGCTCCCAATTTTCTTGTCGTCATGTTTGTTGCAGTACTCCAGGATCTTCGCTAGCGTTTTACTGTCAACGTTTGGGACTGGAATTATATCCTAAGCGCAATCATCTTCGACCATGTTTTTGATCGATTGACATTGAATGGCCGCGGACTCTTTCACGCCGAATTCTTCACCGTCTGATGCTCTTAGCATCAAATTTTTTCTTGGAGACATTGGCGTTTCCAAACAACGAAAATCCTAAAAAAATAAACTCTGAGAAACGAGATGTAAAAAATTATTGGATAAATTGGGTTGCAATGGACTGGCTCGTTTTAATAATGAACAAGGTTGTGGTCGTGCATGTATATATATAGTATCACTTTTGTTTTTAAAGTGGGAGATGGAATCCGAAGTGAATTATGAAAACCTTTCCGATATATTTAAAACTCCTGGAGATCACGATCCGATAAGTATAAGGAGTCCTTTAAAACAATAGAGAATTTTACTAATATAAAACTCTAAAACCTGATTATGTGTGGCAGTTAGTTATTTTTTTTTACAAATATAACAAGAAATAAAAACTATAAATATTTATTATATCACACACGCACCACACCCATTGCACACCAAAGTCACCAAGTCTGTTTAAGAATATAAATAACTTATTAAGCAATAAAAACTATAGATAATCACTCCACACATACGAAGAGAAGAACACCAATTGCACACCAATTGCATACGTACTATTCTAAAAACACAGCTAAGTCTTACGCTTCACGAGAAGAATAATCTTATATTCAAAATATATTTTTGTCACAATATAATGAACTTATTAAAAATGATGTTATAAATTTCAATATATATACATACGTTTATACACACAAGCACGCACATATACATATAGGCACATTAGGCGAACTGCCTTCCAAAGTATTGAATTGCATATAATTTAAATAAAAAAAGTATTATTGCAACACAAATAAGTGTAATAAATTTAGAAAATTTAGACAAAGTTTTCATTATTTATAAGACTATCTACCATGTTTAAGAAATAAAAAAATACTCTAACAAAAATACTAATATTCCGTATTAGATCTCGGGTAAAGAACATCATTGATTGCTCGGACTTTGTGTATATGTCGTTGTTGCAAAGACTCATTAATAAAAAATCTCTTTGAATCTAAAAAATATACTTAAACATGTATATGGTCACTAAGGGGTATCAATCAAACTTCTTAATGAGGCCTAGAGAAAAATAAAGATAATTATGATTTTTAAAATAATATTTTCAAGGAAAATTTATTTAACCGAATGGGAAGAAACTTGAAACGAAACTAAGTAATAAAAACTAAAATGAGAGATGAGTGGGGTAAATAAATGTGGGAACAAACAAGGGATGAGACTTTACAGTAAAAATTAATTGTTTTAATTAATTAATTCATTATTTAAAATGGTCCAAGATAATATTAAAATTACAAGTAAACTTTCATCACAAAAGAAATTTCAACATTACCCTTTTAGAAAATCAATTTTAAAACGTTCACAAACTCTCAAAAATTAGAATTAAAAACTTTTTAATAAATTATTTGCTAGGATAATGTGACCCCAGGCTATTCTAATACCGGGTGATCAATCATTTATTAAAATAAAATATGAATCTAGTATCACTTCATTCTCAGCATCACTTTCGCGACAAGTAACATAAATATAAAATAAATGAAACCATACATACAAATGAAATGGCAGAATATCTGATAGGCATAAACAATGAACGTGAGTCGAATAAGCCATCGGGCACTACATGTAATCATCCAGTACAAATAAAAATTTGATAGATAATTATCTTTGACATAATAAAACGCCATCCACATACGGGAAACACACCCAAAAGAAAATTAATGGAAACGAACTGAGTTTGAACTGGATAGAAAGAGACTAAAGAGGCTAAATCAATCTTGTAGCATCCACAACTACTTCTTACAACGACGTGAAAGATCTAACCTTATTGTTCCTACTGCTACTACTGCGCACCTAGGGTTTTTAAAACAAAAATAGATTTGCCAGAGGGTCAAATCCCAAAAACATTTGTAAATATTTTGCAAGTATTCAAATGATTTAAATAAAAACATGTAGTGAATTACCTTCACAATTCATTTATCGGTCGCACTCACATGAGACTTAACCTTACCTTTCATCTTCAGTGCACGCCTAACGCACTCATTTTACTATACTAATCATACTACCCAATCTAACTAGGATAATAACCGCTATCAAAGACCATCGCATTAATAATCATACTACCAAATCTCACCAGGACATGTGTCACCGCCAGGTGACACATACCCAGTTCATACTATTAATATGCGAGACAGTCCGAAAAAGAGCAGTACTATATATATATATATATATAGAGAGAGAGAGAGAGAGAGAGAGACCTTCTCGTGTAAGGACTCCTTATGGTGCAGACTCCGGTACCTACCATTTTTTTAAAATAGTAATAAAATGATTTTTTTGATGAAACTTCATGGATAAGATGTCCATGGTGGGAAGATCGTCTCCAATTTTTTTCATAAAAAAATTCAATAAAAAAAACGTTGAGATGAAGTGATATGTAAATTTTTTTTATAAATATGCATTTTCGACCGTTGAAATGTTGGCGATCATCTCACCCACTTTTTGATTGAATTTTTTATGAAACTTCATGGATATGATCTCGATAGTAAGAAGATCATATTCATGAAGTTTCATTAAAAAATTCAATCAAAAATGCGGCTGGCGCTGACCCAACATTTCAACGGTTGAAAATGCATATTTATACTATTTTTTTACATATCACCTCATCTCAACGGGTTTTTTATTGAATTTTTCGACGAAAAAAATTGGAAATTATCTTCTCACCATGAATATGATATCCATGAAGTTTCATCAAAAAATTAATTTTTTTACTATTTGAAAAAAATGATATGTACCGGGATCTGCACTATAATGAGTCCTTACAAGAGACTTTCTCTCTCTCTCTCTCTCTCTCTCTATATATATATATATATATATATGTACGTGTGTGTGTGTGCGCCGTATTATTTCAACCTGCACGATGAGTGGGTAAGTATTTATTGTTTTCCTCAAAACAATAAGAAATATAACAAACTAATTATTTTTAAAATGATCGTAAATAATAGATATATTTTTCCCCATTTTTCATTTCTAATAAAATTTTGGCATATAGGTAAAAGGAAAAATTAATTAAATTTATCATATTAACACAGTTTAATTTATTTTTTTTAGCAAAAACTCAAATTTAATAAGAAAATAAGAGAAAAAAATATTCTTTCCTCAGGGCTTACATGCGAATGAGAAAGTTAATTATAAGCTACAAATATTCTTGAGAGGGGGCATATGATAAAGGATAGCAACTTGTGTTTGAGTTTTCACGTGATCCGTACTAGGGAGACACGAGTTGTTGAAAACTTTCCATTAGTGTTTATGATGTTGTGGCAAAATTCGTCAATTAAAATTCCCCTTGAACCTACAAAATACATTAAAACATGTATATGGGAAAATAAGGGTATCAATCCACTTCTTATATGGAAAGGAATAAATGAAGACTAGTATAATTTTAAAATAATTTTCAAGGGATATTTATTATAACTAATGATTTGCTAACATGTAAACTACACTAATAAAAAAATAAAATGATAAAGTCAGTTAAATTTTAAGAGAAAACAATAATGAGATAATTCAAGGGACTGAAATTTACCACTTAACATATTTTTTTTATTAATTAATTTATCTATTTGAAATACCCAAGACATATTTAAATCCACAAATTAATTTCCATTGCAAATGTGAAGATAAACATAATCTTTTTTAAAGATTAAATTTAAAATTTCAAAAACTCTATAAAATTTGGATTTAAATAGTTTCTAATAAATCACTCGCTAGAAAAAAATTACTAAAAGTATTTTAAACCATTAAAAATTAAGCTTTAGGGTTGTGAAAATCAAACTATGATATTGTATAAAAAGTGCCTATCTCTACTTAAATTAATAAACAAATATTGTAATTTGAATTTATGATTTTCTCTCAAAAATAATTCACCCTCTATCGAGGCATAAATTTACATTGTAAAATTTCAATATTAATATTCATAGGGGCATAATAAGTAAATAAACTAAAAATAAAATTAATTACGGTAAGGGTGTCATTTCACTCATTGAATGGGGTATTTAACTTCTCATTTTGGTATTATTACATATGAAATGTAATAAGAACACAATAAAAGTCATAACAAATAAAATGGAAGAGAGAACAAAATTAAAATCAGTCTTCTTAAAGTTTCATTTCAGTCCCAAACTTGGACATGAATAACAATGTAAAAATCTGAATTTATGAACAACTCTCAAACATTCAAAATTTGTATCTCATAAAAACATTTCCCCTCCACTTAACTCACTAAAAAAATGTAAAAGAAGAAATAGAAATTTACACACCGAACTAAACCTAAAAATTACACTAAAACTACTCCTAAAATGCTCGAAATCTGTTCGGACTCTTCTCGGAAATCTTTGCATCCACATAAGAGTTGGAGAGGGAATCATGAGAGACAAACTTTTTTTTTTATAAATAAATGTTTCATAAAGCCAACTGTTAAGGGATCGAAGCCCGTATAGAAGGTGTATACAAAAAGGCTAAAGCCGAATGTAAAAAAGCCTACCAGAAATAAGCACCACTATAAACCTCTATGAACTCCTCCACAAACTCTAAAAAGATAGGCATAGAAGCAGCATAATTCGCCTTATACCATCTCCGAAGAGCGATTAAGACCAGAAAACAAATCCTAGGTTGCAATCTTTCAGTACGATCGTAGCATCTCACATTCATAACATAGTAATTTATAGTGTTAGATTATTGAAAAAGGGATAGTAGATGCAAAACCAATTTAGACTCGTGTAGCATTTACCATATGGTAAGAAATGGTGAGGAAGGTCTGTGGTAGTCATTGTTATCATTTTGGCTTTCGGTTTTTAATTTTAATTCTTATTGTTCTTATGATTATTAGTATCATTCTTTGTATTTTGAATGTCGAAATAGAACACCAAATGTGCTTTTAATATTGATTTGCCTCTTTCTTTTATCCATATTGACTACGTATTATTTGAACAAATGTCTCAATGGTTGTGGTGAAAAAAATCTACTTAATTTAAATTTTCATCCTTATGTGTATGGTATTGCGCCACGTGCATCGCGCGGGCTTACACCAAGTCTATATTACAACTTACCACAACCTCTGCACATACAATAACCAAACCTTCATGCCCCAAATATCAAATTAAAGTTGTTGAAATCTTATTGCAGTTTACTCTTTTATGATCACGATTAATAAGATCATGCACCCCCAATACATATATAGAAAATATAATCTAATCAATTCATAATATCCCACTACTTAACATTTTGTAAAGAGTTTACCTATTAACTTATATAATGAAACACTTAGGGGTGGGCAAGTCTCCAATCAGATCGATTAAAGCTACAGAGTTTGACGAATGATACTTATTTCAACATCTTTAAAACAACTCTTTTCTTTCTTAAACTTATTTCAACCAAACCGATTAGACAACACTGAAATTTCTCAAATATCAAATATCAGCCATTTGGAAACCACTGAAGCTGATGCAAGGAAATATGCATTTATTCCACATTGTGACGGTAATTTTCAGAATGTATAAGTAATAGTCAATAGATGTATAGAAATAAATCACAACAAAATATATCTACATAATACCTCTAATACGATAGTATTAGAAGTATAAATGAAGAACCTTGCAATAAATACTGAAACTCATTTAAACAACAATACGTCCCTCTCCCCTAAAATCTGAAGTTTAATCAGCATCCCTGTCTATATCACCCACTATCTTCCTACTATCAAATGGTGTGTCTCTCCGTCTCCTTCAACACTGCGTATTATTAAGTGAATACTATCATTGAAATGTTACCTTGCTCCTATATTTCTTACCGCCGACTGAAGTTTACCATGTATTATTAGCCACCATTGGTAAAACATTTAGATTCATCAAAACCTTCAAACCTAGGGCTCGCTTTTTTTTAATCTGAGATATAACTCCCTCTCTTTGTTTTTGTACATGCATAAGAAGAGATATGCAAAAGGTTATATGTTATTTTTTTCAATCTACAAATTTAACTCCCTAATTCACGTTGTAAAAGAATAGATGCTATTCACACGTGAGCTTTTCAATTATGTACATTGAACAAATATGATATTGCACTAATCTTTTAATTTCAGATTCATGAGATAGTGACTATTGGGAAGCTATCTAAGTTGGAGCATTTTGAGACAGATGAGAAGGTGCTGCATAGATTTTTAGTCAATATAAAATTTCTTTATCGTGTATTATATAACTTCTTTATTGCTCATTATTTTGCAAATTTAAAATTTGACATATTAAAAAGGGTTTTAACATATGCATTATATTTCATCTTTTATGATTACGTAGAGATTTTCATGTATACAGTTGGGAAATGTCAGATCACTCAAAAGTGATCCATTTTTTAACTCTGAATAACATTTTTTTCGGCAGGTGCCGAGTCTATAGATTTAAAGTAAGCGTTTTTAGAATAGAAAATTACAAGTGTATAAGTATAATCTTATAAGAAGAGTCTTCAGGTCAATATTTATGGTGTAGGATCCTTATTAGAATTGACATAAAATTGGCTGCGAGCCACCATTGGATTTTTTTTTTCTCCTTTTGGAATTACCTCAAGGCTTGAACACAAGGTGGCAGTTCCTCTTCAGTGGCCATTAGCTAAAGCTAAAGCTGAGGCAATTAGAAATTAGAAAGAGTTGACTTTCCATGGGTTAAGTTCCAAAGTATTTTTTTCTTCATACAATTGGATTCTTACGTGTCAAATTGAATTGGTTGTTGATGTCTAATGATGACAATAATAATGTATTATACAAGAAATCATGAGAAGTCATATGCTCTTGCATAACATGTTACAACTCAGACGTGTCATAATCTTCACATAAACATAATTCGAAAAAAATATATTGTTTTAATTTTAGGTCAATTTCGAATAGTTTTATTTTATCATGCCTAAATTGTAACCCTACTTATCTTATTTTATTGTGATTCATCATAAAGCATTATGTACAATATTGTATACATGGTATCAATTATAAGTGCATCTTTTGTAATTTTTTTATAAAACGCTCGTGCATTGCGCGAGTTACATACTAGTTACTAGTAACTTTTACTTTGATTGCCATCAGTATCATAGTAATTACACTCTCTTTCTCCTCATGGATCCTCACGGATAATAAAACGCAATTATGTTTTGTTTCAAATGTAGACACTGCATTTTCTTGAAATTCTTTTCTTGAAATATTCCAACTGTGATCAGTGTCTTATAGTCTTCATATTATGAGATTCGTCTGCTTGCCTATTGAGTTTATGTAGGACTAGTGTTCTTGTTAAGGTAGGACTGGGAAACCAATTCGTTTCTACAACTATTTACAATATTCCACTACTAGATATAACAATAAAAACATGCAGCCCAACAAAATAACACCAAAAACAACATGTGCTTGTAAAACTTAATCTAATGAAAATGCAAATCTTCACAGAAATTCAAGAACCCTAAGTAATCAAATAATTCAAAAAAAAAAACATCATACCTAATACATATAAAATAAATTAGTCGAAAGCCCAGGAATTCTTTTCACGAATTTCCTTCTCTTCCTCCGGGCTAAAGTCATTCTCGATTTTAAACGTGGCACGAATCTGTTCCGGTGTCTTACCTCTAATCAAACTAGGAACTTTTTCAAGCAGTTTGTCTAGTAAATCCTTGATATTTAGATAATTAGAGGCCATTATCAGCTCATACAGAAAATCTGTGTCCACGTCGAGGAACTCGGAATCAAATGTCTTCAAATCGTCGCTCCCAATATTCTTGTCGTCATATTTGTTGCAGTACTCCAAGATCTTCACTAGCGTAATACTGTCAATGTTTAGGACTGGGATTATATCCGAAGCGCAATCATCTTCAACCATGTTTTTGATCGATTGACATTGAATGGCCGCGGACTCTTTCACCACGAATTCTGCACCGTCTGATGCTCTTAGCGTCAACATTTTGCTTGGAGACATTTGTGTTTCCAAACAACGAAAATCCTAAAAAAAAAACTCCGAGAAACGAGTTGTAAAAAATTATTGAATAAATTGGGTTGCAATGGACTGGCTCGTTTTAATAATGAACAAAGTTGTGGTGGTGCATGTATATATATAGTATCACTTTTGTTTTTAAAGTGCGAGTTGGAATTCAAAGTGAATTATGAAAACCTTTTCGATATATTTAAAACTCCTGGAGATCACAATCTGATAAGTATAAGGAGTCCTTTAAAACAATAGAGAATTTTACAAATATAAAACACTAAAACCGGATCATGCGTGGCAGTTAATTGAAATTTAAGTTTTTTTAACAAATATAACAAGAAATAAAAATTATAAATATTTATTATTTGGGCATATACTAAATAGTCCCTTGAACATTTTTTAATACACAATTAATTAGTCCAATCCTTTTTTTTTGCTCCAAAAAGTATTTCACCATGTCGCTGGCGGGGACCTTTAAAAATAAGAGAATATTATTTAAATTGGAGTTTGAGAAAGTTTTTAGTACAAAATAAAAGACTTTGACTAAATGTGTATTAAAAATATTTGGGAGACTTTTTGGTATTTGATACTTTATTTTATTTCACGCACACACCAACACCCATTGCACGCCAAAGTCACCAAGTCTTTTTAAGAATATAAATAATCACTCAACACACACGAAGAGAAGAATACCAATTGCACACCAACTTCATACGTATTATTCCAAAAACACAACTAAGTCTTATGTTTCACGAGAAGAATAATTTTAACTTCAAAATATTTTTGTCACAATATAATGAACTTGTTAAAAATAGTGTTATACATTTCAATATATACACATACATACACACACGTACACACACACACACACACACACACACACATATATATATATACACACATGTACTCGCGAACTGTCGTGCAAAGTATTGAATTGTGTATAATTTAAATCAAAAATGTATTTTTTCAACACAAATAAGTGTAAGCAATTTAAAAAATTTAGACAAAGTTTTATTTACTTATAAGACTCTACCATGTTTAAGAAATAAAAAAACTCTAACAAAAATACTAATATTCCGTATTAGATCTCGGGTAAACAACATCACATATAGATCGCCCTTTGTGTATATGTCATTTTTGCAAAGACTCATCAATCAAAAATCCCTTTGAATCAACAAAATACACTAAAACATCTATATGGCCAGTAAGGGGTATCAATCCAACTTCTTAATGAGGCCAAGAGAAAAATAAAAATAATTATGATTTTTAAAATTATATTTTCAAGGGAAATTTATCTAACCAAATGGGAAGAAACTTGAAACTAAACTAACTAATAAAAACTAAAATAAGAGATGGGTGGGGTAAATAAATGTGAGAACAAACAAGAGATGAGACTCTATCTTATATAATAATTATTTTAATTAATTAATTTATTCATTTAAAATGGTCCAAGATAATATTAAAATTACATGTAAACTATCATCCAAATATAATTTCAACATTACCCTTTTAGAAAAATCAATTTTAAAACGTTCACAAACTCTCAAAAATTAGAATTAAACACTTTTTAATAAATTATCCACTAGGATAATGTGACACCCGACTATTCTAATACCGGGTGATCATTTTTTTTATTAAAACAAAGATGAAATCGAGTATAATTTCATTCTCAGCATCACTATTGCAACAAGTAACATAAATATACAATAAATGAAACCATACATATAAATAAAACGATTGAATAATTGATATGCATAAATAATTAACGACGGTTGAATAAACCATCGGTCACTACAAGTAATCATCCAACGAAAAAAAAAATTGATCAATAATTATCTCTGACATAAATAAAATCCTATTCAATTACGGGAAGCACGCCCAAAAGGAAAATACTAGAAATGAACTGAATCCTATCTAGATAGAAAGAGACTGGAGCGGCTAAATCGATTTCGTAGCATCCACGCAACTTCTCACAACAGCATGAGAGATCTAACCTTATTGTCCTTGCAGCTGCTGCGCACTTGGGGTTTTGAAAACAGATATAGATTTGTCAGCAGGTCAAAGCCCGAAAACATATAAAAATATTTTGCAAGTATTCAAATGATTTAAATAAAAATATCCAGTGAATTACCTTTATAATTAATTTACCGGTCGCACTCACATGAGACTTAACTCACCTCGCATCTACAGTGCACACCTAATGCACACATTTTACTATCCGTAACACCCCGTAAATTCAAAGACAATTAATTAAAAAATATGTTGGGAGAGAAAGAATTTATTTTCTTGGGAGGAATTTAATTTGTGAGTTGTGACATTTTTTAATCTGAGAAATTTATTAACTTTGCGAATTAAGGATTTATGTTTTGGACTATTTTGTGTCGCATTTTGATGTCAAGAATTTGGAGAATGTTATAAAATAATCCGGATGTCAATTTTGAGGGCACGGGTGAGTCCGGTATGATCAAGATAGTCTGAAATGAGTGACCATATGTATATATTGAGTTTCGGGACCTTTTTAGACACAATTGATCTCCTAATTAAGAGTTTGGGCCCCTTTTTAGGAGGCCCATAGGCCCAAAACGGTATTAGAGTTATTAACCCTAAATGTTAGAGGGTAAGGCAACTTTAAGTCATTTTAGAAGACTAAAATTGGGGAGAGCCTTGGAGGAGAACAATTAGGAGAGAATTTGGGAATTTTGGGAGATTACTTCAAGAACAAGAGGAAATCCTTGAATCCAACCCAACATCTTCATGAAAGGACTTGATTCTACAATCCAAGGCTAGTGGTTTAATTTGCAATTGTTAATTTGTATTTTTCCTATTAATATTAAAGAATGTGGGAATTAATCAATGTGTTAGGGTTTATTTTACATTAGAAGTTGGGAATTCAATCGTGGGGAGTTATAAATTTGTAGAGATGTTAAGATTTGGTTAATCTGACGCCCCAATTAATGTAATTGATGTCGTTAGATGGAGTAGATCAAATAGGTCGATTTAGGATGAATCTCGGAACGTTTTGGGGGTTAAATATGTACAGAATTGAAGTTTTCACTGTTTTAATACCAGATTGTTTTTTTTTTGGGCAGATTGGAGAAAGGGGAAGGTATCAGGGTCATTCGAACGACCTGGTATCTCATTCAAAAGACAACCATTGTCGTTCGACAAAATGGTTAGTTGCTTGAACGACCTACCGTATTCTGTCAGATTCCTCCTCTCCCCTGATTCAAACTTGTTATGTATTTTGAGTTAAACAGTTTATGTATTGGGTGAATCTGCAATTATGGTTATAATCTAGGGTTTAAGTTTGTAAATATTTACCCTTGAATTAAGTAGAGGATTAATTAAATTGGAGAATTAAGGTTTATGATTGGCTGATTTGAAACCTTGTTAATTAAGTGGGTAGACTTAATTGAATGAAATTGAATGATGGATTGGGAATTTTGAATTTCGGGCCGATAGAGAGAGTCCGAGCATAATTGATATTATGACACCAAGATAATGGAATTAATTAGTGTATGATGAATTGAAATTAAGTCAGATTGTAGACTTGCATGATTTAGGCTTGTATAGGGATGTATTACATCGGTAGACTGGATTTCATATATATACGGCGATGTGTAGTATATATATGATTTATAAATATTTGTGTGAATAATATTTATACGAAAGCATAAGGCTTGTGTATGGCTGAAGTAAACCGGTAGCCTGGGTTTAATATATATATATATATATATATATATATATATATATATATATATATATATATATATGATTTATAAATATTTGTGTGAATAATAATATTTATAGTAAAGCATAAAAATATAAATATTATATTAGGAGGTTGCACGGTGTGCGTGAGTACCCTGGCTAGAGAATGTAGGGTGAGTATAATCCTCAGGTCATAGCGTCTATAATTAGGGGTGAGTCATTATGGTATAAAATGGGCACTTTCGGGGGGAACTATAGTCACCTCATACGCGGGCATGATAGAATTTATATCCGAGATGCATGTGAATGTTGAGATATAGTGATACGTATATATGCTGCGGATTTATATACGGATAAATACATGGTGTGAAATATATAAATGATATAACTTATGAGATTGTTATATGGTATCAAATGAGAATTTATTTATATAAGTTAGTGTGAATAATAACTTATAACTCATATACATGATGAGAATCGTATAACTAATATAACTCGTGAGAATATTATATGGTATTAAATGAGAGATGACTTAAATAAGTTAATATGATTAATAACTTATAAAGTATACTAAACTCACTAGGGATAGAGTTTTATGAAATTGTGGAATATATGTTACAAGACTAATTACGGGGTAGTTAGCTAGATGGGTCAGGTATAGTTATGTTAGGCGTGCACATTAGTCAAGGGGTGAGGTGTGTGTCCTTAAGACAGTGTGCGACACTAACTTAAATATTAAGAACATTCATGCATTTTAATTTACTGCAATTAAATTCACTTGCTAAATATTTTTAAAATTTTTTGGGTTCTAACCCTTATTATAAAAATATTTTCAAAACCTTTTAGGTGTCCAACTACAGGGACGCCGGAATTCTTCTATTCCAGGGTTACACAACTACGACATATGTGGATGTTGAAGGACTTTGACTTAGCCACTTCAGTCGTACCATTCCTTGAGTAGGATGTAGTCAGTATTTTCTTTGGGCATGTTGCCCTAGTTATTAGTTTTGTTCCAGCCAGATGATGTACCAATTTTATTATTCTTGTGGTGTATATTTTTGTGATTTGGGTTTTATAGCCGGTGGTTTCCTCGACAAGGATTTGTAAATATTCATTTTCACTATTGTTTGATTTAGTGATTGCATGTATGATTTATTATATATATTATTTCACATGTTGTTAGTGAGGTTTAATAAAAAAAAGATAAAATTTGACACCATGTAACTTAAATACTAGGTGGTTAGTAAATTTAAAAAGTTTTTGATAGTGATTCTAAGAATGAACGAGATGAGATTCCTGTTTAATTTGATATAGGACTGATCACCTGCTATTTTACGAGGGGGTGTCATAGATGGTATCAGAGCATCAAGTTCTTGTGTTTTTAGGATCTGTGTGGCTTTTCATGTTTCAACATAGCGTTCTTTGATATAGAGCCTTATTATAGGATTGTTGTATTCCTTTACGTATGAGATTTACGTTCTCATGCTATTATGTATAGTTCATGTGATTCATATACGATTTCGGTCGAGCTTGGCAGACCGAACATTTTAAAACGACAAGCGTGGGACGTTAGAAAGATTTCAGGAGGGAGGACTCAGTAGGGGACATGGACTATTCTGGAAATAGTGACGCGGTAGGAGTCACCATATTGTTCGAGCAATTGAGGTTGAAGTAACCACTGGGGTTCAGTAGTTTCCCAAGATCCATTAGGAAGGACAATGGTACAAAGTTAAAATCTCAATTGCAGATGACAAGGGGGTAATGGTCGAAGAAGATTTTATTTTAGAAGAACCAATCAGCTAGAATTCGAGGGAGGTGCGGAAGGGTGATTTAACAGGGGATGGAGAACATCCAAGTGGGATCGCATGTGGGAAAGTGTAGTGACACTCAAGTCTAAATTTTGGGCAAAGAAGTTTTCTCATAGAAGCAGTATGGGGTGATGAGAGTCATTCGCCACATTCATGGGAACATGCCGTGAATAACAATGAGTTGGGCTGCGAATTTAACGAATCCTCTCATTAGAGGTTAAATAGGGAGGAAAAGAAAATTTCAGTATCCAAAAAGGGTCGGACAGTGGCCGGATGTGAAGGAAAGTGACGAAATTTTCAATCTCATTAACTGATGAGAGGGATACAAAGAATCAAGTCGGGGTTATAAGTTGATAATAGACCCGTGGGTAGAATATATAAGTATGAATATGAGATCTTCATAGAATGACTGGCGTCGTTTTCATCAAGGTTGTACATTTATAATTGGTATCAATGGTCTCGAGAGAGAGGGGAGCTAAAGGATTTGGAGAATCTATCATAAGAGTAAGATTGGATATTTGTGCTAGTGAGGCACTAAGGGAAGGGATACCTAGTAGAGAACCCAGATTTATGATTGAGAGATAAATATAATTTCTACCAAGTGATAGTGGATTCAGTTGGGGTCATCAACAAGTCTATGGGATCAGTGAATCCAAAGGGAAATTTGGGGTAGTGAGCAGGGTCAAGACTACCATGTCCATGAGTAGGACAACCCCGACATGGCCGGTGGGGGAAGAAATAAGGGAATGACACATAGAGGTGTCTTATGTGTATAAGAGTAGAAACACATGGGTGGATCTTGTCTATAGCGAGTCAGGGGACAGGAGCAGCAAGTCTAGCAAAGGCATCCGTTAGATAAGTTTTTGTTTTCGTTAGGACGACGGTGTTATGTCTAGTAACCATTGAGCCGACAATGATATGGACAATCGAGACTACGGGTTTAATCCGAGAGGATTGGGGTCTATTTTGTGGGATGCGGGTGGGTCACAGTGATGTATTAGTACTAGATTTACGTGGGAATCAGATTTAGTGGAGGTATTGTTAATATCACTAGTATGTGTATATTTGCTATAGAGTAGCGGGGTGCTCTTCAGTTCCACCTGTAAAGGAACGGGTGGATGCGTTGAGATGATATTTTTTTTTGAGGATTTGCTCATTTAAGGGGTGATATTAGAGGTATGGTTTCATCTTGGGTATGGACGGGTTCGCAATGGTGGGAGGTTATAGCAAGGCTATCCTGATTGTTATTCCAGGACATGATGTATATTTTTGTGATGTCCCACCTAAAAGAGGTTGAGCTTGCAGCAATATTTTTGTGAAATAGACTTCAGAGAGTACAGTTGTCTAGTTATACTGGATTCCAGTTCATAGGGACTTTTACTGATGACATTCAGAGTATGTTGGGTTGCCATGGAGCAGAGAAAGCTAGCTCGTTATTAATATTTAGCTCTAAGGACTTGGTGATAGTGTTAGCGCAGTAATATATGACTCCTTTAGAGACATGGGAGTCCATGATTAGGTTTGTGAGTATAGGGATAGAGTTTGAGTGTTTTGGATGTATGTTTTAGGTTTCACAAAATTCGAGGATCGATAATGCTGAGGAATAGTGCCTTGGGGAAAAGTTATTTTGGGTTTTGCTGGGGGGGGGGGGGGTGTTATACGCATAAGCCTTAATGTCAAAAGTGGGAAGACGTTATTGGAGTCTGGGTCATTGAATTTAATGATAATTAGGGAAGTGTGGATGAAATACATTGAGAGGAGAGTCACTAAGAGATAGGGTTAGTGGAATATGTAAATAGTAAGGTCATCAGAAACATTTGGAGGATATAACCACCTCAAAAATACGGGAGTGAAACTAAAGATAAATATGGTTACATTTTTTATGATCGGAGGTTTGTGCAAAAATGCACGAGATATAGGGTGTATGGGCACCCTATGAGGAACCAGAGTCTCTATTATGAAGATACTTAGAAAATTTAGAGAGAAGATGCAAACGCAGTGATTTTGGGTATATTATAAAGGAATGGGAATAAGATGTTCCTCGGGTTATGAAATGTGGCAGTGTGGGAGTATGTTTGGAAGTGACATTGAATGCGTCACAACATGTGGTTTGTTACCATTAGGATTCACAAGTGAGATGGATATTAGTGGACGTGTTGGCCAAAATATCCATAGAATATATATATTTAGGTACCATGAGATGGCGGGTTATTTGTTGTTAACCACAAGAGAGCGGAATGTACAGTAAGAGGAAGGTTGCATTATACGAGAGATTTATACTTTTGATAATGATGGGAATAAGGTGGATGTTTTTTCAAGTTTCAACTGTGTAGATATAGTTTGAGGTCATAGTGGATAGTTGTAGCAAGTCTGGGTGCTCGCGGTTCCAGGGTATTAATTATCATTGCTAGGTTTCACCTGAGATAGGGTCTAGCGTATGTGTACGATTATGTATGTTAAAATGTGTTACATAATTGCTAATTTAAATCCTGGGGAATAGGGACATTTTTTATGTGATTCAGGGTGGTTGTACTTATTGTCGAACAGGGTGTTATAGCTTAGGGGTAAGTTTCGAACAAGGAAATCAGTGATCGTAAGGGCGTAGTGGTGTGTGTTGTCTTTTTAACATAAGAGTGGTTATGTATACCTTTAATCCAAAAGGAGGGTAGTTGGAATGTTATGACTATGAGATTGAAGTTATATTACAATTTAGAGGCTAGTAAAAGCCGTTTTTTTTTATTTCGTGCAGTTATGCATGGGTACAAGGTGTATGGGCACTTTGGTTAAGTACATTAACTTAAGGACTAGGTAGCACAACTAAAAGTAGGTGATTAAGGAGCTAGTTAACACCGGGAGTACTAGGCTTATCTAAATTTCGAGGATGAAATTCCATTGTAAGGGGAGAAGTATGTAACACCCTGAAAATTCAAGGACCTTTAATTCAACAATATGGTGGGAGAGAAATAATTTATTTTATTGGGAGGAATTTAATTTGTTAGATGTGACATTTTTTAATTTGAGGAATTTATTAACTTTTCAAATTAAGGATTTGTTATTTGGACTATTTTTTATCGCATTTTGAGGTCAAGAATTTGGAAAATGTTATAAATTAATCCGGATGTCTATTTTGAGCGCACGGTTGAGTCCAGTAGTGTCAAAATAGTCTGAAATGAGTGGGCATATGTATATATTGGGTTTTGGGACTTTTCTAGACACAATTGAGCTCCTAATCAAGAGTTTGGGCCCTTTTTAGGAGGCCCAAAAATGAGATTAGAGTTATTAACCCTAAATGTGAGAGGGTAAGACAACTTTAAGTCATTTTAGAAGACTAGAATTGGGGACATCCTTAGAGGGGAACCATTAAAAGAGAATTTGGGGATTTGGGGCGATTACTTCAAGAACAAGAGGAGATCCTTAAATCTAACCTAACATCTTCATCAAAGGACTTGATTCTACAATCCAAGGCAAGTAGTTTAATTTGTAATTGTTAATTTACATTTTTCCTATTCATATTAAAAGGGTGGGAATTAATTAATATGTTAGCATTTATTTTACATTAGAAATTGGAGATTTCATGGTTAGGAGTTATAAATCTATAGAGATGTTAAGATTTGGTTAATTTAATGCCCCGATTGATGTAATTGATGTGATTAGATGGAGTAGGTCAAATGGGTGGATTTAGGATTAATCCTGGAAGGCTTTGGGTGTGAAATTTGTACAGAATTGAGGTTTTCACTGTTTTAATGATGGACTGGTTTTTCTGGGCAGATTGGAGAAGGTGGAAGATACCCGGGTCGTTCGAATAACCTGGTATTTCATTCAAATGACAACCATTGTCATTCGAACGACATAGATGGGCTCTAGAACAACCTATTGTATTATGTGAGATTCCCCCCTCCCCTAATTCAGACCTATTATGTGTTTTGAGTAAAATAGTTTATGTATTGGGTGAATCTGCAATTATGGTTATAATCTAGGGTTTAAGTTTGTGAATATTTACCCTCGGATTGAACAGAGGATTAATTAAATTGGAGAACTAAGGTTTATGATTGAGGGATTTAAAACCTTGTTAATTAAATGGGTAGACTTAATTGAATGAAATTGAATGATGCATTTGGAATTTTGAATTTCGGTCCGATAAAGAGAGTTCGGGTATAATTGGTAGGGTGACACCAAGATCATGAAATTAATTAGTGTATAATTAATTGAAATTAAGTCGGATTGTAGACATGAATGATTTAGGCTTGTGTGGGGATGTATTACACTGGTAGCCTGGATTTAATATATATATGTGTAGTATATATATGATTTATAAATATTTGTGTGAATAATATTTATAGTAAAGCATAAGGCTTGTGTATGGATCAAGTACACCGGTAGTCTGGGTTTAATATATATATATACGATGATGTGTAGTATATATATATATATATATATATATGATTGTGACACCCCGACTAATTAAATACCGGGTAGCTACTCCTTTATTAAATTAATTCAAAATGCCAAGTTGGTCCAGTTAATAGCATCACTGTCGAAAACATTTTAATGATTACTAACCACCTAGTATTTAAAAAGTAAGTCGTCAAATTTTAATTTAAATCTGATTAACATGCAACAAGTGTAATGAAGAATAACAACACCATTCACCATAACGAAGTAAATAGAATAACCATCACATAATGTAAATAAAGTCCGGAGGAAAACTCCTCACTACAATACCACAACCTAAAATAACTCAACTGAATACTAAATCAATACATGCCAAAGTCTGAAAAACTGTAATGGAAAGATGTCTCTAATAGAAATGGGCAACATGCCCTAAAACTGATAGATAGTGAATCTGGAATCCAAATGATAGAAGCGTCTAAAAGCAAATACCTGTAGCTTCCACAAACAGCTACATCTCGTCACCTGAATGAGTATCCTATGCATGGTGTCCTTGTGGCTGGGCACCTAAAATGGTTTTACAAAAAAATAGATTTGAAAGCAAACGGGTCAGAGCCCGAATGTGGAGATATTTTAAAAACCTGCAAGTGCTTTAAAAACATTTAAAACATTAAATGTAAAGTTCATGTTAGGACGTGCACTCACATGATATTCTCACCTCTCGTCTAACTGTGCACTCCTAACGTAAGTACCCATCTAAAACGACACAAACCACTAGCTAAGTGACATCATATCTAGCTAGACTGTTATAGGTTCTACCCTTATTACTCGGTTCCCATTAACATTATAACGATCTCAATTAAATAGGGGGCTTAACGTAGATTCAGGTTCTCATATAAAAGTAATACAATTCGTTATAGATTTTCCCTTTTGTTATTCCATAATTATACACACAATACCATATGAAAGTTCTCATTTTACTAAGCGTATATTTTCCACCACATAAATATACAATATAAGCACCCCGAGACTAAGCTGCGGTGCACACATACTCTGTTATCCATCCCGGTACATCACGTACATAAGGATCACGCATTCCGAATCTCTCAGGAATCGTTCTCAGATAACAACATCACAAATAATGGAGGCGAACACAGTCACATCACATGGGTCACGCACATACCTACGCTCCCACGATCAGCGGACTTATTAATATCCCAATAAGTCTTTCTCTGACCTATGTTCATCGAGGTAACCAGTCTAAATTCGGGCAACACAAGGATTAGAGGGCCCTAAGAGAACGCAAACCTCCCGTGATAGCAAGTATGGTAGGTATGTCATACACACAAATCATATATCAATACTAAGTAAACACGCATCTTAGTAATCACCGTAGTTTAATTGTAGTACATATCGCATTCCCGTACCAACTTATAATTTATACAACTTATATAATACCGGTTATAATTAAACGCACCATAAATTATTCTCACGTCGTGGTAAACACTCACGTCTCAATCCCATATTATCCATTATTTAAATCACTCGTATATAATTTACTCCTCATAATAACCCAAATGTCCCAAATCTATCACTACATCATCAAAGGAATGTTATCTCTAACCTCGAACAAGATTGCGGGACTCCCAAAAATCAAAACAGGCCAAAAAGGCCTAAACTGCCAGCTCGTTTGAACGAGGCTGTTCGAACGAGATTCAGTTCGTTCGAACGAACTGTACCTTCTAACGAGATCTCGTTCGAACGAAGTTATCGAACGAAATTCCCTTTCGTTAGAAGCGACTGGTCAACTCGTTAGAAGCTCGTTCGAACGACCTGGAGAGGTCTTCTAACGAGGGACCAGTTTCGGCCCAGATTTTCTCCAATCTCGTTTTTCATCCATTTTAACCCCTTAAACCTCTTCTAAAGTTCGTCCCCACAACGTTTTAGGGTCTCTAATTCATCCTAAACATATTAAAGTCACCTCCTAACATGTTTTAAGGAATTAATTCGTCCTAAACATCATTAAATCACATGTCTCTACACTTTTCCCCAATTTTTCAAGAACATGAACCCTAAAATTTTTAGATCCTTAATATATCCAATTAGATCCGTTTTTGTGTCTTACAAGATATATCAACATCAGATTAGTCCTCTAAATATGATTCTACATGCAATCCTTTCATCAAAATTTAGTACTCTACTTCCAAACTCATGGGTTTTTCATTATCTTCCAAGAACAAACATAAATTTGAATTATCTAACATGGAAGGAACATTCTCTGAAATTAAATGGAATTAAATCACTTGCCTCGAGTGTCTCTGAATTTGGTGTTGATTTGGTAAAGCTTTTTCTGCAGAATTCCTTCTCTCTCTCCCTCTCTAAGCTTTCTTCTCCAATGGCTATGGTGGCTAGGGTTTGTTTTGGGAACAACTTAGAAAACTAATCCTAATAACCTACGTAGCTTCCTAGGTTAATATGGGTTGGTTAGTGATTTAGTGGGTCAAATCCACATCAGATTTACTTTACTAATTTTCGTCATTTTTAATTCCCCAAAAATACAAAATTACCAAAATACCCTTTATGTTGCCGGTATGGCCTAAAAATACCCCGGGACCCAAACTAAACCCCCGGCTAGTGTTTTCTGACTATCTCGACCCTTCCGGACGCGTTGGCGCACTCAAAATGACCATACGGTTGATAGAATTTAAATTCACTTTTATGATTAATATAATTATATCCTGACGCGACTATCACACGCGTCCCAAATAAAATGTCCTAATTGCCGTATCAATCTAACGACATATCATCATTCAATATCCATAAGACATCATATATACTCAATATAGTCAAATACCAACTCACATATCGCTAGTATTTTATCCGAATTAATTCCCAATTAATTCTCATTAAATTAATTAATCCCAAAAATAAATATTGCCAAAAATACGGGGTATTACATGCTTCTACTTCCCCCCTAATAACTGAATTTCATCCCGAAATTCAAAACTAGAAAGTAACTGATAAGAACAACTCTGGATAACGTTCGCGCATCTCATCCTCGCGCTCCCATGTGGACGCCACTGAACACGGACTAACGAAACTATCTTTGACCGCAGTTTCCTCTCACTTCGGTCCAAAATAGCAATCGGCCCCTCCTCGTAGGAGCTATCAGGCTCGATATCTATGCCCTCCAAAGCAATGTGAGAATGAGACAAATCGTCTCTGAGATATTTCCTTAGTGAGGAAATATGAAACACATCGTGAATCCGGTGTAAATGCTCCGATAACCCGAGCCTATACGCAACTGGTCCAATCCGCTCAATAATAGGAAACGGCCCCACATATCTCGGTGCCAACTTCCCCTTCTTCCCGAAATGTATAATCCCCTTCATAGGAGATACTCTGAGCAAAACTTGGTCCCCCACTTGGAACTCCCTGAAAGATCTCTTCGCATCAGCATAACTCTTTTGCCGGTCTTGAGCTACCCGAATGCGACTCCGAATCAACTCAATCCTTGTCGAAGTATCCTGAATCACTTCTGGCCCAAGTAGTTTGTTGTCCCCCACCTCCAACCAACATGCTGGGGAACGACAAGGCCTACCGTACAACGCCTCAAATGGAGCCATGCTAATAGTGAACTGATAGGAGTTGTTGTAAGCAAACTCCACCAGTGGAAGGTACTGCTCCCATCCACCCCCAAAGTCAATAATGCACATGCGTAGCATGTCCTCCAACATCTGATTTGTGCGCTCGGTATGCCCATCGGTCTGCGAATGATAGGCTATACTCAACCGCAATTCCGTGCCCATAGCCTCCTGGAAACTCTCCCAAAACTGCGAAACAAATATCTTGTCTCTGTGAGACACGATATTTAGGGGCACACCGTGGAGTCTCACAATCTCTGAAATGAAGAGCTGGGCATACTGTCCCATAGTGTAGTCAGTCCTTACGGGTAAAAAGTGAGCGACTTTGGACAAACTGTCCACAATTACCCAAACAGAGTCGTGACCCCTCTGCGACGTAGGCAACCCCGTGATAAAGTCCATGGATATGCTCTCCCACATCCACCTCGGAACCTCCAACGGCTGTAGAACTCCTGTCGCTCTCTGATGATCCACTTTTACTAGCTGACTAGTGGCGCATTTCGAAACAAACACAACAATATCTCTCTTCATACTGCTCCACTAATAATAGCATCTCATGTCTTGGTACATTTTATCCCCTCCGGGATGTACCGCGAACCGTGAGCCGTGCGACTCTGCCATCACCTCGTGTCGCAATTCCTCCCCTTCCGGAACCACCAATCTCCCATTGAAGCGTAATCCCCCGTCTCAGCTAACGGTAAAGGACTCGGCTCCCTCTGCTAGTAATCGAACTATCTGCTCCTGACAGAACGAGTCATTAGCCTGTGCCCGTACTACCTTCGTGACAATCTGCGGTGTAATGGTCATCAGAGACATGAAAGATTGGGCCACTGCATCCTGGTGTCCCAACTCCTTCCACTTTGCCTTCCACACCCCTGCCACCTCATCTGCTGGCCTACGGCTCAACGCGTCTGCTACCACGTTAGCCTTACCCGGGTGATACTGGATATCGAACTGGTAGTCCTTCACAAACTCAATCCACCTACGCTGTCGCATATTCAACTCCTTCTGCGTGAACAGGTATTGTAGGAACTTGTGGTCCGTGAAAAGTTGGAACTTCTCCCCCAAAAGATAGTGCCTCCAAATCCGTAGGGCAAATACCACTGCTGCCAACTCCAAATCATGCGTGGGGTAATTCTTCTCATAAGGCTTAAGCTTACGGGAATCATAAGCTATGGCCTGTCTCTCCTGCTGCAATACACCTCCAAGTCCTTGCAAAGACGCATCGGTGTAAACCAAATACTCAACTCCCGGTCTCGGCAATGCTAACACAGGTGCTGAGGTTAACTTGTCCTTTAACTCATCAAATGTCAACTGACAGGCATCACTCCAAATGAACGGCGCACCTTTACGAGTCAGATGTGTCAAAGGACCCGCTATCTTCAAAAATCCCCGAATGAATCTCCTGTAGTATTTTGCTAGGCCTAAGAAACTACGAATCTCAGTCAGTGTCGTGGGCTGTCCCCACTCCCTCACCACGGATACCTTCCCCGGATCAACAAATATCCCCCGGTCGGAAATAATGTGTCCCAAAAACTGGACCTCCTTCAGCCAAAACCCGCACTTCTCAAACTTTGCATACAGCTGGTTCTGACGCAGCATCTGCAAAACCTGCCTCAAATGCTCGGCGTGCTCCTCCTCTGTCTGGGAGTAAACCAGAATATCATCAATGGAGACAATGACAAACTGGTCTAGGAACTCTCTGAACACCCTATTCATCAAGTCCATAAACACTGCTGGAGCATTGGTCAAACCAAAAGGCATAACCCGAAACTCATAAGATCCATATCTCGTTAAGAACGCAGTCTTCGAGACATCCTCCTCCCTGATACGCAACTGATGGTATCCCGATCTTAAATCAATCTTCGAGAAGAAAGAAGCTCCTCTCAACTGGTCAAATAGGTCATCGATTCGAGGCAACGGATACTAATTCCGTATCGTGACCTTGTTCAACTCCCGGTAGTCCACACACAATCTCAATGAACTGTCCCTCTTCTTCACAAACAAAACTGGAGCGCCCCAAGGTGAGGTACTCATGCGAATAAAGCCCTGACCTAACAGTTGCTCTATCTGGTCTCATAGCTCTCGCATCTCTGCCGGAGCCATATGGTACGGTGCGCGTGCTATAGGTCTAGTATCTGGCAGTAAATCTATAACAAAGTCTATCTCTCGACTGGGGGGTAGGCCTGGTATCTCCTAAAACATATCCGAATACTCCCTGACAACTGGGATAGAATCTAAAGGAATCACAACCTCCTTAGAGGTATCCTCCTCTATGTAATACAGATGAGCGGTCGATCCTCCCTCTGGACGAGGCATCGCCACTACAAACATCTCTTGCCCCGGAATGGCAAAAACAATGCTCCCGCTGAAGCAATCAATCATGGCCCTATAAGCTACGAGCCAATCCATACCGATAATCACATCGTGCACATGCATATCTAATACTAACATGTCTGCAGGTAATACCAAACCACCGATCTCTACCCCCACTCCCCGGCATATAAAGAATATAAGTGAACCATTCCCCAATGGTGAGTCGACACACGTCACTGTGCTCTCCGTTGTGGCTAACAACCCTAAAGCCTTCACGAAATGTGTAGCTATAAAACAATGTGTAGCCCCCGTGTCAAACAATACCCGACCCATAGTGCCATGGATAGGAAATGTACCCTCAATCACGGGTGGTGCCTGTGGAACTGCTGCCTGGTGGACGTTATAGACACGTCCATACTGTAGCTGTCCCTGCTGAGCTGGGACTGCTGGAATGGGTGGCAATGCTGCCATCTGTGGCGGTGTGGGAAGAACGGCGGGAAACATAGGCCTCTGAGGCTCCCGGCGAGCACCCTGCTGCTGCTGCTGTGGGGCCCTGCCCCTATCAGGACAATCCTGTCGTTTATGGTCAGTCTTGCCACAAACATAACACTTCCCTGGGAAGTTCCCTCCTCTCTGCCCCTGCTATCCCCGACCCTGGTGGCCGTTACCATTCCTCCCTTGGCCCTGTTGTCCATGCTGAAACTGCTGCCCATTCTGTCCCTATTGGCCCTGATGGCCGTTTGGACCCTGATGGCCCTGACGGAAACCTCCTTGTCCGTGCCTGTAATTCCCTGATCTGAACCTCTTCTGATCCCCCTGCTGGGAACCCTGATCACCCTGTCTCTGCCCCTGAACAGATTGTGCCCCACTAGCACCATATCCTCCAGTCCTGCCCTGATGGCTAGACTCTCCCGATCTCTTGCCTTCAGCCATATGAAAGCGGTGATCCTGGCAGTGTAACAAAGCAGCGTTAACCATATCAGAATAAGTGGCCAACGAAAGGTTCCCTAACAGATGTTGACGGATCCTCCATGTCAACCCGTCGGTGAATTTCTCAATCTTCTTCTTTTCTGTCGGTATCTCATCCGGAATGATATTCATCAGATTCGTGAACTCGGCCTCATACTCGGCCACAGTCTTACCCTCCTGCTTCAGATTCATCAGTTTCCTCCTCATTTCCGTGTGAACAGCTGACGGAAAGTACTTGCGGTCGAACTACACCCAAAAGTCCTGGATAGTGAGAGTATCCCTCTCCTCCACGGTGGTAATAGACTCCCACCATTGCAGTACAGATCCAACTAGCTTGAAAGTAGCTAGCACCTGCTTCTGAACATCCGTGCACTCATACATCCTCAAGTGCCTCTGCATATCCTTCCTCCACTGGCTCGAGACTACCACATCTGAGCTACCTGCAAACTCTGGCGGATGCGCTTTCTGAAAAGCGTCACGTACACGTTCCCAAGCAGACGAGAATGCATTTGCATGTACTGGCGCGGCAACCGACGCCTGAGGTGGTGCCTGCTGAACTATGGAAATTGCGGCATTTACCGCTTGGGCTACATTGGCTGCAACCTCTGCGGCGTTCATCATGCCCTGAACTGGAGCGGGCTGGGGTTCGGGCGTTGCATCCCTGGGAACTCGTCGTGCACGTCGTGGAGGCAACTGAAATAAGAATAAAGTTTATAAGTTCACCATTTATAAACTTAATATAGCTAAAGAACGAAGCATACACAAAAAGAGTACAACAGTCCTAAAATATAGGGCTCTATATCAAAGAAAACTTAGCGGAAACATAATAGCCGTACAGATCCTAAGGACACTAGAACCTGATGCTCTGATACCACCTATGACACCCCGACTAATTAAATACCGGGTAGCTACTCCTTTATTAAATTAATTCAAAATGCCAAGTTGGTCCAGTTAATAGCATCACTGTCGAAAACATTTTAATGATTACTAACCACCTAGTATTTAAAAAGTAAGTCATCAAATTTTAATTTAAATCTGATTAACATGCAACAGGTGTAATGAAGAATAATAACACCATTCACCATAACGAAGTAAATAGAATAACCATCACATAATGTAAATAAAGTCTGGAGGAAAACTCCTCACTACAATACCACAACCTGAAATAACTCAACTGAATACTAAATCAATACATGCCAAAGTCTGAAAAACTGTAATGGAAAGATGTCTCTAATAGAAATGGGCAACATGCCCTAAAACTGATAGATACTGAATCTGGAATCCAAATGATAGAAGTGTCTAAAATCAAATCCCTGTAGCTTCCACAAATAGCTACAGCTCGTCACCTGAATGAGTATCCTATGCATGGTGTCCTTGTGGCTGGGCACCTAAAATGGTTTTACAAAAAAAATAGATTTGAAAGCAAACGGGCCAGAGCCCGAATGTGGAGATATTTTAAAAACCTGCAAGTGCTTTAAAAACATTTAAAACATTAAATGCAAAGTACATGTTAGGACGTGCACTCACATGATATTCTCACCTCTCGTCTAACTGTGCACTCCTAACGTAAGTACCCATCTAAAACGACACAAACCACTAGCTAAGTGACATCATATCTAGCTAGACTGTTATAGGTTCTACCCTTTTTACTCGGTTCCCATTAACATTATAACGATCTCAATTAAATAGGGAGCTTAATGTAGATTCAGGTTCTCATATAAAAGTAATACAATTCGTTATAGATCCCTTTTGTTATTCCATAATTATACACACAATACCATATGAAAGTTCTCATTTTACTAAGTGTATATTTTCCACCACATAAATATACAATATAAGCACCCCGAGACTAAGCTGCGGTGAACACATTCTCTGCTATCCATCTCGGTACATCATGTACATAAGGATCACGCATTCCGAATCTCTCATAAATCGTTCTCAGATAACAACATCACAAATAATGGAGGCAAACACAGTCACATCACATGGGTCACGCACATACCTACGCTCCCACGATCAGCGGACTTATTAACATCCCAATAAGTCTTTCTCTAACCTATGTTCATCGAGGTAACCAGTCTAAATCCGGGCAACACAAGGATTAGAGGGCCCTAAGCGAACGCAAACCTCCCGTGATATCAAGTATGGTAGGTATGTCATGCACACAAATCATATATCAATACTAAGTAAACACGCATCTTAGTAATCACCGTAGTTTAATTGTAGTACATATCGCATTACCGTACCAAATTATAATTTATACAACTTATATAATACCGGTTATAATTAAACGCACCATAAATTATTCTCACGTCGTGGTAAACACTCACGTCTCAATCCCATATTATCCATTATTTAAATCACTCGTATATAATTTACTCCTCATAATAACCCAAATGTCCCAAATCTATCACTACATCATCAAAGGAATGTTATCTCTAACCTCGAACAAGATTGCGGGACTCCCAAAAATCAAAACAGGCCAAAAAGGCCTAAACTGCCAGCTCGTTAGAAGTCTCGTTCGAACGAGGTTGTTCGAACGAGATTCAGTTCGTTCGAACGAACTGTACCTTCTAACGAGATCTCGTTCGAACGACGTTATCGAATGAAATTCCCTTTTGTTAGAAGCGACTGGTCAACTCGTTAGAAGCTCGTTCGAACGAGCTCGTTTGAACGACCTGGAGAGGTCTTCTAACGAGGGACCAGTTTCGGCCCAGTTTTTCTCCAATATCATTTTTCATCCTTTTTAACCCCTCAAACCTCTTCTAATGTTCGTCCCCACAACGTTTTAGGGTCTCTAATTCATCCTAAACATATTAAAGTCACCTCCTAACATGTTTTAAGGAATTAATTCGTCCTAAACATCATTAAATCACAAGTCTCTACACTTTTCCTCAATTTTTCAAGAACATGAACCCTAAAATTTTTAGATCCTTAATCTATCCAATTAGATCCGTTTTTGTGTCTTACAAGATATATCAACATCAGATTAGTCCTCTAAATATGATTCTACATGCAATCCTTTCATCAAAATTTAGTATTCTACTTCCAAACTCATGGGTTTTTCATTATCTTCCAAGAACAAACATAAATTTGAATTATCTAACATGAAAGGAACATTCTCTGAAATTAAATGGAATTAAATCACTTGCCTCGAGTGTTTCTGAATTTGGTGTTGATTTGGTAAAGCTTTTTCTGCAGAATTCCTTCTCTCTCTCCCTCTCTAAGCTTTCTTCTCCAATGGCTATGGTGGCTAGGGTTTGTTTTGGGAACAACTTAGAAAACTAATCCTAATAACCTACGTAGCTTCCTAGGTTAATATGGGTTGGTTAGTGATTTAGTGGGTCAAATCCACATCAGATTTACTTCACTAATTTTCGTCATTTTTAATTCCCCAAAAATACAAAATTACCAAAATACCCTTTATGTTGCCGGTATGGCCTAAAAATACCCCGGGACCAAAACTGAACCCCCGGCTAGTGTTTTCTGACTATCTCGACCCTTCCGGACGCATTGGCGCACTCAAAACGACCATACGGTTAGTAGAATTTAAATTCACTTTTATGATTAATATAATTATATCCTGACGCGACTATCACACGCGTCCCAAATAAAATGTCCAAATTGCCGTATCAATCTCACGACATATCATCATTCAATATCCATAAGACATCATATATACTCAATATAGTCAAATACCAACTCACATCTCGCTAGTATTTTATCCGGATTAATTCCCAATTAATTCTCATTAAATTAATTAATCCCAAAAATAAATATTGCCAAAAATACGGGGTATTACAATGATCTATAAATATTTGTGTGAATAATAATATTTGTAGTAGAGGATACCAATATTAATGCTATCTTAGGCGATTGCGTGATGTGGGTGAGTCCCCTGGCTAGCAAATGCAAGGTGAGTATAATCCCGAGGTCATAGCGTCTACAATTAGGAGTGATCCGTTATGGTATGGAACGGGAACTTTTGGGGGGAACTATGGCTGATAATACGCAAATATTGCGTATTTCATCCGTCGAACCTACGCATTTTAGCCCCCTCGGGTGCCTTAATCTCTATATTTTAGCCCGTTAATCTCTATATTAAAAAATTTCAAAAATATTTTCTTTCTTTTTTCTCCCTTTTTGGGAATTTGGCCTTTGTTTTCTATGATAAATTCCAATAATTACCCGATCCAATTGACAACCCAATGATGCATGTTCTCGATTTTAGAAGTTACTAGACTTTAGTCTCCATTATTTATATTATGAATAGCTTCATGAATTAAACTTTAATCCCATGAGCACATGCACTTTTATCATTCTATTGATTTGGTTTAATATTTTGATAACTCAGTAATCTTTTGTTGCGTTGTATATACTTACACCGAGTAAGCTTTGTACCTTTCGTTGTTTGTGAGTGTATACACCATTCTTTCCTCTTTAAAAACGTTGAATTCGTTGGTAATCTCACCATTCTTTCATTTGATTGTTCATTAATTGAGTTCATACTTGAAATGTGTTACTTGAGCATTATTTTCATATATGGTTTTGATCCGAGAATTGCGTAAACTTTGTGAAATGGACATAGGCATTCTTTGTTATATCACCCATATTAGCCTTGACCTCACCCTTATATGTTTACCCTCATTAACCCCTTTGAGCCTAAATATAGCCCTTCATTTCATAACCCAAATTCCCATAACCAACTCTAAATTGGAGTTTTAAACCATACATACACTTTCCATACCTTTGTTTGGAATGTTACATGGGATTGAATGTTGTTGTTGTGTTGTCGGTGGAAATTTAGGCATACGAGAGTTTGATAAGTGAAAATAAAAAGTGAAAAAAGTGATGAAAAAGAGAAAGCAAAAAGCAAAAGAAAACAAAAGAAAAAATGAGAAAAAGAAGAAAAGGAAAGGAAGAGAAAGTTGTATATGTTGTATATGGTTCAATAAGCTTTGATTACTATCCCCGATGCTATATCTAATGCCATTTTGGAACTTATTTTCCAATTTTGATATTGCCCGCATTTTCCCATTATCCCGAGTTTTCATCCCGAACACTTTGAATCCGTATATACATTCCTTCATTTTGTACCCTAGCCTAACCTACATTACAACCCTAGTAAAGTCCTATCTGATCTTAGGTTGATGTAATTTAAAAGTCATAATAGTTTTGATAATATGTGAAAATGCATTTCGCCTCCTTTAATGTGCGATATCTTTCACTGAGATTACAGTTTTTATTTTCTATATAGCGTTCTTCATTTGTGATATGTGTGCCGCCTAGTTTCCATTTATAATTACTCTTTAGCCCACATGTTCCTTGTGTTACCTCCCTTTTTCGAGTGAATTCGCTTGATGAGTGTAATGCCCATGAGAATTGAATGTATGCTTGCTTTAACGTTTATCCAGTTTGTTTCATTTTTTCGCCAAATCACACTTTTCATGTGCTCGCTCCCCCCCCCCCCCCCCCATGTTTTAAAGTTTCAATTCTATGAGGTGCATTCTATAATGTTAATGATTTTAACTTTTGTTTGAATTCATTCACTTTGCTAATAATGCGTATGAAATCCTTTTCGCTATTGGTTGGCTTGTCGCATGTTGGTTTGGGCTTATTTTGAAGAAACCATGTGATGTTTGTGGGTACCATCCCTAAAAACCCTTACGAGACGAAACTCGTCCACTAGGGTGACCTAGGGATTTAACGGCTTATTGCATATGCTAAATGCAATCGAATCACCCGCGAAAGTGGCCTTATGCTTTTATACCATACTTTTGTACTATCTCCAGTTTTTGGTTTGCTTGTAGTTCTTGTTGCATCCTATTTCATTGCTTGGGACTAGCAATGTGTAAGTTAGGGGGTGTGATAATACGCAAATATTGCGTATTTCATCCGTCGAACCTACGCATTTTAGCCCCCTCAGGTTCCTTAATCTCTATATTTAAGCCCGTTAACTAGACAATCTCAATTTATATTGTTAACATGCTATATGTGAAAATCTATTATTAAAGCCGTTTAATATAAAATTAAACTATTTAAGTAACTCCAAACTGTTTTTTTGAAGAAAATCTTTTCTTAAAACCAAATGAAATTAATCACAAGATGTGTTTAACAAAAAAAATACGCACGGGATCTTTTCAAGATCTGTTAACAGGTTTAATAAATCAGTTTAAAAACATTAAACTCAGCCAACCAAGAATTAGATGAGGAGATGTAGAAAGATTAAGAACAAGTGATTTTTTACGTGGTAAAACCTCACCCAACTGAGGAAACATCCACGAATACCTCTATGGAGTAAACCAAAAATTCTAGTAAAATAAATTATAATAGTTACAAACTATATAACACGCATGAACACAAATCAGACCTATACAAGTTCAGGAATGTACCCACTGGTGTCCTTATAACTTCTCTGCAGTTTTGTTTGTTGATGTTGTTCTCCGAGTTTGCTAAATTCAAATTTGTTCAAGTTCTTTTCGTGGACTCTTGTTCTTAATATCTTATTACCAACACTTTTAGTGTGGTAGGGTGATAGTGTTTGTGAAGGTTCTTTCTAACAAATGCATGCACACACACACACACACACACACACACACACACACACTTATTTTATACAAGTAGTCCTATCAAATTACATATGAGATCTATATGTTGTGATTTTCTATTTTCTCTTCTCATAAAACTCAACCTTATTTTACCTTTATTATAATTCTAGAATCCACGACTATCTTGCTCTGAAGATGTATCAAGATCTTAATCAATCTCAAGTTTTGAAAATATTCTTGAGATTGAAAATCACCAAGTGCGATTCCAACTAGGTCGAAGGTCTTGTTTCAAAAGAACTAGAAACAAAAAATGATTTTGTTGATTTCGAAGTTAAAAATATTTACTGAAATAAATCAACAAATATTTTCTCAAGATGAGAAACTAAAAATGTAGATCAATGTGTAATATAACATGCAATGACTTAGATCTAAGATTTCTATAAAAGAAGAAACACAAATCTAAACAGATGTTTAAGTTGATAACAAGTTCTGAGAACGAAGAGGTTACAGCAACAAAACTAACAAACCAATCACTCGAAAGCTCTCAAACACTTAAGGATGTGTTTGGTATAAAACTGGTTTTGAAAGAGGCTAAGGTTTGAAAACAGTTTTGGACGCTTTAGGGTTAGGGTTTACGAACTCTGGTTTCTCTCTCTCTCTTCTTTATTCTCTCTTCTCTCTCTTCTCTCTTTCTCACTCGAATGAACAAAGTGGAAAAAGTCTCAGATGGCTGAGAGAAGGGTTCCTTTTATAGGAGGCTGAGAAGATTCGAGATAACAAACCAAAATTAAGGGCTAGGATCTGGTCTTGGAAGATTGACATTGATACAATGGTTTAAAGAGAGGCGGTGATTAAAATGCTTCTGATTGGCTCAAGTTGGTTTCACCAGAATTGTAAAAGAACGCATCCAGGTCATCAATTAAAACTAATCCAAGGGTTGAAACAACGCACAACAATTGTCTCACAGAGAAAACACAATATGGTTCGATAATAACTCAACAGGTGTAGGCAATTGATTGGTTGTTCCACGCGCATCTAAAATAATTACATAGCACACCCTATAGTCTTTAGTGCTTTCACATTCTACCCTAAAGAACTTTCAGCTAATGAAACTAACAATCCAAAATAGCAGATTGACCCCAAAACGTTTAAAACCAAATTTTAATTAATAAACACCTTATTTTTAAAGTTTATAAAATTCCCCAAAAATATTAAAAATTAATTTTAGGGATTTAAACACACTCAACATATATACACACACTTATATGCAATATGAAATGTATGAATGCAATTCTAATGTGTGTGAGTGTTGGCAGAAGTATATAGATCAATCAATCAAGAAGAATAAAATGGCAAACCAATCTCTGAGGTTCTTTGGTTTCTAAGATTAACACAATTTTGTCACAATTTCCAAACTAGATGAACACTTATACAATACATACTGAAATGTGTTAAGAGTATAAGGTTCTTCAATCTCCCCCTTTGGAAATATGAGACAAAATCTCATTTGAGTCATCTAGGACTCGTCGGGCAACAAAAATAAGGAAAACCTATTCCTATAAAAATTCTATCTACCCATTTCCTAGAAAACAAAAGTACATAACTCAACTATTTACAATTGAATACCCTATTACAAATGTTGAGACTAACTGTACCGAATCCTACGATGAATCACTGAGGTCAAGCACTTTAGAATATGTAAGAAGATTCATTAAACTCAAATTTCTCCCCCATTTTGTCTCAAATAGACAAAGGGAAAAATATATGTAGCACAAAGAGATTAATCAGCGCACACCATACCTATTGATTTAGGCAAAGAAATAAATCTATTATAATCTAAAGGTTTGGTAAACATATCTGCGAGTTGCAAATCAGTAGGAAGATAATTGATTTCTAATTCCTTAGTTTCAACCAATTCGCGTATAAAGTGATGTCTTATTTTTTTGTGTTTTGTTCGCGAGTGTTGAAGACGATTTTTAGAGATATTGATCGCACTTTGATTATCACAATAGAGATGTAATTGTTTTTCTTGAATACCATAATCACTTAGCATTTGTTTAAGCCAAAGTAATTGAGCACAACAGCTTTTAGCGACTATGTATTCAGATTCAGCTGTTGAGAGAGACGTGCCGTTTTGTTTCTTACTACTCCATCCTACCAAATTATTACCTATATAGTAACATGCTCCTGATGTACTTTTTCTATCATCACTACACCCAGCCCAATCAGTATCAGTGTACCCAATTATAGTGATAGGTGTATCACTAATATACCAAAGTCCTAGGTTCAGAGTTCCTTTTACATATTTAATAATTCTTTTAACAGAAGAAAAATTGCTTTCTTTAGGATTGTTTTGATAACGAGCGCATGCACAAACAGCATACATTATATCAGGACGCGAGGCAGTAAGGTATAGCAAGGTTCCAATCATACTACAATATAGAGTTGGATCTATAGATTTTCCAGTTTCATCTTTAGATAGTTTGAACGTAGTACTCATGGGAGTTTTAGCATCTTTAGCACTCTTAAGGCCGAATTTTTTGACAATCTCTAATGCATATTTAGATTGAGAAACAAATAATCCTTCTGAATTTTGTTTGACATGGAGACCTAAGAAAAACTGTAACTCCCCCATAAGAGACATTTGAAACTCTTTATGCATAATTTCAGAAAAGGATTTGACTTTTGAGGGAGAAGTTGATCCAAAGATAATATCGTCAACATAAACTTGGGCTATAATGATGTGTTTGTCAAAATGTTTGACAAATAAAGTTTCACCATTTCCACCTCTCTGAAAACCTTTTTTTAAGAGAAAATTGGAAAGGCGCTCATACCAGGCTCTAGGTGCTTGTTTTAGGCCATAAAAAGCCTTTTTTAGACGAAATACATGATTTGGATATTGAGGGTCAATAAACCCTTTTGGTTGTTTTACATAGGTCTCCTCGGTCAATATTCCATTAAGGAATGCCGATTTGGCATCCATTTGATAAAGTGTAAAATGCAAGTAGCAACATATGGCAAAGAGAAGACGAACAGATTCTAAACGAGTAACAGGAGCAAAGGTCTCGTTAAAATCTCTTCCTTCAATTTGAGAATATCCTTAAGCAACTAGTCTAGCTTTATCTCTAATGATTATCCAACTTTCATCAGATTTATTTTTAAAAATCCAACGTGTGCCAATAACTTTTTTGTGATTAGTCCTAGGTACAAGATACCAAACATCATGAATGATAAATTTAAGAAGTTCTTCCTGCGTTGAAGAAATCCAGTGAGAGTCATTCAATGCTTCATTTACATTCTTTGGTTCCACAAGGGAAACAAAACATGCATAATGAGTATAATTTCTTAATTGAGATCTTGTATGAACAAGCTCACTAGGATTACCAACAACGTTATCTATGGGATGATCTTTACAAACCCAGTTAGGTACTTCAGGTGTCTCAATTGGTAATGAATCATTTATTTCTGGAGAGTCATTTTCTAAAACATTTATAGGCTTTTCCACAATAGTTGATTCACCAGTCTTACTCTCTACAATAGTGTCACTTACAATCATATTTATGGATTCCATTATGGTTTTAGTGAGAACATTATAAATGCGGTAGGCTCTACTGTTAGGCGAGTATCCTAAAAAAATAGCTTTATCTCCCCGGCTCTCAAATTTGGACAAGTGTTCTCTGTCTTTGCAGACATAACACGTACTGCCAAAGGTTCTAAGGTACTTAAGATTGGGCTTTTCTTATACCAAAGTTCATAAGGAGTTTGTTTAGAATTCTTTCTAAGATAGACCCTATTGATAATGTGACACGCAGTACAAATAGCTTCTACCCAAAAATATTTAGGCAAACTCTTGGCATGTAACATAACACATGACATCTCCTGAAGTATACGATTCTTTTTTTCAGCGAAACCATTTTGTTGAGGAGTCTTAGGAGAACTAAATTCATGTTTATAACCATTATAGTCACAATACTCTATTATACCGGTGTCTTTGAATTCTCCACCTCTATCACTATGAATTCAATTTACATGAGTGTCCTTCTCATTTTCAATTCAAATAAGTATTTTTAAAAAAGTTTGAAAAGTGTCAGATTTTTTCTTTAAGAAGTATACCCAAGTAAATCTAGTGAAGTCATCAACCATAACAAGAATGTAACTGTGTCCACAGAGACTAACAGTTTGGGAGGGACCCATTAGGTCCATATGGATGAGCTCTAAGGGCTTAGAGGTAAAAATATCTTTGACTTTCTTATGAGGTGCCTTAACAATTTTTCCTTCCTGACAGGAACCACAGACAATAATAGAAATAGGTTTGATTTTTGGAACTCCTATAACTATTTCTTAAGAAGTCAAACTACTAAGTTTATCGTAATTTATGTGACCCATACTGTTATGCCATATCTCATTGTCATCCATTCTAGCAACATTACAGATTTCAGAAATATTCATGACAGTAAATAAATTGTCAGGAGTCCTGAATCCTGTAATTATGCATTCACCCTTTTCATTTAAAATTTTGCAATTGTTCTTTGAAAAGGTAACAATATGATCTGAGTCATAAAATTGCGAGATACTAAGTAGATTGGCCTTAAGACCTTTGATTAGAAGAACATTTTTAAGAACAGGTGGTCCTTTCTCTTGGAGTGTTCCTTTACCTATGATCTGAGATGATACTCCATCACCAAAAATAATTTTTCCTCCAGCAAAGATGGTTTTGTTTAAGAGTTTTGTATCATCACCAGTCATGTGTTTAGAACATCCAGAGTCTAAATACCAACCAGAAGATGTGTGTTCAGCTTTTAAAGTAGTAATAACAATGTTACACTTCATCTATGGTAATATATCATCTTTTCTAACTCAAATTGCTCTTGTTTTCATTTTGCGCTTATTTGCTCTCAATTGAGAAAATTTGAGAGCATTCGATTTTTGTTGAAAAATATTTTGCGCATGATTTTGAATTTTATGAAACACATGAGCATTTGGTTTAGGAAAGTGTTTAGGAATCCTTCTAGGGAATGTTCTTTTAGGTTTGATCTTTCTCTTCCTGTAATTAGAGTTTTTGTCTGGTTCTCTAGGCAGAACATAATTGTTTCGACTTCTCCTAGAATAGTTAAAGTTTTGATAGATAGGAGTATTAAAGACATGTTTAACTAGTCTTCTAGCATAGCAACCATCAAAAGAATGGCCATATATATCGCAGTAGGAGAAATAAAGGTTGATCAAAGTTAGAGTCTCCTTAGGAAAATCTCTAAACATAGGCTCTAAGAAATTTTGAGGTTGAACCCTATTCCTAGATAGAACAGTTTTGAATGTAGATTCACTCTTGCTAATGGAGGGGCAAACATATTTAGCCTTAGGTGAACTTTCATGTTTAGAGTAACTTGATTCCCCAATATCAAAATTTTGATGTTTTGAGTCAAACTCAGTTTTCAGAGAATGAAAGTCTGGGCAGGTTTGAATAGGTCTTTTACCTCCTTACACAAACTTGATAGTTTCAAAAGGTTTTGTTTGTGTCTTTAAATTGGGACAGAACCCTATTCCAGTTCGATCATCAGAATTGGTCTTTGATTCTGCAACAAATCCATTAAAATATTTTGAGTTATTTTCAAATTTTGTAAATTTTTTGAAAATAGTTGTTGTCTTTTCTTTTGTTTGTTCCAGTTCTAACAATGTCCTTTTGTACTTTTTCTCCAGAGTTTCATTTGTTTCAGTCAAATTTTTTAGTTTTTGATCAAATATTTTGATTTCACTATCATGCGTTAGACATTGGGTAGTATACTCTTCATCATTAAGTTTGACCATCAGACTTAGATCTTCTAGTTTCTTAGTGAGATCTTTCACTATCTTCTCTAGTCTAGTGCTTCTCTTGAGAGTTTTCGCATAAAGTGTATGAATATCAGGGATGTCTTCATTGTCCGAGTCACTAAGTGTAGTGTGTGAAGTGATCCTTAAGGCTTCAATTCTTCAACTCACATACCCATTAACATCGTCGTTATCTCTTTCCCTTTAACTCACACACTCCGTGGTAGAAGTAGGAATGTTCTCAAAAATTAAACAATCTAATCCAGTAACAGCATGATTCACAACAACAGAAGTAGAATTACTAAATTCATCCTCACCGAAAAGCATAGGCATATCATCATTATAGATAATCTTGGCAGCGAAAGACATGCAAGGATCAAAAACATCAGATGACTCAGGTTCCTCCTTTTCAGAGTCGCTTAAATCATCCCATGTCTTGAAAATTTTGGCCATAGTGTGTTTATTTTGAGTGATCAAATTAACTCTACAATCTTTTGCAATGTGTCCTAGTTTTCCACATCTAAAGCATTCAGTCTTCTTAAGGTCTCTGTTAGGTCTAGTGTGAATGTCCTTGTGATGTTTGTCTTGACCTTTCTCATGAGGTTTGTGATTAGAGTGAGTTGGATAATTGGACTTGCCTTGTTTGTTTGCCATGTTGTTTCTAAACTTGATAATTTTCTTAAATTGTTTTGACATTAAGGCAATCTGATTGTCCAAACTCTTTATGTCACATTCCTCATCAGAGTCATAAGTAAGGATGTTAAGTTCATGCTTAATCAACTTAGAAGAAAAACTCAGATTGGAACTAGTCTGTTTCCTATGGGACTGGGTCAATTGGTTCATAAATTCTAATTCCATTTCCACAGTTCTTAGTTTACTACTGAGTAATTCAGGAGTGAGATTTTGGTCACACATTTCCTCAGTAGCATATCTTTTTTTGCAAATTTCTGTGGTAATGATCTCTGAATTTTAGATACAATTTCATGTCTGTCATAGGTTATCCCATTAGCATTCAGTTTGGTCACAATACCAGTCAAATTCATAGAGAAGTCACAAATGACTAAGAGTCAGACATAATTAAAGAGTTATACTATTGAATGAGCATTTGTGTTTTAGCAGCCTTAACTCTAGTGTCACCTTCATGAGCAGTAACCAAAGTGTCCCAGGCTTCCTTAGAAGTGGTACAAGATGAGATTCTTTTGAACTCATGTTTATTTATGGACATAAATATGGCATCTTTCCTTTGTTATTATTGAGAGAAACTTGCTTCTCTTCTTGTGTGAACTCACTTAAAACTTTCTTAACCCTCTCATTACTTCCTTCAGTGGTTGGTTTAGTAGGAAAAATGTATCAATTTTCAAAAATGTCCCAGACATCATCTCCCAAAGTTCCTTGAATGAAAGAAATCATCCTTACTTTCCAGTAAGTAAATTTGGTTCCATCAAAGATAGGAGGTCTCGTCAAGTTACCAAATCTTTCATTTTTCACGTCCATGTTTGATTTTCAAAAAACAATTTCAGAAACACTGGATCTTTTAAAAGAAATTTACAAAGCTCTGATACCAATTGAAAATCTGTTACTAAAGCCGTTTAATATAAAATTAAACTATTTAAGTAACTCCAAACTGTTTTTTTGAAGAAAATCTTTTCTTAAAACCAAATGAAATTAATCACAAGATGTGTTTAACAAAAAAAATATGTACGAGATCTTTTCAAGATCTGTTAACAGGTTTAATAAATTAGTTTAAAAACATTAAACTCAGCACGACCAAGAATTAGATGAGGATATGTATAAAGATTAAGAACAAGGGATTTTTTGCGTGGTAAAACCTCACCCAACTGAGGAAACATCCACGACTCCCTCTACGGAGTAAACCAAAAATTCTACTAAAACAAATTATAACAGTTATAAACTATATAACACACATGCACACAAATCAGACACATAAAAGTTTAGGAATGTACCCACTGGTGTCCTTATAACTCCTCTATAGTTCTGTTTGTTGATGTTGTTCTCCTAGTTTGCTAACTTCAAATTTGTTCAAGTTCTTTACGTGGACTCTTATTCTTGAGATCTTATTACCAACACTTTTAGTGTGGTAGGGTAATAGTGTTTGTGAAGGTGATTTCTAACACATGCATGAACACATACACACACACACACACACACACACACACTTATTTTTAACAAACATTCCTATCAAATTACATATGAGATATATATGCTGTGATTTTTTATTTCTCTCTTCTCATAAAACTTAACCTTATTTGACCTTTATTATAATCCCAGAATCCACGGCTATCTTGCTCGGAAGACGTATCAAGATCTTAATCAATCTGAAGTTTTGAAAATATTTTTGAGATTGAAAATCACCAAGTACGATTCCAACTAGGTCGAAGGTCTTGTTTCAAAAGAACTAGAAACAGAAAATGATTTTGTTAATTTCGAAGTTAAAAACATTTACTGAAATAAATCAACAAATATTTTCTCAAGATGAGAAACTAAAAATGTAGATCTATATGTAATATAACATGCAATGACTTAGATCTAAGATTTCTATAAAAGAAGAAACACAAATCTAAACAGATGTTTAAGTTGATAACAAGATCTGAGAACGAAGAGGTTACAGCAACAAAAATAACAAACCAATCACTCAAAATCTCTCAAACACTCAAGGTTGTGTTTGGTATAAAACTGGTTTTGAAAGAGGTTAAGGTTTGAAAATAGTTTTGGACGATTTAGGGTTATGGTTTCCTAATTTTGGTTTCTCTCTCTCTCTCTTTCTCTCTCCCTCTCTCTCTCTCTCTCTCTCTCTCTCTCTCTCTCTCTCTCTCTCTTATTTCTTCTCTCTTTCTCACTCGAATGAACAAAGTGGCAAAAGTCTCAGATGGCTGAGAGAAGGGTTCCTTTTATAGGAGGCTGAGAAGATTCGAGATAACAGACCAAAATCAAGGGATAAGATTTGGTCTTGGAAAATTGACCTTGATCCAATGGTTTAAACACAGGCGGTGATTAAAATGCTTCTGATTGGCTCAAGTTGGCTTCACCAGGATTGTAAAAGAACGCATGCAGGTCATCGATTAAAACTAATCCAAGGGTTGAAACAATGCACAACAATCGTCTAACAGAGAAAATACAATATGGTTCGATAATAGCTCGACAAGTGTAGGCAATTGATTGGTTGTTCCACGCGCGTCTAAAATAATTACATAGCACACCCTATAGTCTGTAGTACTTTCGGATTCTACCTTTGTGAACTTTCAACCAATGAAACCAACAATCTAGAATAGCAGATTGACCCCAAAACTTTTTAAACCAAATTTTAATTAATAAAAAACTTATTTTAAAAGTTTATAAAATTCCCAAAAAATATTAAAAATTAATTTTAGGGATTTAAACACACTCAACATATACACACTCACTTATATGCAATATGAAATCTATGAATGCAATTCTAATGTGTGTGAGTGTTGGTAAAAGTATCTAGATCAATCAATCAAGAGGAATAAAATAGCAAACCAATCTCGGAGGTTCTTTGGTTTATAGGATTGACATAATTTTGTCACAATTTCCAAACTAGATGAACACTTATATAATACAGACTCAAATGAGTCAAGAGTATAAGGTGCTTCAATATGAGGTGTAATTGGGCTTTTGTAGGTATTTAGGTACTAAGTATGGAGTTCGAACGCATTTCGCTCAAGTTTTGTATGCAATTGCACGTTCAAGGGAAATTCAGTCAATTCAAAACTTGGGAACCTTGCCCAACATCTTCACAAAAGTTGTAGCCCTCCTCGCTAGCTTCGCGTGGCCATGAACGGTGCACTCACTATTCTGAGTTCGTATGATGAAGTTACGGCGATTTTAGCGAATGGAAAAATAATGAAACCAAAAGAGGAGGAGAAGAGGAGGAGAAGAGAAAAACAACAATGTAGTGTGTTCTGCCCTGCTTGATCGATCGATCGACCAAAGGGTTCGATCGATCGATCCTCATGGACAGTGGATATTTTGTTCATGATCGATCGACCGATCCCCTGTTTTCAGCATATATTTTGGCCTTTGTTTTCTTTTCTTTTTTCTTTTCTATTATAATTCCCACTTACTATAAATAGCATTTTGGATGTAATAAATAGAGATAATTTCATTTTTACGTAGAGTAGCTTAGGGTTTGAGGGTTTTGGAGAGTTCTTCTTCAATTGTTCTTGAATTGACACCCCATTTGGGTTGAATGTTGCACTATTCATCATCCTCTCCATTAATATAGTTTGTATTTCCTTATTTCCTTGCTTTCTAATTAGATTTACATGCTTTCATAATTAGTTTACATGCTTTATTTCCTTGCTTTCTAGTGTAAATTTACCGCGTTTATTTACTCATTTTATTTATCGCGTTTTGAACATGATTTCTAGCTAATTTAAATTAGGTTGTGTTTGAATGGAACTCACTCGAGTTAACGCGTTGCTTGGATTTGGTGATAGTGTTTACAGGTTTATTTCGGGTGTGCTGTCCTAGTTATTGTGCCTAGGAGATTTGACGGGGAATATCATGTATGTCCTGTGCTTATGACATTTCGTGCGCAATTTCCAGGATATTTGTTGACGCCAAAATCTTATTAGTCTTTTATGAGTATTTAGGGGCGTGACAACCCTTGATTTAATTAACTGTCGAAACGAGACACGTTTGTAATAACTCGTCGACCCATGTAATCATTTTATAGAAATTAACCCGGGTGAGGGATATTCGACGCAACCTATAGTTTTACTCGCTTTGTTTGTCTAGTTTCAATACCCTTGCCTAGATAAACATTTCCCTTTATGCATCTTTTACTTTTTAGTTTATAATTCACCTTTTTCCCTTTTATTTCGGAGCACTAAATCAATTAAATTCTAGCAGCTCGTCCCGGTGGATTTTCGATACTCGACTTACAGCTGTGCTTACCTCGCAAGTGTAGTTGTAATTTAGGTTTGTTTGAATTATCGCGGTGAAACCAAAACAATGATTGCGCACTTACACGCGCGCACTTTTCACGCGTTAATCAAAATGGCGCCATTGCCGGGGACTTTTTTGTTTTAGATTTTATTTGATTTAGTATTTCATAGTATTTTCTTTCTATTTGTATTCTTTTCTAACCTTTTTGCAAGACTTCCACATTTGAGCACTTAGAAACGTTTGAATTTTTCCAGCGCGCACTTACTTTGTGGAATTCGCCACTTTGAGCCATTTTGGGGATACGTATGTCTTATTCCAATTCTTTCGATAATCATTGTTATAATTCTCTAAATTCTCGCAAGCCTATGACTTTCGGTGAATACTTAGAATCCCAAAGTATAACAAATTCAAATATGACTTTGGGCGAGAATAATGAAAGTCAAAACTTGGGTTATTGGAATTTTGATGATGATGATAATGATTTTGGGCCTTTACCTCCTTATAATAGGAATTTTGAAATGAATTGCAATAGTTTTCAAAATTCCTATAATAATGAGTTTTCATTTAAGTTCGATGGTAATTTTCAAAGTTCCCATTTTCATGTATCCACACCTTGACCTATGACATTCGGTGAAGGCTTGCGTATGTATGAAAATGAGAAAATTGAAAATCGTTATCGGGAAGAAAATCGTTCGTGGGAACATGACTTGGATTTACTTTTTGATTCCGACGACGATTTTTCTTCCGAGACTTTCGAGGCCGAGGAATGTTTTGAACGAAATGAGGTACTTTTACCTACTTTGAAACAAACCATTCTTGACTTTACCCATTGCATAATAGATATTGAAAGTGAGGATGATAATGACTTAATATCTATTTGCAATGAAATGATTTCTTTTTTGCCCCCAAAGAAGAACATTTCATTAAAAATGATATTATTTCATTCGAAACTCAATCTTCATGCGATGATGATTCATGTCATGAGTTTGAATTTCTTTCATCCCCATTTTCATTCTCTATTATCACACCATCACAAGTACCAGATGATGATTCGGTTTCAAACTTTAATGTTTTAAACCTTTTCGCCGTTGAGGAGTTCTTCCTTGAGTCACCTTCCACGATCGCATCTTTGCCTTTGTGTGCGCCGCCTCCCATTCCAATTTCAAAATCCTTGGGAGGATATTTGACTTTTCTCGGTCCCCACATGTTTTTATCAACCGTTCAATCAAACCCCCCATCATCCCACCAAAACTTTTAATTGGCGATGGTTGATTTTTTTCGCCTTACACATGCCTTCCGTTGTTAAAACGGAATTCATATATTTCGAAAGGCATGCTTGTGAGTGAGGGTACACCAGTTATCCTCCAAAGTCAAATCATTTTCACGGTGGACCCTCAGTATTTAGACTTCTAGTGTATAGTTAGTGTGAGGCCTAAATAGTAGGTTGTATATCGTTAGCTTTTTATTTCTTTCTTTTTACTTTTTCCTTCCTCTGTAATTTAGTCTAGTGTAATTAGTTAACTTTTTATTATTTGTTTTTGCTATGCTCGGTACTAACTTGTTTTGTAGATTCTTTGGGCTTGTTCTTATGGGGATCGCTCCAATTTTGGGTAATATCACTCTTTTCCTCTCTTAACTTGGTTCTTAATTTACATTGAGGACAATGTTAAGTTTTAAGTTAGGGGGTGTGGGATATTCTATCCATTTCTTTCTTCAGTCCATGTTTTTGCTCACATGGTAGTTACTTAGTATGCTTTTCTTAGAACAATTCAAAATTTTCAAAAATATTTTCTTTCTTTTTTCTTCCTTTTTGGCATTTGGCCTTTGTTTTCGATGATAAATTTCAATAATGGCCCGATCTAATAGACAACCCAATGATGCATGTTCTCGATTTTAGAAGTTATTAGACTTTAGTCTCCATTATTTATATTATGAATAACTTCATGAATTAAACTTTAATCCCATGAGCACATGCACTTTTATCATTCTATTGATTTGGTTTAATATTTTGATAACTCGGTAATCTTTTGTTGCATTGTATATACTTACACCGAGTAAGCTTTGTACCTTTCGTCGTTTGTGAGTTTATACACTATTCTTTCCTCTTTGAAAACGTTGAATTCGTTGGTAATCTCACCATTCTTTCATTTGATCGTTCATTAATTGAGTTCATACTTGAAATGTGTTACTTGAGCATGATTTTCATATATTTTTTTGATTCGAGAATTGTGAAAACTTTGTGAAATGGTCATAGTCATTCTTTGTTATATCACCCATATTAGCCTCGACCTCACCCTTATATGTTTACCCTCGTTAACCCCTTTGAGATTAAATATAGCCCTTCATTTCATAACCCAAATTCCCATCACCAACTCTAAATTGGAGTTTTAAACGATACATACACTTTCCATACCTTTGTTTGGAATGTTACTTGGGATTGAATGTTGGTGTTGTGATGTCGGTTGCAATTTAGGCATGCGAGAGTTTGATAAGTGAAAAGAAAAAGTGAAAAAAGTGATGAAAAAAAGAAAGAAAAAAACTGAGAAAAAAGAAGAAAAGGAAAGAAAGAGAAAGTTGTATATGTTGTATATAGTTCAATAAGCTTTGATTACTCTCCCCGATGCTATATCTAATGCCATTTTGGAACTTGTTTTCCAATTTTGATATTGCCCGCATTTTCCCATTATCGTGAGTTTTCATCCCGAACACTTTGAATCCATATATACATTCCTTCATTTTGTACCCTAGCCTAACCTACATTACAACCCTAGTAAAGTCCTATGTGATCTTAGGTTGATGTAATTTAAAATTCATAATAATTTTGATAATATGTGAAATTGCATTTCGCCTCCTTTAATGTGCGGTATCTTTCACTGAGATTACAGTTTTTATTTTCTATATAGAATTCTTCATTTGTGACATGTGTGCAGCCTAGTTTCCATTTATAATTACTCTTTATCCCGCATGTTCCGTGTTTTACCTCCATGTTTTGAGTGAATTCGCTTGATGAGTGTAATGCCCATGAGGATTAAATGTATGCTTGCTTTAACGTTTATCCAGTTTATTTAAGTTTTTCACCAAATCACACTTTGCATGTGCTCGCTCCCCCTCCCATATTTTAAAGTTTCAATTATATGAGGTGCATTCTATAATCTTAATGATTTGGACTTTTGTTTGAATTCATTAACTTTGCTAATAATGCGTATGAAATCCTTTTCGCTATTGTTTGGCTTGTCGCATGTAGGTTTGGGCTTATTTTGAGGAAACCCTGTGATGTTTGTGGGTACCATCCCTAAAAACGCTCACGAGATGACACGCGTACACTAGGGTGACCTAGGGGTTTAACGGGTTATTGCCTATGCTAAATGCAATCGAATCGCCTGCAAAAGTGGCCTTATGCTTTTGTACCATACTATTGTACTATCTCATGCTTTTGGTTTGCTTGTAGTTCTTATTTCATCCTATTTCATTTCTAGGGACTAGCAATGTGTAAATTAGGGGGTGTGATAATACGCAAATATTGCGTATTTCATCCGTCGAATCTACGCATTTTGGCCCACTCGGGTGCCTTAATCTCTATAGTTAAGCCTGTTAACCAGACAATCTCGATTTATATTGTTAAAATGCTATATGAGGTATTATTGGGCTTTTGTAGGTATTTAGGTACTAAGTACGGAGTTCGGACGCATTCCGCTCAAGTTCCGTATGCAATCGCACGTTCAAGGGAAATTCTGTCAATTCATAGCTTGGGAACCTCGCCCAACATCATCACGAAATTTGTATTCCTCCTCGCTAGCTTCACGTGGCCGTGAATAATGCGCGATTCTGAGTTCGTATGATGAAGTTACGACAATTTTAGCGGAGGGAAAAGCAATGAAACCAAAAGAGGAGGAGAAGAGAAAAACAACAATGCAGTGTGTTCTGCTCTGCTTGCTCGATCGATCGACCAAAGGGGTCGATCGATTGATCCTCATCGATAGTGGATATTTTTTTTATGATCGATCTATTGACTAAAGGGGTCGGTCGATCGATCGATCCCTTGTTTTCAGCAGATATTTTGGCCTTTATTTTCTTTTCTCTTTTCTTTTCTATTTTAATTCCCACTTACTATAAATAGCATTTTGGATGTAATAAACAGACGTAATTTCATTTTTAGGTAGAGTAGCTTAGGGTTTGAGGGTTTTGGAGAGTTCTTCATTTGTTCTTGGATTTACACTCCATTTGGGTTGAATGTTGCACTATTCATCATCCTCTCCATTAATATAGTTTCTATTTCCTTATTTCCTTGGTTTCTAATTAGATTTAAATGCTTTCATAATTAGTTTACATGCTTCATTTCCTTGATTTCTAGTGTAAATTTACTGCGTTTATTTACTCATTTTATTTACCGCGTTTTTAACATGCTTTCTAGCTAATTTAAATTAGGTTGTGTTTGAATTAAGCTCAATCGAGTTAACGCGTTGCTTGGCTTTGGTGATAGTGTTTATGGGTTTATTTCGGTTGCGTTGTCCTAGTTATTGCGCCTAGGATATTTGATGGGGCGTAACATGTTTGTCCTGTGCTTACGACCTTTCGCGCGCAATTTTTGGGATATTTGTTGATGCCAAAATCTTATTAGGCTTTTATGAGGATTTAGGGGCGTGACAACCCTTGATTTAATTAACTGTCGAAACGAGATGCATTTTTAATAACTCGTCGACCCATGTAACTATTTTATACAAATTAACCTGGGTGAGGGATATTCCACGCAACTTATAGTTTTACTCGCTTTGTTAGTCTAGTTTCAATACCCTTGCCTAGATAAACATTTCCCTTTATGCATCTTTTACTTTTTAGTTTGTAATTCACCTTTTTCCCTTTTGTTTCAGAGCACTAAATAAATTAAATTCTAGCAACCCGTCCCTGTGGATTTTTGATACCCGACTTACTGTTGTGCTTGCCTCGCAAGAGTAGTAATAATTTATGTTTGTTTGTATTATTGCGGAGAAACCAAAACAACGACTACACACTTACACGGGCGCACTTTTCACGCGTTAATCAATGGCCGCCTCCTACGCGGGCGTGATAGAATTTATATCCGACATGCATGTGAATGTTGAGATATAGTGATATGTATATATGGTGCGGATTTATATACGGGTAAATACATGGTGTGAAATGTATAAATGATATAACTTGTGAGATTGTTATATGGTATCAAATGAGAATTGATATAAATAAGTTAGTGTGAATAATAACTTATAACTCATATATATGATGAGAATCGTATAAGTAATGTAACTCGTGAGAATGTTACATGGTATTAAATGAGATATGACTTAACTAAGTTAATATGATTAATAACTTATAAAGTATACTAAACTCACTAGGGATAGAGTAATGGGAAATCGTGGGATATATGTGACAAGAATAATTACGGGGTAGTTAGCTAGATGGGTCATGTATAGTTACATTAGGTTCTAAACCTTTCTATAAAAATACTTTCCAAAACCTTTTAGGTGTCCAACTACAAGAACGCCAAAATTGTTCTATTCTAGGGTTACGTAGTTGTGGCATATGTGGATATTGCAAGACTTTGACTTAGCCTCTTCAGTCATATTATTCCTAGAGTAGGATGCAGTCAATATTTTCTTTGGGCATGTGTAATACCCCGTATTTTTATAGCCTTTAATTATGGGATTAATTAAATTTAATTGGGATAAATTAATTTAATATTAGTTTGTATTTTAAAATAAATATTTACTAGCACAACGAAAGTTAGTAATTATATGTTTAATATTACTATATGATTAAATTAATATATGATACTGAATTTATTAAAATTATCGCGAGTGAATAATACGACAATCATAGAAATTAAGTCGTGACGCGCATGTGGCGTGTCGGGGATAAATTAATGGAATAAAAAGTAATTTTATTATAATTTGTCCATATGGTCATTTCGAGTGCGCAAATATGTCTGGAAGGGTTGAGATAGTCAGAAAAGTGTACCCAGGGGTTTAGTTTGGGTCTCGGGACGTTTTTAGGCCTAACCGGTAACTCGGGAGGGCATTTTGGTAATTTTCCATTTTTTGCTTTAATTAATGAAGAAAATAGAGAGTTTATATCTGTGGGAAGAGAGAGTCCTATAGGGTTAGAAACTCTAGAGTTGCAAAAGGGATAAGGAAGGGAGAAGAGAGAAGGCTTCCAAGGGAGAGAACGAATATCCCAACACCATCTTCACCAATTCCACCACCAACGCATATATCGGGAAACGAGGAAGGAAACCATACCCATCATCATCTACTATTTAGACTTCCATTTCTAAGGCAAGTATCCAACTTACTGTTATTTAGTTAATATCAACTAGGATGACTCCCTCGCTGCATGTAGATTAGTGAACACAAAATTTGGATTCCCAGTAGAGATAGGAATCTGAATATCAATGAAATTATTGTGAAAAAAATGAACTAGGGTTAAAGGATAAATTCTTGGATTAATTCATTTGATGACGGTTCTTGATAAATTAATTTAATTTTTACATTAGAAAGCATCTATAAGTGTTTATATAATGTTCCTAATGATTGGTTGGGAGTTTGGGACTTGTTAATGGAGATTTGGAGAAGTTAAATGCAAGAAACATATATGTAAAACAATTTACAGAATCTAAGCAAGAACTTGTCGATCGATCAACTCAAGAATGTCGATCGATCGACCCCTTTTCATCGATCGATCGACTCCACCTGCAAACTGAAACTTTCTCCCCCTTTAATGTTAATACGATTCAAATGTGTGAGGACCATTAGACATAATTTAAACATCATAATGGGGTATGAGAAGGACCAGTAGGGTATAAGTAGGGTCTAGGTAATGAGACTTTATATGAGATTTAACCATGGGATTTCGGGGGGTATAAATTGGAATGGAAACCGTACGTACATTAAATTAAGTTTTGTGAGAATCAAGTAGGACTTAGACCAGTAAGGTAGTGAGTGTTCTTCTACTGATATTATATTTAATTAAGATGAAACACTTCGAGAGACTAGAAGTACTTAGAATGTGGCGGTAACTGAGAATAAAAAGGAAGGGTATTTATGCATAGTACTCGGGCGTTAAGGGCCACGTATGATTAGAATATTATTATCATGGGTCGTGGGCGCACCTAAATGAACAATGTGATTATATATATATATATATATATATATATATATATATAAAGGAGAAGAACTTTTTTTGTCTCCCCCAACTGATAGTTCAGATTGAATCTAGTGAATTTGGTGTTTATCAACTAGTGGCTGAGATTTAACGGTTGAGACACACACATATACACACATGATTTGTTGACTTGCGTAAGAGCACAAGGCTCGAGAAATTGAGAAATCTGTCAAAATCTCCACTCCCCCTCTTTGATAACCACCTGTCTACTTACTGTACCTAGAGCCATTCAATATCTTGAGCCTCTCAATATATAACCCATTCAATATTTTTAAAAAATCCACAAAAACTACTCAAAATACCTTATTTATAAGGGTCTGTGACAACAGTTTTTTGAGAATTTTTTAAAAATAGCTACAAAATGTATTTTGACCTAATTTTTTGAACATGAGTTTATTGGAAGGTTAGTTTCAAGATAAAAATAAAATTTTGGAAAAAAAAATTAGGGCCTAGAATTAGGTGTGATGTTCCTCTTATATATATATATTGGTTATTTGTTAGGTGTATATACATACTATACAATACACACAAACTACCTTCCATACACCCACACACACCACACTATTTCCCTCACCTCACATCCTTTTACCGTATACTCACACACACCATATCACTTCCCCCACCTCTATATTTCAAGACACCCATTAACAATTTTTCTCCCACATGCAAACCAAAAATCCCACAATCTTTCTCTTTCCCATTAACAAACCTCACACTACCCTAACCCAAACTCCTACCCAATCACCTACTCTAGCGAGCGTACTAAACTTGGACTCAACCCATAATTCAAAACTTAATAATCTATCCGAGTCACCCTTGAAAAATTTTGTTCACCCAAATAGCAACCAATATGCAAACTCTTACTGGTATGGATGTGTTCACCCAAACAACAACCACTAAAGGATGGGCTAAACACAACCACACCAGTCAACCAAGAAGTTGTAACTATATATAAGACAATGTTACATAAAACAAAACATATGTAAAATTACTTGGATAAAGAAAATAACTAGAACAATTGATCTTCAATAATTGTTCTTCAATTGCATGTGCATATGGAATGAGAAGTAAATATGTTACAATTGAAAATCTCATTTTTCTTGTGTTGGCTCAATCTTGAGACAAACAATTTTTATTTATATGCTCTTGCATTTTTTAGTGTTATTCAAATCTATTTTATATCTTAAATCATATTTTTCTATAATGATTTATTATATAAATTATTTTTTGAGACAAACATTTTTTATGTGCTCTTGCATTTACTTTTTATTAAAATCTATTTTTTTATACCTTAAATCATATTTTCATATATTGATTTAATATATAAATTATTTTTTGATAAAAAATTTTTTTGTGGAGTGTACAATTTCTTTTTATCAAAATACAATATCTTTTGTATTTTTTTTACAAACATTTTTGTATTCTCATTATTCGAGTCTAATATTTTTTTTGGTACATTTTTTTTTATCATATTTGACTTGTTGGATATATTTTCTTAACAATAAAATATACACGCAATATATTTTTTGTTGTGTTACATATTTTTTTTGTTTCATTTTTTTTGTTTTATTTTTTATTTTTTATTCTTATTTTCGGATTTTATATTTTTTTTGTGTTTTTATTTTTTTTGGGCTTTTAAATGTTTTGGGCTTTTTGGAAAGCCCTTTAGGGTTTGTTTTGTTTTGGGGTATAAGAACACTTTCTGTCTCTCTCTCTCTCTCTTAACTGCTATATTTTTTGGCCCTAGCTGTCACTCTCTCTATCTCTCCTTTTCTCTCAATTTTTTCCCATATTTATCATTTGGTTACCATTTATTTGGGTGAGAGTTTTTTACAATAAATCCTTTTGGGGTTTGGAACATTTTAAGATCCGATCGGTTTTGGTGGTACTGTTTTTCCGGCAACTGTTTTCCGTCCTACAGGTGGTCGGTTCTTTATTGATCTGGTTGCTGTTTGGTTTTGTTTTCCGGTGGAGACTTTGTTTCCGGTGTGGTCCGAAGCTGTTGTTTTCGGGGACTATTTTTACCTGCGGTTTTTCCGGTGGCCCTCTTTCTCCGGCGTGTTTTTTTTTTTTGGCTGTCCGGTGGTCCGCATTTTTCTGTCCGACGTGTTCTCCGGCAGTGGTGAGTGGATCTCATTTTCTTGAGGTAACATTTACGTATAATTACATACATATATACTTATACATATATACATATTTATATACATATACTTATATATATTGATATATAAATCTACTGTTATACATATATATACATATTCAGCTTTATAGACTTTGGGTGTTTGAGATTTCGTTTCTTATTTGCTTAGACCCATAAGAAGATTTTCTTTTGTCAAAACACAACACTTTGTTTTGAAGTTAAGTTGTTGTTCGCTTTTAACTGTTGGGAGTTTGTTTGGCTTGCTTAAAACAAAATCATTTTGGGTGAACCTTTTCTTGGTATTAAAAGTATACTGTTTGTTAAAGACTTGGCTATTTATATATTGTCTAAAATTTTTTTGACAAATACTTTTGGATCTAAAATTTATTTAGACAAATTTTTTGTTTGAACTGTCTTTGGAACAAGGTCTGCATTTAGTTGGGTGTTGTGTGTTTGTTGTTGGATTTTACTTTACACCCAACTTATTTTGTGTCACACATTGTTTATAAAAATAATATTTTAATCTGAATTAAAATTTATTTGGGTGTTGGGTATTTGTTGTTGGAGCTTATTTTATACCGAACTCATTTAGTGTGTGTACGCTTTATTTATTTGGACTGTGATCTTATTTTTGGACAAACTTTATTTGGATAAATTTATTTGAACTAAAATTTATTGGGACTGAATTTTAGTAGGCTTATTGGGTGTTTGGTTTGGAGAGTTTATTTACACCCATTTCAGTTTGTGTGTACACTTTACTATCAAGACTTATTTTAGTGTGTCACACATTTTTACTTATTTATTATTATAATTTGATTTAATTTATTTGGGAATAAAGATATTTGATTTTTGACTCTAAACTAGTTACACCCTCTAAGTTGAACTTTTGTGTGTTCACTTTATTTAGTTGGGTTTAATTAGTGTGTAGTCTTTATATTACATCTTTATTTATTTAAATTTTATTTTAGTTAAACCCATCCTATTTTAGTGAGTCGAGTGCTACACTCTTTATCTCGTACTCATTTGACTTGGATTGGACCATTTGACTCGTAGACTTTTTATTGCCTAAGTTGAATACTTTTTGTTGTATTCTTTTATAACTTAAGGTAGTGTTTATGTGTGTATGAGTATTTGATCCAACCCTTGTCATAGTATTGGTTTATACTAAATTTGAAATTTAATACTTGAAACCTTATTTTATTTATTTTAATTAAGTCCCAATTTATATGAGCTAAGTGCTACACTTATTTATCTTTTGCTCATTTTACTTGGACTTAATATTTTTAACATAACACCTATTTAAATTGACTCATATTATATTTGGTGTTAGGTTAATTTTTATCTTAGTTGCGCGACACAATTGTTGAAATTTTATTTCCTCTTTTATTTGTGGTCATTTGCGCCAACTAATTTGTTTTTAGAATTAATCCTTACTTGAATATTAAATATTAAGGAAGACCTTACTTGTGTCTTGGGACTTAATATTTAAGCATTCTTTTTAGTATTGATTAATTCAATATTGTCTTACCTTTCAATTAGTCCTTGATTGGTAATTTGTCTTGTCAATTAAAATAGATTTAAACCTTGGTTGTTTGGTCTATTTTTAAACAAGATTATTTTTGTTGTTTTGATTAAAACAATATCTATTATTATATTTGTGTGTTGTACAACTTCACGGGGTCTCGGGTTTGAGCGTGTCGTTGTGCGTGTGTAGTGAGTGAGTGATAGTCTCTATTACCGGGGTGTTATTGAGTTGACTGATTTTCAGTCAAGTTGGGTTGTTTTAGACTAGGCTGGGTGTACGGGTTTGTATTTGCTTAGTTTATTTCATTGTGGACTTGGAGGACTGTAATCTGTAACCTGTAATTGGTAATAGTGGACTTGAGTTCGCGGGCTGTCCTGGGACTAGGGACACGGGGTTTACCACTAAGGTGGGTTCCTCGATAACATATATTGTGTCACACTCTACTTTTCCTCATCTCATTCTTAAAGGGAATTATTCTTTACTTCTAGCATCATCACCTTTACTAATAGTGTGCGTGAGTGTTTTCTCACTTGAAATTTATAATAGATTTTGTATTAAAGATTTAAAAGAGTTGGAGATTTTTAATTTACCTAATACGCATTAGCAAGTACCACTCGGTCCTTACTAGTGTGACCCTTAGGTCCCTTTTTCAACAATATTATTCAATCTAAAATGTTAACATATTATTCCATGATACAAAATTAGGGATAAGTAACTTTTTTTAATTTACCAATCGATTACTAATCCATTCACGAATTACAATCCCACCAACCCATATCCAACCTAATTACTAACAATCCGATCAAGCGTAGGAGTTCCTAACTTATTTATCCTTAATTAGGGTTCCAATTACATTACTAAAAACATATATAATTTTATCAATTCCGAATTTGATATACTAATCAACAATAAATTTACTTGTTGTATTTATGTTACTTTAATATTATTTGGATTGGTAATATGGGTTAAAATGAGAGATTTTTTGGTTTAAAATTTGAGAAATTGTTTAGATTATAATTTGAGAAATTATCATTCTTCATGCTAATGTCAATGGCATTGTGCAAATTTTATCTTGTTAAAGTACAAACACAGCATATGCCTCGTTGATATAGAAGACTCATTCTCATTTCATAATTTTAAAAATCAAATACTTCATAATTTTCATGAATCAACTTTGCATTATTTGGGTCTAAATGGGTGTTAGTTATAAATTTGCGAGTACTTATAACTTGTTTTTTTTTGTAAATTTACAAATATTGAAATCAAACCTATATTACAACAAACATAATAGATATATCTTATGTTGTAGCATAAAGTAATTAAAAAGCTACGGCTACATTGTCCCACGCCAAAAAATAAATCCCACTTTTATGGCAAAGCCAACATCACTCGATTTTTCCCTTAGAAATATTCACTAACAATCCCATCATAGGGATATATAGATACAAAAATGACAATGAACCCTAGAAAATAAACATTGGCGACATCACCGGGGTCTAGTATAAACTCTGCCATAATATATATATATATATATATATATATATATATATATATATATATATATATATATATATATATATATATACAGAGAGAGAGAGAGAGAGAGAGAGAGAGAGAGAATGGGTGGATTGAAATGAAAATAAAACCACTTAGAATCGGGTCACGATTTAGCATTGTGGCCTGGTCCATGACCAATTTATATTAATTTAAATGGTCACTATGACCCCAAATAATCATCGACCGCAATTGTGATCCCATTTCTGTGACCAATTTGAATTCAGGGCTTGTCACACTATTAGGTCACGGTTGTGAACCGTGACAGTGTTAAATGGTCACGATCCACAACCATGACCATTTTCATGACAAATTTTGCTCCATTTTCCCACCATTAGGGTCATGGATGGGTCACGATTGTGGACCATATCCAACTGATGGTGTAGATTATCCCTAGATGGGGTCATAGACTAGGTCACCATATAAAATTGATGGTCAAGGTTTTGGACTATGACCACCCTTCCGTGACCATTTTCGATTTTTTACATAGTGAGGTTAGGAAATAACAAAGGAATGGGTTTATAAGGTATTTAGTGTCTCATTTCATTAAAAAAAAGTTTGGATTGATGCTTTTGGCCGCAATTGCGTATAATTAAGTGTTCGAACTAAAATTACACACTTTGACCTACAAAATAAATATTTTCACATATAAGGCCAATTTAACGATAACTAACAATAAAAATGAGTCTATTTAGTGTATAAATATATGATTTTTTTGTGCTTATCATTGATTATAGTTCTGATGATGCAACTAGAATTCCTTATGATTCTAAATAATTTATTTAATTAGGGAACATGATTAAATAAATATATTTACTTGGGAAATTAGAAATTTAAATGATTTGATTAGTAAATAAAATAAATAAGTTAGTTCTTATTATATATCATATGTGGATGTGCATTTGTAGTATTTCAGTGTATTTGTGACTTTAGTTTTAGCACTGGTAGTTTAGTGGATTTATTTGTTGGAGTATTTATTTGTATGAGTACTCTTAGTTTAATTGTTAGCACATTTATTTTGTATCTTTATCTATAAGAGTTTTTAATTAATTATTTAATTCATCTTTTTGGCTCTACCATTGCGAGTGCCCAAGTCCGGATGTGAAACGAGGTGGGTTAGTGTCAGGTTGATAGTCGACTATAAAATCTCTATCAAATCTTGTGATGGATTCTCTAATTAAGAGAAGAAATGTAAATAAAATAACATATATAAAATCAAATTTGGTACGTGGAACTTAGGAACACTAATTGAGTGTAAAGAACTTATGGATACCTTAAAATGGAGGAAAATTAACATAACATGCCTGCAAGAAACTAAATGAAAGGTGAAAAGGCTAGAGAAATAGGAGACTGATATAAGTTATTTTACTTTGGAGGGATAGATAATCATAGAAATGGGGCAGGTATTATGGTTGATCACTATATGAAAGATAAAGCCATGAATGTTAAATGATGGGGAGATAGAGAGTATTAAGATTGTCTTAGATAAAACAATATTTAATATTATAAGTGATTACGCGCCCCAAGAAGCTTTAGATGAAAATGTAAAGAAATCATTTTGGGAGGTGACTTAAATGGACATGTAGGAGTAGAATGGGATCGATATCCAAGGATACACGGAGGTTGTGGTTGTGCTAAGAGAAATGAAGAAGGGGAAACTGTCGTAGAATTTGCTAAGGCATATGATATAGTATTAATAAAAACATTTTTTTTAAAAAAGGAAGAACATTTAATAACATTTAAAAGAGAAGAGAATAAAACTCAAATAGACTATTATGTAAAACCGAATAAATGCAGTGTGTGATAATTGATTAAATAGATTCAAAAGTTTTCAATTAAACCTTATTTAATTAGAGTCCATCTTTAAATAAAATTAAATCATCCCCTAAATAAGCAAATACATGTGTGCGTATGTCAAACCATAAATAAGATATAGCATGCAACACAAAAATATGCTGACACACAAATACCCAGTAAAAATCCCCGCATGGCAAAACCTTTTATTTCATTATAATAAGTAAATCGCAACTTACACGGATTACAATGAAAGATAGTGACACACTAATACCCATAGGTGTCGGTCGATGTCGTCAGCAATGAATCCACATGTAACGAACCCACATGCACCACAATCCAATCAGCAAAGGAAGAATCGCAACACTCCTCAATGGCACGCTACCATAAAACTTCATAGAGACTTCCTCAGCAATGACACGCAACCCTCGGTTACAGAGATCTTTCCAGAAAGATGAACAAAGGAAAAGTAGTGTTCTTGGGTTCCAAAAGGATTCATAAAAATTTGAGAATGATGTGTGAATAAAAACATGAGTTTTTGGGACTCAAAAATATGAAGACTTGAGCTAATAGAACTCTAAAAAACGTCTCTCCAAGTATTAAAAAGTAACTCCCTCGAAGTTGGCTTTTACAAGAAAACCAAAAGAGCTTTGAGTCGATGGGGCTTTGCTATGCGTGTACCCTGAACTGGTTCTGGTGTACCCCGAACCGATTCCCCCCGAACCGGTTCACTATGCAGTTCGCGGTACCTCGCTGGTTTGGGGTTAAAAGAAAACAGCATTCTTCTAAGGAATATTCTCCATCTTTAAAAGGTCATAACTCCTTCACCGTAACTCGGATTGAGGTGACGTTTCTTCCAGTATCTTCGTGGAGTCAATATCTTCAACTTTCTAGTTGACCAGACCTCCGGACTATGTCTATAAAATTACCCAAGTGCCCTTGAACTTTCATATCTTGCCTTTCTTTCATTGTTTTGACTTCTCTAGCGTACAACTTGGATAAAATCGTAGAACATGAAGTCGTTGGGGAAGATGTGGGACACTTGATGGAGATGTTGGATGCTTGATTCAGATAGAAGACGTCATGTGATATCGTGAAGTGACGTGCCAAATGTAGCGGCATATGATATTCACAAATGTAACATATCGGACTTGAGAAAAATTGTCCTTACAAATCTCCCCTATGTCTATGCCGGTACAAAATAATAAAAACAATTATTATCATTTAATTGACCTATACAAATCTACCCTCCCATGAACCCAAAACTGGAAAGATACAAATGAGTAAGTCTTCATCGTTTGTTCTTCAAATCTTCAAAATATCAAACATTTTCTCATCTAGGTGTGCAACATATGATCATCAATGTAGTACCCCCACACATGAGAAAAAGAAAAATACCAAGTGACATATCGAGTTTGAAATGAGATAAACGCACATACCAATGTATGAGCAAAGCATAAGTCAAATATAAAAAACTCCCCCAAAATTCAAACTCCCCCATAAAATGATAATTCTTTCTCCCCCTTTTTATTATGTTCCCAAATAGACAAATGAGAAGAATAAATCAAACATGCAAAGTCGGGGTGTCACCATATTCGAAACAAGGCATCAATTAGATGGCAAACACGCTCTTGCAAAGAGATACTCAAAAAATCTTCACAAATTATTTTTTATTTTAAAAAATTTTTCATACAAAAATAAGATACCAAAAAAAATCACACCATGGATTTAAACACAAATTACCAATTCATGGAAACGGAATGTATGGTCGTGAACACATTCGGTAGGTAAATCAATTCAATAAATCATATGTGTACGATGCATACATGTACCCTTAACGAATGAACATCAAAAGTATCCTTAGGTGTAAAAATTGATGAATTTAGATGACATCGTCTTATGCAAATCAACAAATCAAAGTCAAAGTGGTTTCCACCCCCGATATTGTCCAAAATTATAAAGCATTTTTTAAGACTTTCAAGGACATACAAACCTGTTTAAAATATCCAACCAAACTCCTTCATTCATATTTTCTTTTACAGGAAATCTAAATTCTCACACATTAGAGAATTGGTGCAAAAACCTAATTGGCCCATAATTGGCATGAATTTCTTTTTATTGCCTTTAAATTTTTTTGGGGCTCTTTTATACCTCTTTGGACCTCCGATAATAAAATTCCTCCATTTTTTTAGTTCCGATATAACGGTGGCTTAGTATTCGCAAAGGTCAAATGTGAATCTTTCGCACCCCTTCCCCGTTTTCAAATAAATCACACAAATTCACAAACGGTTCTTACATGCACAACTTTATTATCAAGTTTTATCGTACTTGGTTCGTTTTAAGGAGAGGATTGAAGTGAAAACACCCAACCAACATGTGATAAGACAAGCACAATAATCAAGCAAATCCGTGCATGTGTGCAATAAAGGAAATCATGAGTCAAACATGTAGGAAGTAACACTTAATTACATCTTAATGACTCCAATCATTATAAAGCACATAGATGAATTGACCTATTGTCTCAAAACACTATCAAATAGTCACATGAAAAATATGAAATGATGTTGTGACTCGGTCATCCTAAGTGTTCATCCATAAACGGTACAAAAAAAATACAAAAATCTTCTTGGATTTTCTCAAAATTTTCTCAAAATAAAATCTTTTTGTATTTTTCAAAATTTTCAAAAAAAATATACAAAAAGTACACATGTCATAACACTAGCAAACATATATATAATGAAACCACAACTAGTGTATAACAAACATGCCAACACAATCATCTATATGATATGGTAAGAGAAGAATCATGTGCAAGCAGACGGGAATCAACTTGCCAAAAATCTAGCGCCTCTAAAAGAGATTTCCTAACCTAAATAGATGTGAAACGACGTGTGAGGGATTTAGGAACCAAGGGAATACTAGACATAAACTTCCTAGGACTTCTTCTAAGATCAAAACAAAATCTCCTAAGGTGACCTTTCCTACCACAATGTGAACATGTGTAAACGGGTGGAACGACACCTATGGTTTGATCTTTTCTAACGTTCTTGGGAATAATTGACCCTCTAAAACAAATAATGGTTTTATCTTTAGCAATAGAAGCATGAGAACAAGATGAGCTATTACCATCACTATCAAACCTACTTGAATCGTTTAAATCATTTTTCAACTTCAAAATATTTGATTCAACCAATAAATTAGACTATTCCAAGGACGGGATTTCTTTTTCAAATTTTTAATTAAACTTACCAGTTTATCATGCTCCCCCTCAATTTAAGCAAACTTATCCCTAGGAGTCTTTTCACGTGCCACAAACTCATTGACTAAAATATTTTTATCCTCTTTGGCACAAACACAAACCATCAAAATTTTAAGGTCCTCCAATTCTTATTCTAAAAATAGGACCCTGTCATCACTCTCTTTCTTGGACAATTTTAAAGCATTGAATTCATGGTCCAAGGAAAAAAAATTCATGATAAAAATATAGTTGATTTTGAATCATTTGCAAAAGATCCATCACGGATTTAAAATGAGAATTTTCTTTTTCCAAAAAGTCAATTCTTTTAGCAAACGTCAAATTCAAATGATTTATATCATCAAAATTCTGACTCGTGTCATCAAAGTGAGGCATCCGATTACATAAGTGCTCCATCGAAAAAATTACAATTTTTCACAAATTGATTTTCAATAAAAAAATCAATATCATACAAATTTTGCGGAAAACAAAGAACACGCGATAAATTAGTGCAACCCTCTCTAATACCAATTTGTAAATCGTATGATCGCTTAAATAAGCTGTGATACCAATTGGTAAAACCGAATAAATGCAATGTGTGATAATTGATTAAATAGATTCACAAGTTTCCAATTAAACCTTATTTAATTAGAGTCCATCTTTAAACAAAATTAAATCATCCCCTAAACAAGCAACTATTTGTGTGCGTATGTCAAACCATAAATAAGATATAACATGCGACACAAAAAGATGCTGACACACAAATACTCAGGAAAAATCCCCGTAGGGGAAAACCTTTTATTTCATTATAATAAGTAAATCGCAACTTACACGGATTAGAATGAAAGATAGTGACACACGAATACCCGCAGGCGTCGATTGGTGTCGTCAGCAATGAATCCGCACGCAGTGAACTCACATGGACCACAATCCAATCAGCAAAGGAAGAACGGCAGCACTCCTCAATGGCATGCAACCATAAAACTTCATAGAGACTCCTTCAATAATAACACGCAACCCTCGGTCGCAGAGATCTATCCACAAAGTTGGACAAAATCAAAGTAGTGTTCTTGCGTTCCAAAAGGATTCAAAAAAATATGGGAATGATGTGTGAATCAAAACATGAGTTTTTGGGACTCAAAAATATGAAGACTTGAGCTAATAGAACTCTAAAAAACATCTCTCCAAATCTTAAAAAATAACTCCCCCGGAGTTGACTTTTACATCAAAACCAAAAGAGTTTTGAGTCGGTGGGACTTTTGCTATGTGTGTACCCCGAACCAGTTCCCCCCGAACCGGTTCACTATGCGGTTCATGGTACCTCGCTGCTTTGGAGTTAAAAGAAAACAACATTCTTCTAAAGAGTATTTTCCATCTTTAAATGGTCATAACTTCTTCACCGTAGCTCAGATTGAGGTGACGTTTCTTCCAGTATCTTCGTGGAGTCGAGCTATTCAACTTTCCAGTTGACCATACCTCCGAACTATGATTGTAAAAATACCAAAATTTCCTTGAACTTTCCTATTATGCCTTTCTTTCATTGTTTTCACTTCTCTAGCATACCACTTGCATAAAATCCATAAAATCGTGGAACGTGAAGTCGTTGAGGCGGATGTGGGACACTCGATGCAGATGTTGAACGTTTAATTCGAATAGAAGCCGTCATGTGATATCTTGAAGTGACATGCCAAATGTAGCGGCGTACGACTTACATAAATGTAACATATTGGACTTGAGAAAACATCTTCTTACATATTTCTTACTTAGAAAAAAAGACTTGTACACATGCAAAGACTATAAAGTTATACAAGGTGAAAGCTTAACAAATCAACATCGTCTATTAGTAATAGATTTAACAAACGGATTTAAGTACCAAAAAGAGAAAATAGGTTATCAAAATGTAAAATGGAATGATTTAAAAGGATGTAAAGATATTAAATTTAGACAAAAGTTCTTGTTAAACATGAAGTGAAATTTGAATGACAATGTTAACAACATTTGATCAAGAACAAATAATGATATCGAGAAAATAGGTAAGAAAGTTTAAGGTGAGACTAAAGGAAAAAGATTTGGAAGAAAAGAGACTTGGTGGTGGAATGAGGAAGTGTAAAAGATAATACAAAAAGAAACGAGTAAGTTTTAAAGAGTAAAAATCAAGAAGATTTAGAAACATATAAGAAGTTAAAAAGTGAAGTAAAAATATTATTAGAAATGCGTAATAGAAAGCACTAGATAATCTTTATAATAAATTAGGTACTAAGGAAGGTGAAAGGAAATATATGAATTCACAAAGAATAGAGATCGATTATACAAAAAGATGGAGATATTAGTGATGATGTTACGCATAGGATTAGAGCAGGCTGGGTTAAGTGGAGAAGTGCGACCGGCGTTCTGTGTGATAGGCGTATACCTTTGAAGTTAAAAGGAAAATTTTATAGGACGGCCATTATACCCGCCATGTTATATGGGACAGAGTGTTGGGCAACCAAGAAACAAAATGTGCAGAAAATGAGTGTGGCGGAGATGCGAATGCTAAGATGGATTTGTGGTAAAATTCGAAAGGATAAAATTAAAAATGAATAAATTCATGAAACGGTAAAAGTAGATCCTATACAAGATAAATTGAGAGAAAATTGACTTAGATGGTTTGGACACGTCAAGCGTAGACCAATGGATGCTCCTGTAAGGAAGAGTGATGGTAACCCAAGGGGTAGAGGTAGGCCTAAATTAAGTAGGTGGGATATTATAAAAAAGGACATGATATCATGTGGTTTAACCGAAGATATTGCACTGGACAGAATGAAAGGGAAAAATAGGATTCATGTAGCCGACCCCAAATAATTTGGAAAAGGATTTGTTGAGTTGAGTTGAATTAAATGAAGAATATTTCAAAAAAGATGTCAAGAACATTGAACCAAATATAGGAATGGTACGTCCGATTACTGAAAAAGAAGTGGACAAACTAATAAGAAAAATAGGAAAAATGGGAAATAATAAAGCGGTTGGCCCAGATAAAATACCCATAGAGGTATGGAGAACAATTGAAAGTCTAGGGATAGAATGGTTAATAGGATTATTTAATTAAATTTTAAGATAAGGAAACATGCCAGATGAGTGGAGGAAGAGAATCATAATACCTTTGTATAAAAATAAAGGGGATATACAAAACTGCGATAATTATAGAGGAATCAAACTGATGAATCACATTATGAAATTATGGAAAAAGGTTATAAAACAAAGATTAAGAAATGAGTCCAACTATTTCGGACATTCACTTTGGATTTATGCCAAGCTGATCCACCACATAAGCTATTTACTTATTAAGACAGTTAACGAAAAAATGTAGAAGTATGAGTAAAAATTAATACATGGTCTTTACAGATTTAGAAAAGGGTTATAATAGAGTACCCAGAGATATAATTTGGTGGGATTTAAGGAAGAAAAGAATTTCAATGAGTTATGTCAAAGTTATTAAAGATATGTATGCTAACACAAAGACTAGAGTAAGGACTATATGTGAAGAAACTAATGACTTTACGATTAAAGTGGGTTTACATCAAGGGTCGACATTAAGTCCTTATTTATTTGCCATAATTTTAGACAACATTACTAAGGACATATTAAAAGATGTCCCATGGTGTATGTTGTTTGTGGATGATATAATTTTAGTAGACACTTCAAAGGAAAGCTTAACGATGAGAGTAGATACTTGCAGAAAAGCCTTAGAGTCTAAGGGACTAAAAATCAGTAGAAATTAAAATGAAATTTATGGAATGTAAATTTAATAATGAGGCGTCAGGTAATATAATGATAAAGATTGAAGGAAAAATGATAAATCAAACTAACAAAGTTCGTTATCTAGGTTCAATGTTACAAAGTAATGGGGATATGGATGAGGATGTCACAAGTAGAATATCAATTGGTTGGATGAAATGGAGACAAGCGAGTGGGGTGTTATGCGATAAGAGGATAACTAATAAATTAAAAGGAAAACTTTATAGAATAGTTGTTAAGCCAGCGACCATATATGGAGCGGAGTGTTGGACGTTAAAGAAAAAATATGAACGAATTCTCTATGTTAGTGAGATGAGGATGCTTCGGTAGATGATAAGAATTACTAGAAAGGATAAAATTAAAAATCAATATGTGAAAGAAAATTTAGGTGTAGCTCCCATTAGCGATAAATTAAGAGAAAGTAGACTTAGGTGGTACGGACATGTGTTACATAGACCAGTAGATGCCACTATAATAAGAGAAAGATTATTATAAATATAGGGTAAAAGAAAAAAAGGTCACCCATCATGGGAGGAAATTATTAGGAGTGACCTTAAGGAATTAAACTTAAATGATAATAATGCATATAATAGATTAGAATAGAAAAAGAGAATCCACGTTGACGACCCCATATGATGAGATTAACGAAAGGATGATGATGATGATGATGATGATGATGATGAAGTTAGTTATTAACATTTATATGTTGAACTAGTTAATTATTTATTTAACCTAATAATTTTCAGTTGTCAAATAATTTTGCTATGTGCAAATAATTTAGTCATGTGTTAATAATGTTTGTCCAAAAATAAATCTAAAAGGGGGAGTATTCATGAAATTATAGAAATTAAAAAAAAACTCAACTTATTTTGAGATTAATTGGACTGTCTTAAATCAATTTAGGTATAAGTAATTAATCAAACAATAACAATAAAGAGTTACGAGTGAAAGTTAAGATAAACTTTATAATACAAAGTTTTAACGTCAGTCGGTTTTGCCTACTTACATGCTTGAAAAGGTTGTAGAGAACATTTAATGTCTCCAGTTCACTAAGATGAAACAAAAACCTTATAAGGAATTACAACACTTTCAAACCTCAACCAATAAAGGTAGGTCCCAAAATAACCAAGTGCGGGAAAATGTGTTTTCAACCAAACCAAGTTGTGTTACAAATTAGTTAAACTAAATTTTATCTTGTTTAACCCGAAGCATGCATCTAGTTATTAAATCAAGTAAAATAAAGTAAAGCGATAATCACAACGCTGGATGTACGAGGAAAAACCAGCACGAAAAAAAACCTCGAACGATCCAAGCCAGACAATCATTATGAATATGGTTTTACAAAGATAAATGGAGTCTTACTCAACGACTCAATCCACCCAAGAGACTTGATGATCCTTTGATCTTCTACCACTCCTCTCACAGTGCCCACGCAGAACTTCCATCTTCCATGATGCTCGTCCACAACACGCGACTCCACGAGTGCCTCGGTAACCACAAATATGGATTTAATGTCGTCTACGATGTTAAAATAGGTGTTCGCCTTTTCTTCACTGCAAAACCCAGCTAAACAGGTTGTCCAATGACTTTGAACAAACTAAACTCTGTGCACACAACATCACATAAACATATACTAATGAAAGCTCGGATCTTGTAAACTCTAAGGATGTGATTAAGCTTTAAAAAACTTAGGAAACTATTGCAGAAAAATGCACCGTTTTAATTCTGATTTCGTTGTGCACACACTTTGAGAAAACATACCACACCTCTTATTTAAAAGAATTTTGAGGCGGTGGCAGGATCTCATTTGGGCGAGACACTGTGTCATTCAAATGACATCAAGTCTCGTTCGAACGACATCACTTGTCGTTTGAACGATGTCGTCAGATAGAGTTTTATATTATTCCAACTTTCAAAAAATAAAGTTTTACTAAAACCCAACTCTTATCCAACTCTAATACGTCCATATCTGATTAAAACGAAGTGTACACATTTAAAACATTTTAAAACATTTTTCTTAAAAACAACATCTTTATTTTTTTTAAATAAAATTTCGAGTTTCATTAACATAATGCATTCATACTTGTGTGATCTCGGAATGTAATTAAACCTTTAAGACGAATAAAATTGCACCAATTAAACTTCGGCATCATTAATTCTTTGTACCTTTTTCGCAACGTCTTCAATTATTCTGCGACACGTCATAGTCTCGTAGTGATGAAATAATAAAAATATACCAATGACTCAAACGTGTTTTGTTCTGAGAATAAGACAAAACTACATTAAGACTCGATTGGAAATTTGGTCCTTACAAATCTCCCCCTTTGAGTATTCTGGGACAAAAGCAATAGTGAAATGCCTAAGATGGGCCGTCAAGCCGTACGATGCCTAAATCCCATCCCATAAAACCAAAAGTAAAAATTACATCATCAGTACAGGACAAGATTCCAAAATGATGGTTCGACAAGCATGAAACTGTCTCTGAATGTCTAAATGTGATGTAGACTTGAAATCTCGAATCGATGTAAGCGTACCTACACACATGAAACATGAAAATACCCAATGAAGTATGGAGGAGAAAATGATATAAATTAACATGAAATATCAAATTCGAATAATTTGTTGTGTGAATGAACATGATATAAACATGATACCAGTATGTGTAACAAAACATATAAACCAGGATATCAATCATAAAACTCACAAAACTCCCCCTATATCATAGACATCTCTCCCCTTTTTATCTCGAACAAACAATCTGGTGAAAAGATAAACAAATCTAGCAAAACCATACCAACATGATTACATCAACTCATAATCTGCTAGATAAACAGGAAATAACCAGCTAAATATGATACATCAATATCATATAAGTAGATAGCAAACAATGAATAACACAAAAATATATCAGTCTCAGCAAGTGTGATTAAACTAATCAATGCAGCAAGAGATATCATCGAATAAAGTAAACTGCATAAACAAAACCCAATAGCAAAATATAAATCAATGTGCAATAGGGTACTGAAACAACAATCATGCAGAGAAAGTCAAAATCTGGTCAAAATAAGTTATCGTTCGAATGATCTAGGGTTATCGTTTGAACGAGATACAACATCGCTCGAACGAAGACAGATGTCATTAGAACGACAATACCAAACTTTTACGATCTCCCTAGAAAATAAAATAGTGTTTCCCGGTGAAAAAATATTGTGAAAAATCTAACAGGAAGGGGATCAAAACTGTGAAACAGTAGCAAAACAATAACTAAACTAGAAAAATCAAAACAAATAACATGAGTAACATGCCAACATAGTACCGATGTGCCTAAACATGAACATGGAATGTATGTGTGTGAATTAAAACAAATGAATCATAATTCTAACACATCGAAATGATCAAGAAGCTCTAATCAATAACAATCTACCATCAAACATTATTATAGCCAGATGTGACAATTAAAGTATGAGCTTAATGAAATAAACAAACATCATGCACACAAATCCAAAATTTTGATGATTCTACGAACAATAGCGTCATGACGTGAATTTTCAACTTTTAGGATTCTTTGTGCAAACCTTTTTAAATTTTTAATCCATCAAAACATCCTCAAATATATCATATTTTCCTTTTTGAATGAACTAAACTAATTTGGCCCATTTTGGATTACGATTATTTTTATTTCCATTTCAAATTTTTTCGGGCTCTTTTAGACGGTGGCTTTCACGACGAGTCAATTTTACACTCTCATAGCCCTTTCTCGTACACTCATAATTTTTTATTGAAGTTACAATGCTCGAGGATAAATGGATATTACACGAACACTCCCTCCATAAGCATACTTACGCATGGATGACAAGATTGAGATAAGAACATCTCACCAAACTCAAATATGCAAGAGTAGTTAAACATCCATAAAAACTTGTGCAAGTGTGCAATCATGGCATATAAACAAAGTCGAATCAAAACGCATATCAACTTCGAAACTACCCCTTAATACAATGGTTAATATCATTCTAAGCATAAAAAATTATGACCAAATGTCTTAACCACATGTATAATGGAAGGAAGGGGTCCAAGCACACCAATATGCCACATCAACATGTTAACTCAAAAACAAAAACCAAAAATCTTTTTGATTTTTTCAAAAGTTTTATAAAAAAAATCTTTTTGTATTTTTTCAATGAGACTCAAACAAGTGAAAAATATAATACAAAAGATAAACATGTCATAACACTAGCACGATATAAATCATGATGCAAAGAGTAGCGTGTGAAAAAGAAGAACATGCAATCAACGATAAGAAATAACAAGTGATGAATCATGTGCATGCATGTGAGAATCAACCAACGAAGCATTTAACATCTCCAAAATGGACTTCATAACCCAAACTGCTGTATACCTAACAAAACGGGTTTCGGGAACCGATGGGATACTATGTTTAATCTTCCTAGGGTCTTTTCTAAGATCAAAATAAAAACTTCTAAGGTGACCTTTCCTACCACAATGCGAACATGTGAAAACGCGAAGAGGAACAAGACATTTAGGTTGACCTTTTTTAACACCCTCGGATGTGGTTGACGCTTTAAAAAACACTATGGTTTTGGCTTTGGCATTCGAACCACTAGAATAAGATAAGCCGCTACCATCACTAATTGAGTCATTTAAATCATTTTTAAACTTCAAAATTTTTTACTCAAGCAAATGATTAGACTCCTCAAACTTTCCGAAATCCTTCTTTAGATTTTCAATTACCCTTAGAAGGTTATCTCGCTCCCCCTTAATATATGAGCAAACATATCCCTTTGACTCTTCTCGCGTGCCTTAAATTCATTAATCAAACTGTTTTCATCAATGGCACAAACACTTCATTTTTTCAAGTCCTCCAACTCTTTTTCTAAAACGAGGACTTTATCATCACTCTCATTTTTGCCTAATTTTAAAATACTATAATCATTAAACAAGGCACTAAATTTCTCACGACCTATATCTCTTTGAATTTGAAAATTTTGCGAATATTCAATCATGTTTTTAAAACTGGAATTTTCTTCCTCCAAAACTTCAATTCGTTCTGCAAGTTTTAAATCCAAACGATGTAAGTCGTCAAATCTTAGAGAATCCATCAAGAGACAAATAAACCAAGAGTGAGAAACAAATTAGGAGTAAAAACTAAACAAACACACACAAGGATCTACACAATAAAATAGTGTTTTTTAGCTCCAGCCAATTTGTAGGTCCAAAATAACCAAGTGAGGAAAAAAGGTATTTTAAACTAAAACAAGTTGTGTTACAAATTAGTTAAACCAAATTTTATCTTGTTTAACCCTAAGCATTCATCTAGTGATTAAAGCAAGTAAAATAAAGTAAAGCAATACTCACAACGCCGGATGTACGAGAAAAAACTCAAACGGGAAAAATCTCGGACAACCCAAGCTAGACAATCACTACGAATATGGTTTTACAAAGACAGAAGGTATTCTTACTCAACAAATTGATCCACCCACAAGACTTGATGCTCCTCCGATCTTCTAACACTCTTCTCACAGTGTCCACGCAGAAATTCCGCCTTCCACGATGCTCGCCCACAGCACGCGACTCCACGAGTGCCTCGGTATCCACCGATATGGCTTTATTGTCATCTACGATGTTAAAATAGGTGTACGCCTTTTCTTCACCACAAAATCCATCTAAACATGTTGTCCAATGAGTTTGAAAAAACTAAACTTGGTGCAAACAAGATCACAAAAACATATACTAATGAAAGCTCAGATCTTGTAAACTCTAAGGATGTGATTAAGCTTTAAAAACCTGGAAAACCGTTGCAGAAAAATGTAATATTTTAATTCTGATTTCGTTCTGCACACACTTCGAGAAAATAGACAACACCTCTTATTTTAAATAATTTTGAGGTGTTGGCAGGATCTCATTTGAGCGAGAGATTGTTGTGACAACCCCCCTAATAAAATACCGGGCGATCACTCCTATATCAAATTAAAACAGGAGTCTCATATGGATCATTCTTAGCATCACTGTTGAAATCAATTTAATTACTAATAACCTATTAGGCTGGCGTCAAAATTTTACTTAACTACTCTTTTTTTACAACTACTAAATTAAAACATCCACACAGTTCATGTAAATGAAAGTGAAATGAAATAAAAATAACCGAACACTCAGTCAAACTTATACAACCATATCGAATGCCGCGCTAAAAGGCGGTAAAACAATAAATAAATGCAATTAGGTTATTAGCCCGAATGTATATACAGTACCTCCTATCTATATTACAAGAATGGAAGCGTCTATTGAGATCCTGCATGCATCCATAGCTGCTGCAGCAGACGTCTGACTCGAAAGAAGTGTCATCCAGACGTCCCTGTGTCTGAACACCTATATATATATATATAGCAAGAGAGGGAAAAGTAGATAAACAGTTCAGAGCCCGAGTTGTGAAAATATTTAGCAAGTGCATAAATGTTTTATTTTAAAAATATGTTTTATCTCATATTGAAATTGGTATCGCACTCCCATGAGATACCCCTCACCTTTCTTATAATAGTGCACACCTAACGCACTTATCCTTTTAGTTAAGCTACCCCGCCTAACTAATCTAATTCACCCATCTACTAGAAACATCTACAACCCGAGCACTAAGGGCTAAACTTCTCTCCATTCTCAACACTGTGCAATGTCCGTGCGTGGGGTGTCTCGCGAAGCGAAATCCAAATAAGGAACCCCCCCCCCCCCCCCGATACACTACTACTTGGCAGGGTTAATGGTAGAGATCCATTAGGCCCGTAGAACAAAACTAATATATAAACACATACTTATATATTAGCATCCACTTCCTTTTCATTTTTATATGCATATTACAATATACATCCGGATAATATCTCCCGGAATGAGGTTTACCAATTCAAATTACAAAGTATTTATCAATACTTTTCATTTTTATCTCAAAACTTTCTATTTCCTTTCTTCTATCTAGGAAATATATTTAAAGCAAGTTTTATTATCATAAAAATTCTTTTCCATTTTATAACATCCCATTTCCCTTCTTACCTCCAGGAAATGTATTTAAAAGACAATTTTATTATCATAAAAATGCTTTTCATATCATATGCTTCCATTTCCCCTCTTCGATCCGGGAAGTGTTTTCAAAGGGAAATCATTTATCCCACTTCCCGTCTTCCATCCAGGAAATGAACTTAAAGCAAATTTATTATCATAAATTGCTTTAACATATAATATAACGCGTTCTAAGACTGCCCGTCCGGGTTTCCCCACTGTGCGCGCCCATAAATGACTATCATCTTCTAGGGACTATCATCAAGACAACCAGGGATCCTACAACGCAAGACGTCGGGAAGCGACCATATGCCTGCGGGAGAGTCATAACCACACCCAGAATTACCTCACCAGCGCAGAAAACAAAAAATAATCACTCATATGGCCTATAGGACTATATCCACCCTGCATTCATTAGCCACGGGGCTTCACCATACACACGCAACTTCCCTTATGATAGCGATTTAGAAAGGTGTGTATCCATAAATTATTATTTATGAAAATCATTTATTTTCCCATTTTGAAAACATTTATTTTTACTTTCTCAAAATCATTTATTCTCAATGATTAAGTACCAACTTTATAATGAGCATTTTTTATTCTCATACACATATATATTACCTTGTTCTCATGCACAAGGAATATACTATATAATACACATCCGTATCATGTTTTATATATACTTTAATCACATAGTATACATATTAAATATTCCTCCTCGAATATATATATAAATGGCCACAATTGCCAATCACATCTAGAGATGACCAATAATCCCGAAGATTCTCTCAAAGAATCATAATCATGCATTCATATACGCATGATACTATACCCAAAGTATTTCCTCACTCTGATAAATAACACGTACCTTATTCACACTTAGTAAATATACGTTTCTCCAAATTCATCCTAATAGTCTCGTGGGAGGTACTCAACCACAAGTGTTATGATTATGTTTTCTACGTTCATAGTTATATCTATACATGCTTGCCGAATGATTTTCTCGAATGCCTCCTGTATTAAAACATTAATAAAATCCCTACCCCGGATCATACTCTATATTAATAAGAGGTTTTTCCTATCCTCAATCCACTTCTAGGAGTCCTAACATCCCATTTAGAAACTCTTATCAAATTCTCCAAAATCACAATTTAAGTCTCCCGAAACTTAAAAGGAGAAAACCTTAAAAATCTGCCAGGTCCAAATTGATTCGGCCTGTCCAAATGGATTCGAAATGGTTCTACATTCAAACTGTCTCTTACCAAATCGATTCGGCCTATCCGAATTGATTTCGCTAGTCCAAAATCCCCAAATCTGCTTAGGGTTTTATATATATAACCCCAAACCCAAAATTTAATCCACTCACAATTTAAATTATAACTCGGATTTATTCCTACAAACCCGAAGTTTTCATCTCTCATCAAGTCCTTTAGAGGTCCTAAGACTCTATTTGAGAACCCCTAATATTTATTCCCAAATAAATCTAGGCCTAATTTCTGACTAACTATTTCGATCTCGAACAACTTTCCGTAGAAAAATCACTATAAATCCAAAAAAATAGAAAAATACACGGTCGACGCCCACACGACCCTATCGAAAAGATGTACAATTTTAATTTATTGACCAAGAGTCGAATCGATTCGCCCCTAGCCAAATCGATTCGTTTAAGGCACAGGTCACTATTCATCATCTTAAAAAAAATCTAAACCTCCATTATTCTCCATTTTTGTTGTTTCTAAGTTCATCCAACAACTCAATAAACATCTAATCTATGTTTTACAACTAACACATCAATTAATTTAGGGTATTGAACTATTTCTCTTAGATTTAAACCCTAAAACCATTAAATTCCCAACTTATTATGTTTACCCATTTCAATCCATTTCTTCACTCCATTTACATGGATTTAACACTAGAAATCATTAAGAGTTTATATTACATCAATATGTAAACTCATTTTCAAGTTTTCCTAATTTTACTTTAAGGGTTCTAAACCAAAATCATATAGTTTACCAACTATAATATGAAATAAATGCACAAAATGAAATAAAGCAAGTACACACTTGCCTGGAGGATGAAATCCGATGACCTCGAGTCGAATCCGGCGGAGTTTGGATGAAATCCCCCATTTCTCCTCTTCTCTCTTCTTCCTTTCTCTCTGTAATACCCCGTACTTTTTGGCTATATTTATTTTTGGGATTAATTAATTAAATGCGTATTAATTGGAAATTAATCCGGGTTATAAATACTGATGTGATGCGAATTGGTATTTGATTATGTGCATATATGATTATATATGTACTTGGTATTATAAAATTTGTCGTGGGATTTATATACGGCATTTTAGAAATTTTGTTGAGACGCGTGGGACCGCCGCGTCACGGTATAATATTTTGATATTAAAAGTGAATTTAAAATCTGTAATCCGTATGGTCGTTTTGAGTGCGCCAACGCGTCCGGAAGGGTCGAGATAGTCAGAAAACACTAGCCGGGGGTTTAGTTTGGGTCCCGGGGTATCTTTAGGCCATTCCGGCACCATAAAGGGTATTTTAGTAATTTGGTATTTTTGGGTAATTAAAAGTGACGAAAATTGAGAGTTGTAATCTGATAAGGAATTGACCCAACCAACCCTTTTTAACCCAACAAGCCACGGAGTTTTATTAAATTAGGTTTTCATAAGTTCCCCCAAAGCAAACCCTAGCCACCATAGCTTTTTTAGAGAAGAAAGCTTGGAGAAGGAGAGAGAGAGAGGAATTCTGCAGAAATTCTACACCGAATCCACACCAAATTCAGAAATCAAACCAAGGCAAGTGACTTTATTTCATTTAAATTCGAAGAATGTTTTTTTTCCATGTTAGAAATTGAAGAATCTTGATTGTTCTTGAAAGATTAAAAGAAAACCCATAATATTTGAAGTTATTATTGAATGTTGGGATAGGTTTGCATGTAGAAACATTGTTGGGAGGTTTACTTTCGGAGATTCATATCTAGGTGATGTATAAACGAATTAAAATCTGGGAATTTATGATGAGAAAAAGTTAGGGTTTATGTTCTTGAAGAAAATTGGGAATTAATGTAGAAATTGCGATTTAATGATGTTTAGAAGATATTAAACCCTTTAATGATGTTAGTATAGCCCCTTAACATGTTTGAGGATGATTAGAGAACTCAATATATTGTGGGAACGAATTTTTGAAGAGGTTTGAGGAGTAAAAATGGTGAAAAACGATTTTTGGGAAGTTCTGGGCCGAAACTGGCATCTCGTTAGAAGCAGCCCCAGGTCGTTCGAACGAACTCGTTCGAACGAGCTTCTAACGAGTTGACCAGTCGTTTTTAACGAGTAGGATTTTCGTTCGATATCTCGTTCGAACGAGATATCGTTAGAAGAGTCAGTTCGTTCGAACGAACTGGGACCTCGTTCGAACAGCCTCGTTCGAACGAGACTTCTAACGACCTGACAGTCCAAACTCGTTCGAAGCCTCGTTCGAACGAGACTTCTAACGAGTTGACAGTTTGACCCTTTTTGGACTGTTTTGACTTTTGGAGTCCCGGGAACTGGCTCAAGGGTAGAGTTAGTATTCCTTTGATGATATAGTGATTTATTTGGGACTTTTGGGCTATTGGGATGAGTAAATCATATACGAGAGTTATATTCAATGAATCATTTGGGTTGAGACGTGAGTGACTACTACGATGTGAGGATGAATTATAGCGCGTATAATTATGAACCGGAATAAAATAAGTTGTGATAATTATAGTTAGTACAAGAATGCGATATGTACTACGATTATAATACGGTATTACTAAGATGTGTGATTACTTAGTATTAGTATATGGATTGTATGTATGACATACCTACCATACTTGCTATCACGGGAGGTTTCGTTCGCTTAGGGCCCTCTAATCCTTGTGTGCCTACGGGGGGGATATAGACTGGTACCTTGATGAACATAGGTCATAGAAAGACTTATTGTGACATTAATAAGTCCGCTGACCATGGGAGCGTAGGTATGTGCGTGACCCATGTGATGGTGACTGTGTTCGCCTCCACTATTTGTGATTTGTGTTATCTGAACTATTCCTGAGAGATTCGGAATATGTGATCCTTATGTACGTGATGTACCGGGATGGATAGCAGAGTATGTGTGCACTACAGCTTATATTGCGGGGTGCTTGTATCGTATATTTATGTGATGAATAATATACATTATATTAATGGGAATCCTCATGTTAATATTGTAAAAATATTACGGTATTGTTTCGAGATATATAATGAGTTAGCTGATAGTTATATCAATGGCATATTTAGTAACTGAGTTTACGTTAAACCTCTATTAAATTACGAGCGTTGTTATGTTAAATTAACCGAGTAAAATGGGTAGAACCTTTGGTAGTCTAGCTAGTTTCGTTGTCATTTAGCTAGTGGAAAGGGTAGTTATAGATGGGTACTTACGTTAGGAGTGCACAGTTAGACGAGAGGTGAGGATATCATGCGAGTGTACGTCCTAACATGTACTTTGCATTTAATGTTTTAAATGTTTTTAAAGCACTTGCAGGTTTTCAAAATATAACTCCACATTCGGGCTCTGACCCGTTTGCTTTTCAAATCTCTTTTTCTTTGTAAAACCATTTTAGGTGCCCAGCCACAAGGACACCAAGCATAGGATTCTCATTCAGGTGACGAGCTGTAGCTGTTTGTGGAAGCTACAGGGATTTGCATGAAGACGCTTATCTCATTTGGATTCCAGTCTCAGCATCTATCAGTTGTAGGGCATGTTGCCCATTCCTATTTAGAGCATTTTTACATTTCAGTTTTCAGACTCTAGCATGTATGGCTCAGTATTCAGTTTTAGTTATTTATTTCAGTTTACTTATCAGTTGTGGGATTTGTATTGAGGAGTTTTTCCTCCAGGTTTTATTTACATTTTGTGATGGTTATTCGTTTCACTTCAGTATGGTGAATGGTGTTATTTATTTCTTCATTACTTTTGTTGCATGTTAATCAGATTTAATAAAATTGGTACTTACTTTTTAAATACTAGGTGGTTAGTAATCTTTAAAATGTTTTCGACAGTGATGCTATTAACTGAGCCAACTTGGCATTTTGAATTAATTTTATAAAGGAGTAGCTACCCGGTGTTTAATTAGTCGGGGTGTCACAGGTGGTATCAGAGCATCAGGTTCTAGTGTCCTTTAGGATCTGTACGGCTATTATGTTTCCGCTACGTTTTCTTTGATATAGAGCCCTATATTTTAGGACTGTTGTATTCTTTTGTGTATGCTTCGTTCTTCAGCTATGTTAAGTTTATAAACCGTGAACTTATAAACTTTGTTCTTGTTTCAGATGCCTCCACGACGTGCACGACGAGTTCCCAGGAATGCTACGCCCGAACCACAGCCCGCTCCAGTTCAGGGCATGTTGAACGCCGCTGAGGTTGCTGCTATAGTAGCCCAAGCGGTAAATGCCGCGATTGCCGTAATTCAGCAGGCACCACCTCAGGCGCCGGTTGCCGCGCCAGTTCAGGTTAATGCATTCCCGTCTGCTTGGGAGCGTGTACGAGACGCTTTTCAGAAAGCGCATCCGCCAGAGTTTGCAGGTGGCTCAAATGTGGTTGTCTCGAGCCAATGGAGGAAGGACATGCAGAGGCATTTGAGGATGCATGAGTGCACAGACGTTCAGAAACAGGTGCTAGCTACTTTCAAGCTAGTTGGATCTGCGCTGCAGTGGTGGGAGTCTATCACCACCGCGGAGGAGAGGGATACCCTCACAATACAGGAGTTCTGGGTGCGGTTCGACCGCAAGTACTTTCCGTCCGCAGTTCATACAGAAATGAGGAGGAAGCTAATGAGTTTGAAGCAAGAGGGCAAGACAATGGCCGAGTATGAGGCCGAGTTCACTAACCTGTTGAATATCGTTCTAGACGAGATTCCAACAGAGAAGAAGAAGATAGAGAAGTTCACTGATGGGTTGAATTGGAGAATCCGACAGCATCTGCTTGGGAACCTATCGTTGGCCACGTATTCTGATGTGGTTAACGCTGCATTACTACACTGCCAGGACCACCGTTTTCATATGGCCGAGGGCAAGCAGTTAGGGGAGTCTAGCCATCAGGGCAGGACTGGGGGACATGGTGCCAGCGGGGTAAAAACCGGTCAGGGGCAAAGACAGACTGAGCAGGGTACCCAGCAGGGGGACAATAAGAGGTTCCGATCAGGGAACTACAGGCAGGGACAGGGAGGTTTCCGCCAGGGCCATCAGGGTCCAAACGGCCATCAGGGCCAGCAGGGGCAGAATGGGCAGCAGTTCCATCAGGGCCAGCAGGGCCAAGGGAGGAATGTTAACGGCCACCAGGGCCGGGGACAGCAGGGGCAGAGGGGAGGGAACTTCCCAGGGAAGTGCTTTACTTGTGGCAAGACTGACCATAAGAAGCAGGATTGTCCTGATAAGAGCAGGGTCCCACAGCAGCAGCAACAGGGTGCTCGCCAGGAGCCACAGAGACCTATGTTTCCCGCCGCTCTTCCTGCACCGCCACAGATGGCAGCTTTGCCACCCATTCCTGCAGTCCCAGCTCAGCAGGGGCAGCTACAGTATGGACGTGTCTACAACGTTCACCAGGCTGCAGTTCCACAGGCACCGCCCGCGATCGAGGGTACGTTTCCTATCCATGGCACTATGGGTCGGGTGTTATTTGATACGGGTGCTACACATTGTTTCATTGCTACACACTTCGCGAAAGCTTTAGGATTGTTAGCTACGGCAGAAAGCACAGTGACGTGTGTCGACTCACCATTAGGGAGTGGGTCACTTATTTTCTTTATATGCTGGGGAGTCGGGGTAGAGGTTGGAGGTTTGGTATTGCCTGCAGACATGTTAGTGTTAGACATGCATGTTCACGATGTGATCATCGGTATGGATTGCTCGTAGCATATAGGGCCATGATTGATTGCTTCAGCGGGAGCATTGTTTTTGCCATTCCGGGGCAAGAGATGTTTATAGTGGCGATGCCTCGCCCAGAGGGAGGATCGACCGCTCATCTGTATTACATAGAGGAGGATACCTCTAAGGAGGTTGTGATTCCTTTAGATTCGATTCCGGTTGTCAGGGAATATTCAGATGTGTTTCAGGAGATACCAGGCTTACCACCCAGTCGAGAGATAGATTTCGTTATTGATTTGCTACCGGGTATGAGACCTATAGCACGTGCACCGTACTGTATGGCTCCAGCTGAGATGCGAGAGTTACGGGACCAGATAGAGCAGCTGTTAGGGCAGGGCTTTATTCGCAGGAGTACCTCACCTTGGGGCGCTCCAGTTTTGTTTGTAAAGAAGAGGGATGGTTCACTGAGATTGTGCGTGGACTACCGAGAGTTGAATAAGGTCACGATACAGAATAAGTATCCGTTGCCTCGAATCGATGACTTATTCGACCAGTTGAGAGGAGCTTCTTTCTTTTCGAAGATTGACTTGAGGTCGGGATACCATCAGTTGCGTATCAGGGAGGAGGATGTCTCGAAGACCGCGTTCTTGTCGAGATATGGTTCTTACGAGTTTCGGGTTATGCCTTTCGGCTTGACCAACGCTCCAGCAGTGTTTATGGACTTGATGAACAGAGTGTTCAGAGATTTCCTAGATCAGTTTGTCATTGTCTTCATTGATGACATTCTGGTTTACTCTCAGACAGAGGAGGAGCACGCCGAGCATTTGAGGCTGGTTTTGCAGACACTTCGTCAGAACGAGCTGTATGCAAAATATGAGAAGTGCGGGTTTTGGTTGAAGGAAGTCCAGTTCTTGGGTCATATTATTTCTGACCAGGGAATATCGGTTGATCCGGGGAAGGTGTCAGCGGTGAGGGAGTGGGGATAGCCCACGACACCAACAGAGATTCGTAGTTTCTTGGGTTTGGCAGGATACTACAGGAGGTTTATTCGGGGTTTCTCGGAGATAGCAGGTCCTTTGACACATCTTACTCGTAAAGGTGTGCCATACATTTGGAGTGATGCCTGTCAGTTGGCATTCGATGAGTTGAAGGACAAATTGACCTCAGCACCTCTGTTAGCATTGCCGAGACCGGGAGTTGAGTATTTGGTTTACACCGATGCGTCTTTGCAAGGATTGGGAGGTGTGTTGCAGCAGGAGAGACAGGCCATAGCTTATGCTTCCCGTAAGCTTAAGCCTCATGAGAAGAATTACCCCACGCATGATTTGGAATTGGCAGTAGTGGTATTTGGCTTACGGATTTGGAGGCACTATCTTTTGGGGGAGAAATTTCAGCTGTTCACGGACCACAAGTCACTACAGTATCTATTCACGCAGAAGGAATTGAATATGCGGCAGCGTAGGTGGCTTGAGTTTGTGAAAGACTACCAGTTCGACATCCAGTACCACCCGGGTAAGGCTAACGTGGTAGCAGACGCGTTGAGCCGCAGGCCAGCAGATGAGGTGGCAGAGGTGTGGAAAGCTAAGTGGAAGGAATTGGGACACCAGGATGCAGTGGCCCGATCTTTCATGTCTGTGATGACCGTTACCCCGAAGATTGTCACAAAGGTAGTACGGGCACAGGCTAATGACTCGTTCTGTCAGGAGCAGATAGTTCGGTTGCTAGCAGAGGGATCCGAGTCCTATACCGTTAGCTCAGACGGGGGATTGCGCTTCAATGGGAGATTGGTAGTTCCGGAAGGAGAGGAGTTGCGGCACGAGGTGATGGCAGAGTCGCACGGCTCACGGTTCGCGGTACATCCCGGAGGGGACAAAATGTACCAAGACATGAGACGGCAGTATTGGTGGAGCGGTATGAAGAGAGATATCGCTGAGTTTGTCTCGAAATGCGCCACTTGTCAGCTTGTAAAAGTGGATCATCAGAGACCAGCAGGATTGCTACAGCCGTTGGAGGTTCCGGTGTGGATGTGGGAGAGCATATCCATGGATTTTGTCACGGGGTTGCCTACGTCGCAGAAGGGTCATGACTCCGTATGGGTAATTGTGGACAGGTTGTCCAAGGTCGCTCACTTCTTACCCATAAGGACTGACTACACTGCGGGTCAGTATTCCCAGCTCTTCATTTCAGAGATTGTGAGACTTCACGGTGTGCCCCTGAATATCGTGTCTGACAGAGACAAGATATTTGTTTCGAGGTTTTGGAAGAGTTTCCAGGAGGCCATGGGCACGGAATTGCGGTTGAGTATGGCTTATCATCCGCAGACTGATGGGCAGACCGAGCGTACCAATCAGATGTTGGAAGACATGCTACGCATGTGTATTATTGACTTCGGGGGTGGATGGGAGCAGTACCTTCCACTGGTGGAGTTTGCTTACAACAACTCCTATCAGTTCACGATTGGCATGGCTCCGTTTGAGGCATTGTACGGTAGGCCTTGTCGTTCCCCAGCATGTTGGTTGGAGGTGGGGGACAACAAACTACTTGGGCCGGAAGTGATTCAGGATACTTCGGCAAGGATTGAGTTGATTCGGAGTCGCATTCGGGTAGCTCAAGACAGGCAGAAGAGTTATGCTGATGCGAAGAGGTTCTTAAGGGAGTTCCAAGTGGGGGACCAAGTTTTGCTCAGGGTTTCTCCGATGAAGGGGATTATGCGATTCGGGAAGAAGGGGAAATTGGCACCGAGGTATGTGGGGCCGTTTCCTATTATTTAGCGGATCGGACCCGTTGCGTATAGACTTGGACTACCGGAGCACTTGCATCGGATTCACGACGTGTTCCATATTTCCTCGCTGAGGAAATACCTTAGAGATAATTTGGCTCATTCTCACATTGCTGTGGAGGACATCGATCTCCAGCCGGATAGCTCCTACGAGGAGGGGCCAATCACTATTTTGGACCGAAGCGAGAGGAAACTACGGTCAAAGATAATCCCGTTAGTGCGTGTTCAGTGGAGACATCACAATGTTGAGGAGTCCACATGGGAGCGCGAGGATGAGATACGCGAACGTTATCCAGAGCTGTTTTTAGCAGGTACTTTCTAGTTTCGAATTTCGGGACGAAATTCAGTTATTAGGGGGGAAGTATGTAATACCCCGTACTTTTTGGCTATATTTATTTTTGGGATTAATTAATTAAATGCGTATTAATTGGAAATTAATCCGGGTTATAAATACTGATGTGATGCGAATTGGTATTTGATTATGTGCATATATGATTATATATGTACTTGGTATTATAAAATTTGTCGTGGGATTTATATACGGCATTTTAGAAATTTTGTTGAGACGCGTGGGACCGCCGCGTCACGGTATAATATTTTGATATTAAAAGTGAATTTAAAATCTGTAATCCGTATGGTCGTTTTGAGTGCGCCAATGCGTCCGAAAGGGTCGAGATAGTCAGAAAACACTAGCTGGGGGTTTAGTTTGGGTCCCGGGGTATCTTTAGGCCATTCCGGCACCATAAAGGGTATTTTAGTAATTTGGTATTTTTGGGTAATTAAAAGTGACGAAAATTGAGAGTTGTAATCTGATAAGGAATTGACCCAACCAACCCTTTTTAACCCAACAAGCCACGGAGGTTTATTAAATTAGGTTTTCATAAGTTCCCCCAAAGCAAACCCTAGCCACCATAGCTTTTTTAGAGAAGAAAGCTTGGAGAAGGAGAGAGAGAGAGGAATTCTGCAGAAATTCTACACCGAATCCACACCAAATTCAGAAATCAAACCAAGGCAAGTGACTTTATTTCATTTAAATTCGAAGAATGTTTTTTTTCCATGTTAGAAATTGAAGAATCTTGATTGTTCTTGAAAGATTAAAAGAAAACCCATAATATTTGAAGTTATTATTGAATGTTGGGATAGGTTTGCATGTAGAAACATTGTTGGGAGGTTTACTTTCGGAGATTCATATCTAGGTGATGTATAAACGAATTAAAATCTGGGAATTTATGATGAGAAAAAGTTAGGGTTTATGTTCTTGAAGAAAATTGGGAATTAATGTAGAAATTGCGATTTAATGATGTTTAGAAGATATTAAACCCTTTAATGATGTTAGTATAGCCCCTTAACATGTTTGAGGATGATTAGAGAACTCAATATATTGTGGGAACGAATTTTTGAAGAGGTTTGAGGAGTAAAAATGGTGAAAAACGATTTTTGGGAAGTTCTGGGCCGAAACTGGCATCTCGTTAGAAGCAGCCCCAGGTCGTTCGAACGAACTCGTTCGAACGAGCTTCTAACGAGTTGACCAGTCGTTTTTAACGAGTAGGATTTTCGTTCGATATCTCGTTCGAACGAGATATCGTTAGAAGAGTCAGTTCGTTCGAACGAACTGGGACCTCGTTCGAACAGCCTCGTTCGAACGAGACTTCTAACGACCTGACAGTCCAAACTCGTTCGAAGCCTCGTTCGAACGAGACTTCTAACGAGTTGACAGTTTGACCCTTTTTGGACTGTTTTGACTTTTGGAGTCCCGGGAACTGGCTCAAGGGTAGAGTTAGTATTCCTTTGATGATATAGTGATTTATTTGGGACTTTTGGGCTATTGGGATGAGTAAATCATATACGAGAGTTATATTCAATGAATCATTTGGGTTGAGACGTGAGTGACTACTACGATGTGAGGATGAATTATAGCGCGTATAATTATGAACCGGAATAAAATAAGTTGTGATAATTATAGTTAGTACAAGAATGCGATATGTACTACGATTATAATACGGTATTACTAAGATGTGTGATTACTTAGTATTAGTATATGGATTGTATGTATGACATACCTACCATACTTGCTATCACGGGAGGTTTCGTTCGCTTAGGGCCCTCTAATCCTTGTGTGCCTACGGGGGGGATATAGACTGGTACCTTGATGAACATAGGTCATAGAAAGACTTATTGTGACATTAATAAGTCCGCTGACCATGGGAGCGTAGGTATGTGCGTGACCCATGTGATGGTGACTGTGTTCGCCTCCACTATTTGTGATTTGTGTTATCTGAACTATTCCTGAGAGATTCGGAATATGTGATCCTTATGTACGTGATGTACCGGGATGGATAGCAGAGTATGTGTGCACTACAGCTTATATTGCGGGGTGCTTGTATCGTATATTTATGTGATGAATAATATACATTATATTAATGGGAATCCTCATGTTAATATTGTAAAAATATTACGGTATTGTTTCGAGATATATAATGAGTTAGCTGATAGTTATATCAATGGCATATTTAGTAACTGAGTTTACGTTAAACCTCTATTAAATTACGAGCGTTGTTATGTTAAATTAACCGAGTAAAATGGGTAGAACCTTTGGTAGTCTAGCTAGTTTCGTTGTCATTTAGCTAGTGGAAAGGGTAGTTATAGATGGGTACTTACGTTAGGAGTGCACAGTTAGACGAGAGGTGAGGATATCATGCGAGTGTACGTCCTAACATGTACTTTGCATTTAATGTTTTAAATGTTTTTAAAGCACTTGCAGGTTTTCAAAATATAACTCCACATTCGGGCTCTGACCCGTTTGCTTTTCAAATCTCTTTTTCTTTGTAAAACCATTTTAGGTGCCCAGCCACAAGGACACCAAGCATAGGATTCTCATTCAGGTGACGAGCTGTAGCTGTTTGTGGAAGCTACAGGGATTTGCATGAAGACGCTTATCTCATTTGGATTCCAGTCTCAGCATCTATCAGTTGTAGGGCATGTTGCCCATTCCTATTTAGAGCATTTTTACATTTCAGTTTTCAGACTCTAGCATGTATGGCTCAGTATTCAGTTTTAGTTATTTATTTCAGTTTACTTATCAGTTGTGGGATTTGTATTGAGGAGTTTTTCCTCCAGGTTTTATTTACATTTTGTGATGGTTATTCGTTTCACTTCAGTATGGTGAATGGTGTTATTTATTTCTTCATTACTTTTGTTGCATGTTAATCAGATTTAATAAAATTGGTACTTACTTTTTAAATACTAGGTGGTTAGTAATCTTTAAAATGTTTTCGACAGTGATGCTATTAACTGAGCCAACTTGGCATTTTGAATTAATTTTATAAAGGAGTAGCTACCCGGTGTTTAATTAGTCGGGGTGTCACACTCTCTCTCTCTCTCTCTCTCTCTTCTCCTCTTTCTTTTCTCTCTTTTCTTTTCTTTCCCTTTCTCTCTTATGCCTTATAAGGGAAGAAAAAGGGTTTATCCCTTTAAAACCGAAAAATGAATCATTTACTCAATTACGAGCCCGTCTAACTTTACAATTTTTCGAAACACAATTTTGACAATCGGACACTCTTTTCTGACTATCTCGGGCATTCCGAGACTCACGGTGCCGTCGAAATTTCCATCCGAGGTACTTGACCGCAACTCACTATTTCAACCCAAAATAAATAAATGCGGTGTTCCCATTAAAATATTATTTTTTGCGCTTTACCCAGCGGCGACATATAATAAAATGCCCCAACTTATTCACTTAATCCCAAGAGTAATTATAATACACATCGAAAATCCTTAAATCCTTAAAAATCTAAAAAAATTACTATTCACGATAATTTCTTAAATTCCAAAATTTAGTCTTAATTAATTAAATTTAATTGGCCATAAAAGTGCGGGTTGTTACATACTCCCCCCCCCCCCCCTCTTACAACGGAGTTTCATCCTCGAAATTCAGATATAAACGATACCACGAACTCTAACCTAGCATCGTGACTCACTCCACATCCTAGAACCTCAAAGTGTAATGGTACTGCCCAATAACTCTTAACGGTGTACTCAAATAAGCACTCACCTCTATCAAGGTTTATACTATCCCATACTACCATCTCGGCATAGTCTTCAACTCTACACACTACGTCCTTTCTATTTCAGGTGGTATATAAAACTAACTTACTAAAGTGCCCATACACCTTCTTAACCCATGCACATCTGCACATCCATTTTGAGTGTCTGACACTTAACACTCTCTCTAAATAAGGGTCTCCTTTCCTCGGTGTAATACTCACATATGGGTCCTCCCAACCCGCAAAATTCAATTCTTCCTACATCGGCACCACTAACTCTATTGAACTTACATCCTACTAATGCTACGGTCTAAGTGTTACCCTACCTATGCGAAACAAGTATAATCCTAAGTATATCCCTATTGCCCAAGGCCTCTCTCAACTTCCTACATTTGCTTGGTTTCATGTGTGGAACGTCTCGCAAAGCAAAATCTAGACAAAGGAACCCTCCCGTTACACTACTCCCTCGCGTTGTCGGTCATTGAGATGTAACGGCCTAAGGCACACAAGCGGGACGTCCTAAATCTTACCTCACTAATCTACTAATGTACCTCTACCACTTTATCCTTCCACCTAGACGAAAGGAAATCTAACTAATCGAAGTGTTCGCTCTCTACAAAAGTGTTACGATTATCATACCCAAAATATGATTCAACAAAATTTGCCTTTTCATTAAGGCCTGGCTATAATCCTCAAATCAATTTCTCTAAGTCCAACTTCACCCACCCCCTTGTGGTGAGAGGACCACTTTGGCGCTTTTCCATAGGACAATATTTCCATAAGCATACTATTATCACATGGCTTATCGTCTATAGTGTTTCATTCACACTATATGACATATCAACAAAACCAACATCCTCGCATCCTATAACATTTCTCCACTCCTGACGTCGTTAAGGTTCATGCGTGGAGCATCTCGCAAAGTGAAATACAAATAAGGAACCCCTCCAACACACTACTACTTAACTTTATCGGTCATGGAGGTCCGTTATTTACACATATGTAACCGGGATAACCCTATCGCCACTATCACCAAAATGTGGTCTGAACTCCCTTCTTTAGTCAGGATCCATACCACTAAGTTCTCGTACAACACTCAGTCCTTGCGCAATCAATAATGAGCCTAAAATCACAACTCACAATCAGCCCTGCATACCTTAAATCACATCTATAAGGTCGCCACATACTCAAATCATGATAATAAAACATCTTCTCATCTAAGTTCCCTCTATGCACATAATAAAAGCGAACTCAGCCTGTATCCAGGTGAGACGTCGAAATAACAACCCGTTCCACCCTGGAACTGCGGACACGATAGTCTTGCCATCATTAGCCTGCTATCGCTTCGAACAACGAAAATCATAACATACTCACAATACTACCATACTCGTATAAGGCATATAAAACGAGTATCACAAGCCAGATATATATAGGTATTTAAAATATCAACACCTGCCTTTATAGTGAATGAAAAAAAATAACTCCGCTACCGCGAAAAACACATAGACCTACATTACATAATGTTATTGATACCGCCACAAAGCACAAATTACACACACGAGTCTAGGGCTAGCGAAGACTGCGACTTTATCTAGTCACACCAAATATACCTCTTCATTCTGAGTTTAAACTCATAACAACAACTAAGCCACACCTCCTTCCGCCTTCCTCGATCAGAACACGAATCTCGAACGAGCGCGCAAAATATTTTCCATAATTTTATACTATGGAAGGAGAATGAAATCTCACAAGAGAAATCAACAATCCTAATCCAGAGGCTCTATATCAAATCGAGAGCAACGCTGAAAGCATAGTACGTCCGCACAGATTACTAAGAACACTAGAACCTGATGCTCTGATACCATCTGTGACAACACGCCTAATAAAATACCGGGCGATCACTCCTATATCAAATTAAAACAGGAGTCGCATATGGATCATTCTTAGCATCACTGTCGAAAACCAATTTAATTACTAATAACCTATTAGGTTGGCGTCAAAATTTTACTTAACTACTCTTTTTTTACAACTACTAAATCAAAACATTCACGCAGTTCATGTAAATGAAACTGAAATGAAATAAAAATAACCGACCACTCGTTCAAACTTATACAACCATATCGAATGCCGCGCTAAAAGACGGTAAAAGAATAAATAAATGTAGTTGGGTTATTAGCCCGAATGTATATACAATACCTCCTATCTAGATTACAAGAATGGAAGTGTCTATCGAGAACCTGCATGCATCCACAGATGCTGCAGCAGACGTCTGACTCGAAAGAAGTGTCATCTAGGCATCCCTGTGTTTGGACTCCTATATAATATACATATATATAGCAAGAGAGGGAAAAGTAGATAAACGGGTCAGAGCCCGAGTTGTGAAAATATTTAGCAAGTGCATAAATGATTTATTTTAAAAATATGTTTTATCTCATATTTAAATTGGTATCGCACTCCCATGAGATACCCCTAACCTCTCTTCTAAAAGTGCACACCTAACGCACTTATCTTTCTTGTTAAGCTACCCCGCCTAACTAATATAATTCACCCATCTAATAGAAACCTCTACAACCCGAGCACTAAGGGATATACTTCTCTCCATTCTCAACACTGTGCTAAGTTCGTGCGTGGGGTATCTCGCGAACCGAAATCCAAACAAGGACCCCCCCCCCCCCCGATACACTACTACTTGGTAGGGGTAATGGTAGAGATCCATTAGGCCCGTAGCACAAAACTAATACATAAACACATGCTTATATATTAACATCCACTTCATTTTCATTTTTACATGCATCTTACAATATACATCCGGATAATATCTCCCGGACTGAGGTTTACCAATTCAAATTACAAAGTATTTATCAATACTTTTCATTTTTATCTCAAAACTTTCTATTTCCTTTCTTCTATCCAGGAAATATATTTAAAGCAAGTTTTATTATCATCAAAATGCTTTTCCATTTTATAACATCCCATTTCTCTTCTTACCTCCAGGAAATGTATTTAAAAGACAATTTTATTATCATAAAAATGCTTTTCATATCATATGCTTCCATTTCCCCTCTTCGATCCGGGAAGTGTTTTCAAAGGGAAATCATTTATCCCACTTCCCGTCTTCCATCCAGGAAATGAACTTAAAGCAAATTTATTATCATAAATTGCTTTAACATATAGTATAACGCGTTCTAAGACTGCCCGTCCGGGTTTCCCCACTGTGCGCGGCCATAAATGACTATCATCTTCTAGGGACTATCATCAAGACAACATGGGATCCTACAATGCAAGACGTCGAGAAGTGGCCATATGCTTGCGGGAGAGTCATAACCACACCCATAATTACCTCACCAGTGCAGAAAACATATAATAATCGCTCATATGGCCTATAGGACTATATCCACCTCGCATTCATTAGCCAGGGGGCTTCACCATACACACGCAACTTTCCTTATGATAGCGATTTAGAGAGGTGTGTATCCACAAATTATTATTTATGAAAATCATTTCTTTTCCCATTTTGAAAACATTTATTTTTACTCTCTCAAAATCATTTATTCTCAATGATTAAGTACCAACTTTATAATGATTATTTCTTATTCTCATAGACATATATATTACCTTGTTTTCATGCACAAGGAATATACTATATATCAAACATCCGTATCATATTTTATATATACTTTAATCACATAGTATACATACTATATATTCATCCTCGAATATATATATAAATGGCCATAATTGCCAATCACATCTAGAGATGACCAATAATCCCAAAGATTCTCTCAAAGAATCATAATCATGCATTCATATACGCATGATACTATACCCAAAATATTTCGTCACTCTGATAAATAACGCGTACCTTATTCACACTAAGTAAATACATGTTTCTCCAAATTCATCCTAATAGTCTCGCGGGAGGTACTCAACCACAATTGTTATGATTATGTTTTCTACTTTCATAGTTATATCTATACATGCTTGTCGAATGATTTTCTCGAATGCCTCTTGTCTCAAAACATTAATAAACTCCCTACCCCGGATCATACTCTATATTAGTAAGAGGTTTTTCCTATCCTCGATCGTTTTCTAGGAGTCCTAACATCCCATTTAGAAACTCTTATCAAATTCTCCAAAATCACAATTTAAGCCTCCCTAAACTTAAAGGAGAAAACCTTAAAAATCTTCCAGGTTCGAATCGATTCGGCCTGTCCGAATCGATTTGAAATGGTTGTACTTTCAAACTGTCTCTTACCGAATTGATTCGGCCTATCTGAATTGATTTGGCTGGTCTGAAATCCCCAAATATGCTTAGGGTTTTATATATATAACCCCAAACCCAAAATTTAATCCACTCACCATTTAAATTATAACTCGAATTTATTCCTACAAACCGAAAGTTCTCATCTCTCATCAAGTCCTTTAGATATCCTAACACTCTATTTGAGAACCCCTAATATTTATCTTGAAATAATTCTAGACTTTATTTCTGACTAACTATTTTGATCTCGGACAGCTTTTCGTAGAAAAATCACTATAAATAAAAAAAAAAGAAAAATACGCGGTTGGCGTCCAAGCGACCGTATCGAAAAGATCTACAATTTTCATTTTTTGACCAAGAGCCGAATCGATTCGGCCCTAGCTAAATCGATTCGGTTAAGGCACATGTCACTATTCATCATCTTCAAAAAAAATCCAAACCTCCATTATTCTCCATTTTTGTTGTTTCTAAGTTCATCGAACAACTCAATAAACATCTAATCTATGTTTTACAACTAACACATCAATTTACTTAGGGTATTAAACTATTTCTCTTAGATTTAAACCCTAAAACTATTAAAACCCCAACTTATGATTTTAACCCATTTCAATCCATTTCTTCACTCCATTTACATGGATTTAACACTAGAAATCATTAAGAGTTTACATTACATCAATATGTAAACTCATATTCAGGTTTTCCCAATTTTACATTAAGGGTTCTAAACCAAAATCATATAGTTTACCAACTATAACATGAAATAAATGCACAAAATGAAATAAAGCAAGTACACACTTGCCTAGAGGATGAAATCCGACGACCTCGAGTCGAATCCGGCGGAGTTTGGATGAAATCCCCCATTTCTCCTCTTCTCTCTTCTTCCTTTCTTTCTCTCTCTCTTCTATTCTTTCTTTTCTCTCTTTTCTTTTCTTTCTCTTTCTCTCTTATGTCTTATAAGAGAAGAAAAAGGATATATCCCTTTAAAATCCAAAAATGACTCGTTTACTCAATTACGAGCCCGTTTAACTTTAAAATTTTCCTAAACTCAATTTCGACAATCTAACACTCTTTTCGGACTATCTCGGCCATTTCGAGACTCACGGGGCAGTCAGAATTTCCATCCGAGGTACTTGACCGCAACTCACTATTTCAACCCAAAATAAATAAATGCGGTGTTCCCATTAAAATATTATCTTCTGTCGCTTTAACCAGCGGCGACATATAATAAAATACCCCAACTTATTCACTTAATCCTAAGAGTAATTATAATATACATTGAAAGTCCTTAAATCCTTGAAAATCTAAAAAAATCACTATTCACGATAATTTCTCAAATTCCAAATTTACTCTTAACTAATTAAATTTAATTAGCCATAAAAGTGCGGGTTGTTACAATTGTGTCGTTCAAACGACATTAGGTCTCGTTCGAACGACAACACTTGTCGTCTAAATGACGTCATCAAATAGAGTTTTATATTAATCCAACTTTCAAAAAATAAAGTTTTACTAAAACCCAACTCTTATCCAACTCCAATACGGCCATATCTGATTAAAATGAAGTGTAAACATTTAAAACATTTTTCTTAAAAAAAACATCCTTATTTTTTTAAAATAAAATTTTGAGTTTCGTTAACATAATGCATTCATACCTGTGTGATCTCGAAATGTAATTAAACATTTAAGACGAATAAAATTACACCAATTAAACTTTGACATGATTAATTCCTTGTACATTTTCCGCAACCTCTTCAATTATTCTGCAATACGTCATAGTCTCGTAGTGACCGCATAATAAAAATCTACCTATGACTCAAACGGGTTTTGTTCCGAAAATAAGTCAAAACTCCATTAAGACTGAATTGGAATTTGGTCCTTACAATAAGGAACTATACCTGACCTTGCCCGAGGGAAATATGAAAGGGCCCAAGGTTGTATAATGCCTTGCCTCACTATATCAATAACATAATGAAATGTGAATATATAATGAAGCTCAACTGTAAGCATCAACAATAAGATATGTAACCAAAATATAAGGTAGAGTAATTTCATTAAGGACAATTGTGAAATGGGTTTACTAGAGTTATTTCACTAAGAAAAATTGTGAAATGGGTTTACTTTCTCTTCCCTGAAATATAAATTATCAGATAATCACAATTATGTTTCTTAGATGGGTTTTAAGTTGAATCTTTAGCACAAGTGGGCATTAGGTTTGGATCTTTATCCAAAGAAGGTTAAAGGAGGAAGCATGAGCTGAAATTGATGTTTGGTTAGATATTTACTTTAATGGTGTTTTGAGTTTGAAACTCTAAACATGGAAATGGGTTTAGGACTTGGTTTTTCTCTCTTGAAAAATTAAGGATAGGGATACGGGATATTAATTAGAACTTTGATATTTGGAGAATGTTGTAGAGATCTTTTATATTTTAAGAAGGAACCCAAAGGTTATTTTTTACCATTAAAGGGTAGTTTATAAATTCTTGAGATTTTGGAATTTCAAATTTGAAAACTAGTTGATGATTTAAGAAGTGGTATCCTTTACTTTATAGACATTTTGGGCCCCTCGGCCTAAAAAAGGTCGACCTCGTACTCACTTAAGTTTAGCTTCATACCCTTGGCCTCACAGGGTTAACCAAATTACATCAGACAACTAAGGATGCACACAATTCACCCGAATGAGCATTTCTTAGTTCAATCCTTCAGAAATGAGTGTATGTGATAGAATTGCACATGGAAGGAATAATCACACATTCCAAATAAATTCTAAATGGACAGGTGTTAGCAATTAATAAGATCATATCAATCAACATTCTCCATGTGACTTATGGTCCACAATACACCCCAAGTCACCTATAAATAGGACTATACCTGTTAACTTCTCCCATAAGCTTAGTCATTGTAAAAATATACTATTACTCTCTAAAAAAACTCTCTAAAGAGAGAGAGAAAGAGTATAAAATAGGTAACTTGTAGAACACTAATAATGAGTTACTTGACAATGGATGTAGGCTAATTGGTAGAATCACTTACATCCGTGTGTTGATCTTCTTCTTCATCATCATCATCATCATCTTCTTCTTCTTCTCTTATCTCTTTCACTACACTTTTATTATTCATTATTATACCCAGTTACTGTTCATGTTTATATCTTACTTAGTAATCTTATTTTCTGGATGTCATATTTCAGTGTAACATCAGATCAGTGCCGTTTGTGGGAATCGATTATTGACTCAATTATTTTTCATGACTGAACTAACTTACAACCTTGATATAAGCAAGGATATGAGTTCGCTCAGATTTGGATACATAATTTAAGGGTTTGGGTTAATATTTTATCCCAATTTTTCATCTTCAACTCAGTTTCTAGACATCTTATCAACTTAATATAACTTTAAATGCAATTTTGGGAGAAAATCACTATTCACTATCCTATTTCTAGTAATTAAATCATAAAAACATCACTATTTCATCCTTAATTCTATTTATTTGATAAATCCAAAAATTGTTGATAGAAATATAAGCCAAGATCTGCCAAATTGGAAATTATTGTTCACTCTCTTATCCAGTATTTTCTGGGTTGAATTATTTTCTAGAAACATCCGTCGCTGATTATAAAATATCATCGGACTTACCACTACCACTGCTTAGTGGGACACATGCTTTAATAAGTGTACTCCCATCGGATATGACGAAGCTCACTGGAGAGCTATAATTTATGATAGCAAACCAAGAGAAAATGCACTCATAAATATTGGCTATCACTTAAATATTAGTAGGAAGACCATCAGAGGGGGTCAGAAACCCCCATACTCTAGCAGTCAGGGGTAGCCAAAACCCACCAATGGAAGTACTCTGTGGACCAAGAAAAGTTGGACCATTGGGTGTAAGACGCATAAATGTGGAAGGATCCCGTCAGCTCAAAATGAAGGATGTAGGGGAAAATCTGAGTAATGAAATTTCGATAGCTGACTAGGAGGAAGAAGATGCGTAGGTTGAGTTACAACCAAGAGACTGGGACCATTTTTATCAACTAGGAAAATCTTTTATATCCTAAGAATAATATCGGTAACATAGATGATCATCTATCGTAACAGAGTGTTAATGCATTCACTAAGCTGACGAAACAGTAAACCTTTGATAGGCTAGGACCCAAATGACACGCACCACCTACTGCTCGTAGCTAGTGTGATATGAGGAAGTATTTTAAAGAATGTAAGGGAACACTGACCCTAAGGGTCCAGCCTATGTTAGACCTTGAGATGTTTCTCATACTTTGACTAATAAGAGTAGATGGGGATTGAGGAAATAAGGGTCCGAAGATAATCATCCTTAAATCAATAATCCTTAGAAAACTCCATTTAGACGATGGAAAATAAGTGAATAGATATCATGAAGAGTAAGAACCCCTTTGAGAGGGGAAACTTGGAAGGGTCACCATTTATCTTACAAATTTTCAGTTATCCCACTCCTGCTAAGTTCAAACCTCCAATCGTAGCATCAAAATATGATAAAAACTAAAATTATATTCAACATGTAAAAACGTACCAGTCGAATATAGTTATTTACTCAGTTTCAGATGAAATGAGATACAAGGCATTCTCAGGCACCCTTATGAGGACAACACAATTATGCTACACGAGTTGCCCAAGGCTTATATTAGCAGATTTAAAGAGCTTATCGATAAATTCATCCACAACTTTCTCTTAAGCCTAAAACCATCTAAAAGGGTGATCCACATCCTAAATGTTTGACAGAATAAGGTGGAAATACTCAGAGACTTTATCTTTATATTTAGTAAAGAGAAGCTCAAAATTGTTGACTATAGAGATGATAAGTCTCATTAATGGGATCCAGCCTAGATAACTATATTAGGAGATTTCTAAACACCCTCATAACACAATAAAAGAAATTATAACAGAGTCTGGGAAGGTCATGGAAATTGAATAAGCTAAGGAGAGATCAAAGGGGATGGTTTCGAAAAGTCTTCTCAAAGTAAGGACGGAGACAAAGGATGAAAGAAGTTTCAAGAGAAGTTTTATATTTATTCACCCCATATTACGAAGGTTCATCACATCTGGAATGAAATTAAGGATAAGGAAAAGATCAAGTGGCCAAGAAAGTTAAAGTCCCCACTTAAGAAGAGGAATAAGAATAAGTACTATGAATTTCATAAAGACCATGGCCATGAGTTTCATGGATTCCCACACCAATTATAAATAAATATCTATGAATGAGGATGATGTTGAGAAAACTTCATTCAAAATTGTTAAGGAACTTATTATCACATAGTAATGCCTTTCAGCCTAAAGACTACTGCAGACACACATTAGCAATTAGTGAAAAAAAATTGAGGACCAAATTGGCCAAACCATGGAGGTTTATATTAATGATATGCCGAAAAAGAGTCTCAAAGTTGAAGATCATATGAAAGACGTGGTAAAAACTTTTGATACTATGGAGAAACACCAAATGAAGTTGAATCTGACTAAATGCATGTTCGGTATTGGATTCTATAAATTCTTGGGCTTTATATTAAATCAAAAGGGAATAAAATCTAATCTAGTAAAAATCAAGGTAATGATCGACATGGAGTTGTCGAGAAGTTGAAAAAAGGTTAAGAGACTCACAGGGTGCATAACAAACTTAAACATAGGTGTATTCAAAGCTACTGATAAATTCTTACTATTCCTCTAAGTGCTAAGGAAAGATTCCTCCTTCATCATCAAATGGAATAAAAAATGCGAGATAGAGTTTCAAGAACAAAAGGTCTACTTGGGTTCTATTTCTTTATTGTCATGACCTTTGTATAGTATACCTGTATTTGGTAGTCTCAAAATTAATTGTAATCTTAATAATAGTTCACATGGATCAGGGGGTTTAAAAGCCAATGTATTACACAACAAAGGTTTTTAAGGGGCATAAAGTCAATATCCAAGGATGGAGAAACTAATATTTGCACTCATTCACATAATAAGGTATATGCAACATTACTTTGAGGATCATGCAATTATATTGCTAAAAAATCAGCCTCTTAGGGAGATCATGTATAAACTAGAGAAATCTGGTCAACTGATGGCATGATCCATTGAACATGGGGAATATGACATAGATTATCGATCTCGTACTGCAATCAATGGTCGGTCACTCATAGATTTTATTGCAAAATTCATATGAGACTAGCACTCCCGCATACCTGTAAGGATCACAATAAAGAAAAACACAAGGCATGTCGCCTTGCGATGCCCCAATCTCTCGAGTCCCAGTCCAGGGCCCATCACACCATAACGACGAAAAAATCGTCGCAAAATTTTGAAAAAAAATCTATAAAAGCTAAAATTATGGGTAAAGTCTAAAGAAAAATAAAATAGTGGTCACGGTAAAATAATGAAAAGGACATGGTTAGTAAAGTCAAAATACCCTAATAAAAATACATATATCATAACCCGGAGTAGATGTGGCTGACAATAAAAAAAAATTGTTTTGGAAATTTATTTCATTCGAATAGTAGTTTAAAAACTCGTAAAATCAGTAACAATGATTTTAAATATTACGTAATCATACCATAAATATATTGGATGACTCTATTTTAACAAAATGCCAACTCAACAACTGTGGGTTCACAAACTACACATCTAAGAGCATCATCAATGGTGATACTAAAAGATAGAAGGTTTTGTAGTTTCACAAATTGTGTTGTCTGCAATCGTGGGAAAAAGAGCGAGAAAATCCGTAGTTGGATTTTTAGTCGTTCTCCAAATTTAGAGAATACCTACAAATTTTGTAAATGTTCCTACAAACTACATTAGTTCGTACGAATTCATACGAAACTTTGTAGGAATGTTATTTTTAGTTAATAAATTTAGATTGTATTTGTTGAAATTCATACAAACAAATGTTGTTCATAGGAAATATGTTTTTTTTTTATTTCCTATGAACAACATTAGTTCGTAAGAAACCATTTTGCAAATACTCTATCCTTCGCCATTATGGATTTTGGTGTCAATGAAAGTCAAAATTTAACTTTCCATTCTCTAAATTTACCATTTATGGCATCCACCATTTTCCATGCTCTAAGTGACCCGTTCAACAAGTAAGTACAAGCGTAACTACAAAGAAAAGCGTGAAAGAGTGAGAATATAAAATAATTTAAGTTTAAGAGTTATGAGTACATAATAATTAAAATAAAAGTGGTGTAATTGAGGTATGCACTTATACAAAAGAATTATTATTAATAAACTAAAAACCTTACTATATCTAAATAAAGGTAGAACACTAACCATTTGATTATATGTTAGGCTCTATGAAAATCATTAACTAAGGTCATAACAAAACAAAACAAAATGAAACTCATTTCTCATTTATTATTTTTGTTCAACCCGTATCTTCCTCGGTGACTAATCTCCATATTCTCCATTTCTGATGGGAACTTGTTTCTCATCATAGGAATTGGGAAGATCACCACACCATGATCTATATGTTATTCTCCATGTTCATTCATCACTTCCTTATCTGTACATCTTTTACACTTGATGGAAAAAATGGCCGTTCATTCAACTAATCTTCTCCCCCCTGAACTATATTCATGACCTTCATTAGAATTAATTTTTAAAGAATTTTTTTTATGGCCTTAGCATTGTCTGTATGTCAAATGTTTTTGTGTAGCTAATTGCCCATGACATCTTTTCATCTAATAAGCATTGGCTCAAACTAACTATTTTAAAATTTAATTATAATAAAATACATATCATTTGAGTAATGTTTGATTCATAATAAAGCTAAGGGACGACCCATAATCCCGTATAAACTTGGGGTAGTTCAAATCTTAAGGACTTAATTATTCACTCTAACCCAATGGTGAGATAAGCTAAACATCGAGTTAACAACTGTATCTTTCCCTATTACAGCCACAAAAAACTAACATTTCCATGTAATCTCCCCCACTCTTCTGCAATTAGACAAAATAAAAACACCCCTCGATTCCCTAGCTCTCCGACCATCATTTAAGGTTTGAAGTAAAGAATGTATGTGAAAATATGGAGTGAATTAATATGTTTAGAAGTTTATTTATTAGCAAGATGCAAATTTAATGTACCCAAATTTAAAAAGGCTCAGGCCTAAACCATTAAGGAAACTTAATATTTCCAATAGAATACCAGTAAATTTATTATGTTCCACAATCTTGCATCTTCGAGCTATGACGACAAAGAACATGTAACATAGGAGTTATCATAACATTAATGAATGTTTTATCTAGTTTACGGGATAGGATTTATTGGAGGAAGGGAAATGCTAATATTTTTCGACAAATGGAGGGTAATTGTAATAAGTAATTCACTATGGAACTTCAATTCTACAACTTGGAATATTTTCAATTCAATTTAAAAAAATTGAATTGAAATATTCCAATTCCAAATCCATAACGTTAATGGATCTCTAATGATGGGGAGGTGAAGTTGGAGTTGGAGTATATTTTCGGCAAAAGGGAAGAGTCATAGGGTAAAATAGTCTCTAAAATAAGGATTAAAATAAGAATTGGCTAGATAAAGAAAAAGAGGGGATAAGTTTGAATCGGAACCATCGAGATTTCAGACGTACACATTTGCTTTTTTTTTAAATTGAAAGACTAACCACTGTACTGACTCTGAAAGGTTAAGAGGTAAATATAACTATATAAATCTGAATAGTAAATTGGAATATGAGCAAAATCAAATAATTTTTTCACATTTAGATTTCACACTTGAGAGAATGTTTCATAGAATAGATGGAAAATAAGGAGGTTGGAAATTTTTTCCATGAAAAATTGACATTCAAAAATATTATTTGTAGTTTTTTAAAAATGAACACATCCGTTACAAACCCAAAATGTTAGAACATCAACGGTCAAAGGAGGCACTAGGAAACAAAGAGGTTTCATCATCTAAACAAAAAGGTTGAAATTTTATTTGTTATCGTTTAAAACCATATATCAGTTGGGTAACAAATTTTGTATTTTCCATATTTTTCTAGTTGATTCTATTATTTGATATGATAAATGTAATTTATATTGTATCTCAAGTAGAGATAAAACAAAAAATAAATTTATCCTGACAAATTAGATTTTCTTAGTGGTTTTTTTGCCTAAAAGAAACGATAAATTATGGGTGGCATGACAAATCTTACCATGCTCTGCCATGGCAAATTTTGGGTACCAAACACACTAAAAAGCTTAAATGTATAAAATATTCCTCAAACTACTTTATTTTTCATGATAAATATGCCCTATCAAATATACCCTCACTGTAAGTTTAAAATATTTTTTCAAGAGAAATAAGTGCTACCAAACATGCCTAAAAATTAAAAATGAGATAGTCATTATTTATCACGACAAATTGTTAAATCAAAGTAGTACTTTTGGTTTTAAGAGGAAAAATTCCATATAAAGGCCAAATGACAAAATGTTCTATCAAATATCAAATAGTTCCTTGGCTCTTTAAGATGTCAAATATAAATGGGACAGTTTAAAAAATGACACGAAACAACACGAAAGTGATTCAAAATTATCACGATATGCCGTGTTCGCGTCAAGTTTATTTTTACACATGTTCTTATAAAAATCATGAGTCATGGTACTCATGTGTAAGGCTGTCAATGTACCGAGTTTGTACATGGACCTGATCCTAATCCTATCCTTTTACTCAGATCTGGATCATATATTAAAATCGGATTACCCGATTACTCGTTTACTTAATTATCTGATTATTAAATGGATCGAATATCAAAGTAGTCTAATCCGGTTCATTAGGGACCCGATCCGATTAAATATAACATATATAAATTTATATATTTATTAATATATCTATATCTATATAATATGTAAGTATTATATGTATAAATATATATTGATCAAAGTAATATACGCTTTATTTATAAAATATGTACTAAAATAAATTATAATAAATTTATGTATGCACTATAATAAATTATAAAATACTTTAATTTAATTTTTAAAAATAAAAAAATTGGATAAAATAAAAATTAAAAATAAATGTTTATATATTCTCATAACCGGATGCGAACCCGATCTAATCTTATACGGATCCAGATCCGGAACCGAATCCGTTTAAGTTCTTTTAAGTGGATTTGAATCATCATAGACCCGGTCTGAATTCGATTCGACCCGTTGACCGATATACTTAGGCCTGTTAATGGATCGAATTTCATCCGAATATGAATCTGAATCCGATCCATTTAAGCGGATATGGATCATGCCTAAAATTTGGTCATCGAATTACCCGATTATCCGTTTATTAAATGGGGCAAATTTGGATTCATATAATACGATCCATTAATAATCCGATCTAATTAATATTTTTAATATATATATAAATTATATATAATATATTTTTAAATAATATATATTGTATTTAATATATATTTTAAATATATATTATATTAGTTCTTTATTTCATTATCTATTTTTTTGGAACACTAACAAAATAAATGTATGAAATAAGAGTTGAAATAAAAATGTTGCAAATAAAGTTTAACATAAACAGATAATCGGATCAGATTCGAATTCGTTTAACATAAACGAATATGGATTTGAATTTTCCTGATCTGATCCGATGAATAAACTGTTCGGATCCGAATCCTTTTAACATAAATGGATATGAATTTGAATTTGCCTGATCCGATTCGAATCCGATCCGTTTACATGCCTGAATATACTTTTATCTTGGTGTGTTAATGAATATAGAGTATGTGCAAGGTTAAAAAACATGTAAAAAAGTGTCATGTTTGTGTAAAAAAAAATCATGTCTCGGTTAAAAATCCGACCCCCAAAAATGAGGAAGCCCAAGTAAAGAGCCTATTTGGATACAATTTGCTTTTTCAAAGGCTCGAGCATTTATTATCGTCTTGGTAGTCTCTCAGAGAGAGAAAGAGAGAGAGGGAGAGAGAAATAATAGAGAGAATGACTCAAATACCCAACTTGGACAATGCTCCTATAAACCTCACATCAATAAGGTACGTACACACCAACTACACTTAAATCATCATATTGTATATCACATAATCATAATTCTACACATAATTGTGATTTTCAGAGATCAGTCACAAAAGGAGCTCATAACAATTCTTAAAAATGTGAGTTCAATTTCACACACACAAAACCTCAATTTTACTCTCTCTCTCTCTCTCTCTCTCTCTCTCTCTATATATATATATATATATATATATATATATATATATATATATATATATATATATATATATATATATATATATTCTGAAACTAAATTTGTAGATACGAGGGAAGAAATGTTCGGTTATTGATCTCAAACATGGCGGATCGCTCTCGTTGATTGTCCAGACCTCACTCTTAAAGGCAATTTTCTCTCTCAATTATTTTTTCCTCTTGTTAGCTTTGGTTTGGAGTTTTTATAGCATTATGAAATTATTTTTTACTAAATTAAATGAAAATGAATTGTAAGTAAAAAACACTCAAAGAATTAAACTATAGTGAACATTTTCTAATAGGACGTAAAATTTTCAAATATGGCAACCACACACCGTGTTATATTAAATTTTAAGATTGCAACCTAAGGTCGAAAAGTTGTGCCACATACAAAAATTGTTGTGTATGAGGGGTTTAAGACTAAAGGTCCTTGTAAACTAAGGTGATTATTATATTCTTTGAATAGTTTTTTTGGCTTTAGTCACATCTCCTAAGATTTTTTAGGCTCTCATCCCATGTGTTTTTAGAATTGTATTAAGTCCCATAACCATAAAAAACTGTTCATAACTACTCTGAAATTACCCATCTTCCTTTGTGCAGAGAATGACACTTGGGCCCTAAGGGAGTGGATACAAATAAATATTAAAAAATAGGACTAAACACTTAAGATCCCTTCTTTTAAAATAAAGGTGGGATAGCATAATTTTATAAGTCTTGATAACATGTTCCCTAAGGTCACACATCAATATTCCAAAAATAATAGGGACAGAGTTCCGACGTACATTTAATAGGGAACATATACTCATGTGAAATTTTAATACTTGCTATTTTGAGGCTCAAAACATGTGCCCTAAGGGGAAATGTTATCATTTTCCAATTTTATATTATCTTGTGTTTGGTGCATAATATTTTATTCAACTTTTTCGACTTAGTTTTCAAATTAAATTTGACACTACTCGAATCTCTCAATTTCTCCTCAAGCTCAACTTTCCTCGACTCGAGTAAATACCTAGACTCCTGAAATTTTAAAAGATCTTTCTTTATAACCTCCATCAAACCACTAAGGTTGTCTCCCTCTCATCCTCAAAATACTATAGCTTATCTTGAAGAGTCCTCTAACATGTCCTAAGATCCTCAATCAAACCACTCTCATCATTTACTACGGCATGTTCTTTCAACTTAGCTTCCAACTTCAAGTTAGCCTTCTTTACCTTCAAAGCTTCCGCATACAACTCACGAAAGGTAACTTAGAGTTCGCTCTTCTCCTCATCTTCTTCATCCTCACTCGACCGTCACTCACATAAGATCCAAAAGCTTTGGTTTCGGAAGTGTCATGCAAAGAAATATCTTCTTGGGAAGATTTTTCATCAAAGCTCAGATGACTAGCCATGAATGCGGTAAACTCGCGCTCAATGGGAGAATCAAATTCCTCTTTCGGAACACTATCCCTAAGGGTGACATTATATGATATTCATTTCTTTCCCTCCTTCCTTAGTTTAGTGGGACACTCAGCTACCCTATGGCCATAACCGTCACAACCATAACATCTTTCCCACTCATCCCTCTTAAAGTTCTCATATCGGTTCTTAGGGAAGTGAACAACCTTGTTATGCATATTTTTTCTCCAACCTTTTCGCATCTTTCGATTGCTTTTAGAATTTGAGAAATTTCTTGGATTTCTTAGCCATCAAAGCCAAATCCTCTTACTCGATGTCAAACTCATCATTCGAAAAAAATGTTTCCTCCTTTTAGGCTTTCAAAGAAATGCCCTTGTCTCTCTTCATCACATTCTTGGCAATAAACATGCCAAACTCACAAGTTTGTAAGTCACCTACAAGCCCTTCAAGTTTCGTAGAATCTAGAATACCCAAATAATTCAAAATGGTCACTTTTAGATTAAATCTTTTAGGTAACGACCTTAAGATTTTCTTTATTACTCAGTTGTCGGTTATCTTCTTTACCGAGTTAAAAAATGAGTTAACTATGTCCAATAATCTAGCGTAGAACTCATCAAAGGGCTCATTCTCCAACATCTTAATGGTTTAAAATTAAGTGGTAAGGTTTTGGAGTTTGGAAGCCTTAACAATAGTTCCTTCATGTGTGAGTTGGACTATGTCCCAAGCCTCCTTAGATGTTTCACAAGTCATAATACGGTAGAACTCCTTCGAGGTAACAAAAGAAAACAGATCGTTTAAACCTCGAGAATTTAAATTTTCTACCTATGCTCAGCTTCACTCCATGACTTTACGGGTTTTAAATGAATTGCTTCTCCATTTCTGATAACAGGTGGAGACCACCCTTTAACTACTTCTAACTGAGCCCATTCATCAATAGCGTTAGCGCTGATTTCATACGTATTTTCCAGTATGCGTAGTTCAACCAATCAAATTTCAGGGTTTTATTACCATTAAATTTTCCAAAATTCACTCCTAAAAATACGGGATCTAAACACGAATACTCTGTGTTCTAGATCTGATATCAATTTGAGAAAATTGGTATCCAAAAAAAATCTATTCTGATACCAATTTGAGAACATAAATCCCTTATAGTGTGTGCTTAGGCAAGGATAGTTCCAAACAAACAAACAAAATGTCTATTTTTTTATTTTTCAATTTTTTATAGATTCAATCTTAAACAATTTAACCTTGTAAAAACTTTGCACCAATTTTAAACCTTATGTTGTAACAAACTGATTTACCTAATTTTATCTTTTCAACCTAAAACATGCATATAGGTGATAAGTAGATAAAATAAATAGATTATCCACAACACACTGATGTACGAGGAAAATCACAAAAGAAAAAACCTCGAACGACCTAGCCGAACATATCACTATGATACGGAATTACAAAAGTTGATAGTGGACTTACTCAATAACTCGATACCCACAACCCGTGGCGTTCTTCAATATTCGATCGCTCCTCCACGGTGCAACACAGGAATCCACCCACGCAAGGTGCCATAATGCATGAGTCCATGCACGTCTCGACATCTGTACATAAGGCTCAGCAACCGCCACGGATTGGAACACGTAATCCATCGGTTCTTCATCGTAACACCATAGACATGGAATCCATTGCGTGTAAACAACAAGTACGCAATCCACTGCACGAAACAGGTTCTCTTTAGATGTAGATAATAAAACCTTGGTGCCCAAACTAAAGATCTTAAAACATATGAATATGAAGAACTTGGATCTTTAAACTCAAAGGGTGAAATAAGGGTTTTAGGACTTTGGTAAACAAATAGAGAAACATTTTCCTTAAAATTTTGAAAAGTACGATAGGATCCCCAATTTTAAATTTTATAATATGAATTTCTTTTAATGCGGAATAAATATGGTTCAAACACATAAACAACTTACAACAAATTTTAATTTCTTTCAAATTAAAATTAAACTAAACTAAAAGTGAGATTAAGATAATCCAACCCAACTTTTTACTTAAACAAAATTAATTTAATCCCAAGTCCTAAAATTTTCCTAACTTTATTAATTCATTTTTCTATAGAGGCCAAACAAAATTTTTGTCAAATTCAATTATTTAGACTTGAATTAAAATAAGTTAAACATTATTTACCCAAATAATTAAACATGCACCATTTTAAACAAGATTATGAATTAAATTCAATTTTATCTTTTTACCCTAAGCATGCGTTCTAGGTGATTTGCAAGATAAAATAAATTCATAATCGCATAATGCACCGATGTACGAGGAAAAACCCAAAACGGGAAAAAACCTCGAATGGACTTGGCCTAACGAATTAACTAAGTATGGTATGCATTTTACATAGACTCGATAAGAGGACTTACACAACCGACTCGACTCCCTTCAAGCCTTGATGTGCTCCTTCGATCTTCAACCTTCGTCTAACAAATAACCGTGGATTCCTCCATAGTCTCGAACTCCACTGATGGGGCTCTTGGACACCGTCACCCACACATGGTGCATTTCACCATGTTAGAACACCGTAGTGAAAACAAAAATGATTCTCCTTTTGTTGGGGTAGAGAAATAAGGCCCAAACTCTTTCCTTCTTGGGTAGAAAAGTAAACTCGGTGCCAAAATTCTCCATGAAAATATATATGTATGTAGGAATACTTGGAATTTTAAACAAAACAATTTTATGGGGTGTAAACACATGTGTATAAGAGAATTTCTAATTAATTTTGACACAAGAAAACAGGGACTTTTGTTTGGAAGGATTTTCTCTCAAAAAGCTCTCAAAGATGTTGCAAAAGTCTTTAAAAAATTCTATCCCGAAGTTGGCATAAAATCTGTCAAAAGATAGTGGGAAAAAATAGTGGGAAAATGGGTTAAAACTACTAAAATATTTTCCGCCCAGAAATCTCGTTCGAACGAGATTTTCGTTCGAACGAGTATCTAACGATGTTCCAGTGGCCAAATGGAAAAAGTCGTTGGCAAACTCGTTTGAACGATAAACTCGTTCGAACAAAAATTTCGAACGAATTGATAGAATGTTCATATTTACTATTTAAGCCCCAAAACTTTATTTTTAAAATAAAATTACACCCATTAAAATTATTCCAAGTCTCCTACAAATATATAAAAGCATTCATACCTTTGGAGACTTGAAATATGAAGTTGATGATGTGAAACGAGGCACTGAAATCAGGCAATGATGTTCTCTTGAAAAGAAAGGCCGCAACGTCTTCAACTTTAACATGTCATAGGCTTGAAGGATACACAAGAACACTATCTTATAACTCAAATGTTTTTGTTCGAAATTGAGCCAAAACTACAAAGGACTCAATTGGAAATTTGTGTCATTACAAATTTTAAAAAACTCTGACTCTAACACGCCGTAAATAGCTGTCGCTTGAACAACAACAAAAGGCGGTTCAAATGAGATTAACTTTTTGTTCTAACGAAACTCCAGTACGTAGAAATGAACAAGCTTTCTTGTTCGATCATTCTTCCAACGAGCTTCTAGCGAGAGTGGCACTCCTAGATAGAGCTTTCTCGTTCGATGTTCATTAAATGGTTGCTGTAATAATATTCTAATTTTGTTCTAAAAAGATCAGAAGTTGTTCGAATGAAAACTCGATTTCGTTTTAACAAGATTCAATTCTTGTTCTAACAAGATTAAAACCAAAAAAAATATTTTTCTTAAAAAAAACATTTAAAAACATTTCAAAATGATTTTGTACAAAAACAAATACCCTTAACATATATCCAAGGACTCATATTCACCATGAATTCATACTTGCAAGATTCTCGATAAATGTGAAGATAAACTCAGCACGATGTATATCCAACTTGAAACTTGGTCGCTACATCTTTATCAAACACGTCTTAGGCTTATGGGATCGATAACACAAAGCATAGACTATTACTTAGATGTTTTGTTAGAATTACACCAATTACATACAAATTCACTCAATTGGAAGTTTGTCCTTACAGCCACATAGAATTATAAACCGGGATCCAAACCGAAATATAATGTGCCAGCTTAATACAAATGGTGACCCGTGTGTTTGACATTTGTCAACGCTTTGGACGTGGTTGTAAACACTAAGGTGACAGTTTATAAAGGGTTTTATTGTACTTAGGCGGGAAGATTTAAATTGGGTAACCACCCAATAGTTACAAGACGGTTGCATGGCATGAAATTCCTTTTTCTTTCAATTTATTTACGATTTTATCTTCTTTTCCTTTTTCTTTCAAGTAAGCGACTAGAAGACGAAGGAAAATAGGATTCCCTCAACAAAATACATTAACTCGTTTTATCTTCTTTTCCTTTTATTTCCTTTTTCTTTCAATTTATTTACGATTTTTCTCTTCTTCAAAGTAATTTGTAAGGTAGATTGTAACTTCCCTTTTCATTTTAGAAAAATTCCTTTGTCTTTACATTTTAAAATGTTTTACTTTTCTTAGTCTAATTATGCTTTACTTTCCTTAGTGTAATTTTTTCATTTACTTTTTAAATATTTCTTTACTTTTTTCTTCACTTTGAACTTTACTTTAAATTTTAGTTCATGCACGTTACCTTTTCTTCTTTAGTTCTAGTTAATTACAATAATTTAGTACTCACATCAAAGTCTTCCCTAAAGGAAACTCAAGTCTTCTTAATTGAAGTATCGAATGGTGTAAAATCGCCTAATTATCACAAGCCTAAGATAATTAATTGGATGGAAAGACTATGACCTTGTCTGACACGCTCTTAATTATTTAAAACATACAACCAAGCCATTGAAAAAATGAAGTGTAACTACAATTTAAAATAATTAAAAATCAGAATCCATATAAAGGCAGACTTGTATAAGTTAAAAAATGCTGCCAAGTGGGATTTTAATACCAACTTTGAGCAGTCATCTCTATGTAAAAGCAGGAGCATGGGGTTGAATTGTGGCATCTTACTGCGGACCCCATTAAGACTGAATGCTCCAAAGTGTTCTACCTTGTACGAACTCAGCTTGAATTGATGAAATTCATTTGCTCACATATTAACAATGATATCTCAAAAGGGCTCCAACGAGAATATTTTCTTTATTTCGTTCCTCGTCGAGCTGTTGTATGTGAGAAGCTAAGGATTCTTGATAATTAACGAAAATAGTTTAAGAGAGTTAGACTCTCCAATACCTTATTTGACATACCTCTAATTTTTGTGGGTAAATAAATGATTTTTTTTTATGAAATTTGATGGATTGATCTATTTCACAGTTATACAAAACCCGATCATATTCTGCTAAGAAATACGTAATGTATATATATAATATTATCATTTTTTGAACGAGGGAGTCCATACAACGCCTTGAGTGCTAAAAAATTGACTCAATATGGATATTGTGTCTGACTTTATGTATTTATCTCAGCGAAAAGATCAAATATCGAATCTGATCTTGAAGATCATATCCACCAAACTCCAGCAATAAATTCATTCATCTAGTGGGTGAAATGCAAATTGGATATAAAGGTGAATTTTTGTAGTCGAAATGTTGATAATAATTTCACCAACTAACTGGTTGAATTTCTTGATGAATTTTTGTGTACATAATCTTCATAATGAGGATAACCTCTACCATATTTCATAAATAAAATCTCTTGCCCCCCGAGACTGGAGATATGTTATTTAGGTATGCTAAATGAGGTATGTTAAAGTTTCACTATAGTTTAAAATATAATACAATGATCACTATCTACTCATATATAATATGAGTTGCATACACCGTGCCATTTTCTTGCTTCTGAAGATATTGGAGGAGGAAAATGTTCACCACTTGTTGACTATAGGGGAGTACCCATTATATGTAGTTCCAATGGATGAGGATGAGTTGTCAATTGAACTCGAATTTGCCTATAAAGTATGTTTGATTTTCTATTACATTGTAGATTTGACAAAATTACACCTCCTTCGGGTAGGCATATGTATGCATAGCTGTTTCTTATATGATAGGAATGCTTAGTTGACGGCAATACGACCTCCCTTTGGCATATTTCAAAAGACATTCACAAGCTTGAGGTTCATTTGATTTTCTTACTTGCAGACTTGTGCTATTCATAACCTGAGCCCTTGAGATAATTACATAATTTGATTTACCCCTGGGTATTTAAAAGATTAGACTTACACCCCGCATGCATAAGATACAAGTAGGTTACTACATATATCCCGAGGTTGGGGTTGGGGGTTTGGTTGGGGGGGGGGGGGGGGGGGGGCGTGTACATTTGAACTTCTAAGGGGTATGCGTAATAATGCAATAATTTCAAGGGTAAAGTCAAATAAACCCAAAATTCCCACAAAAAATGTATTTTTTCGTTCAGTTAACCCACTAAGATAATGTTGTATATAGATATACCCACTATATGTTCAATAATCAGAGCTAACCCCGGGCATTTGCGTCAAACGCTTTTGCCTTGCGAATTATTCATTGCATGCGTAAAAAAGATGGGGTGGGTACTCTAATTGTTGAACATGTAGGGGTATCTCTACACGCCTGCATTATCTCAAGGGGTAATGTAATAAAACCCTTACATTTTACAGTACCTGCAGTTTCTCGGTCCTGTTGAATTGGCTTCTAGTCATACAGTTATTGATGTTAGTACATTTCAGATCTCATTTGGTTTGATACCGAACGTGAGGGCCAAAGGGAAATCATCAGTACGTGTAGCTGACATTCTCAATCGTATGCAAGTTGAAGAGCCTGCTAACTCGTCTGATGTAATTTTGCATCACTCATATTCTTATAAATCATACCAAGGTAAGAGTTACGTAGTAGAAAATACTTTCATAATTAGTAGAAAATACTTCTTATCATTGTAAAGAGTGGAAAAATAGAATTTGTGCAGCTGATCCCATTTGATAGAGATAAGCAAAGATGGTAATGATAATTGTAATCTATGTTTACCATGAAGTTGTTTAACTATTGAACCTGTGGAACGGTAATTATCAAATGTCGCTTATGACAATAGGTGTAGATTCAAAGAGGGTAAGGAGATTTAACCTGCTCGATGATTAGGAAATTATCACACTAGTATTTATAACGGCCCGACAAGAGTATTGGCGGATGGTGAGAGAGCAGTGACACTTAGGAGAGACACATGGAGGCAGGTTTACCGAACCCAACACCATTAAAGAAGGTTATAAATACAACAATTGATAAACTCGAGAAATACAGGATGGCATTTAAGGGAGTTCTTTAGTGGAGAAGGCTTCGTAAGTTTTTTTGGATAGTGATGGAGATGCCAGAGGTTGGGGTTCATTCCTTTTCCTCTCAATAGATTCTTGGATCATGTACAAATCTGAAATAAACATGATAATACTAAATTTATTATTATATGTATCAAATGAAGGCCTCCATGAACTTTTGATTTCACTTGCGCTTAAGTTTTGATGAAGATTTTATTATTCTATATAATTTGATAATCATTTTTGTGTAAAATAAAATATATCTTAATTTAGCTCAATCATATTTCGTTCATCTTTATTCACTTTAACTCTTTACACATGATTATTTACGTTATAATTGTATGAATTAATGATTAATTATGGATAATGTAAGTATTTTGAGTTGTTAACCCCAATCACGGTAGGGATTCAAAAGGATAATTTTGTAATGAAGACATGTGTTAGAGTTATACAATTAGATGACGTTATCATGTCAAAGGATTATATTATTTATAATTAATATACTGTGTTTTTATTCATTTATACACATTGTTGTAGTTTTTACTGAATCTTACGATTTCATTCACCATATGATTTCGATCCAAAGATTTTCAATTTGTGATTTTTTACTTATTTATTATTTTCAAGTTTAGCTGATCCCAAATAATTGGAAAAAGGATTTGTTGAGCTAAGTATATTATTTTTTTTTTGTCTCTCTTGGTATTTACCCTTTAAATTGCTAAATGTCTTAAAGTAATCATTTGATCTTGCAAAGATAACTGTCAACTACCATTTAGCCATTGTCAAACTTACCTATTGATGGGTCCTAAATTTGTACTCATTTGGATATTATATCTTTTGGTTTGGTTGAATATTTTGTGTTGTTTTAAGTATGTAGTAGTGTTAATAATATATGTAATAAAAAGTGGTATAGTCATCTTTAGGAAATGTTAGGATTTGTAAAGATCTTTTGGTCATTTGGGCACTTTGCTTGGTTGCCAAGAATTATTTTTAGTATAAAAGGTATGATGTAATAGGGAGAGGATAATCATTGGCTTATTAGTAAAAAATCGTATTTGTGTTGCCGGTTTCTCTTATTTTTGGATCTTGGTGGTGGTGTGCATCAAATTGGTATCAAAGTCAACTCAGCTCCTTGGTGTTTGTTTGGGTGTGCGTTGCATCTCCGTTGATGTCTCCCAAGAAAAGAAATCAAAATTCTAAAAATTGAATGGCAACCTATAAGAAGCTATGGATCAAATGGTGAATCAACAAAACTTTATTTTGTCAAAATTAGAAGGTTGTTCTTCTGCTGTTCCAACACCATGCTCATCCAATCCATCCAACTAGCTCTCCAAACCTAGGTCTTTGAACCTAGAAGCCTAGTTTCACACTATGCTCATCCCATCCACTCCCTCCAGGCATCCGTAATGCGAATCAATCACCCTTAGAGACTCTGAAACCTTTCTAGGGTCTGCGACCCCCCCTTGAATTCTAAAATCCATAACCAACCTCCTATTTAAACTCTAACTCTACTCCTATTTCTCATGACACCTTAAACCAAAATCCCCTAATTTCGAACCACCATCTCCACCTCACCTGCTAGTGGAACCCAATTCCCACACCGACCCTTACCAACACAAGTGGAGGCAACCTTTAATGGTAGATAAAATACCACATTGCCTCCATGGCCCGCCACTATGATCCACATACCCAACTCATCGTCTTCGTCGTGGGCAAGCCACATAAACTTCTAAGGTTGTCCCATATTTAATGAAGGGTTGAGAACCTTCAAAATTCTTCCTCGGGTACCAATTGACAACTGTTTAGCGCTCTCCACTCCTTCGAACTTGCATTAATGGGTTTGCGACAAAGAACACCCAAGTTTATGATTGGGTTCAACACCCCCTTGGATTCACCCCCTCCAGCTATTTAAAGCCTAAGGTAAATACCTTTGTTGTTCCTTTAAAAAAATATATCTAATTTATTTGTTGCAAATGTGGGCATCTTAAATTGATTGCCCCACCCGAGCCCCCATCAATCCAGATTTAGTGACAAGTAAAGGCAATTTTCAACACCTTCAAGCTCATCGTGGGAGACAGAAACCATGTGGGACTTGTGTTAAGGCTTCTAGAGAAGTCAATTTAAGGGGATATGAGGATTGATATCCCGTAATGGAAGGATGGATGTAAATGCATTTTGTGATTGGGTGGAAGGATGGAAAACGTCTTTGATTCAAGAATTCTTCCTACTGAAAATGTATCAATCTCAACGCAGCAAAGTTGCATGACTTTGCAAGGTGTGGTGGAATGACCTCGTAAGAGAGAGGTCCCTCTTTGAACAACTTTCTATCCACACATGGGCCATGATGGAAGAGGTCTTTATGGCTAAATTATTGCCATCCTCCTACAAGTAAGACCTTTTTGCCTGTGTAAGGACACAAATTTCCAATTGAGTCCATGTATTGTGTTGGCTCAATTCTGGACAAAAACATTTATTCATAGGATAGTATGTCATTGTAATACTCTCAAGCCTATGATGTGTTTGTTGAAGACGTAGCGGCAAAGAATATAAAGCTTCATCAAATGTACCAATTTGCGTGCCTCGTTTCTACGTCATCAACTATAGTTCCATGCTCCCAAGGTATGAATGCACTTATATTTATATAGGAGCTTGGAACAAAGTTTATTGGGTGTTAGGTTTAATATAAACTGTGTTTTACTTTCCGAAAAATTTAATTAGAACTTTAAAATAAAGTATATAAAGTTTCTAGGCCAAAAATTGAATTTTATAAAAATTTTGGAAGTCGTTCGAAATGTCGTTCGAACGAGTTTTTCATTCGAACCAGGTTTCGTTCGAACGAGTTTGCCAACGAGTCTAAACTGGTCCGTCGTTCGAAATGTCGTTCGAACGAGATACTTCGTTCTAACAAGATTTCAAACGAGATTCTAACGAGTCCAAACTGGAGCGTCGTTAGAAGTCTCGTTCGAACGAGAGTTCGTTCGAACGAAATGTCGTTCGAACGAACTGCTAGGCGGGAACAGTTTTTAGGCAGTTTTTGGTAGTTTTTAACCCATTTTCCCACTTGTTTCTTAACTGGTTTTTTCAGACTTTATGAAGGACGAGAAACACATTTTCCATCTTAACTTTTCCAACCTAGTTTATCTCTTAGAGAGAGTTTGAGAGCAAAAATTATTTTGGAAAATGTTCATGGTTTGAGTGCTAATTTTCAAAGAGAAATTCATATACCACTCTAGTGTTTACACCCAATTGAGTTTATTCCAAGTTCACATATACATATTAAATTGCTTGGAGTTTGTCACCGGTTTATCTCTATCGGATTCAAGAAGAGAAGTTTTGGTTTGATTCTACATCCATCAAAGAAGAAGTGTTTTCATGTGATTTTACCCACAAGGAGAAAGGCTTTGTGTACGGGTGACGGTGACCAAATAAAATCCCATCGGTGGATTCCGAGACCGCGGTGGAGCTCCGTGGTTGTCCGCTAGGAAGAGGTGTCTACAAGAAGAAGCATCAAGGCTTGAGAGGGTTCGAGTTGAGGAAGTAAGTCTTTTGTCTTGTATTTGTAAAATCCATATCTAGTGGACTTGTGGCTAGGGCCGTCCGAGGTTTTTTCCCGTCTTGGGTTTTTCCTCGTACATCGCGGCGTAGTGTGATATTGTTTATTTTATCTTACATCAGAACTTAGAACGCATGCTTAGGGCAATTCAAGATAAAATTTGGTTTAAATTATCACACTCATTTAATTTGGGACTAAATTAAATATTGGGTAAAGTTTGTTTAATTGAAGTCATTTGCTAAAATTTGGTTTGGCCTAACTTTAGATAATTGATAATTATGACTTAGGCAAATTCTAGGACTTGGATTAATAAATCGGTTTTAGTGAATATATTCATCGATTAATTTCACTTCACTTTGTGTGATTTAATGTGTTGTTGTTTGAGTTGGACCATCATTGTACGCTTTCGCATCTCGTGTTTGTTTTGTCTAAATATAAAAGGAAATTATTTTAATTGGTTTTGTTTTAATTGAGAAAACTACAAACCCGGGGATCCATCAACTTTTCAAATTGGTATCAGAGCCAAAAACAATAAATTATTTCATTAAGATCCTTTAAATTTTTGGCTAAAATTGAATTTTCCCCATTTTCAAAATTTTCTATTTTTCATGGTTCAAACTACGCGTATTGGAAATCGCGAATGAAATCGGCACTTAAATCTATCGATGAACGTGTTTGGATGTCTATTGTTAACGGGTGGGCCCCACCAACTCATTTAGTTGAAAATGAACGTGTTCCCAAACCCGCTGATTGATGGACCGAAAATGAGTTTAAACTTGCTAATTTCAATTCCCGTGGTTTAAATGCATTATTTAGCGCTGTCACACCGGATGAATTCCTCCGTATTATGACGTGTGAGACCGCTAAAGAAGCTTGGGATATTTTACAATTAACTCATGAAGGTACTAGTGTCGTTAAAGCTTCAAAACTCCAAAACCTCACCACTCAATTTGAAACTACCAAAATTAATGAAAAAGAAACGTTTGATGAATTTTATGCTAGACTTTCTGATATTGTTAATTCGTCTTTTAACTTGGGGGAGAAAATACCTGACCACCGTGTAGTAAAGAAAATTTTATGGTCACTACCCGATAGATTTATTCCAAAGGTGACCGTTTTAAATTCTTTACCCACTTTAGCCTCTACAAAATTAGAAGAGCTTGTAGGTGATTTACAAACCTATGAACTAGATATGTTTCCCTCTAAAACTGAAAAGAAAATCGAAAAGGGCGTTGCTTTAAAAGCCCGAAAAGAGGTCAAACAAGTAGTAGAGAGAGAGAGTGATAGTGACTCGGAAGATATGGCTTTATTTGCTCGTAAATTTAGAAAATTTCTTAAAATTAACAAAGATAAATTTAAAAATGATTTTAAGAAATTTGAATCTTCTAAACATGATAAAAGCGAGAAGATTTCTAAAGCCGAAAAGATCCCTAAACCTAGAAATGAAGATTTAGATAGGGACGAGTCTAACAAGTGTTTTGGTTGTGAAGGTTATGGCCATAGGGCTTTTGAGTGCCCCACTAAACTAAGTAAAGAGGGTAAGCGACCCATTTCATATAATGCGACCCTTAGTGATAGTGATACGGAAGAGAAGCCCGATTCCCCCACAAAGAAAAATTTTGTGGCTTTTATGGCTAGTCATGTGAGTGATAGTGAGAACTCATCGATTGATGAAACCTTAACACATGACACTTCCAAGGTCAAAGTTTTTGATTCCCTTGTTTTTTATGATAGTGAGAGTGGAGAAGAAAGAGAGAGTAAAAATGAAGAAGAGGTTGATGTGAGTGAACTTCAAAATGCTTTTCAAGAACTATATAATGAATCTATTAAATTGTAAAGGGCTAATTTGAAGTTAGAAGCTAGTTTAAGAGTGAGTGTCAAGGTCGTTGATGAAAGTGGTTTAATAGAAGACCTTAGGACACGTGAGAGGACTCTTCGAGAGAAGCTTGATTATGTAGAAGGCGAGAGAGATAGCCTTAGGGGTCTAATGGAATCCTTGAAAAAGGAGCTTCTTGCTTTTGAAGAGCGAAATGTTTTACTAGAATCTAACATTTTAGAATTGGAAAATAAATTAAAAGATTTTAGTAATGTCAAATTTGATTTGGAGTGTCGTTCGGAAAAACTAGATAAAATGTTAGGAACGGTCCAAATTAAAAATGACACTTGTGGTTTAGGCTTCAATTCTTATAACGATTTTATCCCTAAAGCCAAAACCAACATTTTAGGAGAATCTACTAGGAATGCATTTAAAGATCACTCCTTAGGTAAATCTTTTCGACATGTTTATACTTGTACACATTGTGGTCGAAAAGGTCATCTTAGGAAATTTTGTTTTGATCTTAAACGAATTCCTAGAAAATCCTATAGTAAAGTAACCACGGTAGTTAAAGATCCTACACCCCAAGATAGTCATTCTTCATTAATTTGGGTTAGGAAATCCGACTTGGTTGCCTTGCAAAATAGGGTTTTTTATTCTCATTTACTTTCACATGCCTCCTCCCTCGCTAAATCTAAAGGATGAATGTGTTAGTATTTGCATACTTTAGCTTTTGTACTTCATGCTATATTCACATGCTAAATGTATGCTTGTTTTGTCATTTTCTAATCATTGCCTTATTTCATATCACATGCTAGAAATTATGACTTGTTTATCTTTTTGTATTATATTTTGTTTTTGAATTAATTGAAAAATATAAAAAGATTTTTGTTTATCATTTGTGTTTTATTTATTTCATTTAAGCTTAATGAGAAATACAAATGATTTTTGAGTATATATCTTTATTTTTGGTTAAAAATGTCAAAAAACTCAAAAAGATTTTTTTTGTGTGTATTTTAGTTTGACACACTTTATGTGGCATATATTTGTGTTTGAATCCCATCTTTTACGCTCCCACGTGGCTAGAACTTTTGGTTCAGATTTTCAATCCTTAAAATGTTCTTTACCATGTTTTATAAGGAGTAGTTGGATTTTGTATTGTTTAAATGGATTCTATTCTTATATGCCTCTATTCACACATGCACGAGCTCATTTGAAATTGTAACTTCATATGTATATTTGAGCTATGTGAGATGTTCCCCTACCAATCTTGTCATCTACATATTTGTGACTTAGGAGGACTAGTGCATGTCAAAATCTGTTGCACGTGAGATTTGTGTGAAAAATAAAAACATGATAAATAAATATGTGCACGGGGAAGGGCTCCGAAAGGACTAAGTGATCCTTTGAGATAGTAAGCCACCGTTTATTGGACCTAAAAGAAATACGTGGTCCAAAGGCCTAAAAACAGAAAATATGGCATTAAAAAGAAAATAAATTTCCAAGGCCTATGTTTGATTGATATATTCATTCAAAATTAATATAGATGCATATTGAGGGAGATTGGATGGTATATCAACGGTTTGCACAATGTCTGTTTATCCTAGTTGCGTATTTCATGTCATGACTCTATTGGTTTGTAGAATCATCAATATGCTAGGGTTGTATGCATTGTGTATGTTTGTTCATTGAGTTCAATATATATTGTCACATGAGGTTATATTGAAATGTGATGAAGTTTGCAATCAAATGAGAACTCCGTGAACGTTTATTAAGTGTTTGGGTCTAAATTTAATTGTTGCTAATTCACACCCCTACACTTCCGTTTCCATATACCACATTTTTGCCATACGAGTGTGAAAGACTCCTATTATATTTTGTGTGTGTCATGTGTGTGTTTATATCTATACATATGTGCGTGTGCATTATTGAAATATTTCTAGTACATATATATATGATATTTTGTTTGTCTTTGCCTTGCTTTCTAGTCCATCCATGCTTATACTTCATAATTGGTATCTATCTTGGATTAGTTTTACTTTTGTTTCTCATGTGCCTTAATGTCTTAACACTTTAAGCTTCAACGTGTTTATTAGTTCTTTATCCTTTGCCTATTCCTGAACAAAAAGGGGGAGAAATGATAGGGGGAGAAATGTTATCTAATCCTATTATTTTCGTATCTTAGTTTGGGGGAGATTTATCTTAGGGGGAGACGTCTTTCTAAGTAGGTCATGTGTTTGATAAAGGGGAGAATTAATATTAGGTAAGTGTTTAATTAATTGCATTTTATATTTTGATATTCCCTATGCATTTGATGAGTTTGCTTAAGTGTGCAGGTATTCTACTAAAGCGACATCTTTAAAAGGCAAAGTGTTTAATCCTTGGGTTGAGTCAAGTTTGGGTGGGTTATGTTATGTTTTGAGTCTAGTAGAGCTTGACGGCCCTTTAAGATTTTTTTTTGGTTTTTGTCCCAGAATAGCCAAAGGGGGAGATTTGTAAGGACACAAATTTCTAATTGAGTCCATGTATTGTGTTGGCTCAATTCCGGACAAAAACATTTATTCATAGGATAGTATGTCATTGTAATACTCTCAAGCCTATGAAGTGTTTGTTGAAGACGTAGCGGCAAAGAATATAAAGCTTAATCAAATGTGCTGGTTTGCGTGCCTCGTTTCTACGTCATCAACTATAGTTCCATGCTCCCAAGGTATGAATGCACTTATATTTATATAGGAGCTTCGATCAAAGTTTATTGAATGTTAGGTTTAATATAAACTGTGTTTTACTTTCAGAAAAATTTAATTAGAACTTTAAAATAAAGTATACAAAGTTTCTGGGCCAAAAATCGAATTTTATAAAAATTCTGGAAGTCGTTCGAAATGTCGTTGGAACGAGTTTTTCGTTCAAACCAGGTTTCGTTCGAACGAGTTTGCCAACGAGTCTAAACTGGTCCGTCGTTCGAAATGTCGTTCGAACGAGATACTTCGTTCTAACGAGATTTCAAACGAGATTCTAATGAGTCCAAACTGGAGCGTCGTTAGAAGTCTCGTTCGAACGAGAGATCGTTCGAACGAAATGTCGTTCGAACGAACTGCTAGGCGGGAACAGTTTTTAGGCAGTTTTTGGCAGTTTTTAACCCATTTTTCCACTTGTTTCTTAACTGATTTTTTCAGACTTTATGAAGGACGGGAAACACATTCTCCATCTTAACTTTTCCAACCTAGTTTATCTCTTAGAGAGAGTTTGATAGAAAAAATTGTTTTGGAAAATGTTCATGGTTTGGGTGCTAATTTTCAAAGAGAAATTCAATACCACTCTAGTGTTTACATCCAATTGAGTTTATTCCAAGTTCACATATACATATTAAATTCCTTGGAGTTTGTCACCGGTTTATCTCTACCGAATTCAAGAAGAGAAGTTTTGGTTTGCTTCTACATCCATCAAAGAAGAAGTGTTTTCATGCGATTTTACCCACACGGAGAAAGGCTTTGTGTACGGGTGACGGTGACCAAATAAAGTCCCATCGGTGGATTCCGAGACCGCGGTGGAGCTCCGTGGTTGTCCGCTAGGAAGAGGTGTCTACAAGAAGAAGCATCAAGGATTGAGAGGGTTCGAGTTGAGGAAGTAAGTCTTTTGTCTTGTATTTGTAAAATCCATATCTAGTGGACTTGTGGCTAGGGTCGTCCGAGGTTTTTTCCCGTCTTGGGTTTTTCCTCGTACATCGCGGCGTAGTGTGATATTGTTTATTTTATCTTGCATCATAACTTAGAACGCATGCTTAGGGCAATTCAAGATAAAATTTGGTTTAAATTATCACACTCATTTAATTTGGGACTAAATTAAATATTGGGTAAAGTTTGTTTAATTGAAGTCATTTGCTAAAATTTGGTTTAGCCTAACTTTAGATAATTGATAATTATGACTTAGGCAAATTCTAGGACTTGGATTAATAAATCGGTTTTAGTGAATATATTCATCGATTAATTTCACTTCACTTTGTGTGATTTAATGTGTTGTTGTTTGAGTTGGACCATCATTGTACGCTTCCGCATATCGTGTTTGTTTTGTCTAAATATAAAAGGAAATTATTTTAATTGGTTTTGTTTTAATTGAGAAAACTACAAACCCGGGGATCCATCAACTTTTCAGCCTGAATTTAAGCCTTGAGACAATCTTACTCTAGTTTAAGCGAGCATACGAAGACATTCTACTTATTGTGCATCTGAGCCACCTTTAGAGAGATCGAAGAGCAGAAAAGTTGGATTTATATCCATTGTTTACGAGGTCTAATTAACCAACAATTAGGTTTTGAGATAAATATAAACTTTGTAAATGGCCGTTGAGTATGTAGTTCCCTAATTCTCCAACCTAGGTTTCTAAATGGCTTTTGAGCACGAATTCCAAATATAAAATTCACACCAAGACAACCACTTGCCTTATATGATTCGTATGATTTGAAATTCCATTGGAGAAGATGAATTGCTCCTTAAATTGGCTCTCCAAACTCTCCTTTTTTTCTTCCTTCTTCACTTTTCCATATTCCTTCACTTGGTTAGGGTTTAGAATTTTGTTTAGGCTTCCTTAAAACCTTAACCCCAGATTAAATAGTCTTAATCCGTAAATTACTTTAAGGGGCCAAGCCCAAATGACTTCTAAAGCCCACGAAACCCAATTACTACCTCGGGTACTCAATTCTGCCTATTTCGACCCATTCGAGACCAACCGTGAGCTCGAAGTTACCATCCGATCCGTCTAACATAAATTTCCCATCTCAACCTTAATATAATCTACTCACAAGCCCCGATTGAGATATCACCATAATCCCATCGTTATTACTCCTTACGACCTCCTAATAATTCACCGTATTTATTTACTATAAACACACTTAGTAAATTTACCATATAAATATTAATCTTATTCCCATAATTATTATCTATTAAATACGCAAATTTTCATTTTAATTAAATTACTGCACACGAGTAATTTAAAATGCCAGAAATAATTAAATTCATAATTATCCAAAATTACAGGGTGTTATAGTTGTCCCATCCTTTGCCATAGTTTCCCCCGCCTTGAAATAATTCTCCACCTTCCTTACATACTCGATTGCTTGACTTAAGGAGTAATTTGACGCAACCCTAGTTTTGTTTGGTACTTAAGCTGGAGGCTCTGAATGTAACGTCGGATATGTTGTTTAGTGATCTCCTTCAGTATAGAACGGGTGCAAAGTAGCTGAAACTGTTCTGAATAATCTTTATTAGATATATATCCTTGCTTGACTCTTTGGACACATGCAAATATGTTCCTATCGTCATTCTCGGGAATGAAGGCAACCACTATCTCCGCCTTCATGTGCTCCCAAGAAGTAATTGAGTCTAAATTATTTGATGACCTATCCTGTACCAATTGATCCCACCACACCAGGGCATAACCCTCCAATTTTGTATCTACATATTTGATACATATGTATCCTCAATATTCATTTAAATCAAAGAAATACTCCACACATTTCAATCAATCCATAAACGCATCAGGATCCATTTTGTCGTCAAACATTCAATAAGGACATCACCATGCATAGGCTTGCCAAATAATATAATTAAAGTATTAAGATTGTCCTCCTTTAGTTCCCACCCTTTAACACATCCTCGGGTTCCTCCTTATAGACTGTTTGGGTCCCTTGGGGCTGCCCAATGTGGTTGTTTAGGGGGGTGATTTTTTGGACCCTCATTATGCGGCTTTCCCTTTGTCGTTTTGAAGTGGGAACTTTTGTTCATGTGCCATTTATTCTCGCACCCGGGACACACATTCATGTGATAAAATGTAGAGAGGTGGGCCTCCATACCTCACACCGTGGTGTAAATTGTCACAGTAAGTTTCCAATTGTTTGACCTTTTTCTCATTGGCATACAATGGGTGGTGGGTTATGGGAATACCATTCTGTTCACCGATTTCTTCTCCATTTATCTTTAATTTTAGCGTGTCGAACTGAACTGCTTGGAAACATTGTGACACATGTTTTTTGTCCCCATTGTAACCCCACGACACCAATTGAGGGGTTGAATGAATAGATATTACTTGTCTCTAACATTAGTCAAATTTGTTAGGGGATAGGCCCTCAATAAAGGTCACCTCCTTATCTAGGTGCAATGATTATTTACCCAAGTCCTTTTCCACCAGGGCTTATTCCCAAGTCTCCATTTTTGCATCGAACACATCAACGAACTCTTTTACGAGGTTCTGAAAGTCCTCGTGGGCTTTTTGAACTTTTTTTTTTGCAAATTAGCTTGTGCCCATTAAATCACAAAGAAATTCCTCCGGTGGACCCATGGGGGTGGGCCGCCCCACCCGCCTGCTGAGCAGCCCTCGAGGTGGCGCTCGAGGGGAAGTGACTCATGTCTGTCCTCTATCGACTAGATATAACCCTTAAGGGGGCCCACATGGTGCATGGGGGCCGCCGTTGATGGGCGGCCCTTCCTTGCTGTAAACAGCATCCCCGTGATGAATGGGGTGTGAACGGCGTCCCCTGATGAATGGGGTAGTCCACCGTGCTGCCAGTGTTGGTCACGAGCCCACTGTGCTGTCGATGTTGGCCATGGGCCCATCGGCTTCCAACTTCTCTAAATTCTCGTTGATGTGACTTTGCTGTTGTTGGATACTTTCGACTCGAGCCGATATGTTAGATAACATTAATTCAATGGTTTCTAAGGCAGATTCTTGGGCCTTAAATTATTCCGTTTCTTTGGGAGGCATCCTTGCATTTTGATTTACACATACCAGTAGTACACACTAGGGTTTTGATTATGAAGCGCTAATGCGACTCTAATACCAATTTGATGTGAAACATAGCGGAATAATGTTACATATAACAAATCTCTCCTATTTCTATGAATTCAAAATATCATTAATGGAAAAAGTGACTATAAGAGGAAGCCCCAAGGCTTTATATATACTAAACCTAAGACTTGGGGAACAAGTCACCGAAGTCTTTTCCAATTAAAAAAAACTAACTAAAAGATAATTACTAAACTAAATAAATAGGCTTAAATAAAAATAGAAAAAAAAGGAAAAAGAAAAGAGTCCCCCTCCCGAAAGGGAGATTGTGTCGCACGTCACAAATATTATCCTTTTAGTATAGAGTAATTCACCGATTCCATACAACCTCTCATCCATCATCCCCTGATTGATGGAGGTTGTTTTACAAATCATCTTTCGATAACTCTTGGATAACACCTTAGTCAAAACTTCGTAGAGACTAGTGACCAAATGAATTGGTTTATAGCCTTTAACTTGTATTGCCCCTTTCTTTTTGGGTATCAAACCATTGTATGTTTCATTCATGCTATTATTGAGCCCTCCAATAAAAAAGAGTCCCTCATTTTTTTGTATAATATCCTCCCTTAACATCTTCCATTCTCTTAACATAGAAAAACCATCAGAGCCGAGTGATTTTTCCTCCTCACAACTGCTTGCTTAATTTCTCCCTAAAATTATTTTTCCAGCCATTGGGCCTATGCCCGTTACTTGGTTTCCAATCCAATCCTTCCATTCCTAATTTTTGAACAAGTTTTCAGAATATTTGATTACCTCTCCTTCAATATCTCCCTCCTCAATAAATTTCCCCTTATTATTTTCTAATTTGGTCATCATGTTTTTGGATTGTTTCCCACTCACCACTTTGTAAAACAATTAAGAATTATCATTATATTCTTATACCCTTGATCTTTATCTCTAAGATCTCTGTTCCTTTCTAAGAAAGAATCTCTTTGAATTTCTTTTTAGTTTCCATCTTTCCTCTCTACGATTCTCACTTAAGATTGCTCTATCCTCCACAAAATCGATCTCCCTTATTCTATTCAATATTCGTTTTTTCTTTATCCTCACATTTGCAAACACTTCCTTGTTCCATGTTTTTAATTTTTCTTTTCTTTTCTATATTATTCTTATAAATTTGAATCCTTATCTATTGTTGTTTTAAATTTTTTTTATGAAAGATGTCTTCTAGATACCTACACAAAATTAGACAATGATCCTGATTTTAATATAATTGACTCATGTCTTGTTATTGTATCTGGCATTTAATATGTAGCATGTTTGTAGTAATTGCTGGTTTTGAACCCTGCTTGGTTACCAGCTCAAGTTAAAAAATGACCCTGATTTCACTATTTAAAAATACTTGTTCTATCAACTTCCAGCTACAAGATTATTCCTTAGTATGATGTAAAGTTAGTACACGTGTAAAATATCTTGTTCAATTAACAAGATTAAAACTCTTAGAAGTTTGGTAACTAGTGTTGGGCTCTATAATTTATTGATTGTTTGCCCTCATATATTTTGGCATCTTGTCTCTTGACTTTTCTATTGATTTTATGTATGAGAGTCCGAATGACATCTCTCATGTCTTCTCTGGATACGCACCTCTCAGCATTCGCCTTGTTCAGCATGCAATTCGATCTGGATGGTGAGATTAATTCCCGAGGTGCTAAATATCATATTCATAGAACATGCATCATGAAATGGAATAAATGAAATGAACCTTTAATATGCACGCTGTGTGGTCGTTATGGGTATTAAATTATCCTGTATTTTTTGTTTAATATTCTTTTCTAGTTGCATAGGTGAACAAATTATAAATTAGAAAACTGTTATTTTTGGCATTGATAGAGTATTAATCTTTCATGAAATATTTTCACTGCATATGGAACTAATTTAATTATATGTTTAAAGATTTCTACATTCTACACACAAATTTGTTGACTTGTTTATACTTCTTTATCCTTCAATAGAACTCGCCTATTCAATTCTGCTCCAGTGACTAGAGGTTAGCTTTTCATTTGATGTTAAAGCCTTGAAAAAAATCACTCAGATGATTTTATTCTTTCAGTCAATGGATAATAACCTTCTATGATATCTTTATGCAGATAATTATATCTAAAAATATAATGTAAAACATCTGTAAAAAATGTAAAAGTTAGTTCACATAATATTAGAGAACTTTTGAAGAGATTCCATATGTGTGGTGTTTAAACACTTACTAGGAGATAGATTTTTATTTTGTAATTATAGATTGGCTTTTTCTTTCTTTCTTTCTTTCTTTTTTTTTAACATATTATTTCACAGTTATTCTCGAGTTAACAAGAAGCTCCATTTATTGCTTAACTATGAAATAATTTTACAACGATAATATTTTTAGTTTTTAGTTATTAAGTCACAAACACAAGGACAATTATGTGTTCTGCATCAAAAAGACCACATGGTCACATATATTTCAAAATATTATAAATGCATAGAGGCTATTTTTCTTAAACATAATTTGGCAAATTCACCCTTCAGGCGACCAATCGAAGAAATATTGAAGTTGTTGCCTGGACCACATTCCGAAATAAAGCGACTTAGTGAATTCCTTTTTTTTCCTTTCTTTTTTGCCTCCGTATATTCAACAAAGTAGATGAATTGTTTGTTACATCTGCCATCCGGTTGACATGGACATAGTTTCTAATTTAGTGATGCCGTTTATTATTTCTGCAGAGTGCATTTGGAAGCAATCAATCATTTGACAATCTACGAGGGGCTCTGCCCAATATAGACACGTACGTATAATTATGTTCTCCCCCAATATTTTTTTTCCTTGTTTATACATAATTCATGCTTTACACCTTTATTTTTCTTGCTTGAGACAAATTCATAATCATTTTTATATATTGGGTTATTATCAATTTGGCCCTCTTTTTTTGTAACACTTTTAAGGTACCCCCAGAAATCATAATATATTATTTTCTTCTTTTATGTTAGTATTTTAGCCAGGGGTAATAGTTTAGTTGAATATTGTTAAAGTTCCCTCTTCAATCTTTATAAATTTAAGAGTTTCCTTGTTTTTTAAGATATTTAGCACTTAAATAAGACCATTGACCAACTATTGTTTGCTGTACTTTTGAGGATGAGTGAATGAGAAACGCTAATTTCAAAAATGTTATTAATGTAACAGTCTCATCTTATTGCTTCATGGGTTCAACATCCCCTGTCATCACTCCTTCACGTTGGGTTATGCCATCCTAAGTATGACTTCCTTGTCGGATGGTTTAGCCCACCACCATCCTTAAAAGACCCTAAGGATGTTGCAAATGGCCCATCAATACCTACCCGATTGCTGCAAACTACTCAAATCCTAGATATGGGGTTCTTGTTATGTCGCTACTATTTCCAAGGCTCCAGTGACCCATGTCGAGGCTCACTTGCGTGGAGCAGCACTGAACGAACTTTTGACTAGCCCTGATGAGACCCTTCCTTCCATAACTTTGTGTTGCAGTAGCGAAACAGTGTCCAAAATCCTAAATCAGGAACCTTACGGATCACATGAGACTTGCTGCCCTTTCACTAATGACCAAAGAACATTGCTGGCATCGGTCAAGATGATTAAACCTCGTGCGGTCCCAGTCGAGGTTTCTCGATGCTCTAAGAGTCATGCATCCTACATCGCAATAGCCACGCCAACCAAAAACCCTATGCCCAAGCATTTTTAGCCTGACCAAATCGGGGACCAACGAACCAAGCCGAGGTCATGTGAAGGTGATCGTACCTCCGACGACCTCAAGTCCGACATTGGTAGCCACCTACGAAAGCCCTCTTGGTTTATGTGACGATGTTGAGCTTCAGATTTCTTTTGGATATGAACTTTATATTCCTACGCATTTCGGTCTTACAACAAAATTACTCTCCCCTCAAGTTCTCAAAACTACACTTAGGACCCCCAAAAGTTTTAAGATGTATTCTGAAAATATTGGGCTAACCCCTCCTTCATCTCGTACTTCTTTGGCACAACATTTTGACTTTAGTCTGTCTGATTTAGTAAGTGGATATCAACAAATCACTGTAAATATCATGTATAAAACTGAGCAGTGGGAGAACTACTGAGCCTCTTAGTATGTAATGAGGTCGTGGGGATCAGATATGGATAAATCTCATCCCCTTGTTTGTGCCTCCTCTGAGGAGTGCCGTTTGAGGATGCTTGAGTGTAACCAGATGGTTGGAGATCTAAAATAGAGTAACGGGAGGGTGATCTAGATTTTAAGGCACATTTATCTGAAATTTGTGCACCGAGGATGCTATCACTAGGCTTCTACCCTTGAGTGTGCCTTTCCCGCTGGCTGCCGTTCCTGTTGCTTTCGATGACTGTCTTCTCTTCTTTCCTGTTGCTCCAGTTGACATTCCAGGCTTATTTATAGTTGCTGATAATGATAGGGATGGATTTATTTTCTTTTATATTAGGGTTTATTTGTCATTTTATATTTCTTTTTAGTTTTGCTTTTATGTTAGCTCTTTTATTTCCTTTTAAGCCTTTTAATTAGTCTCTAAGCATGTTTGGGACTAATTGGGTATATTTTTTTTAATAGTTTTCCTTATTAGTCTTTTAGTTAATTGTTTAATTAGAAAGTAATTCTCTACCTATAAATATCTCTTGTACTCCTTATTAGGGGATAGCTTCCATTGTTGAAATATAAGAAACCTCTTGTTTCTCTCTCTAGAAATCTTATTTGTTTTTATTTTTGGCCATTGACGTGTGGTTTATGTCAAATTGGAATCAGAGCGAGGTGTCATTTCCCAATTGGTGTATTGGTGTGCAAATAATTAAAATCGTACGCTACTTTTTGATGGCCTCGAAAAAGACGAATCGATTTCAAGAGGAGATTAATCAAGAATTAAGAGATCAATTAGAAAGAATGGAATAAAAGAACGATCGAAGAATATAAGAGTTGACACAACAACACGAACAAAACCTAATTCTGTCCCAAGAATTTAGCCAAAAATTTGAGTCTTTCTTCTGCCTCCTCACCTCCAAAATGTCACCACGTACCACTGTGAATAATCAAATTTCTGATGAAGAATTATTACGGTGTATGGACCTCGACCCGAGGGAAAGGAAGCACCGCTATCAAAATCCTAACACCACGAATGTTCCCTCGGAATCCAACCCTCAAAGACCCGACAAAGAGGTCCTTGGTGGAGAGTCAACCCACAGAGGGGGAAGTTCGACTCCAGCCCTAGGCGGCGAGCCAAACACTTCCATCTTGGATGGAACCCCAGATGACCCTATTTTCGACCATAGCCCAAACTGTCCCACCTTCGAAAACATCCTTAACTGACCTACTACCAACCACAATGTCACCAGACCTACTTCCATCCCAAATCCCTACCAAAATGACCCCCAAAAAACCCTAACACAACCCAATTCTAGCCATAACCTAAACCCGGAGGCACCCGACCAAAACCAGAGTAAAAAAAACTCATGTCGTGACTTATTCGCTCCTATAGGGCCTACTGGCCTACCCAGGGCTCTTCCCAAGTCTTCTACCCCACCCGACCCATTCAAACTCGGTCCTCTCATGTTTCTAGGGTTTTCCAACCACAACCAATCCTTTTACCCGTCAAACCCTAGATTAACTTTTGATATAGCGGTTGACCTTATTTTTGGTCGCTTGTCTTCCCGGATGCATTTTTTAAGACTTTACATGCATATCTAACTTCAAGCTCGAGGACGAGCTTTGTTTTAAGTCGTGGAGAATGATGGGAATGGATTTATTTTCTTTTATATTAGGTTTATGTGTCATTTTTATATTTCTTTTTAGTTTTCCTTTTAAGTTAGTTCTCTTATTTCCTTTTAAGCCTTTTAATTAGTATCCAAGCATGTTTGGGACTTATTGGGTATATTTTTGTTAATAGATGTCCTTATTAGTCTTTTAGTGAATTAGTTGATTAGCAAGTAATTCTCTACCTATAAATACCTCTTGTACTCCTCATTTGGGGATAGCCCCTTCTTGAATTATAAGAAACCTCTTATTTCTCTCTCTAAAAATCTTATTTGTTTTCATTTTCGGCCATTGACGTGTAGTTTACGTTAGATAATTGCCTCGACTGCTATGTTTGAGAGTTCTTCAATATTTTGTCGAGGATGGTTTAGTCACTAGAACCAGGTTTCGAGGTTGGTTTGGGGTGGGAGTGGCCAGTTTCTTGTGATATTTTGTAAGTACATTCTTTAGTCCTTTAATTCGCCAAGATACTTGGCCTATAACTAAAAAAAGAAATTGTCCAACCATTTTATTCATTTTATTTTTGTATATGAATGAAGAGAATCCCTAATTTCTAAATTGTGGTTGTACGTGATCTCCTTCGCGTGTACATTAGTTTCACAAAAAAACCTCGAAAAGTGTCGTCTTACACCGAGTGGGGGTGTAACTCAATTTTTTTGGGTAAGGTAACCCAAAGTGGGACTAGATGTTGGGGTTAAATTCATAATAACCCTAAGTATTGATTTAGGAGAATAAAAAGATCCTTCCTTGTTCATGGACCTGGTAATGACACTTAAAGACTTTTAAAAGTTGAAGGAAAAATGAATAGGTAAAATTAGGGAAATTGTTAAAATCCCAAAGGTTGTTATTTATGATGACACATTCTTCAAAGAATGATATGTCAAAAAGGGAAAAATAATTTCATTATATAATGATATATGAACATTATGGAGGTCAACATATCTTTTCATATGTCCATATCATGTCATCGAGTCATGTCGCACATGGAGTCACTGCTTGAGGTGTACTGAAGACAGGTGTAAAAATTGTTTCTATTTCGTTTTTTGTCAATGCCTTGTTTTCTTTTTTTGTACTTTGTGCTCCTAGTTTAGTTTAATATGAACACAAGAAGTTTTAATTTCCATTACTTTTTATTCTACATTTTGTAAATTCTTTTATTGATCAATGTGATTTATAAACTATTTTTTCCCTTTTTATTATATACATGTAGTAAATGCTCGATATTTTCACACTTCTTCTTTTTAACATTTTAATGTATTTCAGAGTCGGTGATGGAAGGCCCTCTCTTGTAATAGTTGTGTTCATTGGAGGCGTAATGTTCGCAGAGATTTCCACGCTTTGTTTTCTCAGTGCTCAAGTATATTCATAATTTTGAATCTTTGTGATCATATGAACTAGCATTCCTTGATCACATTATTGTGTCATTTGTTACTTTAGGGATGTTGAGAAAATTTACAAAGTGATCCCAGCCAGATTTGAACCCTTCTCACTAGTTTAGCAAGCCCAACAAATTTATGTCAAGTTTGAGTTTGTCTGGACTCCCCACCCCCTCCCACACCGACAAAAATAAAAAAAGTACACATACCAAGGTTTTATTTTATTTCTCATTTATACATGCACACACGTGTGCGCAAGAGGAATTTTGATAGCTGTAAAGTCTAGATCAGTGTTATAAATCTCTTCTAAGATGGCAGGACAAAGTATATAATTTAGATTAACATTTCCCCCATTAATAAAGGAAAACCTTAAATATTAAGTACTGGAGATAATATTACATAGTAAAGATGTTTTGAATTTCATTAGAGTAACACCACAATAGGGGATGCACTCATGTACATATAAAATATAGATAGAAACAACCATATATAATAGTCATTCTCATATCGAAACATGATCATTGGAAAAAAAACCTTTATAAAATGTTCTGCAATCACCTTCGGCGACTCTTCATATTCAGAAATGCAAAAACATTTCATAATAAGCCCACTTTTAATGTCATTAAATATATATGTAATTAAAGTACTAGCCATTCATTAATCTTTCATTTGATTGGACACTTGAGTCAAGTCTTTATCGTCTTCATGACAGGAAAAACTCTCTCAACAGTAGTAGTAACAACGGGGACTATTGGTGCCAAAGTCTGAAGCTTATAAACTAATGGAAAATATAGTATATCATTTTTATCATTCACCATTTGTAGATATAAATCACTTATTTATTTTACCTCAAAATGGAAGTTTGATGTGATGTCAGGAGTTGATTATGAAGCGCCACAAGTTATATATAAGAAAACACCACCGGTTAAAAATGAGCAAGACAACTCAGTTACTTATTAAAGGAAGATAAAATAATCCATGTTCAAGCATGCTACACACATAAGAAACTCACGTTCACTTACACACATAAGCAACTCATAATCACTTTATTGAGTGCTTGAAGTTGCATTATTGTAACATTAGAACACTTGAACTCAATAATGATGCAAACTAGTCATTTTCTCAAATTTCAACAAAATAATAAATGCATCTTCCATGTTTAGGACATTAATGTTGTGTTTAGAACTAAATGACAGATGCTTCATGTGTAGATTGTCATCCATTATCTCACATCAATTGCAATCTTTGTTTAGATATTCTAATCAAGCTCATGGTATTGGCAATATTTTCGACTTTCCTTTACAATGCTTATGAAATTCATTTGTAGTTCCCATTTTACTTCTCATCAAATGTATAGAATACGAAAATTAAAATATTTTTTATGAGACTAACAATAAATGCGCTTCAATCCTTTGTTCTGACTTCGCATCCTTTGCAACAAACTCAAGCACATCAACGATTGAACAAAACATAGTAATAAAGTTAATCAACGTATTATAATGTGATTCTAACGTATATCACTGACTCTTTCAAGGTTAGTCTCTTGATTCAGATGTCCACCTGAAAATTCTTCACTTTTTACGTGTTTTTTAATAATATTGAGAGCTTGACTCCTACGAATATCATGGCACTTTCACGATCCACAATCATATTTACAACAATGTAAACCAACATGATGAGTGAATCAACATTCTCATTTTGTTGTTGCAACACCAACAATCATAAGCACACCTTTAAATAACTACTATAATAAATTAAAATGCATAAAAATAATAGTTCCAATTAAAGTTGATTTGTAAAGAAATGAACATAAAAATCATATGTATTCTCCTCCAAGATTAGTGTTTTGAGGTTTCAAATTTCCTTTGAATATCGCTCGCTCTGTCGTATCCTTGCCTGCCTTAACTTGATATGCTCAAGTTTTTCTTGGAAAACATTTCTCTGAACTTATTAGTAAATCAAACATTCGAATTCAAACCCCTATCATCATACAAATTATACATATGAGTTAATTAAACATTCAAACCCTAACAACCAATAACCAATCAAACTCTATGAATCAATGAAACATTCAAACTCCAAAAATTAAACAAGCTAAAAATATAATTTGGAGTTACTTGAATTAAATTTCTAATTTTCGAGGTTGAATTGAATGTTGTAACCCTTGCTAAACAGAGTACTTACTGATTGTTAGTTGAAATTGTTGTCAGCGGGAGAATTTCACAACATTAAAATAAAATCTCAAAAAGTAAAGTGAGTATAACTAGGGATTCAATATGATTCGATCTCGTCCAATGAATGTTGTCGTAGTTCGATGAAGGTGGTGTACCAGTGATGGTAGAATATTCTACCAACTAGGGTTTAGGGGCTCCTTTTTGTTTCTTTATTCCAAAGTGATATGGATGTGAGGTCGAATGGGTTTAATATAGAGTCAGATGTGAAATTTTCTCATGACTGAAAAGGGATGAGGAGGTGTGGTTCTTAGGGTCGGCGACAAGGGTCTCCAGTTGTCAATGAGGTGGAGTGGTAAGCTAACTCTATAGTTTTGGGACATTTTTGGTAGCTTGTGGGGCTGGAAGAGTTTGTTTCGAGGATTAGGTGTTAGGTTTCATATCTCAGGCTTTGGGGATGGAGCCACTTAACCATGAGGGGCACGGGTCAAGATTTGGAGGATTGATTCGTCAGTTTGTCTGAGCCTTGCCCATGGTTCTATAATAACTATGAGTACCTATTTGATGTAAGTGGAAGCATTTCGAAACCAACATTAAAATAAAAGGTTTCCGTATATTATTCATTCATGTCCAAAAGTTAAGAGATTACATTCCTTATTTAAAAGGAAGGGTATCTTGCCAGACAATAACCTAAAAGGTAAAATGACCAAGGAGACCACATTAAGGACATTTCAAGAAAATACCACCCTCTAACCTAATATAGCAAACTAAAATAGATGGATAGCCTAATAAAACATTAAAATAAAAATGAACAAAAATATACAAATAAATCCATAGGGCTCTTGTACACATCAGATATCCCTGCAAAATGATCTTGATGAGAATAGTCAACTCGAGTAGAATAATTTTAGTTGCTCTCTCTCTCTCTCTCTCTCTCTCTCTCTCTCTCTCTCTCCCTCTCCTCCTGACTCTTGCAGATTCTCTCTCTCAATCCTATCCCCAATTTGTGTTGATTTTTTTTCTTTGAACGACACTATAAGTATCAGTACATTTACATTTTTACCTTATAAAATACTACACGTGTATTTTACCCCCAAATATTCTACGTTCATATTTTTTTCAATAAATTAAGGTGGATAACCGCCAACCTTAAGTTCAAAGTGCACTTGTCATGGCTTGTGGGTATGGTGATATAGCCCTAGGAGTAGGCTTAATTGACCTTGGTTGATGTTTCTTAGAAACATTAGTATATTATGAAGAACACATCTTCTCCACCAATATAGAAGCTCCACTAAGATTATATGTAGTGTATAATCTATCAAGAAAATCTTACAAGCCATTCTTGAATAATTTTATTTTTTTAGCTAGCAAGTCTTTTTGCCCCTATCATTTTTTCTTTCTTTTAATCAATATTTGTATCATTATTATAATAACTAAAATATTAATTATAGATGTTTAGGACACCACTTTTCGATATCATAATTGTGAACCCACCATTTTCTGGTCAATGATCATTGACTACGATATGTTGGGAAGGTAAGGATCACAATAACTATGGTTCATAATTCTCATTGTAGCTTGTCAAATGGACATAGTGATTATAAATTTAGAACTCAAAATGTAAATGATGTCTATAACCTAATGTTATGAGAAAATATTGCTATGAGGTTTGAGCTTCAAAGACCCCCCCCCCTGCCACCACCACCCACACCCACACATTTATTCTAACGGTATACATTAATAGTCTACGTTTACATACTAATTTTTATACATATATGATTTTTACTTTGTTTGACATATTGATTTTTCTTCCAACTCAACTTAACTTAATAAAGCATTTTTCCAATTAATTCGAGTTAGCTACATGAATCGTATTTTTCTATTCCGCTTTGTTCAGTGCAATATTGTTGGTTAAAATACATGATATCATGCCATTTTTTACAATATTCACCACCTCAATTTAGGCCTACCTCTACCCTTGTCTTACCATCAATACGAACTAATAATGATTTTTTACATAATTATTACAAATTTTGTAAATGATTCGAAAACATTTCATTTTTATGAGGTTGGAAAATGCGTAAAAAGGGGGTGATATGGTATTACTTCTGAATTTTTCTGTGGAAATCAATTATTTTGGGAATGAGTAAGTATGCTTTATGTAGAAGATAATAGACCTATGGAGAAATTGTTATATGTATATACATTTGAAATTAAGCATCCCAAAGCTAAAATGTGAGTTCAAATAAGTATTTTTCTTGGAAAGCGATTCTACTCGAATAAAAAACAACCTTATTTTTTTGGTTATATATTCATTAAGTCCCATTTTTTTGTGGTTTTATTAGTATCTTATTATAGTTTGTTGATATTCATTTTTTCCCAAATTGAAACTTATGCTTCAATGCACTTTTTCGCCTGGTCTCTTCCTCGCACTTTTTCGCACATGACCATTCCCTTCCCAAAAGATTAAAATGATCTCATAAATAATCATTCAAATTGTAAGTAAATCACATGGGATTGATTAGATTTTTGTTGAGTACATTGCATATTTACCAAACACGTCTAGTAATGTCTCATGTCTTTTACAATATCGGTTACCATTGATATTAGTTAATTACAAATAATATAAAAAGATAATTAGCTATTTATGGAAATTCTTTCGGTTTGTCTTGGGAACAGTGGCGGACCTAGATTTTTTGAGCTGTGGGTGCGAGATTTTTTTTCAAATGTGGGGGGTTCGGGGGTGGGAGCCCCCGAGGCAATTTTTTTTGGTTAATTTTACTTGTTTTGCAATTTTTAACCCTAAAAAGCTTGTAATTTTCACTATTTTTTTGCCCCTACGTAATAAACCAACATTTTTTAATAACTACTCGTACTTAAAATTAAATCTTAATACAAATTTCAGCAACAACAACTAATTTGGGGGATAATTTATGCAACAACAACTAATTTCCACAACAATTTCAGCAAAAATAACAACAATTTCAGCAACAACAACAACTAATTTCAGCAAAAATAACAACTAAAAATTAACAACACTTTCAGCAACAACTAATTTCAGTAACAATAACTAAAAATTTCAGTAATTAATGAGATTAATTGGAAGAAAACATACTAAAAAGGAATGGGGCAGCTCTTCTTCCAGGTTTGCTTCGGTAGCAGCATTTACGAGTGAGTGAGAGAAGAGAAGAGAGGACAGGGGTGTGAGAGGAGCAGACGGGAGGTGTGAGGTGACGGAGAATAGGGGGCAGACGCGGATGGAGGGAGCGGAGTCAGAGACGAGAGAGGAAAAAGTGAAACAAAAAAATAGGCGGGTCTCTTAAGGTAAATAGATGATTTTTCATGTTTTTCTTAGGATGTAAAAGTTTAGCTTATTTAGATAATTGCCCCCATATTCTTAAAAACTTACAAATAGGTCTTATTTTCTTTTTTTTACAAATGCTCACGGGAAATTTCCGAAAAACCCGTGGGTGTGGCCGCCCCCATTCGTGATGGGGTAGGTCCGCCCCTGTTTGGGACTTGTTTCGATTTGTTATATTGATTAGGGGAACCGTAGTACACTCATTGAAAGATTCAAATGATCAACCAAATAAAACAAGTTTTTTATTGTTATTTTTATTTTTCATTTAACACCCACTTTTATATATGGTTTTGAGTTACACCCCCATTTTTAAAATAATCTGGAATACACCCCCATTTAGGGTTTTATCGACACATTAGGATGGGGGTGGGAAGGTGTGACAACCCGCACCCCGAAATAAGGGGTGGCCAGCCCGATACTCCGACATATACGGGAATAATGGATGGAAATCATACTCAGCACCAACAAATATAGTAAGAGTATCCGAGAAAACCACCCATTAATTCAGAAAACGGGTTGTCAAAATAATTTATGTGATTTAAAATTTAAGTTAAGAAAACAATTTAAACAACCCATCCTAGAAAATTAGTGGAATTCCAAGAAACATAAATAACATACGTCTAAAACAAAAATATATAAGGTGAGAACCGAATATGCTGTCGGTCCACAGCTACGCAAAAGAAGTTACAACATTCATAGGTTACGTATTACATTCATTAGACAATTACAAAGTTGGGCCACTCGCCCGAGTGACAAGCCTGATCATAACTAGATATAAAATATGATGGCATCTAGCAAAACATCCTGTAATATCCGCAATTTCTTACAGCTCCTTAACGGTAAAAGATTAGAATATCAACACAGGCGTCCTTACGGAGGAGCACCTGGGCGGATACAATAACATGCACAACATAGAAAAATTAAAGGGTCAGGACCTGGTTTTTATATAGTTCCCAGATGAACAAAAAGCATGCTAGATATGAACAGTTAAAATTATGAATGAGCATCAGATATCTAGCAACCTAACCATGAAATATAAATGAGACAATTAAAATGACATGCCTAAGATAAAACTATGCAAGAGAATGAAATGATGCGTTAATAAATTAAAAGCTTCTATTCACCAATTTCCACTTTAATCCAGTTTCAATTCCTTAACAGGAATACAATATTATCGTTTTCTTATTTTTTCCAATTCTTATTCCTTAGAAGGAATGTAATTATCATTATACAATTCAGTGGAAATATGCAACCCTCAAGTCCCACTTGAGTTTAGAAAAGTTATATTCTTATACATATAACGATTCTAAGACCGCCCCTCTGAGTTTCCGCACTGGGCGCGCCCCTAAATGACTATCATCTTCCATTGGCCCATCAAACAAGGCAGCCTGGGTCCCTAACGCACGTCGAGAAGTGGCCATATGCCTGCGAGTGAGTCATAACCACACCCGGAATTACCTCACTAGCGCAGAAAATACATAAAATAAACCCGCATAGGACCGAGGACTATAGTCTCCCTGCATTCACTAGTCAAGGAACATCACCTCATGCGCGAGCTTCCCTTATGATAGAATTTAGAGAGGTGTGTTTAAGTAAATTATCATTTACTATAAAAACCATACTTTTCATTCCCATTAACATTATGTGTTTCGTTTTATTTGAAACCATGATCGTAGAATATTTCAGTTATTTTCATCATAGGTTATGCCTAGAATAAGTCTCCAAGGGATTTTATTCATTTCCCCATCATAAGGTCTTAGGTACCTCGATTCAAGCCCCTAAAGTCTCCAAGTATGGGCCTACAACCCCCATCTATAATATTAGGATGCACAAATAGAAGTGATGCCTCAACATCACTTAGGACAACCCCTCCCCCGGACTTAACCCCAAGTGAAACCCATTCAACACTAGGGTGTCAACCAACTCAACTAGGACTCTAAAAGCCAAGGTTTACTTCATTAAAGAAGAGCCCTAAGTTCCTAGGGGAAGAAAAGAATTTAAAAACAAAAGTAGAAAGTTGGGTGAGAAAACAGGGGACCCGTCGACCGGTCCCAAGACCGCGGTCGATCGCGTCTCAAATTTTAGCCTATACTGAAAAGAAAAATACTCACTTTGGACGAGCCGGTCGACCGGTAGGGGGACCGCGGTCGACCGCGCCCTTAATTTCATGCCTTTGAAAGAAAGCAGTGTGCCGTCCTCCGAAGGCCCGATTGACCGGTCTGAGAGACGCGGTCGACCGGTCATTGCAGACCTAGACCTATCTTCCTATATTTTTCATACAAACCCAAACCAACTATCAACCAAACCCAACCAATCCTCATTTAATGATACTAAAAGATCATAAATGCTTCCATCAATATATTTCCACCTCAATCTACCATCAATCTCTACCAAAGATATTAATACCCTTAATACCCATAAATCTAACCAAAAACCATAACTACATTCATCAAAACCATTACATAACTAACCATACTAGTTATCAAACTTAAACCATATAATAGCAAGTAGAAAACTTGCCTTGGGCCTTCAATTTCAGTCTTGGTTGAAGAAGAATGCAAGATCAAACCTCAAACCTCAAATCTTCAATCTCTCCCTTTTCTCCACAAGTTTCTCCCACTCTCTCTCTCACTTAGGTCTAGAACACTTAGGGCAAAATAAGAGAAAAAGAAAGGCTTGGGAAAGACTAAAACGTGGCCTTGGATTTAAAGTCTCCAATTTTAAATGTCAATACCGCAATTATATAATTTCTAATACGCAATATGCCAAAACCAGTCAAAAGTGCCCAAAATCTCAAAATACAATATGGCACACATTTCGACTGTCTCACACCTCCCGGAACTAACTACACCCTCCAAATTATCATTTGGAAATTTTATAAGCCATTTGAGGTTCCGGTTCATTTTAATTAAATTTGCCATTTTAATTTACATGACAAAATAGAACATCACATGGTAATAACTACTTACACACATGGTAATTATGCATCTCATTAGTAAATATTAACTTATTTCATCAAATTAATACTCACCCACATCCGACATTTTATATACGCAACTACTCACATAGTAAATAGGCATAAAATGGGCTCCCAAAAGCGAGGGTTGTTGCAGAAGGGGGGGGGGGGGGGGCATATTTCAAAGTATTTTGAAATTGGGGGTTTGACTCAAAAGCAATCACAACCACTTTCTAAATTATTTATATGTGATCCTTATATGTTATTTATTCATAAGTGCTTGGCGATGTTTGTCACGGGAAGGAATGCCATACAACTTGAATGTTGGGACAATGAAAATCGTCAACGACCACACCTTGAATGAAACATTCATAGATAAGTTAGGCTGACTCGTACACATCCCATTTGTTTCGTATTTTCTGTCAAGTTCAACTTTTGTAGTGGTGATTTTCATCTAGATTGTTTCTCTATTGTGCGTGTAATATATAATATATTTTTTGGGTGTTTTATTTTAGTTTGGTTCTTGAATGTGTGCGTTTTGTAAAATATTTAATATATATTTTTTAATAGAGTTATTTAATATAGCATGGAAAATATTATGTATGTGTATTTTCTGGAGTGATTAATGTAACAACTCGTAATTTCAGGGTCATTATGTTAATTAATTTAATTCGGTAATTAGTGAACCTTAATTAATGAGAATTAATTAATGGGAAGAATTAAAAGTGAATATATTTAATAAAGTTGACGAGTGAGGAGTTAATTTGATAAATATAATCCGAATGATGATTTTAAGTGCGTGATTGAGTCCTGTAGGGTCAACATAGTCCAAAAGAAGTGCGTACATACATATATTGGGTATTGGGGTTCAATTACACATGTGTGAACTTAATAAAGAGAGTTTCAGGCATTTTACATAAGGCCCATAGGCCTAAAACGTGAATAGTGTTTTAACCCTAAGATGTGTAAGGGGTTGGACATCATTAATTCATAATAGAAGACTAAAGGGAGAGAAGAAAGGAAGAGCCAAAGGAAAAGTGAATTTGGGGATCTTGAAGAGGCAATTGCAATTCAACTTCATCTTTCAAAGCCCTAGATCATCTTGGTTAAGGCAAGTGGTTTAAATTTTGAGTATTAATTTGTATCTAGCTATTCATATCAAAATAGGTGTAATCCAATTGAATTGTAGGGTTAGTGATTGCATAAATTGGGGTTTTCTCTTTATAAGGATTATAAATCTATAGATGATTTGATAAATAATGCATTTTATGATTGAGGATTTGAAAATTGGATGAAATTGTTAGGGCTAGATTTGTGATGACAAAAGAATGGATTTAGGATAAATCTTAAAAAGTTTTGAGGAATAAATCTGTACATAATTGAGGTATTCGCTGCTCTAATGACGATTCTGTTCGCATTGCCCTCTAGAAAATTGCATTTTATAACTTTTTTATGAATACCTTTTCTCCAAAACGGCTCCAAAATGCCCCAAAAGGGCATTTTAAAAACCTGGACAGATTCGTGGGGCAATTTTTAAGAAATATTTTTTAGTTGTTATTTCGTTGGATGTTGCCTAGATTGATAGGTGTGACTAATTACTCTTGGATTAATTAGAGAATCAATTAAATTGGGGAGATTAAGGTTTACGATTGAGTGATTTAAAACCTTGTTAATTAAGTGGGTGGGCTTAATTGAATGATGAATTGGAAAATTGTAATTTCGGGCCAAGAGAGACAGTCAGTCCGAGCATGATTGGTAGAGTGACACCATAATAATGATAAATTAATTTGTGTATAATTAATTGCAATAAAGTCGGACCGTAGACTCGCATATTTAGGCTTGGGTATGGGCATTTTACTCCGGAGCCTAGATTTATATATATGTTGATGTCTAGTACGTATATATGATTTATATATATATATTTGGGTGAATAATATATATAATAAAGTCATACCAATATTAATGCTATCATATGAGGTTGTGCGATATGGGTGATCCCCCTGACTTGAGGAGCAGGGCGAGTATATTCCCTAGACATAGCGTCTAATCTTAGGGGTGGGACTGTAACGGTATGGAGTGAACACTTTTGGCGAGAACTATGGTCGCCTCCTATGCGTTCGGTGATAGCATTGTATATTCGACATATGTGTGAATGTTGAGATATGATACGTATCTATAGTGCAAAATTATATACGCGAGTTTACAGATATACATGGAGTGAAATGTACAGATATTATAACTTGAGGGAATGTTATATGAGCTAAAATGTAAGATCTATGATCTATGTAAGTTTATGCGAGTAATAACTTAATAAATAAAATACTATACTCACTTGGGGTGTATTTGTGGGGTAATTAGTATAGTATTTGGGAAAGGCAAGTTACGAGGGAAGTGGCTAGGGACATTATGTTTACTCCGTTAGGCGTGCACGTTAGTTGAGGGATGAGGTGAACTCAAGGGAGTGTGCGACACTAAATTAAATATGAAGATAATTGCAGATTTACTTCTTGCATGTAAATTCACTTGATAAATATTTTCAAATATTTTGGGTTCTGACCTTTGCTATAAAATATTTTCAAAAACCTTTCAGGTGTCCTCCCACAAGGGTGCCGAACATGATTCCTTCCTATAGGGTACTTGACTACGGCTATGTGGAGTGTTGTGGTTTCATTGATGTAGTATCTTATCTCATTCTATCTTAGATGGGGATCCTTCCAGTTGTAATTTTGGGACTTGTATCTCTATATTCAGATTTGGCATGTATTAGTACTCTTTTACATTCGCATTTGTGGATGGTTTGCAGTCGACGTTGTTCGATAGACAATTGTTTTTACTTTGTGGCATGTTTTAGTAGTATTCTCGTATTGGATTTTTGTTATTCTATTATATTGTTTGGTTGGATTAATCAAGATAAATTTTGGCATCCGCTTAATAAATGACTAGATGGTTAGTAATTAATGAATCTACGACAGTGATACTAAGAATGAACCAAATGAGATTCATGTTTAATTTGATATAGGACTGATCACTCGGTATTTTATTAGGCGGGGTGTCACAGATGGTATCAGGGCATCAGGTTCTAGTGGCCTTAGGATCTGTACGGCTTTTCACATTTTTGCGTAGCGTTCTTTGATATAGAGACTTATTGTTGGATTGCTGTATTCCTTCATGTATGTGATTTACGTTCTCCTTCCATAGGTATAATTCATGTGATTCATATACGATTTTGGTCGAGCATGGTAGATTGAACATTAGAGAACAACTAATGTAGCATGATAAAAGGATTATAGGAGGGAGGGCTCAACAGAAGCCATGGGATATTTTTAAAATAGTGAGGCGATAGGAGTCACCAAGATAAATGTTTGAATAATTAAAGTTAGAGAAACTGCTGGGGTGCATTAGTTTCGCCAAGAATCGTCGTGTAGGACAACGGTGCAAAGTTAACCCCAAGTGTAGACGACAAGGGGTAAGGGTCCAAGAAAATTTTATTTCAGAAGAACAATCTGCTAGGATTGGAGGAAGGTGAGAAAGAGTGATTTAGCAGTGGGTAGAGAACATCCAATTGGGATGACATGTGGGGGAAGTGTAGTGTCACGCAAGTAAAACATTCGGACAAGGAAGTTTTATTTTAGAAACAGTATGGGGTGACGAGAGCTAGTTACCACATCCATGGAGAGATACCCTGAATAACAAGGAATTTGGGGTGCAGATTATTGCGAAATCTCTCACCAGAGTTAAATTGAATGCGAAAAAAATGTAGATCATTCGGAGAATGATGACCATGATAGAGGTCACAATAATTAACATTTGGGAAGTTGACGAATAGGATAATCACTCGGGGATAGTAGTTCCCCAAGTACTATTGTAGAGAATGGTGATACCGCTTCAGACTCACCTAACGTTATAGACAACAAGAGAGTCGGGTAATATTATTTCGAGGAGTCATTTGAAAGAGTACTGGAAATAAAGGAAGTGTGATGTACCAATGGATGGAGGTAATTCAAAGGCAATTGGGTGGGATAGAGTGAAGCAACACCATAATTAAATTATGGACAAATTTTAGCTCATAGGAGCAGTGTTGGGTGACGAGAGTGAGTCACAACATATGAAGAAGAATATATATGGAATCAAATGAGGAATTTTGTTTATGGTGTGATCGTAAGATTATCGATTCGCTATTCAGACAGGGATGCAAGTGTAATTTCAAAGTTTATTAAGTGGGTAAGATAGTGATCGATAGTAAAGAGGCAATAATTTTTTTAGCAAACATTGTAACCGACGAAGGGGATTCGGAGAATGATAAAGGAACCCACAAGTGGATAATGGACTCGGGGGAGAATACACAAAAATGAAGGGAAAATTAGACTAGGATGACTAGTGTCAAGGTCATGAATATCATTTAATTGCAAGCTTACATCAACGCTTATAAGATAAAGGAGCCAATAGGGTTAGAGAATTTAACCTAAGAATGAGATGAGATTTAATAGGATAATAAAGCATAACAAAAGGGTATACCGAGTAAGGGACCCATTTGGATGTTTTAAATTAATTAAACTACGACCAAGTGACAATGGATTTAGTTTAATTTGATATAAGATTTTATGTTTACATTTATATCAATGCTCTCGAGATAGGGGAGCTAAGGGTGTTGGAGTATCTTTCATAAGAGTAAGATTGGATTTTTAGTGTTAGTGCAACACTAAGGGAAGTGATTCCCAGTAGAGGACCCAGATTAATGATTGATATTAATACAATTTCTGCCAAATGACGATGGGTTCAATCGAGGATGTCAAGACCATTAATAAGTTCCATAGGGCCAACGTAGCCAAAAGAACAATAGGGGTAGTATTCTAGTTAAGATTACTTGGTCCGTGAGAAGGACAACCCCTACATGGCCAGTGAAACTAGAGAAAAGAGAAAGGGGAATAGCACAGAGATGTGTCTTATGTATAAGGCAATAGAAACACATAGGTGGATATTGTCCGTAGTGAGTCATGGAACAGAAGCCAGATGTCTAGCAAGGTCAACGGTTAGAAAAGTTTTTTATTTAGTTAGGACGAGGGTGTTATGTATAATAACCATCGGGCCGACAGTGTTATTGGAAAGTGAAAATACAAGTTTTATTCTGAAGTAATGTATAAGTACAAGATTCGTGTGAGAAACGGATTTAGTGGAGCTATTGTTAATATCAATAGCGTGTATTCTTTCTATGGAATATCGGGGTAGTCTTCGGTTACACCTGAAAGGAATGGTGGGTACATGGAGAAAATGTAGTTCTTAAAGACTATCTCCCTTAAGAGGTGATAATTTAGGTATGGTTTTATCTGTAGTACGGACGGGTTCGTAGTGGCAGGAGATCATAGCAAGGCTATGGTGTTTGTTATTTCAGTACTCGATGTATATTCTCTTGAGATGTCTCACCTAGGAGATGGTTGAGCAATATTATAGCAACAATATTGTGTAAAATAGGGTTCATAGAGTGTAGTTGTCTAGTTATGTTGAATTTCGGTGCGTAGGATTTTTATTGAGGAGATTCAAGGGATGTAGGGTTGACGTGGAGCGGAGAGATTTAGCTCGTTATTAATATTTAGCACTGAGGGCTTAATGATAGTACGAGCGTAGTAGGATATGACTCCTTTAGGGATGCGGGATTCCATAATAGACTTGTGAGTATAGGGGAAAAGTTTGAGAGTCCTGGGGTTATGCTTTAGGTTCTGTTGAAATTAAGGACCAACAATACTAAGGAACTGTGCATTGGGGAAAAATTTCTTTCGGGGCTTTGCTAGGAAGTGTTATACACGTAAGCCTCGATAAAATTTTGAGAGTGTGGAGACGTTATTGGATTTTAGGTCATTGGATTTAATGATAATTAGCGAACGTGGGGAGAAGAATACAATGAGTGGAAAGCCACTAAGCGATTGGGCTAGTGGAGCTTGCAGGTGTTGCAAATGAAACAATGCGAAGCTTTGGCACCACATGTTTCTAGGCTGTGCATATTGTTATATGTTTTGTGTGATTTATTTTCTCCACTTTTTCCATCGCAGGGACCCTTAGGTATGGGACTAAGGGGGTATTTTGGAGGATCTCACATCGATAATAAAGGTGGGGCAATGCCGGGGAGAATTGAATAGTGATGAGTACAGTCATCGAAAATAGTTGGAGGATATAGCCACGCCGATAATGCGGGGGTCGAAATTGAGACAAATATGACTACGTAAGTGATGATTGGAGGTTTTTGCAAATATGCACGAGATATAGGGTGTATGGGCACCCTAGGAGGAACCAAAGTCTCTATTGTGAAAAAAGTTAGCATATTCAGGGAAAAGACGCAAAGACAATGATTTTGGGTATATTCCGGAGTAATGGGAATTAGTTGCTCCCAAAATTATGGGATAATTAAGCATGGGTGTGTTTAGAAGTGACAGTGGTGCGTCACAACCTATGGTGTGCTATCACTAGGATTCGTGAGTGTGACGAATATTAGTGTATGTGTTGACCATAATATATATATATATATATATATATATATATATATATATATATATATATATAAGTACCATGGGATAGCGGGGATTTATTTGGTGTTAACTACGTAAGAGTGGGGGAGGTTACACTAAGTGGATGGTTGCATTATACGAGAGATTTCTACTTTCGAGGATTGTGGGAGTAGTGTGGATGTTTTTACAAGTTTCAATTGGGTAGCTATAGTTTGGGGCTATAGTGGATAACTATAGTATGACTGAGTATTAGCGGTACCAGGGTATGAATTATCTGTAGACACCCCATTCTCTTACCCCCTAAACTCTCCTTAGGTCCCTAGCACCTCCCTTTATCACTACAAACCCAAGTCATACCCCGAGTACTGACCTAGAAGCCATCGAGCACTCCTAGGCTCCATTTAAACAAAAGTTAAAGTCTTCAGCTCGACTGAGTATAAATGAATCTTTGAACGTCACTGAAACCCCTTTCCAACGGTCCATCCCGTGCGCGATTCCGACTTACCATGCGGACGAATGACCTGTTTTCCCCTGAAACACAATTAGGAGACCATCGGGCCTTCCCGAGATCCATTTTACCTAAATAAATCAGCCCGACTGAGACTGAATGAATCTTTGAAGGGAACTGAAACCCCTTTCCAATGGTTCACTCTGTGTACGATTCTGACTTACGGTACGAACGAACGATCCGTTTTACTCCGAGAGGTCACCGAATGCATCCAGGACCCGATTGACCAAAGACAACTCCCCGAACCAGATCAAAATCTTTGTAGTGTAGAAGTAATTTCTAACGGTTCGCCCCGTGCATGATTCGGACTTAGCATGCGGACGAATAATCCGTTTGCATTCGAAGATTTCCCGTCCAATGGACTGAAGAATGCTTTCGATCCATATTTGACCCAAAGTCAACTCCCGAACCCGGGAGTAGTTCAAAGGATTTTCGAAGGTCTATGAGTTAACTTTCCAACGATTTGCCCCTTCATAATTTTGATCAACGTTTACATTCTGTAGCTTATTTTCTGAAAAGGCCTGAAAGACACTACCAAACGGCAGGTCTCAGACCCTGCCTATCGGTAGTGTGCCTAAACACACCTGCCGATTGGCAGGAATAGGGCTATGTCGATCGGCAATTCCATGGGCCTATAAAAAGGAGGCATGACCTCACTTGCAAGAGGAGCCCAAATCAGAAACATATCACTCCCATCAGATCCAAAAAACCTCTCTCGAAGTCAGCATGATTTCCACACCCAAATTGCTTTCCAACCTTCAGTTTTATCCATCCTTTTCATCAAACTTGGTGAATTCACTACCCTCCATCATCATCCAAATCTAAGTGTTGCTCTCCAACATTCAAAATCGAGATCAAGATCTTCAAGAAGGTCCAATTTTTTCAACTCTCTCCTTAAATTCTCATAAATTAGCAATAACTTGTTTTATTACTTAGAACTTTTATTATCTCATCTCACACATCCTAATATAATTTTCATTTAGTATTATTGCACATCTCTTATTTTCATATAAATAAAAACCCAAAAAAAAAGAAAAATACGGTTTGCTGATAAATTCCAAACGGGAATTCTCATACTTTTCTCACAACTAAAGCACTTTTTCTACACACACACACACACACACACACAAACACAAACACAAATAAGAGAATCCCCCGGTTGGATTTATAGTATAAACCCCACCCCTCATTTTTCATGCGAACTACGTGGAATTTGATGCCTCTATAGGCAACGTAGGCGTCTCGGGGTAAAACCCAAGACTCGAGTCCTATTTTTAGGTTTTCTCTCATTTTCTATCTTCTCTAAACTCCACTCTCTTATATTATATATATACATATATTTGTTCTTAGTGGCGTATTATTCCACATGCGTTATCGTTCCATCATAACGGTCAATGTAATCACGTAAATCTTATTTTCTAATATTTTTATACCTTCCTACAGATGACTCGCTTTACCTCTTCCATCGTATAAGCCGAGGATTCCTATCTCCACTCTATATACACATGCACACATATCACGTGGAAAATAAAAGGAAAATAGCAAAAATCCAAGAGAGACCGAAAGGGCGGAATGGATGCCTAAACACCTTCCCATTTAGTAAGTTAGCCTCCGGACCCCTTTCGAATCATTTTAGTTTCGTATGCTTCAGTTTGTCTTTGGACGTTGTCTTTCGGGATGACTCCCTTTCTTTTGTCTGTTTTGAGTTAAATAGACTGGAGACTCTAATCTCTCTACATTTTTACACCTCATCCAAATGACGCCGATCGAAGCGCTCCCGAGAGGGACGCGCGGGACCTAAGGATCCACCCATCGCGCGCCCACCCACCGCTAGGATCTGGGAGGGATGGTCACACTAGTGACTCTGTTGGGGACTTTTTTATTTTGAAGGCTAGACTCTATTTACATGGATGTTTATATTTTTCCGCAATTTTTCATGTTCCCCTTTTCATGTATATCCCATACTTATGCTTCTATTCACACACTTATATAAAATTCTCCGTGTAGACTTCACACCATGTGCACCTAGGGTCACATATATCCACATGTTGCACGCATCACCCATCCATACTTGGTGAACCATTGGTACTTGTACTTTGCTGTTGGTTTGGCATAATCGGAAAAGACGTTCTCATAAGATACTAATAAGAGGATCATGTTTGATTCACACGACATCACCAAAGAGCATTGTTATTGACCAAGTTTTACCCAGTAACTGGAGGGTCACTTCTTGATGTGCGCTGGTCCGGCAGGGTGCAGTTAGCCTAAGCGATATGACTCTCACCTTCCATTAGCCAAGTACCTTCGACGTATATCGAATGGTTCCCCCGCATCGTAACGCTTGGCCAAAGTCCTGACGGGAGGTATATCACATGGAACTCATTCACGTACGCTGAGTATATCGAATTCATTCTCACACGTACCGTCCCCACGAGGTATATGGTGAGGCAATTCACGTACACTCAGGTATATCAAATGGCTTGTCCACACGTACCGATTGCTCGCAAGAGCAAGACGTATATCATGGAAGTCACGCCGAAAGGGGGAACCCTTTCCGATTCACCCAACCAAACTGTATACCCGCATATAGGTGTCAAGCCTAGGTCACACATGTTAGATTGTCAGTTTCAACCCGAAACTCGACCAAAATTCTGGGTCGGCCTGCCGCCCGAATTTTTCACGCATTTTTTAAACGAGACCCTGTTCTTGAGCCTGGTCACAAGTCCAGCCATAACTTTGCATATATTACAAACCTAATTTTTCCAGGCTCGGGTCCCGTCCGTCTTTTCATTTTGCATTTAGGAGAATTAATACAAGTGAAAACATATTAATTATAATAAACATGCTGAGACCCTCTCCAAAGAGAAATTTCTATTTTTTTTATCCAAAATCCAAAAACATTTTTTCCATTTCTTATCAAAAATTCAAAAACATTTCTCCTCTCTTTATCAAAAATCAAAAAATATTTTGTCTTTCAATCTCGAAAAAAAAATGTCAAAGAAAATTTTCATCCCTTTTCCTCAAAAATAAATCCCATTTTACGCCTTCTCAGGTCGATCGTAAACCCTTGGCCTGGCTCCTTATTGGCTTCGGTATTAAGTCAAGTCACCCTGGAGTTTCGTTCGTTCCCCTATTACTCCTTTTGATTACAGAATCCATCCGCCTTCCATGGAGAACATAGATTAAGTATCGGTTGTACAGTCGGATCTGACGATAGTCCTAGCTTAACTCGCGTCCAAGATTGATAACCTCCAAGCTGAGGTCCGAGAGATGTAACAAAATTAGGTTACCGTTCCTCAAGAGCCTGAGGCCCTATTCCCTCCTGCTATGGGTCCACTCGATCCCATCTGGGTTTTCGAAGAGTATCAAAACGCTCCACGTGTCCCTCCTGATAATGGGAAGCCGCCTACCCAACTTCCTATGACAAACCTTGCCCAACTTGGGGCTAACTTACCTATGATAATTGATCCAAAGGAATAATATATGAACAAAGTCAAAGAGAACTTCAAGATGCTCACTAAGAAGTTTGACCAAGTCAGAATCTCAGGAAATTATATGGACTACACACACATGTCTCCTTATCCTAAAGCGAGGTTACTCGAAAAGTTCAAGATGCCAAATATCGAGAAATTCGAAGGAAGTGGACCCCCGATTGTTCATCTTGGAAGTTATCACCATTCCATGACTCTACTAGGGGCTTCTGAAGAAGTGATGGCCCAATTATTTCAGCAAACATTGAAGGATAGCTCCCTCTGATAGTTTTTGTCTCTCGAAGAATCCAGAATTCGTAGCTGGGAGGATGTAGCTCGAGAATTCACGTCACATTACAAATACAATGAAGAGCTTGAGGTCACCCGCTGTGATTTAGATCTGCTCAAATAGAACTCTGGGGAATCAGTCCGTAACTTCATCACCCGATGGAGGGAAAAAGCATCTACCATGACCAATCGGCCTTCCGAGGAAGAACAAGTCAGCATAGTAAAGAAGAACTTCTTACCCCATATCCGAGCAACGATGGGAGGACAATACTATCCCCATTTTCGAGCACTCAGAGAAGCAGGAGTAGAAATCGAGGAGGGTCTTACCAAAACAGAAGTTGAACCGAAGAAGGTGTCCGGACAGTTCACCCCCAGAAAATATAACAAGCCTGCCAGTGCTACAATCTCAACCATCAACAACATCTCTCAACCAACCACATTATGGGCACCAAAAATTCGTCTTGTCCCAATCTGAAAGGAATACACAGATCTCCATGCTCCTCTCTCCAAAGTCTATCAAGCCCTGCTAAGCTGAAACCTTATCAAACCTTTGGATCCCCTTCCATTGCCAAATCCACTACCAAGAAACTTCAAGGCAGATGCCCTTTGCGCCTTTCACCAAACTACTGGCTATCCCACCGACCAATGCCTTCACCTCTGAAACTTAATCCAATGTCTAATTGACTGGGGTACCATCGCCCCACCCGCCAATCCTAAGCCAAACACTACTCACAACCCACTTCCAAATCACGCCAATGCCATCTTTCTAGAAGAGAACCCAGAATTCGATCCCTCAACTCAAATCACACCCATATACTTTTCTAAACCTCTCCAAATTTGCCGATATTTGCTCCTACACCTTACTAGCCTCGCTGATCAGGTAATGTCACTCCTTACAAGAGCATGCATGGCTATCCGTACCCGTTCTGAAAATGAAAGCATGGAACTGTCAGAAGTGTTAAACCAACTCCTAGAGTTCGGGATGAAATTGCCCTCACAAATGGTCATTGATTGCCAGAGGTTTAGTACGCTGTTCTTGGTAGCACGAAATGGGCCCGAGAGTCAGATAGATGGGTGGTACCAATCGATGAAGTGACCCTGGATGATGTTGTCCAGATCACGGTAGAATTATTCAGGCAAACCAACAACATTTTCAGTATCATCGAGTTATTCGATGCTTTGGAGCTATAAGGGCATCTGGTCCCTTCACCCTTATACATCCCCATCGATTGGGAAGATCTGTATGAAGAATCCATTGAGGTTGTGGAATGTATGGAGTTTACATAGGAAGACACAATTATTGCCACCGAATGGGGGGGAGAATTCAGAGATTTGAATGAAGAATAAGCTTTCGAGAAAATTGGCCCGATAGTCAACATGTGTGGAATGATATCATTTGAGGAACTCCTCGAAGAAATAAATAAGGTGGAAAAATAACCCGAGATCGACGAGGAAATGAGGTTCATGTTCTTCCCTTCTTCAGTACATCACATGACGAGATCAGGTAGGCCATACCAGAGTCCAAACTCACTACCAGACAATGATAAAGGGAAGGGCGTTAAAAACCTTCCTATGCCAGAGATGACCCTCGAGGAGAGTAATATACTCTATCAATTGAAGAAAACTCAGGCTAACAACACTCTATGGGGGCTTTTCATGTCTTCTCAGCTACACAGAAAGGCTTTAATCAAGTTGCTCACTGTACCCACAGTTCATCCTTCTACCACACCAGAAGAAGCGATAAATTTGGTCGGATCCTTGACCTCTACTCGAATGCTATCCTTTTTCGAAGAAGAAATCCCCAAGATTGGTCCAAACCACAATCATGCACTCAACATCTCAATCAAAGTTATGAGTAAGGTTGTTCCACTCTCTCTTGTTGATAATGGATCCGCCTTGAATATCTGCCCACTGAGAACCTTCAAATGTTTAGGCCTAAAAGAAAGTGACCTCTCTCCAACCTCCATTGTTGTATGTGCCTACAATAATACCCGTTGGGAGGTGATGGGATGCATAAAGCTTATAATAGGGGATGGCCCTATAATCCCTGTCATTGAATTCCAAGTTATTAACATCTCAACTTGTTTCAACCTGTTGCTAGGACAACCATGGCTCCACAGTATCAAGGGTGTGTCTTCCTCACTCCATCAGAAATTAAAATTCTTCGCCAACGGACGGGTCATTACGATCTTGGGCGACGACGACAATGTCGATGGTGCAAGTACCAGTAATCCAATCCTTAAGATACAACACAGGTCAAATTATATGCTCCTATGAGGTTTCCAAGTTGAACCAATCCTACTCCCGGTAGGAGACGATTTCAAAGAAAGGTTCTGTCCAGAATACGACCCTCATGTCAATGTTAGTGTTAATGTCATTCAGATGTTCAGAAACATCCACTTCATGCCCGGACTGGGATAAAGAGAGTAAGGGATGCTCGACCCAATTAAACTAAAGAAATATATCCCTCCTTGTGGTTTGGGGTATCAACTATCAAAACAAGAGATCAGAATGATCTTCTAGTGTCGACCAAAGAAAAAACTAGGCTACATCCAGATTATCCCAGGTGACTCCTTGAACGGATGATTCATCAAAGAGGGCAAAGACTTCCCCTTTTAGGGCTTTCCAGAACCATGGTATGACCATACAGACAGGAAGATAAAGCCTGGAATGGAGATCTTTTTCCAAGACAACTACCCATGGGCCGAGAGTTCCCAACACCAAGTGCAATCGCTCATCAAAGATATCGAAGAGACTTAGAAAAGTGACTCTAAAGATTAATTCATCTTACAAATACTGGGGCTAACACTCTATATGATTCACTCGGGCACTACATCACTGAATCAATCCCAACTGATTAAAGCTCCCGATACACCTCTCCTCAACTGGCATGCTGCGCCAGTTCTACCTGCTGAAACCTCACCTAATCTTAATGTTCACCCCATTTCTTCTTCGATTGTCTATCCTTGTTCAAATGTAATCGAGTCCTCTTTTGACGAGGTTCTCAATGTTATTTTTCCTATCATTGAAATAAACGAAGATTTTGAGTATCTTGTTGTGCCTTACATTAAATGTTTGGATTCTAATCAAACTTTTGATGATGGTGATTTTGTAAATGAACAATTCTTAACTGATCTAAATAAAGTTAATAATAAACAACATAACTGCATTCAATTTAATGAAGAAGAGATTGTCGTTATTAACTTCGATTCTAGTAGCCAACTACGCGAGATTAGGATAGGGGATACCCTCGACGAGCATGAGCGTGCACAACTAAAAGAATTGCTAAAGGAATTTGTGGAAGTCATTGCATGTTCCTATGACGATATACCTGGCATTGATCCTGAAATAGATCAGCACGAGATTCCCACTCTCCAAGAATACAAGTCGGTCAAACAAAAGTTGAGAAAGCTCCGCACCGAGTGGTCACTCAAAGTCAAAGAAGAGGTGGTAAAATAGTTGAACGTAGGCTTCATTCGTGTGATCAAATATCCCACATGGCTAGCCAATATAGTGCCTATACCAAAATCAGGAGGAAACGTTCGGATGAGTGTAGACTATGGGGATTTGAACAAAGCCTCTCCAAAGGATGATTATTCGTTACCCAATATCGACATGATCATAGACAACACAGCCAGTCATGCTCTCAATTCATTCATCGACGGATTTTCCGGATACAATAAAATCAAAATGCACCCAGACCACCAAGCAAAAACAGCATTCATTACCCCATGGGGAACATTTTGTACACCGTTATGCCATTTGGTCTCAAGAACGCTCGGGATACCTACTAGAGGGCTGCCACAACCATCCTGCATGATCTGATTCACAAAGAAGTAGAGGTCTATGTGGATGATATGATTATCAAATCTAAGACTAGAGAGGGTCATGTTCTCGCTCTCCGAAAGTTCTTCGAACGACTGCGATAGTATCACATGAGACTCAATCTGTAGAAATGCATTTTCGGCATTACAAATGGAAAACTCTTGGGATTCATGGTGAGTGAGAAGGGGATAAAAGAAGATCCCGCCAAGCTGAATGCCATACTTGAGATGCCACCTCCCCGAATAGAGAAAGAAGTCAGAGGCTTCCTCGAGAAATTACAATACATCATCCGGTTCATCAGCCAGCTAACCTCCATCTACGAGCCTATCTTCAAACTCCTCCAAAAGGATTCAACCAAAGTTTGGAACAAGGCATGATAAGAAGCCTTTGATCGAATCAAATAATATCTGACCCAACCCCCAGTACTCATGCCACCGCAACCTGGTTTCCCTTTTCTCCAATACCTAACCATAACCGACACTGCAGCTAGGGCTTTGCCATCCCAATACCTTGAAGATACCCGTAAAGAAAGATCCATATATTATGCCAGTCGCAAATTGGTCGGGTATGAGGTTAACTACATCACTTTGGAAAGGGCGTGTGTCATGCTTGTCTAGGTCACCCAAAAGTTACAGCACTACATGCTCACCTTACCCATCAAACTTGTATCCCGAATGGACCCCATGAAATACCTGCTTGAGAAACCCGCTTTATCTAGTTGAATGGCCCTATGGTTGATGCTCCTAGCCAAGTTCGATATCGTGTACGTCACATAGAAAGCCATGAAAGGAAGAACCATCTCTAACTACCTCACTGATTACCCTGTAGAAGAAGTTGATGTCTGTATCTTCGAATACCGAGATGAAAACATCCTTTGCACTGCTCAAGACTGACTTCGATGGAAACTGTTCTTTGATGGTGCTGCCAACAAAAAGGGATGTGGCATTGGGATACTTTTGATCACCCCAGATGACTCCCACACTCCCATCGCCATCAAGTTGGATTTCCCTTGCACCAATAACATGACTGAGTACGAGGCATGCATAGTAGGCCTGAAAGTTTCTCTTAAGAAAGGTATTTAATGCCTAGATGTCAATGGGGATTCTGCCCTCATCATCGATCAAGTGCTCAGAAAGTGGAAAGTCAAGGACGATAAATTCAAACCCTTCTATTCCCACTTAGAAGAACTAGCCTCCCAATTCTAAGATATCACCTTCCATTACCTACCTCGAGCAAAGAATAACCTAGACAATGCCCTTGCTACCTTAGCCTCCATGGTCTACATGCCCAAAGGAATCACAATGACCCTTTTCTTTGTTCAAAATCAAGACAAACCAACCCACTGCTACCACATTGAGCTCGTTACTACAGAAGATCCCGAGATAGCTAATTATTGGTACTATGATATCCGGCGCCTCCTCAAGCATGGTAGGTATCCCAAGGTTTCCAACAAGAATGATCGAGTAACTCTCCGAAGACTGTCCGCCCAGTACATCATTTGTCACAAAGTACTGCTCAAAATGAATTTCGATGGAACTCATCTGCACTACATTGCAGGGGCTGACATTAAAAAGATAATGCAAAAGATCCACAATGAGAAATGCGGGCCCCACATGAACATTCACATGCTTGCCAAAAAGATCATCCGACAGGGATACTACTGGACCACCATGACCCAAGATTACACCGCCTATGTCCGGAGATGCCTCAAATGCCAACAATTCTCCAACCTTCAACACTTGCCTCCATGAGAATTATACAACATGACCTCTCCCTAGTCGTTCTCCACTTGGGGCATCGACATCATAGGGAAGGTTACACCGAAGGCTTCCAACGGGCATGAGTTGATCCTAGTTGCCATTGATTACTTCACGAAATGGGTTGAAGCGGAGTCATAAGCGGTGCTGAACGCCAAGAAAATGGCCAAATTCATCAAGAAAAATATCATTTGTCGATATGCGATCCCACCCGAGCTAGTATCAGATAACGGGTTGCATTTCAAGGCAGAAGTCACAGAGGTGGTCAAAGAATACGGGATTTAAAGACACAAATATTCTCCTTACCGACCTCAGACTAATGGTGCAGTTGAAGCCGCCAACAAGAACCTCAAAGCCATCACCAGTAAGATGACTGGAAGAAGTCGGGATTGGGCTGACCGAATTCCGTACGCCCTCTGGGGCTACCGAACCTCAATTCGAACCTATACTGGTGCTATCCCTTACTCTGTAGTTTACGGTATGGAAGTAGTCATACCCGTGGAGATGGAAATACCCTCATTACGCATCATGCTTGAAAGCAAGGAAAACTGGTGCCACAGCCATCTTGACGAGCTGACCCTCCTAGACGAAAGGAGATAAAAATGTTATACCACATACAAGGGTACCATCGTCGAATAACGCGTTCATCAAACAAGGGAGTTAAGGACCACGGTGTCCGAGAAGGGGACCTAGCCCTCAAAGAAATCATAAAACCTATCTGGGACCCTAGAGGGAAATTAAAGCCCAATTGGAGCGGTCCCTACATTGTCAAGAAGATATTATCCGGCGATGTCGCCATGCTTACCGACTTAGATGGGAAAGAGATGGCTTGTCCAGTAAACCTGGACTATCTCAAGAAATTCTACCCTTAGTCCGAAATCTTGGCGCGCTACGACTCTTCTCGTCTCCCTTCTTTAAAAAAAATCTCTCTTCATTTCCTTCTACCCAGAACTGTGTGTGCCTAATCCTCTGCAAAAACCATTTTGAAACAAAATTAAAAATTCTCAAAATCCCCAGAGTTACGTAGGTAGCTCATACACCTTACATGAGCATGACCATTTCTTTTTCACAAAATACTATTCTTTTCTTATCAACGAGAAAAACAGTCAATTCTAACATATACTTGAACAAAAGGATTATGTATGACTTAGCAATCGATATAGATAATTCAAACAACACAAAACTCATCAAAGGGCACAACTGGATGATCAAAAACTAGTTTATTTCACTAATATGAGATTACGGTAAAGATTACATAAGAAAAGGAAAGGATAACTCCCTTCCCCCCACCCTCCTAAAAAAGCCAAAATAAAATCCCCACTTTTATCCCCCATTACTTAATAAACTCTCCGGGAGTCCTATCCACAGCTACCAGAGGAGACTACTCCGTCATCATCATGTACATCCTGGGGTCCCAAGTTTCCCCTGTTTTAATAGAGTGTCGCAGACACTCTATGGACCGATAAGCTCGAACCAACTTCGAAAATACTACAACACCTCCTTCCATGGTGTCAAAAGAGATAAGCCATTTTTGTCCAATCTCCACATCCAACATCTTGCTAACTGCTCTCCTCCACAATCACTTCATATAATTCCCAGGGATATACCAAACTCTCCCAATAGGCTGAGAGGGACGAGTCGATGGACGCTGACTCTTCCACAGAGAGCCAAGTCGCAGGCGCAGACGCTCAGTCAAATCCTCTATCGAAAAGTAATTTAGTGTCCGAAGTGGCACAACCTGTGCCCAACCAAATTGGTGCAGAAGTCGCCAAGGGAAATAAAAAGAGGTCTGTCTGAGACCAACCAACTGCACATACGGGTACTCTCCTAGCTCCAGAACAGGCAACAACTGTCCCCACCAAGGCACTGACCAATACAAATTTTGAGCCCCATGCTCCATAAGCCGATTCTCCCAGCTCGCAATATCCAAGCCAACACTGAAGAAATGACACAAAAAAAAGTTGGGTACAATCGACAAAGGATATTCTGGAAGAGTCATCAGGCAGAGTCTTTCAGACAACCACATGAATAGCATTACGGGGCTACCCCGCAAGAAGTCAGAACGACCTTCTCGCCAGGCATCTAGGCCATTCAGGGTCTCCTCCAGTATCATCACCGTAGGATTATGACGGTATGACATTCATGAAGTAATGGCTACAAGTTACAGATCCACCAACAATTCCCCAGACACTAGAAGTAATTTTGAATCCAGGCCCAGAGCAACAGCCCCAGCATAGCCAGCATCACATGCCTCCTAGAAATACACGGACAACAAAACTATCGGGAGGGAGATCATTCCTCCAGTAACCAGTGATCTAGTCGCCGAAGGCAAAATACGAAGAAGCTCAGCTAGTAAATCCCTAGGAGAATGGGAAAATTTGGGTAAAGTTGTAGCAACACTGGGATTTATCCCTAGTATGGAAGAAAATTCCTCGTAGGTAGGACAAACTTTATCCAACCCAAAGAGGAATACATGGTCTTCGGGGTACCAAAATTGTACCGCTGCCATCAGCATGTTCCACTCAATGGGCCGGTTGCGCCACAAAGAGACTCGACGCATGTTGAAAGCATTGTAGTCGACGTTATAAGAGCACATCTCTTCCAAGGCTTCGAGGTAGTTATCAAACGCAATGCTACGAGGGAGAGTCATCCTGCCGAACTAGGAGATAGTAGGCAAGAAAGTAAGAATGTGAAGGTGTGATGAAAACACTCCACCCTTTCCCCTTTTTATACTTGAGAACCCTCACAAAAGACATAATCCCTGCAGAAATCGAAGGGAATCCTACCCCATAAAGTACAAGAAGCTGAAGAGAGAACTAATCAAAATCTTTGAATTGATTAGAATGGACTTGACTGGCGATAGGCAAGACAAGGGGCTTGCCGATCGACAACCCCCCATTTTTAGAAATTTTCCTTTTTCCTTTTTTATCAAAATCAGAAACTCAATAAAAATAAATTAATATTCTCAACAGAATTTCAAAAATCCTCTTCCACACCAATATAATTTTTCTCAACATCCCAAAAATATCTCTTTTTACGATCTCAGCAGCAAAGTAAAAGCGCATGTGCATGCATTCACTCATTCACCATTAACAAAAGATAATAAAAAAGTTCCATTGCATTGCATATATATATATTCTTCTGTGTTACATCAAATTTTGTAGGAAATAAAACAAAAACAAAACAATGGGACTCAGCCTGAACCCACATTCTCTCTCTCTCTCTCTCACCTACCCTGCACCCCTCTCTCTAAGAGCTTCCACCCTTACGACGCACTCTCTTTCCCCTACGGCGATACGATGTACCACCGCTACCCGAGCCAGAGTCCTCCCCGGACGAAGCGGATGGCACCAAGCAAGAAGGAACGGGGACGGCATCTCGAATATGGGCAGTCGCCAAAGATTTCTCTGATGATCCTCAGCCAAGTGGTCAACACCTAGACTTACTGTAAGGAAAAGGAAAAATCAGTATCAAAGAGGGATCAAAATATAAAGGGAACCAAAGAGAAGAGAAGAACATAAAGGTATATCGTAGGACGAAGGACCTCCTCTGTCTAACCCAACTCCTCCGGATCCATTGCACGAGGACAATGAAATATGGGCACCATCCCTCCATCAGCCCACCGAATGTTGTACGAAGGGGTATGCAACCTCATAAAGGGAACCTCTAAACTTTTCGTTGCTACAGATGCCGATGGACCACCGCCGCTGTGGGAAGACCCCACCGCCCGACTCGAACTCACAGGAGGTAAAATCAAGGAATCATATATGTTGGGATCCATCAACCAGCTCCTCACAAAGTCCATATAATCATACGGCACAACCGTATCAGTGTACAATAAGTAGGACTCGCCGATCATCGCCGCGATCCTCGCATCCTCCGGCAATAGTTGCTCCCGCCTCATGGACGTAGGAGGCTGCATAGGTGGTACCACCACCTCCTCCTTAAAAATCTATCGAACCACCCGCTCCCCCAGATACCAAGAATGGCTGAACTCATGCGCCATAAAATGCCTCATCTGTGCATTCACCCCGGTCGCCCCCATATCTTGAATGGCTATCCCCTAGGGGTAAAAAGTCACCTGAAAACCCCCAGTAGGAATAAGTCAATACAAAATCAGAACATGCCAAAAACCAAGACTAAAAAGGAAAGAGTCTTACCCTGCAGTCCATTCAAGACCTGACGCACCGCCTCCAGAGAGAGAGATCCCTTCGACTGCCGATTGGCCTTGCCCCATAGATACAATCGACATAAGTCCCCAACGGTATCATCCTTCAGAGCGTTCAGCTGGGTATTGCACCCATTCACCTCATAGAACCGCGTCTGCAATCAAAAAGAGACGCATAAGTAAAATGCGAATGCATGAAATGAAAATGCACAAAATTAAAGGATACCTCGAGAAGATATGTGGCTCTAGTAAAAGTTTGTCGGCAGTACCGGCTGAATCCATCCAAAGAAAAATAGACGATCGCCAAAGTTAGACTCCCCCAATCATAGAGAGGAATGTTCAAAAGCATCCTCAAATACGACAAGAACCACAAGTGGACGACATCGCCGCTCGACGCCACCATGAAGCCTCCCAGCACCAGCAATATGAATAGACGGGCCATCTGCCTCACCTGCAGCCCGTCCTCCACATCAAACACACTACTCAACAGAATATCCTTCAGTAAGGACAACCATATGGAATCCCCAGAAACTATCCTCCCCACATCACCAAGCGCCGCCTCACCGCCTCCGTCCGGATTGTCAGAGAGCGATCCACCTCTTTCTGCTCCCCATCACAATCTAGCCCCAGCAGCTACTGCACATCTATAGGAGTCACAATCATCTCCCCAAAACCGAAAGGAAGGTGTGGGTAGTATCCCACCATCTCTCCCCCAAAGCGCACATGACCATTGTCGAGCGAGGCGTCTTATCTAGCGCAGATGCCAACCTCCCAAAACCCGCTGATGATACCACCCAACGCACCACAGGTGGAAGACGCTCCCAGACGTCCTTAAACCCCATCGTCCAATGGGCATGCATGTTATTCAAAGAGATATCAGAGTGTTAAAATAAGAAACCTTGTCAAAATTCCAGAAGAAAAGGAAAAATCATTAAAAAGGAGAAGAATGCCAAAAGTCAAGTTACTTACATAACCGTCGGGGTTCACCACCCGCGAGGAGCAATTATGCGATGACTCTCACAGCAAGGTCCTCTCATCCACAACCGGCTCGAATGCATCAAAGGAGTTCTCACTCCCCAAAGTAAGAGGCGTCTTGGCCCTCCACTCCACGTTCGCCCAATCATCAATAGTCAACCATTCCCTATGCGCTGCGGTGCTCACAAAGGCAGCCATTTCTTAGAGATCGGAATGCTAGAACGATTTACAGAGGAAAGTTGCAGAAAGAGAAAAGGCAAGAAGCTATTAAAAATGAGGGGAATTCTCCCCTTTATATAGGATGCCAAGCGTCATGTCAATCGGCATTAACCCCCCACCCACCGATCGGCACTAACTGTTTACCTTCCCGAGGATGTCCAAAAGTCTATGCCACTGCCGAATGGCACCCTCTTCACCATGCCGATCGGCACCACCCTTAAAATTTACTACAAAAATTCCCCAAAAATACAAAACAATCCTGAAATTTCACAAAAAATCCCTAAAAATCCCAGGAAGGATTTAGAACATTTTTGCCAAGAAAAATTTCACACTCCCTCAAGCGAAATCCCCATTTCCCAACAGAACTCTCAAAAACTGAGTAAAACTCCTCCCGGTAACGTCCGCGGAGGATCTCTAAAGATCACCCCCTATGCCCCAAAGGTCTCAAGCAGTACATCCAAACCCTGGACCACCTAATCAATTCCCTAGTCGAATTTACGACATCAAACTTGCCTTTCCTCCGCAAAATCCCCAAAATCACAAGGATTTCCCCAGCCATCGGCTCCCCGACTCAAAATAACATCACAAAGTGATTCCCCAGCGAAACTCCAGAAAGTCATTTTCAATGTCTCCAAGGGACACTCTACATTTTCCCCGGCTCATTCGCTATTCTCCAGAAGAAGCCAAAATCCAATCTTTATCCTCTTTTAGGTCAGAATTGACCTCGGTCTTGGATCGCCACCTCCCTTAGGTTAAAATTGACCTCGGTCCTCGGTCGTCACCTCTCTTAAGTCATAATTGATCTCGGTCTTGGATCGTCACCTCCCTTAGGTCAGAATTTACCTCGGTCCTCGATCGTCACTTTTCTTAGGTCAGAATTGGCCTCGGTCTTGGATCATCACCTTAGTTAGATTAGAATTGACCTCGGTCCTCAGTCGTCACCTCTCTTAGGTCAGAATTGACCTCAGTCTTAGATTTCCACCTTAGTCAGGTTAGAATTGACCTTAATCCCCGTTCGTCACCTCTCTTCGGTTAGAATTGACATCGGTCTTGGATCGTCACCTCCCTTAGGTCAAAATTGAACTCGGTCCTCGGTCGTCACCTTTCTTAGGTCAGTATTGACCTCAGTCTTGGATCGTTAACTCTCTTAGGTCATAATTGACCTTGGTTTTGGATCATCACCTTAGTTAGATCATAATTGACCTCGATCCTCGATCGTCACCTCTCTTAGGCCAGAATTGACATCGATCTTGGATCGTCACCTTAGTTAGGTCAGAATTGATCTCAGTCCTCGATCGTCACCTTTCTTAGGTCAGAATTGACCATGGTCTTGGATTGTCACCTCTCTTAGGTAAGAATTGACCTCGGTCCTCGATCGTCACCTCTCTTAGGTCAGAATTGACCTCGATCTTGGATCATCACCTTAGTTAGGTCAAAATTGACCTCGGTCCTCGATCATCACCTCTCTTAGGTCAGAATTGACCTTAGTCATAGATCGTCACCTTAGTTAGGTCAAAATTGACCTCGATCCTCGGTCATCACCTCTCTTAGGTCAGAATTGACCTCGGTCTTGAATCATCACCTTAGTTAGGTCAGATTTGACCTCAGTCCTCAATCGTCACCTCTTTTAGGTCAGAATTGACCTCGGTCTTGGATCGTCACCTCTATTAGGATAGAATTAACCTCGGTCCTCGGGCGTCAACTTTCTTAGGTCAGAATTGACCTCGGTCTTGGATCATCACCATAGTTAGGTCATAATTGACCTCGGTCCTCAATCGTCACCTCTTTTAGGATAGAATTGACCTCGGTCTTAGATCGTCACCTTAGTTAGGTTAGAATTGACCTCGATCCTCGGTCATCACCTCTCTTAGGTCATAATTGACCTTGATTTTAGATCATCACCTTAAGCCCCCAGAATTGGCTTCGACGAGCATAATCGGTCATCTCAACTTAAGCCCGCATAATTGGCTTTGACCCGTAGAATTGGTCATCTTCACCTTAAACCCTCAGAATTGGATTTAACTGGCAGAATTGGTCATATCATCTTTAAGCCCGTAAAATTGGCTTTGACTTGCAGAATTGGTCATCTCACCTTAAGCCCACTGAATTGGGCACTCCCAGGCTCCGTTTGACCAAAATTCAAAGTCTTCAGCTCAATCGAGACTAAACGAATCTGCTAAGGTCACTAAAACCCCTTTCCAACGGCCCATCCCGTGCGTGATTCTGACTTACCATGTAGACGAACGACCTATTTTCCCCCCAAATACAATCAGGAGACCAATGGGCGCTCCTGGGTTCCATTTGACCTTAGTCAACTCTTCAGCTCGACCTAGACGGAATGAATCTTTGAAGGTCACTAAAACCCTTTTCCAACAGTCCACTCCGTGTATGATTTCGACTTACGGTACGTACGAATGATCCGTTTTACTCTGAGAGGTCACCGAACGCTTTCAGGGCCCGATTGACCAAGTCAAGTCCCTGAAATGGATCAAACTCTTTTTAATGTCTAAGTAAATCTCCTAACCTCTCTAACGGTCCACCCCAAATGCGATTCAGACATACCATGAGGACGAACGATCCGTTTGCGTCCGATGATTCCCTGTTCAATAGACTGACGAGTGCTTCTGAGCCATATTTGACCCAAAGTCAACTCCCAAACCTGGGAGCAGTCCAAAGGACTTTCAAATGTCTCTGAATTACCTTTCCAACGGTCCACCCCGTGCACAATTCTAATCAACGGTTTGCGTTCTGCGACCGATTTTCCGATAAGGCCCGAAAGACACTGCCAAACAGCAGGTCCAGACCATGCCTATCGACAGTGCGCCTAAACGCATCTTTTAATTGGCAGGGATATTCCGATCGGAAATTACCTGGGCCTATAAAAAGGAGGCATGACCTCACTTGCAAGAGGAGCCCAAATCAGAAACATATCACTCCCAGCAGATCCAGAAAACCTCTCTCGAAGTCAGCATGATTTCCATACCCAATTCCCTTTCCAACCTTCACTTTTCATCATCCTTTTCATCAAACTTGGTGAATTCACTACCCTCCATCATCATCCAAATCTAAGGGCTTCTCTCCAACATTCAAGATCGAGCTCAAGATCTTCAAGAAGGGTCAATTTTTTCAACTCTCTCCTTAAATTCTCGTAAATTCGCAATAACTTGTTTTATTACTTAGAACTTTTATTATCTCATCTCACACATCCTAATATACTTTTTATTTAATATTATTGCACATCTCTTATTTTCATATAAATAAAAACCCAAAAAATAATAAAAAGAGGGTTTGCTCATAAATTCCAAACGGGAACTCTTATACTTTTCTCACACTTTTCTCAGAACTAAAGAACTTTTTCTACACACACACAAATAAATAAGAGAATCCCCCAATTGAATTTGAGGAATAAACCCCATGTAACACCCCATATTTTTGATAATTAATTTAATTAATTAATTGGAATAATCGGAGAAAAATAAAATTTTGGATTTTATAAATTTTATAATTTAAAATATTGGTTTTCATATTTGAAAAATAAATTTTCAAACGAAATTGGAATCAGAATTAAAATGGAGTTTTAATTGCATTTTTATTATATAGAAGAGTCATAAAAACATAAAACTCTCTAAAAGTCCTTGGATCATAAAACTCTGTAGAAAAAAAATATTTAAAAATATTGAACGGTCCGATCGAGCTGATTTTTTTTATATATATTTCTCTCATCTTCAGATAATTTATGTAAAATTTCATCTAATTCCGACGGTCTGATCGCCCGAAATAATTTTTTTAGTGTTTGTATCTTTTTAGAGTTCTATTAGGATTAGGTTTATTAATGACTATATAATGACTCTATTCGTGGGGGGACTTCTCATAATCATTTTTTCTCAAGTTTTTCACCAAAGAACACTTGTAAAAATATTTTCTCTCAACTATAATCATCAACCTCCAACATAATCAAGGTTTTGCCACCAGATTTGAAGGCTTATTTGGGGTTTAATCAAGTTTGTTCAAGAACATTCTTTTGCTAATTTTTTGAGAGGAATCCATATTTCTAATCATATTTTCAACACGATCTTTATAGTCATGAATACTTAATTCTTTTCCTTTAGTATTATATGTTTTAAGTTTCACGTAAACACTTAATTACATGTTTTCTTAAAATAAAGTAGTGACTTATTTAGGAAAAGTGGACACTAATTAAGGGGGTCTTTTTATTAAATCTTTTAATCTGAATAATATTCATAACCCTTGGGTACGTAGGATTCATGAGTGATTTTGGGTTTTATTGGTGTAAGTTGCATGTAGAAAAACCCTAGCTTTAAAATAAATAATTTATGGGTGCGTATAACACATGTAATACATGTAGAGATAATAAAATTTTGTTTCTGAGGTATATATGATGAAAACTTTGTATAATTAATTTAAAATAATTAAATGAGATTATTTGGGTATTTTTGATGTTGTGATAATTTAATTAAAGATTTCATTGAATTGGACTATTATGCGTAGTTTGAAACATTGATTTAGTATGTATATTTGTGTGACCTGTTAATATTATTAAATATCTTTGTGGCGATGGGACGATTCAGTATTTTTTCTCTCCCTATATTTTAGGATACCTTCTAGGTATGGGACTAGTGGGTAGGCCTTTTATTGATTTACGCATTTTAGGTATGAGACTAGTGAGGGTAGATTATCACGATTTTATCATGTAGGGGGTGGGCTGATTTTTATTACTTTATCATCGTTACACTAGTCTAGGTACAAGACTAGGTTGTGATTTATGTTAGAAAATCTTCCTATACATAGGTTAGGACGTATTGATAACTTGGGGACCCTTAGTTATGGCACTAAGGGGTATTTTGAGGATCTCACATCTATTAAAAGGTTGGGGTGATTATAAATTGATAAATGGAGAATTAATGCCTATGGTAAAAACGGGTATTAAAATTTGTGGCGACATAATGTGTCGGGGCCGACAGTTTAAACGGGTCAAAGGACGATTTATGTCGTGTCGTGTCATGTGTGGAACCTTTTCATGTGTCGGGGCCGACAGTTTAAACGGGTCAGAGGACGATTGACAAGGGGAAGTGCGACACTTTAATAATAAGTGAGAATAATAATAAAAATTGGTTAATTTAATAAATTAACATCATGGGACTTGGGAATTTTAAAATCATATTGGTGTGCCTTTTAAATGGGGATTCCTACGGGTAATTAGTAATTTATATTTATCGTTTTTAAATTATTCCATTTAATTTAAAATATTCTATTGTGACATTTATTGCGTATAATGCTATTGTCTGGATTCTAGGATCCTATTTGAGGGGAGTATTGTGTATTCTTGCACCAGGCTTTGGCTCTGATCCATGCGTTGACTAATCTTTTTCAGGATTAGAATTGGATAAGCTGCATAAGTTCATCGTAGTTATCATTTGGAGGTGCAGCTGGAGTTATTCATTTTATGACATAGTTTAGTTAGACTTTCTTTTCGAGTCGTATTTAATTATGAGACTTCATTTGAGTTTTATTGGGCCACTCGGTCCAAAAGTTGTTTAGAGGATTTCTTTTAGGATTATTTCATATTTTATTTAATAATTAATGGAGAATGGATTTTTGGAGTTATCATGTGATGGATCGTTTATCGCTTAGTTGTTTATGATCATTTTGAGATTGATTCAATTATTTATCTTATGGACTGATTTATTTATGTCTCATATCTGTCTCATGCTAAGAATGGTATTTATTTAGTTCACACCTGGCATGGTTCAGCGACGGTGGCTGGCCACCCCGTCTGTCGGATTTTGTGTGGGGTGACACCCCACCCCTCGTTTGCATCGAACTACATGGACTTTGATTCCTCTATAGGCTATGTAGGCATCTCGGGGTAAAACCCGAGACTCGAGTCCTATGTTTACTTTTTCTCTCATTTTCTATCTTCTCTAAACTCTACTCTCTTATATTATATATTTGTTCTTAGTGGCGTATTATTCCGCATGCGTTATCGCTGCATCATAACGGTCAACGTAAGGATAATCGCATAAAGCTTATTTTCTAATATTTTTATGCCTTCCTACGGATGACTCGCTTTACCTCTTCCATGGTACAAGCCATGGATTCCTATCTCCATTATATATACACATACACACATATCACGGGGAAAATAAAAGGAAAATAGAAAAAACTCATGAGAGGCCGAAAGGGAGGAATGGGTGCCAAACAACTTCCCATTTCGTAACATAGCCTCCGGACCCCTTTTGAATCATTTTGGTTTCGTATGCATCAGTATGTCTTTGGATGCTATATTTCGAGATGGCTCCCTTTCTTTTGTCTGTTTTGAGTAAAATAGACTGGCGACTCTAATCTCTCTACATTTTTACACCTCACCCAAATGACATCGGTTGAAGCGGTCCCTAGAAGGACGCGCGTGACCGAAGGATCCACCCATCGCGCGCCCGCCCACCGTGAGGATCCGGGAGGGATCGCCACATTATCGTTGCTAGGTTTCACCTAAGATAGGGTCCAGCATATATATATATATATATATATATATACACACATATATATATATATACGGCAATGTATGATAAAATGAGTTGCATGTTAATTTATTAATATTGTTAAAATTTAAATCCCGAGGAGTAGGTACATTTCTGATATAATTCAGAGTGATTGGACTTATTGTCGAGCGAGAAGATATAGCTCGGGTTTTACTTTCGGACAAGGAAACTTGTGATAGCAAGGGCGCGGTAGTAGGTATTGTCTTTTTACATTAGAATGGATATGTATACTTTCATGTCGAGAGGAGGGTATTGGGAATGTTATAGCCGTGGGATCTAAGTTGTATTACAGTTTAAGCATTGGTAAAAGTTAGGTTTCATTTTGTACGGCTAAGTACGGGTATAGGGTGTATGGGCACCCTGGTTAACTAATCAATTGTTAAAAATAATTCTCAATTAGAAGTGGGAAAGATGGGTGTAGGATCTTAAGGGTAGACGACTTGGGAGGTAGTTGATACCTAGAGTACTAGGCTTATTCGAATTTTGAGGACGAAATTCCCTTGTAAGGGGGAAGTATGTAACACGTCATAATTTCTGGGTCATTATGTTAATTAATTTAATTCGGTAATTAGTGATCCTTAATTAATGTGAATTAATTAATGGGAAAAATTAAAAGTGAATATATTTAATAAAGTTGACGAGTGAGGACTTAATTTTAGAAATATAATCCGGATGATGATTTTAAGTGCGTGATTGAGTCAGGTAGGGTCGAAATAGTTCAAAAGAAGTGGGTACATACATATATTGGGTATTGGGGTTCAATTACACATGTGTGAACTTAATAAAGAGAGTTTGGGCCATTATACATAAGGCCCATGGGCCAAAAACGTGAATAGTGTTTTAACCCTAAGATGTGTAAGGGGTTAGGCATCATAAATCATAATAGAAGACTAAAGGGAGAAAACAAAGGAAGAGCCAGAGGAAAAATGAATTTGGGGATCTTGAAGAGGCAATTGCAATTCAACTTCATCTTTCAAAGCCCTAGATCATATTAGTTAAGGAAAGTGGTTTTAATTTTGAGTACTAATTTGTATCTAGCTATTCATATCAAAAGAGGTGTAATTTAATTGAATTCTAGGGTTAGTTCTTGCATAAATTGGGGTTTTCTAACTTTTGTTATCTAATACGTTTTCTCCCATACGGCTCCAAAATGCCCTAATATGGCATTTTAAAAATCTGGGCAGATTCGTGGGACAATTTTTATGAAATATTTTTTAGTTGTTATTTCATTGGAGATTGCCTAGATTGATAGGTGTGACTAATTACTCTTGGATTAATTAAATTCGGGAGATTAAGGTTTATGATTGAGTGATTTAAAACCTTGTTAATTAAGTTGGTAGGCTTAATTGAATGATGAATTGGAAAATTATAATTTCGGGCCAAGAGAGACAGTCAGTCCGAGCATGATTGGTAGAGTGACACCATGATAATGATAAATTAATTTGTGTATAATTAATTGCAATAAAGTCGCACCGTAGACTTGCATGTTTAGGCTTGGGTATGGGCATTATACTCAAGAGCCTGGATCTATATATATGTTGATGCGTAATACATATATATATGATTTATATATATATTTGGGAGAATAATATATGTAATAAAGCCATACCAATATTAATGCTATCATAGGAGGTTGCGCGATGTGGGTGATCCCCCTGACTTGAGGAGCAGGGCGAGTATATTCCCCAGGACATAGCGTCTAATCTTAGGGGTGAGACCGTTACGGTATTGAGAGGACACTTTCGGAGGGAACTATGGTCGCCTTCTATGCGTTCGGTGATAGCATTATATATCCGACATATGTGTGAGTGTTGAGATATGATACGTACATATAGTGCAGAATTATATATGGGAGTTTACATATATACATGGAGTGAAATGTATATAGATATTATAACTTGTGGGAATGCTATATGAGCTAAAATGTAAGATCTATGATCTATGTAAGTTAATGCGAGTAATAACTTAATAAATAAAATACTATACTCACTTGGGGTGTATTAGTGGAGTAATTAGTATAGTATTTGGGAAAGGATAGTTACGAGGGAAGTGGCTCGGGACATTAGGTTTAATCCTTTATGTGTGCACGTTAGTTGAGGGGTGAGGTGAACTCAAGGGAGTATGCGACACTAATTTAAATATGAAGAGCATTGCATATTTACTTCTTGCATTTACATTAACTTGCTAAATATTTTCAAATGTTTTGGGTTCTAACCCTGCTATAAAATATTTTCAAAAACTTTTTAGGTGTCGTCCCACAAGGGTGCCCGTCATGATTCCTTCCTACATGGTACGTGACTGCAGCTATGTGGAGTGTTGTGGTTTCATTGATGTAGTCTCTTATCTCTTTCTATATTAGATACGGATCCTTCCAGTTATACTTTTGGGACTTGTATCTCTATATTCAGATTGGGCATGTATTAGTACTCTTCTACATTTGAATTTGTGGATGGTTTGCAGTCGACGTTATTCTACAAACTATTATTTTTACTTTGTGGCATGTTTTAGTTGTATTCTCGTATTGGATTGTTGTTGTTCTATTATATTGTTTGGCTGGATTAATCAAGATAAAATTTGGCATCGGCTTAATAAACGACTAGATGGTTAGTAATTAATGAATCTACGACAATGATGCTAAGAATGAACCAAATGAGACCTGTTTAATTTGATATAGGACTGATTACCAGGTATTTTATTAGGGGGGGGGTGTCACAATTTAGCAATTGAAAAAGTTAACCATTGCAAAATTGCTCTTTGTTTTTTATGGATTAGGCGTCATATTCTTTCTATTCGATGAAAAAAATATTTTTTTAACTTTATTACACTATTAATTCTTGATTTTAGGCTTTAATATAATTTTAAGGATTAATTACACTTACTTCCCCTAAGCTTTAACCCTCCAGTTCACTTCACCATTTGAACTTCCAATTTTTGGATGAAACCTCCCAAACTTTCTAAATGACTTCAAATAACCATGGATTTAACCTTTCCTATTAACACCGTTAATTTTTTGGACGGAAAAATGGGTCATCTGCGTAAATGTAGACATTTTTGTCCATTCCTAAAAAAATATTGAAAACTTAGGGAAAATATTAAAAAAAAATTAGGAAAAAATTCTAAAATGATATTTAAAACTATGGATTTTTTTTTTAAAACAGGCAAATTTAAAAAAATATATTTAAAACATTTGGAGAGTACGAAAAAAAAATTAAAACTCTGAACATTATAAAAAATATTTCAAAACTAAAAAATATATATATATAAATTAGAAAATATTAAAACTATAAAAAAAAGCAAGAAAAAAATTGTTATAACTTATAACATTTAAAAGAAAATATAATTAAAGTTACTCAATATTAAGAAAATCATTTTAAATTAGTAAAAGGAAATGAAAAAACTATTTAAAAATCTAAAAAATATTAGAAAACATTTAAAAATATATGGAAATTGTAATAAAAATATATGAAACATTTGAAAATTACAAAAATATTAATTAAAATTATAAAAATGGCCAAAAAATATTTTTAAAATTGGGGAAATATTAAAAATATAATAAAATTCAAAACATATATATAAAATACTAATAATTATAGAAACTAACAATGAAAATACTAAAAGCTATTAAGAAAATCCATGAAAAATATATTTTTTAAAAGTTAAAAATAAAAAATGAAAAAACCAAATACCCTCTCACCTCCCTAAACTTTCCACAACCACCCCCATCAAGCCTCTAAACAAACAAAAATAAACAATACTATAGAATTGGACTAATTAAAAAACCCACCGAATGCAAGTAATACAATAAATGGCACGGGAGAAAAATGGGTGGTGGTGGTGGTGCTATGTTGGAGTATTGTCGACGAAAGTCGTTTGTGTGTGTGTGTGTGTGTGAGGTGGTGGGGGGGGGGGGGGGTGTTAAGACATTCAGGTGTTCTGGATCAGGGCATAATAAGAACAAAAAATCGTCGGCCACACAACCTTCCCTTCTACCACGAAACCACCCAACAATCCTTCCACCTCCACCCAATACCACTTCATAGTCAAACCCAACCGTCCCTCCTACCTCCACCCTAAACCACCCGCAACCCCATTAGCCAAAGCACCACTGGCCTAATCCACCACCCATTTCACCAAATATCACCATTGGCCTAATTATTTAGAGGTTCAGGATCTAGGTGGGTGTGTGTTTGTATGAGAGACGGACGCAAATATGCGTAGAGGAAGAGAGCCATGATAACAACCATGGTTGAACTTTGGAGGGAGAGAGATAGAAGGGGGAAAAGAAGAGATAAAAGGGAGTGAATAAAATGTTGACCTTATTCACAAAACTTCCCCTTTAAAAATGATTGGAAAAAAATGCCCTCATTACTCGTCATGTGCCATACATATAACCCACATTTCCATTGAAAAAAATTGACGGTGTAGACGACAATGGGTTATTTATCATTGTTTAGAAAGTTCAGGGCTTAAATCTAAAAACTAAAAGTTTGGACGGTGAAGTGAATTTGGGGGTAAAGTTAAGGGGGAGGTGTAATTAATTAACATTCTAATTTAAAGTTAGACCTTGTCCAAAATCGTTAGAATATCTGTCAAGTTTAACGGACACATGGAAATTTCATGAGATAATTATATTTATATACTGTGTTATATGAACACAGTAAATGTTAATGTTTGTGAAAATGTTATAGATATAAACCTAACCCAATGTCACCCCTACTCACCCCAAATCGGAGCTCCGCTAGATCCAAACCCCATTTATCTAATATTCTCTTAATTTCAGAGGTCCATGCCAGCGGCACCCTATTCCACTACTACCCACCCAAATCATAGCTCAGATGAAAGTCGTGAAAGCTCGGACAATGGGGGTGGGTAGTGGTGGGGATTGAATGTCGCTAGCGTAAACCTTTAAAAATATGATAATTTTGAAAAAAAATAGGTTTGGATCTACCGTGTCTGTGTGTGTATATATATATATATATATATATATATATATATATATATATATATATATATATATATATATATATATATATATATATATATATATATATATATATATAACATTTTCACATTTTCACAAACACACATTTTCACATTTGTGTATTGTGTAATATTAACTCAGTAAATGTTACTGTTTGTGAAATGTTATATATATAAAACTATTTCATAAATATATCAGCACAGTAAATGTTATTGTTTGTGAAAATGTTATAGATATAAACCTAACCCAATGTCACCCCAACTCACCCCAAATCGGAGCTCCGGTAGATCCAAACCCCATTTATCTAATATTCTCTTAATTTCAGAGGTCCGCGCCAGCGGCACCCTATGCACTACTACCCACCCAGATCATAGCTCTGATGAAAGTCGTTGAAGCTCTGACAATGGGGGTGGGTAGTGGTGGGGATTGAATGTCACTAGCATAAACCTTCAAAAATATGATAATTTTGAAAAAAAAGAGGTTTGGATCTACCGTGTGTGTGTATATATATATATATATTAACTTAGTAAATGTTAATATATAATATATATACTGTGTTATATGAACACAGTAAATGTTAATGTTTGTGAAAATGTTATAGATATAAACCTAACCCAATGTCACCCCTACTCACTCCAAATCGGAGCTCGAGTAGATCCAAACCCCATTTATCTAATATTCTCTTAATTTCAGAGGTCGCCAGCAGCACCCTATGCCACTACTACCCACCCAAATCATAGCTCTGATGAAAGTCGTTGATGCTCCGACAATGGGGGTGGGTAGTGGTGGGGATTGAATGTCACTAGCGTAAACCTTTAAAAATATGATAATTTTGAAAAAAAAGAGGTTTGGATCTACCGTGTGTGCGTGTGTGTGTATATATATATATATATATATATATATAGTGATAACATAGTAAAAATATATATATATATATATATATATATATATATATATATATGCTCCTATTTTTAAAGTTCTGTGCCACCCCTACTCACCCCAAATCGACGCCGCAGAGGATCCTCATCCCATTTATCCAATCTTATTTTCAAAGGTCCGCGCCAGCGGCACCCCATGATACTCCGGTGGATCCAAAACACATTTATTCAAAAGTCTCTTATTTTCAAAGGTCCGCGTTAGCGGTACCCCATGCCACCTTTACCCACCCTAAATCGGAGCTCTGACGAAGGTCGTTGAAGCTCCAACAATGGTGGTAAGGATTGGATACCGCTAGCGCGAACTTTAAATATAAGGTAATTTTGAAAAAAGAGGGTTTGGATCGACCGGATATATATATATATATATATATATATATATATATATATATATATATATATATATATATATATATATATATATATATATATATATATATAAACTGATACTGTGTAATATTATCATAGTAAATGTTAATGTCTGTTTGTGAAAATGTCACATATATAAAATTATTTCATATTCTAGTGCATACAGTAAAGTTTACTGTTTGTGTAAACTTTTTTCTTTAGAATTTTATAGCATTCATGGATCTTGTTTGATAGATCTTGTCGAGAAGATTTCAAAAATAGTAATTTTACGAAAAACGAATTTGTGAATCAAAAGTTATGATGATTTGAAGATTAAAAAAATCCAATCACTTATGTAACTTCCTAAAGGAAGTTACGGATGGTTTGGTTTTAAAAGGGTAAAATTCTGAAAAAAATTCCAAAAAATTAGGAGTAGGACTTATATGTAAGGGGAAAACATGGTGTGACTAGAATGTCTAAAAGAAAGTCTAATAGGATCTAATTGTGAATGTCCCAAATTTCATTTTAAAAAATAATTTAAAAATCATAAAAACTAAAAGAATAGAGAAAAAGAAAACCAAACAAATCAAGGAAATAAGAAAAGAAAATTAAAAAGAAATATATTTTGCATGTTCTTCGACCCAGACCACCCATCCCTCAAGCTAGTAAGCCTCCACCCCAAATCCAATCACTGACAACACAATCACCTCATCCCCGCCAACCCCAACTACCACCCCATTACCTCCGCATTACCCACCATAACCTCCACCTCCAACACCACCGATTCCACCTGCAAATCGACCAAAAATCCATAAGATCTTAAACTTTACAGAAAGTTAAATCCAAAACAAAATATAAAATCTAGAATTGAATTGATCTTCACGGATTCGTTTGAACCGACAGTCAATACAACTTGTTGCTTGTTGTGTTGATATTGATCTCCAATGGTAACATTATAAATATGTTGATGGGGGACTAATGTTAAACAAATAGATGGCTAGTGTTATTAAACATGCCATATGTTTGGCTTGAGCTCGGTCCAAGAAAAGGATAATTTTTTTTTAACTTCTATCAAAATTGTCTCCTAATTAGATAAAAGATAAATAAAAGAAAATTAAGCTTATTAAAATATTTTGAATTACATATTCATCCATATATAACTCTGTCTTTTCTTTTAGTTCCTAAATATATTATTTCTTAAGTTGTAATAATAATTATGATGTCCTAACTTTCTTATCCCGTCAAATTGCAAATAATGACGGAATAAACATATCTTACATTCCTTCCTAAATCTACAAACAAAGAAAATAAACTTAGTCTATTCCCTTATTTAATGATAGATTCATTGTTTGATTTAAAATGATGATTGTTTGTTATACGTTAACAAATTACCCTAAAAAAAACCAAATTTAAAATCAACCACATGTGTATAAACCCATTGCCATCACAACAAAAAAACCATTGAAAAAAAAATAGACTGCATGTCTACATAATGTAAGTTAATACTGATTCAACACCTAAAAGATGTGACACCCTACCAAATTAAATACAGGGTGATTAGACATTTATCAAATTAAACAGGATTTCCATCTGGTTCATTCTTAGCATCACTGTCGAAAGCTTATTAATTACTAACCACCTAATGATTTATTAAGTCGGTGTCAAAATTTTATTGTTTCAGTGACCAAGTCGTTAAGTACAACAAGAGACATAAGAGAACCATCACAATATAATAGAGTCTGAGCATATCACAAATATCTGAATCAAGTGCTAGCTGAATAAACATCGAATATAAATAACCAAATCAAAATAAATCAAACACATAGAAAATGTAACCCATACAATCTGAACTAAAATAAAATGTACAACTGCCATGAGCAACATGCTCGAAAGTACAACTGGAATACCATCCCTATCTAGGACTGAATAAGAGAGGCGTCTAGTACAACTCCTGTAGCATCCACATATATCGAAGCTACGTACCCTGGAATAACATAAGGTCTGGCACCCCTGTGGTCGGACACCTAAAAGGTTTTGAAAATATTTGATAGCAATGGTTATAATCCAAAATATTTTTAAAACATTTAGCAAGGGAATTAAATTGTAGTAAATTAAAATGCATGAATGCTCTTCACATTTAAGCTAGTACCGTACTATCTTGAGGACCGGTTCACCCCTTAACTATTGTGCACAGTCACCTAACGTTTTTTCAAAATAACCCATCTAGTCGTCTACCCCATCACTAGTCCTTTTTATATAATTACTTCTTGTCATACTACTCTAGCCAGAGTATGCTTAATATATGATTTACAAGTTATATATCACAGTAGCTTAACTAATCATTATTTTTATTTGGGACCATATAGCATTCTCACAAGTCATGCATATAATCAATGCAATTCACTTCATGTATCTTACCCGTATATAATTGTCAGCACCATATATACGCAAGGGTGGAGCGAGGATTACCTAGAGGGGTGGGCTAACACCGACCCAAAATTTCTTAATAATAGAAATAAGCTAAAAAAATCCATAAAAAATCGAGATCAATATTGTAGTACATCCATAACAAAAAAAAACTATACATAAATCGTGTCTAACTACTCTTTAAAGATTCAATTTCATCAAGTAAAGAAATAGTCTATCAAAATTATGCCCGATGAGTCTTTAACGATTCGAATTCATCGATTACGGAATCCAAATCAATATTCAAACACACGTTCCGTTCAAGAAAGAAGGAAATGCATGCAACCGACAATTACCATAATTATGAATAACATTTAATAAAACCATAATAAAAAAATTCTCATAATCGCAAATCACAATCTTACATACAAAACAAAAATTAAAATGCATTAACCCTAACAGTTTAATAAATAAGGATTGAAACAAAAAATTTCAGTGAAATACCTTAAATAAAAACATTTGGTAACTTGAATGCATAAGAGAAACTCCCCAATTTTAACCTTATATGTGAACAAATAATTTATATACAATGTTAATAAACCTAACGAACAGTGCCACCAAAAAAAATAATGAACTAAGTGAGTAAGACAAAAATCAGTTATTTTGTAAATCAAATATCAAATGGGGAATAAATACACGACATCAACAATATATATTTTGAATATTTTTTAGTAAATCCATGACAATAAATATGAACAATTAAAATTTAGAAATACAACAATAAACAGTAGGCAAAGATATAAATTAAATTATTGAATTCAAAATTTCAAAAACAAAACAAAGAAAAGAAAAGAAGACACAAAATAAAGGCTTACAATTAAACGAACTGCTGAGAGAGAAAAAGGTGCGAGATTGTACGAAAACGTCATCGGAGGTAGGTGGCTGGCTATCACGGGCCCAAGTTGGCCGGGGCAAAATGTCAAAACTTTTTTTTTAAGAGTGGTGATAGGGAGACCGACTTTTGGGACCCAATTTTGAAATTCACACATAAGAAAAAAAATGTGTACAAATTTTTAATTCACATTTTGATGCCCTGACGGGACCCATAACAATAAGGTATAAGATTTTATTGCAGTGGGTTTCAGAATTGGGTTTTTTTGGGGTCTCCCTAGATTTATTCTTTTTTTTAAAGGGGTTGTAAAGTTTTTAAGAGTTTGGAGGGCACGATTTGAAAAAGCCCCGCTCAGTGTTTATTCCTTACTTTTTGGGCTGGGCTACTAGCAGGAGTAAATTGAGGAATTGGGTTGGCCTATAATCAAAGGTGGTATGGGCATTAAATAAGTAACATATTTCTTTTTTAGCCCTGGGCTGCAACCTGGTTAGCCCAGGCCCAGATCCGCTCATGTATATATGTATCATCATATTATTACAACATTCACACGCATGCCATTAGTATATAACCATCCTCCCGAGTAGGCACTCACCGAATGTTCTCTACAATGCTATCAATCTAGGTATACTCATCCACCTGACACCCTGACATGGCTCCCCGAATCAGTAAAACAAAATAAACACAATAGAGGCGGTCATAATTTCCTTCGGAAATGAGATCGAATCATACTCAAGACGTCTCACCCCTAATTATGGACGCTATGACTAGGGGACAATACTCACCCTCCTCCCCAAGCCAGGGGATTCACCCACATCGCGCAACCTCTAGAGGGGTTTGCTTTTACTAAATATCTAGTCACCGATATTTATGAACACACAATATATATATATATATATATATATATATATATATATATATATATATATATACTATCACGCTACTGTATATATATACATTAAATTTAACCCCGGCTATACCGTGCTCACAATCCGTAGTGCTAGCCTAAATTATACCCGAGTCTATATTCTGACTCAAATTTAATTAAATCACGCATGAATTAATTTATTACCTTGGCGTCGCTCAACCAATATACCCGGACTCTCTCATTTGGGCCAAAAATGTAATATTCAGAATTTATTATTCGAAATTCTCCTTAATAAGCTTGACATGCTTATTAATCTAAGGTTTTTAAATTACTCAATTTCAACCTTAATTTCCCCTTTGGATTATTTTCCAAATTTCCCTCTTAAAATTTTCACACGAAAAATCAAGACCTCATAACTATAACCATTAAAAGTTCCCAAAAATGAAGAACCCATACCCGAAATCTCAGAAACAGAAACCTAGGTCCAAAACAGGGGAAGGGAAAACAGGCTGCCGGAGACGCCATCTCGTTCGAATGGAATGCTTGTCGTTTGAACGACGACGATGTCACTTGAACGGAGCCCAGGTCGTTCGAACGACCCTAGGTTCTCCCCTCCTCTTTCTTCATCCAAATTTGATCCGCCATAATCAATTTCTAACAACTTTGTACCCATATTTCTTTCCATAATCCCTTCTAATCTTACACCAATTCTAAGATTTTATGGTTCCCATTTTTAATAAAATGATCCTACATATCGAAAGTTAAATAATCCAGATTTCGAATCCTTTTCTAGTTCACAAATCTAAATCAAATAAAACCCAATTTAGATATCAAATCAACCCAAAAATCATGTGTTCTTATTACATCTACTATGACATGAATGAAATTTGCAATTAATTTATAAGAAACTTTAACCACATGCATTGGAGGGTTTGTAGGGTTTGAATCTCTTTGGTCTAGATGATGGTTTGATGAAGAATATCCACACTTGTTCTTGAGTTTGTCTCCCAAGGTTTCTCTAATTGCTCCCTATTTTGTTCTCTACTTGATTAGGTTTCCTTAATCGAGTTATGGCTGTCACACCCTCTCACTTTTAGGATTTATTAAGTCAATTCCATTTTTAGGCTTGTGGGTTTTATTAAAAGGGCCCAAACACCCCTATGTGGGCTTAGTTATGCTTAAAAGTGCCCCGAGACCCATTTACTACCCACGAGTTCTCTTTTTCCACTATTTTGACCCATCCGGACTCAACCGTGCACTTAGAATTTCCATCAGAATTATTTTACTAAAAGTTAATATTCACTTATTAACTTAGTAACTTATTACTATTCACTTAGTAAATTTATATCTCGTAAATATTAATCGTTTACTCATCGGAATAATATTTAAATAATATTGATAATAATTAATTCAATTAAATTACAACACACATGTAATTTAAAATTTATCGAATTAATTAATTTATAATTACCCAAATATACGAGGTGTTACATACTTTCCCTTTGACAAGGAAATTTCGTCCCCGAAATTAGGTTGTACCTGCGGTGAATAACTCTAGATACTGCTCTTGCATGTCATCCTCTTGCTCCTAAGTAGACTCATCAACACTATGATGTCCCCACTGAACTCTAACTAGAAGTACCACCTTACCCCGTAGCTTGTGCTCACTATGATCCATGATAGCTAGAGGTCTTTCCTCATATGATACGTCTGACTCTAAATCAATCTCCTCAAGTGGGACTTGCCAAAAATCCCTCTGACTCATCCGGTATTTCTTCAGCAATGCCACATCAAACACGTCGTGTATTCGCTGAAGGTACTCTGGCAAACCCAGTCGATAATCTACCGGCCCCACTCTCTCAATGAAAGGGAAAGGTCCCACATACCTCAGCGCTAGTTTTCCTTTCTTTTCGAACCTCATCACCCCCTTCATGGGAGATACCAGAACCCATACCTATTTGCCAACCTCTAACTCCACGTGTCTCCAATTAGCATCAACATAACTCTTTTACGTGTCATGGGATATTCGACTATGTCCCCGAATCAAATCTATTTTGGCAGACGTCTACTGAATTATCTGTGGCCCCAATAACTTTTTCCCCCCCACCCCTAACCAACAAGTAGGTGAATGACAAGGTATCCAACAAAGTGCCTCAAATGGGGCCATGCCGATAGTGAATTGGTACGAGTTGTTATAAGCAAACTCTACCAGTGGAAGACATTTCTCCCATCCTCCCCCAAAGTCCAGAATCCACATCCTCAGAATATCCTCCAGCATCTTATTTACCCTCTCAATCTTCCCGTATATTAGTGGATGATAGACAGCGCTCAACCGCAAGTTTGTGCCCATAACCTCCTGGAAGATCTGCCAGGAGTGAGATACAAAGATCTTGTCTCCATCAAACACAATATTAATCATCATCCCATGAACCTTAACTATCTCTGCTATGAATAGCTACACGTACTTCATCATCTCAAAATATGTGTGAACCGACAAGAAATGGTCTACCTTGGTCAATCAATCCACTATCACCCATACAGAATCGTGACCCCTCTGCGATGTCGGCGACCCCATAATGAAGTCAATAGAAATGCTCTTCCACTTTCATACGGGAATCTCAAGCAACTGAAACATACCTGAAGGCCTCTGGTGGTCCACTTTAACAAGATGACAGGTGCCACACTTCGAGGCAAACTCTGCTATATCTTGCTTCATCCCCAACCACCAGTACTGTCTCCTCCTTTCCTGGTGCATCTTATCCCCAATGACATGTATCGCGAATCTAGAGCCATGGGACTCTGTTAAAATGACATGACTCAAATTCTCATCCTATGGAATGACCAACCTCCCATTAAAACATAGCCCTCCCTCTGAGCTGATAGAGTAAGACTCTGCAACCTATGCTAGTAACTATCTCACCCTTTCTTAAAAAAATGAATCCTCTGCCTGTGCTTTCACTAACCGCGTGACAATCTCGGGCCTGATCGCTAAAACTTCCATACATGCCCTAACGACCTCATCATCGTGATGAAGTTAAAACTACTTCTCTGTTCAGACCATTGCCAAATCCTCCATGGGTCGCCGACTCAACGCATCTGCCACCACATTAGCCTTACCAGGATGATAATGAATATCAAACTGGTAGTACTTCACGAGTTCTAGCCACCACCTCTGTCTCATATTCAGATTCTTCTGTGTGAAGAGATACTGAAGTGACTTATGATCCGTTAATAATGTGAACCTCTCCCCCAGAAGATAGTGCCTCCATATCCTTAAAGTAAAAACGACTACTGCCAACTCAATGTCATGGGTGGGGTAATTCATCTCATGGGGATTAAGCTTCTGAGACGCATAAGCTATAGCCCTCTCCTCCTGTTGCATCACACCCTAAGTCCCTAAAAGGAAGCATCTGTATAGACCCGGTACTCCAGTACTCCCCTAGGAAAAGAAAGTTCGGGTGCTGATGTCAACTTGTCCTTTAGCTCATCGAAGGCTAACTAACATTGGTCACTCTATAGAAATGACACCCCATTACGAGTCAAATTCGTCAACGGACCTGCAATCTTCAAAAATCCCTTAATGAATTGGTGATTACACACATCCAACCCAAAAAAACTACAAATCTTGATCGGTGTCATGGGCTTTCCCCACTCCCCCACCGTCGATAACTTACTCGGATTATTAACGATACCCCGGTTTCACAAAATGTGGCCAAGGAACTTCACCTCTCGCAAATAAAATCCACACAACTAGAATTTGGCATACAACTGGTGGTCCCCTACTATCGAAAAAATCATCCGCAAATGCTCTACGTGATCCTCCTCAGTGCACGAGTTGACCAAAATGTTGTCTATGAATACGATGACAAACTAGTCAAGTAATTACCTTAATACCCTGTTCACGAGATCCATGAACACTGCTGGAGCATTAGTGAGCCAAAACGGTATCCCCCTGAACTCGTAGGATCCATACCATGGTAAAAAATTGATCTTAGGGATATCTTCCTCTCGAATAAGCGACTGATGATATGCCAATCTCAAATCAATCTTAGAGAAGTATGCTACATCTCTCAACTGATCGAATAGGACATCGAATCTCGTCAACGGATACTTATTCGGTATCGTGACCTTATGGAGCTCACTGTAGTCGACACACAAGAGGAGAGAACCATCCCTCTTCTTCATAAACAGCACAGGATCACCCCACGATGATGTGCTCTACCGAATGAAACCCTGGCCCAAAAGCTGCTGAATCTACTCTCTTAACTCACGCATGTCTAAAGGGGCCATGCGGTAAGATTCTCGAGAAATCGGTCTTATACCCAGTCCTAAATCAATAACGAACTCAATCTCTAACTGGGTGGCAACCCTGGTATGTCTTGAAATCCATCCTCAAAGTCCGTCACGACTGAAATTGAGTTTATCAGAATTATCACCCCCTGTGAGATCTCCTCCTCAACGTCATATAAATGAGTGTGCGACCCTCCCTCGGGAAGAGGCATCGACACAAAGAAAATCTCCTGTGCCGGAATGGATAACACTATGGTCCTCTCAAAACAATTTATAGTTGCCATGTATCCTGATAACCAATCCATGCCTAGGATAACATCATATCCCTCCATATATAACACTAAAAGGTCTGCTGCTAAACTTAGTCTCCCAATTGCAATATCTACTCCTCTACAGACCGAGTGTATGAGTGACCCACCCCCTATCGGTGACCCTACACACATAAGAAGACTATCGATCGACTCTAAAAACCCAATGACTATAGTTCTAATGAATGAATGCGATGCACCAGTATAAAAAAGAATCTTACCCTCATGTCCATGCATAAGAAATGTACTCTCAACTGCTGGCGGCGCCTGAGGTGCTGGTGGAATAGGAACATCCCAGACGTTATACACATGCCCGTAGTGCAACTACCCCTGCTACTGTGGGGTTGGTGGAGCTGGTTCTACTAGGGGCATATGTATCTACTATCCCTATGAGGCACCCTGCTACTGTTCACGACCTCTTTGTGGGAACTCCCTCCTCAGATTTCCAGGATGGTCCCAACTGAAGTAATTCCTCTAAAAGTCTCCCTCATACTATCCCTAACGAGCCTGTCCTTGATGTTGACCCTTTTGTCCTCCTCTATTATTCCCTAGGCCCTGAAGGCCCTGAGGAATCTACTGCTAATTAGGGCCCTATTAGCCCTGCCTAAATTTCTAACCTCTGGGTCATAATCTCTTAGTAGGATTCCCCTGACTGGTATCCTGCGTCTATTGGTCACCTATCTGCTGTGCTTCCCTAGTAGCACCCCTAATTTCCTTGCCCTACTGGCTAGGCCCACCTCCCTTCTTTTTTCCATTTCGGTGGAAACAATGGGCCTGGCAGTGTAATAAGGTTGCATTAATGACATATGAATATGTCACAAAAGCAGGGTTCCTAATCAAATGTTACCTGATCCTCCAGGCCAAACCATTAATAAATGTTTCCTTCCTCCTATCCTCGTTGCTCACCTCATCTGGAACCCAATTAGCCAAACGGGTGAACTCCTCCTCGTATTTTGCCACAGAACGATCACCCAGAATTACCTCCCTGAATCCCCTCCTCATCTCCGCCTTAACTGCTGAAGGAAATTACTTGCGATCAAACCGCACCCAAAACTCGACGATGGTCATAGTATCTCTCTCTCTAGTATTGGTAGTAGACTCCCACCACTGTAAGTCTGTCCTAGTCATCCTGAATGTGGATAACATATATCTCTGTACCTTGCTGCAGTCAACCATGTGCAGGTGGCGCTGCATATCTCTCATCCACTAGTAAGCCAATATCATATTAGAGCTCCCCTGAAACTCTAGGGGATGGACCTTTCGAAAGGCCTCCCGATCCCCCTGCCAGTTTGATGGCCCTGAATGGGCCTGAACAACTGGGGCCACTGGCTGCTGTGGCTATGATTGAGGAAACTGTGCCGCCATGGCTGTCATGCCTGTACTGACCGCTTGGGCCACAATATCTACTACCTGAGCTGTAGTCACAAACCCTACTGGGGCCTGTGGCTACGGAACCTATAGCTCTGGCTGATCCTCTCCCGCCCTACCCTTGGCTACTGCCCCGGCAAGTCTACCTCTCCTAGGCAGCATCTGAAATTTATAATGAGTTGTATTAGTTCACTGTTAATAAAAATCTTAATAGCAAAAGTATGATATCTCCTAAGCATAAAGATGAGTCAACAGTCCTAATAATAGGGCTCTATATCAAAAGAACACTATGTTAAAGTCATAATAAGTCATACAGATCCTATGGACACTAGAACCTGATGCTCTGATACCATCTGTGACACCCCGCCTAATTAACTATCGGTTGATCAGACCTTTATCAAATTAAACAGTATTTCCATCTGGTTTATTCTTAGCATCACTGTCGAAAGCTTATTAATTACTAACCACCTAATGATTAATTAAGCTAGCGTCAAAATTTTATCTTTTAAATAACCAAGTCGCTAAATACAACAAGAGACATAATAGAACCATCACCATATAATAGAGTCTGAGCATATCACAAATACCTGAATCAAATTCTAGCCGAATAAACATCGACTAAAAACAACCAAACCAAAATAAATCCAACACATAGAAAATGTAACCCATACATTCTGAACTGAAATAAAATGTACAACTTCCATAAGCAACATGCCCGAAAGTACAATTGAGATACTATCATTATCTAGGATTGAATAAGAGAGGCGTCCAGTACAACTCTTGTAGCACCCACATATACTGCATCTACGTTACCTGGAATAAGATCAAGTCTGACGCCCCTGTGGTCGGACACCTAAAAGGTTTTGAAAATATTTGATAGCAAGGGTTATAAGCAAAAACATTTTGAAAATATTTATCTAATGAAGTAAATTGCAGTGAATTAAAATGCATGAATGCTCTTCATATTTAATCAAGTATCACACTTTCTCGAGAACTGGCTCACCCCTCAACTATTGTTCACACCTGATGTTTTTTCTATATAACCCATCTAGTCGTCTACCCCATAACTACTCCTTGTTATATAATTACTTCTTGTCACACTACTCTAGCCCGAGTATGCTTAATATATGATTTATAAGTTATATATCACACTAACTTAACTAATAATTATTTTCATTTGGGACCATATAACACTCTCACGAGTTATACATATAATCAACGCAATTCACTTCATGTATCTTACCCGTATATAATTGTCTACACTATATATACGTATCATCATATTATAAAATTCACACGCATATTGTAAATATATAACCATCCTCCCGAGTAGGCACTCACCGTATGTTCTCTACAATGCTATCAATCCAGGTATACTCATCAACCCAGACAACTTGAAGCGGTTAGCTCCCTATATCAGTGAAACAAAATAAATGCAGCGGAGGCGATCATAGTTCCCTTCGAAAATGAGATTGAATCACACCCAAGACGTCTCACCCTAACTACGGACGCTATGACCTGGGGATTATACTCACCCTTCTCCTCAAGTTAGGGGATTCACCGACATTGCGCAACCTCTTATTATAGCACTATAGGGGTATGATTTTACTAAATATGTAGTCACCAATATTTATGAACACACACAATATCTATCTATCTATCTATCTATCTATCTATCTATCTATCTATCTATCTATCTATCTATCTATCTATCATTTAACCCCAGCTATGCCGTGCACACAATCTGTAGCACTAGCCTAAATTATACCCGAGTCTATATTCCTACTCATATTTAATGAAATCACGCATTAATAAATTTATTACCTTGGTGTCGCTCAACCAATATACCCGAACTCGCTCAATTGGCCCAAAAATGTAATATTGAGAAATTATTATTCTAAATTCTCCTTAATAATCTTGGCATACTAATTATTCTAAGGTTTTTAAATTACTCAATTTAACCTTTAATTTTCCCTTTGGATTATTTTCCTAATTGTCCCCTTAAAATTTTCACACAAAAAATCAGGACCTCATAACTATAACCATTAAAAGTTGCCAAAAATCAAGAACCCATATATGAAATCTCCAAAACAGAAACACAGGTTCAATACAGGGGAAGGGAAAACAGGTTGCTGGAGATGCTATCTCGTTCAAATGGCACGCCTGTTGTTTGAATGACGACAATGTCTCTTGAACGGAGCCTCGGTCGTTCGAACGACCCTGGGTTCTCCCCTCCTCCTTCTTCGTCCAAATCTGATCTGCCTTTGCCCAAATCTGATCCGCCATAATCAATTACTAACAACTCTTTACCCAGATTTGTTCCCACAATCCCTTCTAATCTTACACCAATTCTAAGATTTCATGGTTCCCATTTTTAATAAAAATGTTCCTACAGATCGAAAGTTAAATAATCCAAATTTTGAATCATTTTCTAGTTCACAAATTTAAATCAATCAAAACCCATTTCAGATATCAAACCAACCCAAAAATCATGTGGTCGTATTACACCCACTATGATATGAATGAAATCTGCAATTAATTTAAAAGCAAGTGTAACCACTTGCCCTATAGGGTTTGTAAGGTCTGAATCTCTTTGGTGTAGATGATGGTTTAATGAAGAATATCCACACTTGTTCTTGATTTTGGCTCCCAAAGTTTCTCTAATTTCTCCCTCTTATGTCCTCTACTTGATTTGATTTTCGTAATTGAGTTATGACTGTCACACCCTCTCACTTTTAGGGTTTATTAAGTCAATCCCATTTTTAGGCTTGTGGGCTTTATTAAAAGGGCACAAACATCTCTATGTGGGCTTAATTATGCCTAAAAATGTCTAGAGACCCATTTACTACCCAGGAGTACTCTTTTTCAACTGCTTCAACCCATCCGAACTCAACCGTGCACTCAGAATTTCCATCCGAATTATTTTACTAAAAGTTAATATTCACTTATTAACTTAGTAAATTATTACTATTCACTTAGTAAATTTAAATCCCATAAATATTAATCATTTACTCACCATATTAATATTTAAATAGTATTGATAATAATCAATTCAATTAAATTACGATATATAATAATTTAAAATATACCGAATTAATTAATTTATAATTGCCCAAAAATATGAGGTGTTTCAAAAAATGATCGATTCTTTGGGATCCTTTCATTCTTCAAAAGAAACGAATAAAGATAGAATTATACTGATTCCCGAAAGGCCTTTCTGGGTATTCCTCAATGTTTCGTCTATTAAAGTAAGGTGAGAAACAGGTGATTAAAAAAACATTGCCACCACAGTCAGTGCGTCCCTGATTTACACCTTTTGTATTTCTTTCTCTCTGTCTCTTGTTATACACATGTATGTATGTATATTATATCTATTTTTTCGGACTGGTTTTTCAATTTAAGAGATTTTTTAGAAATTTGGGGGAAAATTCTTAAAATTCCCCCAAAATTCAATAAATACTTAGCACATTTACATAATTGATATTATATTATTTTTTTAATTTTAAATTGGATTACTATTGATGAATTTTCTTGAATTTCAAAATATTTATATAAGCTAATTGTTTTTCCTTTTTTCCTTTTGTAGTTTTCTTTGGAGGATACGATATGTATTATACATATGTATAATTTACATGTGTGTGTATATATATTTATATCTTCGTGTGTTTGTTGATACATATAGCGAGTATGAGTTTTTTTTAATTTAAAAAATTAACCAAGTGTTTGATAAGAATTCTCTAGTAGAAAACACCCAGTTTTCATCGTTTGACTTGTTTTAATTCACAAAAGATTGTGTGACCTTAAATTTCTATTAATGTAGTAATAACGAGACACATTTTATCAGTCCAACTCTGAAGTTTTAGGGGCCTTAGGCTAAGAATCAATTGCGGCCCTTTTCATTAAATAAATGAAATTAAAGAAAATGTGTTTTTCTTGCATTTTTCGACGCAAAACTATCAATTAAATCATCAAATTTAATTGTTGTTAACAAATATTATTCATTTGATCACATGATTAATCCATTTAATCTTCCTTGTGACATGGTGGAACGAAGGTAAGATTTTATTAATTTTAACTTTGAAAAAATTCTTTCGGCCGAGATAACCGTAACGGGCATTGTCAAAATTATTTTATAGGCAATCCAAGCGTTTGGAAAAAATACAATCCATTCTTTTAATATATTCTAACACCTCAAGATTTTTTTAGTTTCTTTAGGTAAAGAGATCTTTAAAATTTTCAATTCCCAAAATATTTGATTTCTATCAATATCAAAACTATTGTCATGTGATAAATAGTTTTCAAGCTTAATATAATAACTATTTAAAATATCATCATCTAAAGTTTCTAACCTTTTCAAATCAAACAAAAATCTAAAAGTATCCTCATATTTTTTAAATTGTTCAAATCTAGTTCTAATTGGCATAAGTGCTTGATCCATAATATATAAGAAGTAATTAACTACAAATGATTGTTCAGATAATTGTCTAATCCCATCACTGTAAATCCCATTAAAATGTTTTTTTATATAAATATTACGTTTTTCACGAAATACGGGTTCAATTTCCATTTCTTAGCAATATCTATTGCTTCAATCTTTGCGGATTCAAATCCGTTTTCTCTTTAACTTTCAAAACAGGAAACAAGTCCTTTTAACAGATTCAAACTAACATCGGTACTCATGTAATATGTTTATAAAAGTTTTCTAACTTTATTTATCGCATTCAATACATTGTACCAAATAACCATACATAAAATAAAATCAAAAGTACCAAAAGCATTAGTTAGTAAGCCTTCACAAATATTTTTTGTACTTCCTTCACATTGGGGATTGGTCGCTAAGTCAATTAATGCATCTATAATTTGTTTCATTTGAAATCTAATTGCTTTATACTTTTAATGTGAGTTTCACAACGTGTTTGGCATAATGGTTTAAGTGTGCACCCTTTTTATCAATAAAATCTTTGAAAACTTGCCACCATTTTTGTAGAAGATGATAATTCATTATTGTAACAACCCCTATTTTCTCACGTAAAGGACGGCCAAACACGATACACTGAAAATGAGGATTGTTTGTCAATTAATAGCATTCTTAGCATCAACATAATATAAATCATATATCAATAGCCCATGATTGAGTTTAAAACAACCTTTCAATAATAATGAAATCCATTACAAATCAAATGTATGATAAGTCTGACATAAATGTAAATAACCCAAATCAACATAAAGTAAATGAATATCGGGCTTATGCCCATACAATATACCCAAATAAAATAAGTATAGAAGATGAAAAGAACCTAAGCTAGAATCAAAATATCTGAAATGCCTGAGGAGAAAAATGAGAATGCAAGGCTGCTACGTCAATAGTCTCACTATCCCTATCTATCTGCACCGGAGTCGGGGGGGGGGGGATATTTAAATTTGGGTCAGAGCCTTAAATGTGCAAGAATTAACTTATTCAATTTAAAATGCAAAAAATACAGTCGATGCAAAGTAAATATCCCCCATCGTCAATCACATGCGTGTAAGGACAAATTTTCATAGTCCATAGTTTACATAGGATATGTCGTATACGCTACAACCGTTGAAGAAGGTCACGATCATTTGTTCATAAAGACGGATTCTATGAATTTCAAGTATCTTCAACGTAAGGTACTATAGGCAGTGTATATATATATATATATATATATATATATAACTAAAACTAACTTTCTTTTTGGTTTATATTTGTTTGACAAGATCAATTCAGCCTATCCCCACATGCCCACGACTCCACGTTGGAACTGTTGAGGGATCAATATAAGACGTGGAAAGAAAACATGCAGGCACGATACTTTGGGAAGGCCCGAGAGTTCATTCTGAGAGTGCGTGACCCCGTCCCTTTGGAGGAATCGATATCATTGGCATAGTGGTAGCATTTTGTGGACATTGAGATTGATGGAGGCAATTGGCATCTCGTCAATCGAAGAGGTTCGGGCAAAAAATTTGAATGTACACTACTCCGGGAGGACGTCTTACGCTGAGGTGGAGCACAAGATGGTATTTTTTTATTTTTCTTTAATTTTAGTTTTATGTTATTCTAATTTAGCATTACTTTAAGTTACTCACTAATTTTGCATTATTTTATTTCAGGAGATGGGGAGTGGCCCTAGGGGTAGGCCACCTAGGCTCGATTCCTATGTGGAAACTCGGATGAAGAAGGTCAAGGAGAAGGAGGTGTTCCTGAGCGTCGCATCCACGATTGTAAGTTATAAATGTTTAATTTTTTAATTGATTTAATTTTTTATTTTCTTAATTAAATAATCGTGTACTTTTTGTCATTTCAGGCAAAGCTTAAGGAAATACATGAGTCGTAGCCTGATACCGACAAAGCATCTTTGCCTACAGACGCACTCAGCGAAGTGCTTGGGACGGATAGCAAGGGGAGGACTAGGGGGTGAGCTCACAGGTGGGGAAGTCGAGGATCATCGAAATGGAGATGAGCAACACTGGATTGACTCATAAGGTGGATAGCCATGATGATAAGCTATCAAGATTGGAAGTGATGGTCCTAGATTTGTACGCCTTTATCAAGCGTCAGTGAGGGTCCACCTCCGATGAGGGCAGGGGTCTGGGAAAGGGAAATGAAAAGGGAAAGGGAAAGGGGAAGGGGGAGGAGAAGGAGAAGGAGGTAGAGGTAGATGAGGATGTCAATGCTTCATCATCGATACGCACAAACTCGCCGCCATATGATCCGTTTCCTATATTGATCCCCATTGAATGGCCTATGTAAAAAATTGGTTGTGCGAGCGAATTTTTAATCGACTTATATGGTGGGGAGTTGATAGCGAGAGGGTTAAGGGACCCGAGATTCCTTCTGGGTATGCTGGTTTATGGACGTACCCTCTAAGACAATGAGGCAAGGATGCTCTTGACACATGTTTTGGCCAAAAAGGAGAACTCAAATTTGTGGTTTTGCGAAAAATGCGGCATTCAAAGAATTGAGGGGTGTGCAAATACACATGTCGTGTGGCATTCCTTCCTCCTCCGACCTACTCAAGACCCTATGCCATGGCATTATTTCTATTTATTTTATTTGAATATTTTATTATATTTGTATTTTTTTTAATTTGGAACATGTTGGTTTGAATATGGATATGTGTATTTGGTTATTGATATTTACATGTTGGTTATGGATATTTGTATTTTGGTTTGGTTGCACTATATGTATGTTGTTAGGACAAGTACAATTTTGCTATAACTGGTACAAATATATTGCTGGGCAGTGGAAGTGGCAGTGGCCACACTGCCCAGTAGTTTTTTGAAAATTCTGCTCAGAATTGTCACGGACTTTGACCGTGATAAGTCAGTGACAAAGAAACTTGTCACGAACTTGTCACGATCAAAGTTTGTGATAATTTTTTATTTGTCATGGTCTTTGACCGTGATAAACTTGTCAAGGTCAAAGACCGTGACAAGTTCGTGACAACTCTAATGAACTTGTCACGGTCTTTGACTGTGACAAGTTTGTGACAAGGTTATTTGTCACCCCCAAACTTGTCAAGGTTATTGACCGTGACAAGTTCACCGTCTTGGTGTAGTGATGGGATGATTTTCATGATGATATTTTATGCCTATTGCTAGTGTGTACCACCATTGTGCCTTAATATTTTCCATTTTGATATTTTTTTGAATTTTTTGGAAAAATAGATAAAAGATTTTGTATTTTTTTGAGAAAAAAATTGAAAAAGTCAAAAAGAATTTATTTTTATAAGTTTTTTGAAAAAACACAAAAAGATTTTGTATTTTATTTCACACTGTTTATGTATGGACATTTAGGATGACCAAGTCACAATATCATTCCATATCCATATGAATATTTGATAGTGATTTGAGACGCATCATCATTTCATTTTGTGCTTTACAATGTTTAGAGTCATTGAGATGTGAGTAGTTGTTACTGCCTACATGTTTGACTCAAAATTTCCATAATGCACGTGTGCACGGATTTGTTTGATTATTGTACTTGTCTATCACAAATTGATCAATGTGTTTCCATATCAAGCATGCCTTTAAAATGAACCGAATGCGATAAAACTTGATAATGAAAGTAGTGCATGTAAGAACCGTTGCTCGTGAGAAATTTGTTTAATATGAAAAATGATGAGTAAAGACGGGAAATAACTGCGAGAAGATAATAACTTCATCGTGAAAGTCACCATTTGAAAAGAGCCCCCAAAAATTAAAGGCAATAAAAAGATAATGTGCCAAAAAGGGTCCAATTAGGTTAGATCACCTCAATTAAAAAATAAAAGATTTTTTATTAACGAGGGAGTTTGGATGGAAATAAAACAATGGGTTTGCATGTCCTAACAAAGTCTTGAAAAAGCATTGCATAGTTTTAGACGTTATTGTTGTGGAAATCATTTCAGACATTGATGTGTTGATGAGATTGAGTAAATATCATTGAAATTCAACACTTTTTGACACCTAAGGACGATTTTGAGCTCATTCGTTAAGAGTATCCATATTCATCATGCACATATGTTATTTTTGATTGCATTGATTGTCCTATCGAATTTGTTCACCCATTCATTCCATTTCCCGGATTTGGTTATCTTAGTATAAATTCATGGTATGTGTTATTTTTGTAAAATTGTTTTTGCTTGAAAAAATTTGAAAAATAAAAAATAGTTGGTCGATCTTTTTGATTCCATCCTTGCATGAGCGTAGTTGATTTATTTTCTATTTTTTCTATGCTTTTCGTGGCAGTCCATATTTATTTATTTTATTATTTTCCTTGTCTATTTCGAACAAATAAAAAGGGGGAGAACAAATTGTGAATTATAGGGGAGTGATATTTTGAATTATGGGGGAGATTTGACATTCGATCTTTGATTTGATTTTTTTTATCTCATTTCAAACTCGATACATCACAAAAGTATTTGTCTTGTTTATTGTGTGTATGACTTGGATGTTTATTTGGAAAGCACACAATAAGAAGATCAAGGAAATAAAAGAGATTTAAAGATTTTGAAGAATATGAAGACTTGCATATTTAGTATCTTTTTGACTTTTGGGTTGCATGGGAGGGTATTATATTTGTATAAAAATTTTTTGTACGAAGACTTGCATATTTAGTATCTTTTCGACTAAGGCAAAATTAATATTTCAAAACCCGTTGGCGAGCTTTTATAAAAAATATTTTTCGCTCCTGTCGTTTAAACGACATAGCAATGTCGTTCAAACGACATTGGTAAGTCATTCAAAAAACTTCTTGTAATGACATGCAATGTCGCTCAAAGGGTCGCTCAAAGGGTTGTTTGTTTAGTGCTTCAAATGACCACATACTGTTTTGTGTTTTTAGTTGTCTTTGTATGGTCGTTGGTAATGACATGAGATGTAATGAAGATGTCATTTGAAATCGTTTGAACGACGCCTCAAGAATTTTATTCAGCTATAAATACCTGTTTTGGTGTCCTTTTTCATTAAGACTTTTTGCAAAACAAAACTGCATCTTGGTAGACCTTTTAGTCTTCAAACTTTTATGTTTTTATGTTTTTGATTCACACTAAAACATCCCAATTAATTTTATGAATCTTTTGTGGAACCCAAATCACTTTTTTTGAAGTTTGATCTTGTAGAGTGCCATCTCTACTGCTGGATTGATAGCTCTTGAGGGAGTTATTTGCTAACGACTGCGGTCACTTAAAGAGACTCGAGGGTGTTCCTTACTGAAGAGAGTTGCGATTCTTATGGGCTCTTGTGGGACTCCATTGCTTATATAGGTTACGGTCTATGTGGGTTTGCTGTGATAAATTCATTGCAGATTTTTGTAAGTGTTGTAAATTACAATTTGCAAACATTTATTAAACTAAAAGGTTTTGTCCTCGCGGGGGATTTTTCCTGAAATTTGTTTATCCAACAATTTATGATTAATTGTGATGGCATGATTATTCACATATATGCATGTTTTAGGGTATAAATAAAATTGGATTTATTTGGTTTAATTTGGATCAATATTGACGTATAATTAAATAGTTTTTAATTGGGAGTTTGCGAATACAATGAGTAATCGATATCACTGCATCTACAAATTGGTATCAATTTGGTTTCTGTAATTTATCGATTTGTCCTTTTTTTGCAAAATTTTTCTGGTATCGATTTTTTCTACAATTTTTATTTTTGAAAAAGTACAAATTTTTCGATGGAGAACTTCTATAACCGGATGCCCAATTTTAATGTCACAAATTATGCCTACTGGAAAGCCTGCATGAGATCATGTTTAAAAGCAATTGATGAACGTGTCTAGATTGCTTGTGAAAGAGGGTGGAATCCTCCCACTGTCACTGTTGAGAATGCCACGAGTCCCAAACCTGTGTCTAACTGAACTGAAGAAGAGTTTTAGTGGAGTAATTTTAATTCCCATGGGCCGAGCGCTATTTCTAACGCCGACAACCCTGACGAATTTCACCGTATCATGATGTGCACCACGTCTAAAAAGGCATGGGATATCCTCTAATTGACACACGAGGGTACCAAAGCAGTTAAGGCGTTGAAATTACAAAATTTGTCCACCCAATTCGAGAATATCACGATGTTTGAGTCTAAGTGTTTTGACAAGTTTTATGCTAGGTCGTCAGACATAGTCAACACGAGTTTTAATTTGGGGTGAGAAAATTGATGATACGAGGGTTGTGAAAAATATTTTGAGGGCACTTTCATCCCATTTTATTCTTAGGGTCACTGTTTTATAATCATTAGGGATATTAGATACACTTAGGTTAGAAGAACTCGTTGGAGATCTTCAAACATATGAGGTCGACATGTTTCAAAAAATGTTAAGCCTAAGGATAGGGGGATTGCACTTAGGGTCCAATTGAGAAAAGGTGAGGAAGTTTATAGGAAGAGAGAGAATGAGGGTGAGTTTGATTTTGACGATATATCCTTGTTTGTTATTTTTTTTTAAAAGTTTCTCAAATTTTCAAAAGAAAATTCTACCGACAAAAAGTTTTTTGATAAAAACAAAAAGAAAAAGGAGGTCAATGAGAGAGGTAAGAAAGAGGAAGAGGAAGAGGAAGATGAGATATTCTTTGAGTGTGAGGGCAAAGGACACAAGGCGTTTGAGTGTCCAACTATGCTAAAGAGAAAGGGCATGAAAATTGCTAATACTGCCACTCTTAGCGATAGTGATGTCGATGCGATTGATTCCGAGGATGAATCTTCACATGGGATGTGTGTTTATTTTATGGCTAGTCAAATGAGCCAATGTAGTTTGTCCCATGATGTTGAGGATACTTATGTATGTGAGATCCATAATGTTGATTTGAGTGTTTTGAGTGAGTGTTAGAGTGATTGTGCAAGTGAGGGTGAAAGAGAACTTCAATGAGCGTTAAAAGATTTGTATGCTGAGACCTTAAAGACGAAAAATTTGAAAAAACACATAATTCTCAAGGTGTTAGATTTTGAGAGAGAGGTAGAAGTTTTGAGGAGATTTGAGGCGTCGACGAGTCAACTCGAGAAGGTGAAGGTTTCTTTGAGTGAGCAGTTAATCTTCATAGGTTCGGAAATGAGTGAAATTTGAAGCCTGTGTGTCCCACCTAGAGAGAGAACTCGAATGTGCCTGGGAAGCCAAGGTTACTTTAAAGGATACATCTAAGAAGGTTTGAAAGTTGGTCCTTGATCCCTCCTTGGGTAATGTTGAGAGACAAGGAATAGGTTGTGACGGTGCGTCCACTTCCCATGTTGCACCCGAGTCGGTTCTCAAGTTTGTAATAGATCCATATGGATCTCAACCTAACCCACCTAGGCATAGCATTCGTAATAGGATATTGCATGATAGACATTTTGAGAGAGGTGTTCCTAGGCCCATGTATGTTTGCACCCATTGTGAGAAGAGAGGACACCTTACGGAATTTTACTTTAAGTTGGGTAAATGTGTCGCATAAACTTTTTTCACGATATGCTATGACACGTGTTCCCACACCCACACCCACAGATGACACTTTGTCTGCTCTTGGATATTACATGAGAGAGTTTGCATATATTCGTGAGCAAGTTAAGTTTTGAGTTAAAACTTTACATGAATTGATGTATGTATTTCATATTATGTCACCACCGTTGAAAAACACCTCCGCACCTAACGATTGAGGTTTAGACTTGTTTGCTAGCATACACTACACCAAAAAGGCTAAATTGTCACCTTTGAGCCATCCATCCTTGTCACGGTCATTGACCGTGACAAAAAACACCCATTTTTATCACGGTCAATGACTGTGACAATTACAGTTGTCACGATCTTTGACCATGATAACTTTCTAAAGTTATCACGGTCAAAGACCTTGATAGGTTTGTGAGAACTGTCTTAACTAAAAAACCTACCGTCTCTTTTTCCCCCGTTTCACTTCCCTCCTTTTTCTCCCTCTCTCTCGTTGTGCGATTGCTCTCTCCCTCCCTATCCTAGGTACATTTTCTCTCTCTCTCTCTCTCTATCTCTTTCCTTTGTGTGTGTGTGTGTGTGTGCGTGTGTGTTTGTGTATTTCTGCATGTGTGTGTGTGTGAGTGTGATTAATTTGGTGTTTACAAAAAGTTGGCATAAATCTGAATTAGACCCCTTTGTTGTGTTAATATGAAATTGGACCCCTTTGTTATGTAAATATTGGATCCCTTTGTTGTTTAATATGAAATTAAAATTAAAATTGGGTATAAAACGAAAATTGGGTATATTGTTGTGTAAATCTAAAATTGGGTCCCTTTTGTTGAGTAAATATGAAATTGAAATTGGGTATAAATATGAAATTGGGCATATTGTTGTGTAAATGTGAAGTTAAAATTGAAATTGGTTATAAAACAAAAATCCAGTATAGTGTTGTGTAAATATGAAATTAGGTAATGCGAAATGAAATGTAACTATGCATAAATCACCGCTATAAATATTATTATCGAATATAAAAACTATAGCCCTTAAATAAAGTGAACATAGATACTAGCCTTCTAGTTCTTATGCGTACGCATTCAATAGCCCTTAGACCCGTTAGAGAGTCATTACCCCTATAATGAAATCTCTCAAATTGTCCCATTTGGATAGTTTGGGACTGCATAGTTTCTGTATAATAATATTCTTAGTGGCTTAAACTTGTTACTTTTGGGGGAAGTTCTGCTCTCGTATCTTAATGTTCTCTAGGTACATACTAGATTATGAGATGTTAAGTGTTATTTCTATAGATAAATTGAAATAACACTTACACTTGCGAATCTATGTCATGTACTTGGAGAACTATGGGGGTATGTTGTCGAATTTTTCCTCAAATTGCAACAATGTGCATGAGATGCTAAGTATATTATATAAATACGTGGTCTTGAATGGGATATGACCACTTATCCTTTAGAGGAGATGGAAGAAATAAGAATAAGTATTATAAATTGAATTTTAGTTTCAATTGCAAATTAAAATTGAATTTGAAATCGAAATTGGTACTTTAAATTTAAATTAAAATTAATATTAGAAATTGAAATTGTAATTTGGTATAGTGCCTATTTGATTTTTGGTATTCAATTCTGAAATTGAGATTTGGTTTCTCTCTCTAATTGCAGCTATGTGTAATACCCCGTACTTTTATGGATATTTATTTATGGGATTAATTAGATTAAATGGGTATTAATTGAGAATTAATCTGGATAAAATACTAACGAGATGTGAGCTGGTATTTGATTATAATGGGTATTATTTGATTATAATGAATATTGAATATATTGAAATTGTCGCGGGATAGAAATACGGCAATTTGAAAATTTTGTTGTGACGCGTGTGACAGTCGCGTCAGGAATATAATTATTGTAATTAAAAACTGAATTTTATTTCTATCAACCGTATGGTCATTTTGAGTGCGCCAACGCGTCCGGAAGGGTCGAAATAGTCGGAAAACACTAGCCGGAGGTTTAGTGTGGGTCCCGGGGCGTTTTTAGGACATACCGGCAACTTAAAAGGGTATTTTGGTAATTTTGGAATTTTGGGATTTTTGACTAACGAATTTTTGGAGTTTAAAATAGGGAATTTCATAACCCACTAACCCATTACCAGCAATTAACTGAATTGATGGCAATGGGAGTTTTAGGAGAGGTTAGGAGAAGTTCCCAAAAGAGAAACACAACCTCCATCTTCAACCTTCAACCTTGGGAGAAAAAGGAGAGAGCAACCTTCATCAATTCGACGCCAAATTCAGAGAAAAATCCAAGGCAAGTGGTTTAATTACGTTATTTGCAACGAATGATTCTTCCATGCATAGAAATTTAAATAACTGCATTGTTTTGGGAGAATGACAAAAACCCATGAAATTGGAATTATAAACTCATGTTTTGATAAAGAGATTGTACGTAGAATTGTGTTTGGGTGATTATGCTGTTAGAAATACATCTCTTGTGAGAGCCCGAATATAAGTATGATAAATTATATTTAAACCATGCTTATATTATGTGATATGAATAATGTGTTATTAGTATATCTAATATTAATTGATTATGTTTATTATAATCCTACTTTCATAAATCATGAAAGGTCGAATTAATTACGAACACAAAATTTTGTTGTTTTCGGTAGAAAGGTTCTTGCTAGAGACTAGTTTTGACCTTTATAACATTATAAATGACTTGAGGTGAAAACTAGATAGTTGTAGACATGTGAGTTAGGGTTGTAACACAATAAACGGATTACCAAATCGATGCCCGAGTAAAGAGTTATACCGAATTTACGAACAAGGGGCAATTTGGTCAATTCGCTTTAAGTGGTAAATTGTCTTTTATTAAACCAAATGGTTTAATTTGATTGGTTGTCTTGGGAGGCAGCCTTGGCCGACCTTATACCCTTGAAATAGACTTATCCTTCAGCCAAAATCATCCATGAAAGGGTTTTAAGCTTAAGGAAAGAGAAGGTAGAAGTTTAGGAAGGAAAAGTGAGGAGAAAAGGTGTAGAAAAATCCGTAGAAATTACGTAAAAAGCCCTGAAGGTAATCCTAATTACAATTCTAGTTATTTATCTTATATTACTTATTTATATGATCTAAATCATCATAGGTCTACGAAAGTTTCAGCCCTTTATATGTATGTATGGTTATATGCAAGTTTATGTTAAGTTGAATGTAGAAACCCTTAAAATTGCTTTGTGTTGAAACCCCTTGTATTCAAACTTGCATATCTCTTTGTGTGCTTACTGGAATTGATAAATTCCAATTGTATATGAAATTAGACTCATATAATCATATCATATCCGAAAATGAGAATTTATCTCCTTGTGGTTAGGCCGTAATGATGATTTCAAGTTGGTACATGGTTGCTGTTTGTATACTTGATTTCAGTATGCCCTAAGTTTAGTCAAGATTTTGAGATAGAAAATGAAGTTAAAAAATTATGAAACTTTAATTATGTTCTATTAAGTATGTTTACTGGAAATGGTTCGAAAATCATGGAAAGTTATGCTGTAGAAAACTTATGAAAATTCTTACAAGTTGAAGGAACAATAGAGGAACTTGTAGGGAAGATTTCTTGTGTTGTAGAGAAATGGTCATAACTTGCCCTAGGAAGCTGGAAAAATTACACCGTCACTTGTAATGTATAGTATATTCATATATGTTTTCATATTGATGAGGTTGGACCCCTGTATTTGTACAATTTAGGAATATAGGATGGTCAGTTATGTAGGACAATAATTTCAGGCGATACTGGATACCCCTTGAATGAATGTTTGTATTTCATCCTTACAAAGGGTACTTTGAGTACATGTTTCATGTGTATATACATTGAGGAGTATAATTTCATGTTTACTTGACTTTGGTTATAAATTCCTCATAAGGTATTTCCTATGGTTGAATGTCCGTAACTTTATCAACATGTATATCATTGTTTTGCCTTTACCTATATTTTATGGAATGTGACTTAATTGGAATTATATTGTTGATGTATAGTAATGGAAAGTTACATAATTATGTTTGGATAATATTTATGATTGAGGTTCAGTACTAATTTAGTTGGATTGACAGGTGTAAGGTCTAATCAACCCAGTTCAGCTCCACCAGAAGAAAACGTGAATACATAGTTGTCAACCACGGTGAGTGTACTAACTGGAATGATGTATTTGTATACTGTTACAAATGTGACCATAATTTTATGAATATAAAATTGTTCATTTCGGTTTACCGAAATGAGGGGTTACTCCTCGACCAGGAATGGGGGAGATTTGTCTATTAATGACAAGGGGTTACTCCTCGAGCAGGAATGAGGGAGAATTGTCTATTTAGACATGATATGTGAATCATGATTCGAAAAAGTTGGTCATTCATTATCAATGAGCCGGATAAGTTAATTCATAATTATATGGACATGGTATATTGCATGTAAATTTATGCAGTAGTATAGTAGTGATGCATTCTCTGGGCTATTTTTGCTCATGGTTCCTATGTTCACATTTTTCAGGTAACGCAATGTCACTGCCAAATCTAGGAGGTCGGGTTGGGTTAGCCAGGAATGGGAGAAACTATGATTTTGTGTAAATGTAAATGATGTAATTAAGTTAATTTATCCTTCAAGAAAGTTTTTATGAACATGATTACTCTGATGTTGTAAAAATGATTTCAGTTATATGGATTTACAATGATGACTCTGAAATCAAAACTCGTGATTATGGTTTGGTTAGATTAATTATGGTTTGACTCACTTTGACTTTCAAACTTAATTATAAGTAACTAGGTTGGGGTGTGTCAGCTTTTGGTATCAGAGCCTAGGTTTTAGAGGTTCTGGAGTGAGAAGAGTCTAGATTTGGCAGTGAATGTCAGAAATATATTTTATTTGATACTAACGATCATGTTAAGAAAGATATGTATATCTGCATGTTGTTACATCTTTGATCCATTTCAGATATAAAAGAATGGAAGGAGGGAATGTGAATGTGGAAATAGAAGATGAGGCTTCAAACATGGCAGCAGAGGCAGATGTTGAGCAACCTGTTCATGGAAATATAGAACCTGACCCAGAACAATTGACAGACATGCAAAAAATGGCACGTGCTATGACTCTAATGGCAGAGCAACAAGCTAGATTTATGGCTCATGTGGAAGAACAACAGACCAGGAAACTAGAGGCACAAGCCTTGGCTAGGGCTGAGGAGGTGATACACCGGGAAGAAAGAAGTATTTCACATGAGAAATTTATTAAGATGAACCCACCATCATTCGAAGGAGCAGTTGATCCCGCAGAGGCAGAAGTCTGGGTTAAAGATATTGAACTTATCTTTGGGGTAATGAAGATGCCTGAAAATCAATGAGTGACCTTGGCGACGTATATGCTGAAAGGAGAAGCTAAATATTGGTGGGATGCCACAAAACATTTGTTGATTACTCCAGAAGGTGGGAATGTGATCTCATGGAATGCTTTTGTCAAAGCTTTATATGATAAGTATTTTCCCCCAATGTATCAAAAACAAAAGGAGAAGGAATATTTTATGTTGAATCAGGGGAGTATGACAGTTAGAGAATACGAAGCTAAACTGACAGCCTTATCTCGGTTTGCATCGAGGTTTATACGAAATGAGGAAGACATGTGTAGCCGATTTCTTGACGGGCTTGAGTTAGTCATTAAATCTAGTTTATCGTCTTTAGATACTTCTAGCTATTCATCATTAGTGAACAAAGCCATGCTAGTAGAAAGGGACGTGAATGAAGCTAGAGGGAATCGAGAACGAGGTGTAAAGAGAAGCAGATTCGATCGAAGTTATCAAAAGGGTAGTGATACAGAATATTCGAGACATGGAGGGCAGAAATTCCAGTATGGTAGAGGCATGGGAAGTAGTTTTCAAAGGGGTGAAGCTAGTGGTGGAAGAGGTTCAGGAGTTTCAGCACAAGGAGATCCGAACGTTTGTTTCTTTTGTGGGGTATCAGGTCATATAAAGAGAAATTACCAAAGTTACTGAATATAGAATATTTTAACTGCCACCAGAAGGGTCATTTGAGAAAGAATTGTCCTATGTTGGCAAGAACAGTTTCAGTCAGTAGTGTGGGGCCTCATAAAGGATCCTCTCCAGGCAGTGCCACCAGGGGAAGAGGTACAGGACAAGCAAGTGGATCGAAGGAAGGAGGAAGAGTGTTTGCGATGACGCTGCAAGATGCCCATGCTACACCTGAAGTGGTTACAGGTAAACTCTCTATTGCGAACAAAGATTTATATGCACTCATTGATCCTGGATCTACGCATTCATTTGTGGCATTAGATATTGTTTCATATTTGGGTAGACCATGTTCATTTCTTAATTGTGCCTTATATATTTCTACCCCAATGGAAAGTGTGATTCTGGTTGAGCATGTTTATAAAGATTGTATCTTACGAATGGGGGAACAAGATTTCTATGTTGATTTGATACCGTTGGCCATTCGGGATTTTGATATTATATTGGGGATGGATTGGTTATCATCGTATCATGCCTTCATTGATTGTTTTCGAAAGGAAGTTACATTTCATCTTCCTGGTGAACCCGAGTTCCAGTTTATAGGGGAAAGGAATGTTGTCCCTAATTGTCTTATCTCAGCAATAAAGAGCAGAAAGTTATTAAGTAAGGGTTGTACGGGGTATTTAGAATATGTGGTTGATGTTAGTAAGCAAGCACTTAAAGTTGAAGATATACCAGTTGTTAGAGAATTTCCTGATGTCTTCCCAGAGGAATTGCCAGGATTGCCTCCCAATAGGGAAGTAGAGTTTTCTATTGAATTAATTCCAGGTACTGGTCCAATTTCTCTTGCTCCATATAGAATGGCACCAGCAGAGTTGAAAGAATTAAAAGTGCAATTACAAGATCTGATAAGTAGAGGTTTCATTCAGCCTAGTGTTTCTCCATGGGGAGCACCGATGTTATTTGTGAAAAAGAAAGATGGGACAATGCGATTATGTATTGATTATCGGCAGTTAAATAAGGTGACCATTAGAAATAAGTACCCTCTACCTCGTATCGATGACTTATTTGACCAATTACAGGGGGGCACCGTATTTTCAAAGATTGATTTGAGATCGGGTTACCACCAACTGAAAGTGAAGGATATCGATATTTCCAAAACAGCTTTTCGGACTCGATATGGGCACTATGAGTTTTTGGTGATGCCTTTTTGATTAACCAATGCTCCAGCAGTTTTTATGGATTTGATGAACCGGGTATTCCACCCTTTCATTGATTCCTTTGTGATTGTATTCATAGACGATGTGTTGATTTACTCGCGTAGCATGGAGGAACATGAGAAACATTTGAGACTTATATTGCAGATTTTGAGAGAGAAGAAATTATTTGCGAAATTCAGCAAGTGTGAGTTTTGGTTGAATGAAATTGTGTTTTTAGGGCACGTGGTCTCAAGAAATTGGATTTATGTTGATCCAAAGAAAGTGGAAGCAATTGTTGAATGGCAAAGTCCTAAGAATGTGACGGAAATTAGGAGTTTCCTAGGATTGGCAGGTTACTATCGCAGATTCATTAAGTGATTTTCAGCAATAGCATTACCACTGACAAAGTTGACTCGTAAAGAAATGAAGTTTGTATGGGATGAAGAATGTGAGAAGAGTTTTAAAGAATTAAAGAATCGGTTGGTTTCAGCCCCTATACTTACTATTCCATGTGGGAATGAGTCTTTTGTGATCTATACAGACGCTTCATTTCAGGGGTTAGGATGTGTTCTTATGCATAATGGGAAGGTAATAGCATATGCTTCCAGATAATTAAAGACGCATGAACGAAATTACCCTACACATGATTTGGAGCTAGCAGCCATTGTTTTTGCTTTAAAGTTGTGGAGACATTACTTTTATGGAGAAACTTGTGAGATATTTACAGATCATCAAAGTTTGAAATACTTGTTTACATAGAAGGAACTGAATTTGAGACAGAGGCATTGGATAGAGCTGATTAAAGACTATGACTGTACCATTCATCATCATCCTAGAAAGGCCAATGTGGTAGCAGATGCTTTGAGTCGAAAATCATCAGGGATGCTTGGTTGCATACGGTGTGCCCGTGTTGGAAATATTCTTGACTTGGCATCGATGGGGATTGAATTGAAGTTTTCAAAAAGCGGAGGATTATTAGCACATGTCACAGTGAGACCTTTATTGGCAGAACGCATACGAAGTTTGCAGATCAGTGATCCATCCCTTGAAAAGAAGAAACAAGAAGTTCAGGATGGTAGAGAGAGTGATTTTGAGATTAAGAATGATGAATCGTTGTGTTATAAAAATAGGATTTGTGTACCAAATGATCCACCCTTAAAGAAAGATATATTAGAAGAGGCACATAGTTCTATTTACTCTATGCATCCGGGAGGTACCAAAATGTATAGAGATTTGAAAGAATATTACTGGTGGAACAATATGAAACGTGAGATTGCAGAGTTCGTAGCTAAATGTTTAGTATGCCAGCAAGTGAAAGCAGAGCATCAGAAGCCAGCAGGATTATTGCAGTCTTTGCCTATTCCGGAATGGAAGTGGGAGCATATAACGATGGACTTTGTTACAGGATTACCCCGGTCACCAAAGGGGCATGATTCTATTTGGGTGATTGTAGACCGATTGACAAAGTCAGCCCATTTTCTTCCAGTTAAGACCACCTACAATGTTGACAAGTATGCACGTATGTACGTTGATGATATTATCCGTTTACATGGGGCACCGGTGTCAATTGTATCAGATAGAGATCCAACATTCACTTCTAAGTTTTGGCCTCGTCTCCAGAATGCCATGGGAACAAGTTTGAACTTTAGCACTATGTTTCATCCACAAACTGATGGGCAATCAGAAAGGATGATTCAAATATTAGAAGACATGTTACGAGCCTGTGTATTTGACTTCAAAGGTAGTTGGGATGATCATTTGCCATTAATGGAATTTTCATATAATAATAGTTATCAGTCGACTATTGGTATGGCTCCTTATGAAGCTTTATATGGGAGGAGATGTAGAATGCCTTTGTGTTGGGATGAAGTGGGTGAAAGGAAAATTTTGGGTCCTGAATTGATAGATATGACAACTGAAAAGATCAAAATGATTCGGGAACGGATAAAGATAGCGCAAAGCAGGCAGAAATTTTATGCAGATAAGAGGAAGAATCCATTGGAATTTCAGAAGGGAGATTTTGTATTCCTGTGTATTTCACCATGGAAAGGTGTTATGAGATTTGGGAAAAAGGGGAAACTAAGTCAAAGATACATTGGGCCATTTGAAGTGTTGGAAAGAATTGGGCCCCTGGCTTATAGATTAGCATTACCTCCAGATTTATCCCTTTTACATGATGTGTTTCACGTATCGATGCTTCGTAAGTATTTGGCGGATCCATCTCCTCAGTTGAAAACTCAACCAATTGAACTGAAGGAAGACTTGTCGTACATCGAGGAACCAATGGAAATTATTGATCGTAAGGAGCAAGTATTGAGAAATAAAGTTATTCCCTTAGTTAAGGTTATGTGGATGAGCCATGGAGTTAAAGAAGCAACTTGGGAAACGGAGGATAGCATGAGGAAACAGTATCCCCATTTTTTTGGTAAGTGACCTTTATGTTAAATTTCGGGGACGAAATTTTCTAAGGGGGGGGGGGGGGAGTTGTGAGAGCCCGAATATAAGTATGATAAATTATATTTAAACCATGCTTATATTATGTGATATTAATAATGTCTTATTATTATATATAATATTAATTGATTATATTTATTATAATCCTACTTTCATAAATCATGAAAGGTCGAATTAATTACGAACACAAAATTTTGTTGTTTTCGGTGGAAAAGGTTCTTGCTAGAGACTAGTTTTGACCTTTATAACATTATAAATGACTTGAGGTGAAAACTAGATAGTTGTAGACATGTGAGTTAGGGTTGTAACACAACAAACGGATTATCAAATGGATGCCCGAGTAAAGAGTTATACCGAATTTACGAATAAGGGGCAATTTGGTCAATTCCCTTTAAGTGGTAAATTGTCTTTTATTAAACCAAATGGTTTAATTTGATTGGTTGGCTTGGGAGGCAGACTTGGCCGACCTTATACCCTTGAAATAGACTTATCCTTCAGCCAAAATCAGCCATGAAAGGGTTTTAAGCTTAAGGAAAGAGAAGGTAGAAGTTTAGGAAGGAAAAGTGAGGAGAAAAGGTGTAGAAAAATCCGTAGAAATTACGTAAAAAGACCTGAAGGTAATCCTAATTACAATTCTAGTTATTTATATTATATTACTGATTTATATGATCTAAATCATCATTGGTATACGAAAGTTTCAGCCCTTTATATGTATGTATGGTTATATGCAAGTTTATGTTAAGTTGAATGTAGAAACCCTTAAAATTGCTTTGTATTGAAACCCCTTGTATTCAAACTTGCATGTCTCTTTGTGTGCTTACTGGAATTGATAAATTCTAATTGGATATAAAATTAGACTCATATAATCATATCATATCCTAAAATGAGAATTTATCTCTTTGTGGTTAGGCTGTAATGATGATTTCAAGTTGGTACATGGTTGCTGTTTGTATACTTGATTTCGGTATGCCCTAAGTTTAGTCAAGATTTTGAGATAGAAAATGAAGTTAAAAAATTATGAAACTTTAATTATGTACTTTCAAGTATGTGTGCTGGAAATGGTTTGAAAATCATGGAAAGTTATGCTGTAGAAAAATTATGAAAATTCTTACAAGTTGAAGGAACAATAGAGGAACTTGTAGGGAAGATTTCTTGTGTTGTAGAGAAATGGTCATTACTTGCCCTGGGAAGCTTGAAAAATTACACCGTCACTTGTAATGTATATTATATTCATATATATTTTCATATTGATGAGGTTGGACCCCTGTACTTGTACAATTTAGGAATATAGGATGGTCAGGTATGTAGGACAATAATTTCAGGCCATACTGGATACCCCTTAAATGAATGTTTGTATTTCGTCCTTACAAAGGGTACTTTGAGTACATGTTCCATGTGTATATACATTGAGGAGTATAATTTCATGTTTACTTGACTTTGATTATAAATTCCTCATAAGGTATTTCCTATGGTTGAATGTCTGTAACTTTATCAACATGTATATCATTGTTTTGCCTTTACCTATGTTTTATGGAATGTGACTTAATTGGAATTATATTGTTGATGTATAGTCATGGAAAGATACATAATTATGTTTGGATAATATTTATGATTGAGGTTCAGTACTAATTTAGTTGGATTGACAGGTGTAAGGTCTAATCAACCCAGTTCAGCTCCACCAGAAGAAAACGTGAATACATAGTTGTCAACCAAGGTGAGTGTACTCACTGGAATGATTTATTTGTATACTATTACAAATGTGATCAAAATGTTATGAATATAAAATTGTTCATTTCGGTTTACCGAAATGAGGGGTTACTCCTCGACCAGGAATGGGGTGATTTGTCTATTAATGACAAGGGGTTACTCCTCGAGCAGGAATGAGGGATAATTGTCTATTTAGACATGATATGTGAATCATGATTCGAAAAAGTTGGTCATTCATTATGAATGAGCCGGATAAGTTAATTCATAATTATATGGACATGGTATATTGCATGTAAATTTATGCTGTAGTATAGTAGTGATGCATTCTCTGGGCTATTTTTGCTCATGGTTCCTATGTTCACATTTTTCAGGTAACGCAATGTCACTGCCAAATCTAGGAGGTCGGGTTGGGTTAGCCAGGAATGGGAGAAACTATGATTTTGTGTAAATGTAAATGATGTAATTAAGTTAATTTATCCTTCAAGAAAGTTTTTATGAACATGATTACTCTGATGTTGTAAAAAGGATTTCAGTTATATGGATTTACAATGATGACTCTGAAATCAAAACTCGTGATTATGGTTTGGTTAGATTAATTATGGTTTAACTCACTTTGACTTTCAAACTTAATTATAAGTAACTGGGTTGGGGTGTGTCATCTTTCATGTTACGAAAACGGATTTAATTATGGTTATTGACAACTCTAAATTTCTAGGGTTCATGTTCATGAGATTTGGGGAAAATTGGGGAGATTTGAAGATTAGATGTGGTTTAGGATGATTTGATCCCATATATATGTTAAAATACGACCTAAGTATGTTTATAAATGATTAGAAACCTTGAACTATTGTTGTAATGATGGTTAGATGAGATTAGAGGTGAAGAAAAATGGGAAAAACGAGATAGGATAATTCTGGGCTCGAAACTGTCACCTCGTTAGAACGCCTGCCCAGGTCGTTCGAACGAGATCGTTCGAACGAGCTTCTAACGAGTTGACTATTTGACTTCTAACGAGTGGGATGTTCGTTTGATGTCTTTCGTTCAAAAGATATCTCGTTAGATGCCCTCTTCGTTCGAGCGAACTCTCGTTCGAACGAGACTTCTAACGAGTTGACAGATTGGCCTTTTTGGCCTGATTCGATTTTTAATGTTCCGTAACCGGGTTTCATTGTAGAGATAACATTCCTTTGATGACTAATGGATATAGTTGGGATATTTGGGATATATTGAGGAGTGAAACATAGAAGTGTGGTTTGAGCCAAAGGATAGTTGTGGATTAGGGTGCGAGTGACTAATCACGATGCGAGGATAATTAATGATTTAAGTACATGTAAAATGGACATATGATTTGTGTGACATTATAAGTTGGTATGAGAATGAGAAGTATACCTCTAATAAATTATGGTAATTACTAAGAAGTGTTCATGCTTAGTATATATGATTTTATGTGTATGACATACCTACCATACTTGCTATCACGAGAGGTTTGCGTTCGCTTAGGGCCATCTAACCTTTGTGTGCCTACGGGGGGGATTTAGATTGGTACCTTGAGGACATTGGTCAGAGAAGGACTTATTGGGAAGTTAATAAGTCTGCTGATCGTGGGAGCGTAGGTATGTGCGTGACCTATGTGATGTGACTGTGTTCGCCTCCATTGTTTGTTATTTGCTATTATCTGAGAACGATTCATGAGAGATTCGGAATGCGTGATCCTTATGTACGTGATGTACCGGGATGGAATAGCAGAGTATGTGTGCACCACAGCTTAGACTCCGGGTGCTTGTATAGTATATTTATGATGTGAATAATATGCGGTTTAATGAAAAGGAATTGTTATGTTTTCATTGCAAGTATAATTATAGTAAAGCCTTGATAAAGATAAAAAGGGATAACCTGCTATGTATTGTAATGCTAATAATTGAGAATCCGAGTTTAAGCAAAGTTATCTATGCAAGTGATAACATTGGGAATTCATATTGTGAATCGAGTAGACAGGTTAGAACTTATGACGGTTTGGTTAGATACGAATACCACTTAGATGGGTACTGTACGTTAGGAGTGCACAAGTAGTCGAGAGGTGAGTATTTCATGTGAGAGCACGTCCTAACATGTATTTTGCATTCTTTGTTTTAATGTTATTAAAGCACTTGCTATTTTTTAAATACTCTCCACTTTTGGGCTCTGACCCGTTTGCTTTCAAATCCATTTTTGTAAAAACCTTTTAGGTGCCCAGCCACAAGGACACCATGCATAGGATTTCCATTCAGGTGACGAGATGTAGCTGTTTGTGGAATTTACGGGGCCTTGCGAGTGGACGCTTCTTTTGTCTTGACTCTATTCAGTTTTCATCATTTGTAGGGCATGTCGCCCATTTCTATTAGAAACATTTCATATTTCAGTTATTCAGATTGTTGGCATGTAATTAATTCAAGATATACTATTTTATTTATTTTAGTGGTGGGATTGTTGTGAGGAGTTTTCCTCCGGACTTATCATTATTTGTTGGTTACTTTATTGAGACTGTATGGTGTATGGTTATGATATTCTTTCATAATTCTTTTACTGCATGTCAATCAGATTTAATTTAAAATTTGTCAACTTACTTTTTAAATACTAGGTGGTTAGTAACTATTAAAATGTTTTCGACAGTGATGCTATTAACTGAACCAACTTGACATTTTGATTTAATTTAATAAAGGAGTAGATACTCGGTATTTAATTAGTCAGGGTGTTACAGGTGGTATCAGAGCATCAGGTTCTAGTGTCGTTTAGGATTTGTACGGCTTATTATGTTTTCGCTGAGCTTTCTTTGATGTAGAGCCCTATATTTTAGGACTGTTGTATTCCTTTGTATATGCTACATTCTTCAGCTATTTTGAGTTTATAACTACGAACTTATAGACTTTACTCTTATTTCAGATGCCTCCACGGCGTGCACCACGGGTTCCTAGGAATGCACAGCCAGAGCCCCAGCCAGCACCGGTACAGGGCTCCATGAATGCCGCTGAGGTTGCAGCCATTATAGCCTAAGTGGTAAACGCCGCTCTTGACGTTGTACAAAAGGCACCACCTCAGGCGCTAGTAGCCGTGCCAGTCCAGGCACATGCATTCCCGTCTTCTTGGGGATGCATTCGATATTCTTTTCAGAAAGCACACCCACCGGCAGGTAGATCCGATGTTATGGTTTCAAGTCAGTGGAGGAAATACATTCAGAGGAACTTGAGGATGTATGAGTGCACCGATGTTCGGAAGCAGGTACTAGCTATTTTCAAGCGAGTGGGATCTGCACTGCAGTGGTGGGAGTCTATTACCACCGTGGAGGAGAATGATACTCTCACGATACAGTAGTTTTGGGTGCGGTTCGACCGCAAGTATTTTTCGTCATCCGTTCACACGGAAATGAGGAGGAAGCTAATGAATCTCAGACAGGAGGGAAAGACTGTGGCCGAGTATGAGTCCAAATTCACAAATCTACTGAATATTTTTCCGGATGAAATACCGACAGAGGAGAAGAAGATCCAGAAGTTTACCGATGGATTGACGTGGAGGATCCGTCAGCATTTGTTGGGGAATCTCTCATTGGCCACTTATTTTGAAGTGGTTAATGCTGCACTGTTACACTGCCAGGATCATCGCTTTCATATGGCTGAGAGCAAGAGATCGGGAGAGTCCATCCATCAGGGCAGGGCTGGAGGAAATGGTTCCAGTGGGGCACAATCTACTCAGGGGCAGAGGCAGGGTGACCAGGGTTCCCAGCAGGGGGATCGTAAGATGTTCAGATCGGGGAATTTCAGGCACGGACAGGGAGGTTTTAGGCAAGGCCATCAGGGTCCGAACAGCCATCAGGGCCAACAGGGGCAGAATGGTCAACAGCAGTTTCAGTAGGGCCAGCAAGGCCAGGGGAGGAATGGTAACGGCCACCAGGGCCGAGGGAAGCAGGGACAGAGAGGGGGAACTTCCCGGGGAAGTGTTACGTTTGTGGCAAGACTGGCCATAAATGCCAGGATTGTCCCGATAGGGGCAGGGCCCCGTAGCAACAGCAGCAGGGTGCTCGACAGGAGCCGCAGAGGCCTATTTTTCCCGCCGCCCTCCCAGCACCACCACAGATGGCAGCATTACCACCCATTCCAGCGGTCCCAGTTCAGCAGGGACAACTTCAGTATGGGAGAGTATATCAGCTTCAGTAGGCCGCAGCCCTACAGGATCCACCGGCCATTGAGGGTATGTTCTCTATTCAGGGGACTATGGGGCGTATTTTGTTTGACACGGGGGCCACACACTGTTTTATTGCTATGAGATTTGCACGCACCATTGGGTTGTTAGACACCGCCGAGAGTACGATTACTTGTTTAGATTCGCCGTTGAGTAGGGGTTCCGTGATTTCCCTTGTATGTAGAGGCGTGGGTATAGAGATCGGGAGGTTTACTTTACTTGCGGATATGTTAGTGTTAGAGATGACCGAGTATGATGCCATTATTGGTATGGATTGGCTTGTTGCGTATCGAGCCATGATTGACTGCTTTAGTAGGAGTATTATCTTTGCCATTCTCGGGCAGGAGATGTTTTTAGTGGTGATGCCTCGTCCTGAGGGAGGATCGTCCACTCACTTATACTATATAGAGGAGGAGACCTCAAAGGAAGTGGTGATACCACTTGATTCGATTTCGGTTGTTCGAGAGTTTATCGATGTATTTCAAGATATACCTGGATTACCTCCGAGTAGAGAGATAGATTTTGTAATCCATTTGATGCCGAGAACTCGGCCTATTGCCCATGCACCTTACCGTATGACTCCAGCTGAGATGAGAGAGTTGCGGGATCAGATTGAGCAGTTGTTAGGTCAGGGGTTTATCCGGAGAAGTACCTCACCGTGGGGTGCCCCCGTGTTGTTCGTTAAGAAGAGGGATGGATTGTTGAGGTTGTGTGTGGATTACCGGGAGTTGAATAAGGTCATGATACGGAACAAGTATCCGTTGCCCCGAATCGATGACTTATTCGACCAGCTGAGGGGAGATTCTTTCTTCTCAAAGATTGATTTTCGATCTGGTTATCATCAGTTGCGTATCAGGGAAGAGGACGTCTCAAAGACTGCTTTCTTAACGAGATATGGTTCCTACGAGTTTCGGGTTATGCCTTTTGGTTTGACCAATGCTCTAGTCGTGTTTATGGACTTGATGAATAGGGTGTTCAGAGAGTTCCTAGATCAGTTCGTCATTTTCTTCATTGATGAAATTCTGGTCTACTCCCAGACATAGGAGGAGCATGCCGAGCATTTGAGGCAGGTTTTGCAAACGCTACGACAGAACGAGCTGTATGCAAAGTATGAGAAGTGCGGGTTTTGGATGAAGGAGGTTCAGTTTTTGGGGCATATTATTTCCGACCAAGGGACATATGTTGATCCGGGTAAGGTATCCGCGGTGAGGGAGTGGGGACATCCCACGACACCAACTGAGATCTGTAGTTTCTTGGGCCTAGCAGGATACTACAGGAGGTTTATTCGGGGTTTCTCAAAGATAGCGGGCCCTTTGACACATCTGACTCGTAAGGGTGTGCCATTCATTTGGAGTGATGCATGTCAGTTGGCATTCGATGAGTTGAAGGACAAGTTGACCTCAGCACCTGTGTTATCATTATCGAGACCGGGAGTTGAGTATCTAGTTTACACCGATGCGTCCTTGCAAGGACTTGGAGGTGTATTGCAGTAGGAGAGTCAAGCCATAGCTTATGCTTCCCGTAAGCTTAAGCCTCATGAGAAGAATTACCCCACTCATGATTTGGAGTTAGCGGCAGTTGTATTTGCCCTTCTGATTTGGAGACATTATCTTTTGGAGGAGAAGTTTCGATTGTTCACGAACCACAAGTCCCTACAGTACCTATTCACGCAGAAGGAGTTGAATATGCGGCAAAGGAGGGGGCTTGAGTTTGTGAAGGACTATCAGTTTGATATCCAATATCACCCGGGGAAGGCTAACGTGGTGGCAGACGCGTTGAGCCGTAGGCCAGTAGATGAGGTGGCAGGGGTGTGGAAGGTAAAGTGGAAGGAGTTGGGACACCAGGATGCAGTGGCCCGATTGTTCATATCTGTGATGACTGTTACACCGCAGATTGTCATGAAGGTGGTAAAGGCACAGGCAAATGACTCGTTCTGTCAGGAGCAGATAGTTCGATTACTAGCAGAGGGAGCCGAGTCCTATACCATTAGCTCAGATGGGGGATTACGCTTCAATGGGAGACTGGTAGTTCCGGAAGGGGAGGAATTGCGACACGAGGTGATGGAAGAGTTGCACGGCTCACGGTTCGCGATACATCCCGATGGGGACAAAATGTACCAAGACATGAGACGCCAGTATCGGTGGAGCGGGATGAAGAGAAATATCGTCATGTTCGTTTCTAAATGCACCACTTGTCAGTTGGTAAAAGTGGATCATCAGAGACCGACAGGACTTCTACAGCCATTAGAGGTCCCGATGTGGATGTGGGAGAGCATCTCCATGGATTTTATTACGGGGTCACCTACGTCACAGAGGGGTCACGACTCCATTTGTGTCATTGTGGACAAGTTGACCAAAGTTGCTCATTTTTTACCCGTAAGGATAGACTACACTACGGGACAGTATGCCCAGCTTTTTATAGCAGAAATAGTGAGACTTCACGGTGTGCCCCTAAATATCGTGTCTGACCGAGACAAGATATTTGTTTCACGGTTTTGGGAGAGTTATCAGGAAGCCATGGTCACGAAATTGCGGTTGAGTGCGGCATATCACCCGCAGACCGATGGGAAAACCGAGCGTACAAACCAGATGTTGGAGGACATGTTGCGTATGTGCATCATTGATTTTGGGGGTGGATGGGAGCAGTATCTTCCACTGGTGGAGTTTGCTTACAACAACTCCTACCAGTTCACCATTGGCATGGCTCCATTTGAGGCGTTGTACGATAGACCTTGTCGTTCCCCAGCATGTTGGTTGGAGGTGGGGGACAACAAACTACTTGGGCCGGAAGTGATTCAGGATACTTCGGCAAGGATAGAATTGATACGGAGTCGCATTCGGGTAGCTCAGGATCGGCAGAAAAGCTATACTGATACGAAGAAGTTCTTCAGGGAGTTCCAAGTGGGGGACCAAGTTTTACTCAGAGTATCTCCTATGAAGGGGATTATGCGATTTGGGAAGAAGGGGAAGTTGGCACCGAGATACGTGGGGCCATTCCCTATCATTGAGCAGATTGGGTCTGTTGCATATAGACTTGGGTAGCCGGAGCATTTTCATAGGATTCATGATGTGTTTCATATTTCCTCGCTAAGGAAATATCTTAGGGACGATTTGGCTCATTCTCACATTGCTTTGGAGGACATCGATCTCCATCCTGATAGCTCCTACGAGGAGGGGCCGATTGCTATTTTAGACCGAAGTGAGCGGAAACTGCGGTCAAAGATAGTTCCGTTAGTACGTGTTCAGTGGTGGCATCATAGTGTCGAGGAGTCCACATGGGAGCGTGAGGATGAGATGCGCGAACGTTATCCAGAGTTGTTTCTATCATGTAGTTTCTAGTTCGGAATTTCGGGACGAAATTCTGTTATTAGGGGGGAAGTATGTAATACCCCGTACTTTTATGGATATTTATTTATGGGATTAATTAGATTAAATGGGTATTAATTGAGAATTAATCCGGATAAAATACTAACGAAATGTGAGTTGATATTTGATTATAATGGGTATTATTTGATTATAATGAATATTGAATATATTGAAATTGTCGCGAGATAGAAATACGGCAATTTGGAAATTTTGTTGGGACGCGTGTGACAGTCACGTCTGGAATATAATTATTGTAATTAAAAAGTGAATTTTATTTCTATCAATCGTATGGTCATTTTGAGTGCGCTAACGCATCCGGAAGGGTCGAAATAGTCAGAAAACACTAGCCGGGGGTTTAGTTTGGGTCCCGGGGCATTTTTAGGCCATACCGGCAACTTAAAAGGGTATTTTGGTAATTTTGGAATTTTGGGATTTTTGAGTAACGAATTTTTAGAGTTTAAAATAGGGAATTTCATAACCCACTAACCCATTACAAGCAATTAACTGAATTGATGGCAACGGGAGTTTTAGGAGAGGTTAGGAGAAGTTCCCAAAAGAGAAACACAACCTCCATCTTCAACCTTCAACCTTGGGAGAAAAAGGAGAGAGCAACCTTCATCAATTCAATGTCAAATTCAGAGAAAAATCCAAGGCAAGTGGTTTAATTACATTATTTGCAATGAATGCTTCTTCCATGCGTAGAAATTTAAATAATTGCATTGTTTTGGGAGAATGACAAAAACCCATGAATTTGGAATTAGAAACTCATGTTTTGATAAAGAGATTGTACGTAGAATTGTGTTTGGGTGATTATGCTATTAGAAATACATCTTTCATGTTACAAGAATGGATTTAATTATGTTTATTGATAACTCTAAATTTCTAGGGTTCATGTTCATGAGATTTGGGGAAAATTGGGGAGATTTGATGATTAGATGTGGTTTAGGATGATTTGATCCCATATATATGTTAAAATACGACCTAAGTATGTTTATAAATGATTAGAAACCTTGAACTACTGTCGGAATGATGTTTAGATGAGATTAGAGGTGAAGAAAATTAGGAAAAACGAGATAGGAGAATTCTGGGCTCGAAACTGTCACCTCGTTAGAAGGCCTGCCCAGGTCGTTCGAACGAGCTCGTTCGAACGAGCTTCTAACCAGTTGACTGTTTGACATCTAATGAGTGGGATGTTCATTCGATGTCTTTCGTTCGAACGATATCTCGTTAGATGCCCACTTCGTTCGAACGAGACTTCTAACGAGTTGACAAATTGGACTTTTTGGCCTGATTCGATTTTTAATGTTTTGTAACCGGGTTTCATTGTAGAGATAACATTCCTTTGATGACTAATGGATATAGTTGGGACATTTGGGATATATTGAGGAGTGAGACATAGAAGTGTGGTTTGAGCCAAAGGACAGTTGTGGATTACGGCGCGAGTGACTAATCACTATGCGAGGATAATTAATGATTTAAATACATGTAAAATGGTCATATGATTTGTGTGACATTATAAGTTGGTATGAGAATGAGAAGTATACCTCTAATAAATTATGGTAATTACTAAGAAGTGTTCATGCTTAGTATATATGATTTTATGTGTATGACATACCTACCATACTTGCTATCACGGGAGGTTTGCCTTCGCTTAGGGCCATCTAACCTTTGTGTGCCTACGGGGGGGATTTAGATTGGTACCTCGAGGACATAGGTCAGAGAAGGACTTATTGGGAAGTTAATAAGTCTGCTGATCGTGGGAGCGTAGGTATGTGCGTGACCCATGTGATGTGACTGTGTTCGCCTCCATTGTTTGTGATTTGCTATTATCTGAGAACGATTCCTGAGAGATTCGGAATGCGTGATACTTATGTACGTGATGTACCGGGATGGGATAGCAGAGTATGTGTGCACTGCAGCTTAGACTCGGGGTGCTTGTATAGTATATTTATGATGTGAATAATATACGGTTAAATGAAAAGGAATTGTTTTGTTTTCATTGCGAGTATAATTATAGTAAAGCCTTGATAAAGATAAAAAGGGATAACCTGCTATGTATTGTAATGCTAATAATTGAGAATCCGAGTTTAAGCAAAGCTATCTATTCACGTGATAACATTGGGAATTCATATTGTGAATCGAGTAGACAGGTTAGAACTTATGACGGTTTGGTTAGATACGAATACCACTTAGATGGGTATTGTACGTTAGGAGTGCACAAGTAGTCGAGAGGTGAGTATTTCATGTGAGAGCACGTCCTAACATGTATTTTGTATTCTTTGTTTTAATGTTATTAAAGCACTTGCAATTTTTAAAATACTATCCACTTTCGGGCTCTGACCCGTTTGCTTTCAAATCTATTTTTGTAAAAACCTTCTAGGTGCCCAACCACAAGGACACCATGCATAGGATTTCCATTCAGGTGACGAGCTGTAGTTGTTTGTGGAAGTTACAGGGCCTTGCTAGTGGACGCTTCTTTTGTCTTGACACTATTCAGTTTTCATCATTTGTAGGGCATGTCGCCCATTTCTATTAGAAACATTTCATATTTTAGTTATTCAGATTGTTGGCATGTAATTAATTCAGGATATACTGTTTTATTTATTTCAGTGGTGGGATTTTTGTGAGGAGTTTTCCTCCGGACTTATCATTATTTGTTGGTTACTTTATTGAGACTTTATGGTGTATGGTTATGATATTCTTTCATAATTCTTTTACTGCATGTCAGTCAGATTTAATTTAAAATTTGTCAACTTACTTTTTAAATACTAGGTGATTAGTAACTATTAAAATGTTTTCGACAGTGATGCTATTAACTGAACCAACTTGACATTTTGATTTAATTTAATAAAGGAGTAGCTACCCGGTATTTAATTAGTCGGGGTTTCACACTGTGGTCGCCATCTCTCTCTCTCTCTCTCTCTCTCTCTATATATATATATATATATATATATATATATATATATATATATACGTGTACACACCCACAGAGCGATTGTTCAATTGTTTGGGATTCTTGAATTGTTTTTGTCTGGTGGATTTAAACATTTAGATGGCCATTGAGTTAATTGTCCCTAGGAATTTCTAATAAAAGATATTATTAATTTGGTTCGCCCTAGGAATATATTTGAATTGGACTGTGTAAGCTTCAAAGAGGTTGTATTTGACTATGATTGGGTAAGAGTTGAGGATAAAAATGCTTGTAAAGTTGATCCTGGCACCAATTTCATCCTGGTTGACTTGTCCAAGTTGAAGAGTAATGGACGCGTGAGCGATGAGTCATTTATTTATGTTATTCAAAAGGTCAAGAAAGTGTTTTACTCAGATTATATCAACAACAAGTCCTTGTCAATCATCCTACATGCACCAAAGCATCTAAACAGTAATATGGGTGACTTGGATGCTTCTTCCGAATACCCATCCAGTTTTTATGATAACCCAAATTTGAAACAATTTTTAGATCAGTGGATGTATTATTCAAGTGCTTTATTATTATCGAACGATAATTTAAGGATTTTTATTCATGTGTACTTGATCCATTTAATGCTTCTAATAACCAGTGGGTGTATTCTTCTAGTTCTTTGTTATTATCCGTTTTGAATCAAAATTAATTTTGTCGTTAGTGAATATGTAAATTAGGATTTTAATCAATTTAAGCATGAATTCCAAGTCCATGACATGTCCCGATATTGAAACAATAGTTAGATTTATAATACCGTTAACTTGTATTCTTCTAGTGCTTTGCTATTATTGGATTTGAATCAAAATTGGTTTATCGTTAGTGAATATGTTAATTAGGATTTTAATCCATTTAAGCATTAATTGAAAGTCCATGACATGACCCGATATTGAAACAATATTTAGATTTAAAATGTCGTTAACTTGTATTCTTCTAGTGGTTTGTTATTATCGGATTTGAATCAAAATTGGTTTTATAGTTAGTGAATATATTAATTAGAATTCTAATTAATTGAAGCATTAATTCAAAGTTCATGACATGACCCGATATTGAAACAATATTTAGATTTATAATGTCGTTAACTTGTATTCTTCTAGTTCTTTGTTATTATCGAATTTGAGCATTAATTGAAAGTCCATATACATGTTTGTACTAATAATAACAATTTTTCCAGTAAATGTCTTCATCCGAGCATGGTGGCGGAGGTGACGAGGGATCATCGGCCACTAGTCCCCCAAAATGGGCGGTCCGTCATCGAGAATAAGACGATAATATTGGCTATATCCATAGAGTTGCTGAAGGCAATTGTTGGCCCGGGGTACAGTGATTGGAGGGTCGTGCCTAATAATCTCAAGATGGCCATCTAGGGGGTACTACATGTAGTGTGTATATATATATAGAGAGAGAGAGAGAGAGAATTAACACTTACTTTATTTTTGGTTTGTATTTGTTTGACAGGATCAATTCCTCCTGCCCCCACATGCCCGCGACTCGACATTGGAACTGTTGAGGGATTCGTATGAGACGTTGAGAGAAAACATGTGGGAACGGTACTATGGGAAGACCCGGGAGTTCATTCTGAGAGTGAGTGACACGGTCCCGTTGAAGGAGACGATCTGATTGGCACAGTGGTAGCAATTTGTGGATAATGAGATCGATGGAGGCAATTGGCATCTCGTCAATCGAGGAGGGAAATTCGAGCGCAAAAGTTGGATGTGCACTACTCGGCGGACGTCTTACGCAAAGGTGGATCACATGATGGTATTCTTTTATTTTTATTTTTCTTTAATTTTAGTTTTATGTTATTCTAATTTAGCATTAGTTTGCGTTACATACTAATTCTGCATTATTTTATTTCAGTAGATGGGGAGTGCCCCTGGGGGTAGGCCACATAGGCTCGATGCCACTGTGGCAATTCGAATCAAGAAGGGCAAGGACAAGGACGTTTCCCTGAGCGTTGCAGCCACAATTGTAATTTGTAAATGTTTGATTTTTTTAATTGCGTTATAATTTTTTATTTGCTTAATTAACTAATCGTGTATTTTTTGTCATATCAGGCAAAGCTTAAGGAAACGCATGAGTCGCAGTCTGTTGCCGACAAAGCATCGTTGGATACGGATGCACTCAGCGAGGTGCTCAGGATGGATAACAAGGGGAGGACTAGGGGTGAACTCACAGGTGAGGAAGTCGGGGATCATCGGAATTGAGACGAGCAACACCGGATTGACTCATAGGATTGATACCCATGATCATAAGCTATCAAGGTTGGAGGCGACGGTGCAAGATATGAAGGCCTTTATGAACCGTCAATGGGGGTCCACCTTCGATGAGGGCAAGGTCCAGGGTCAGGGAAATCGAAAGGGAAAGGGGAAGGGGAAGTATAAGGATAAGGAGAAGGAGAAGGAGAAGGAGAAGGAGAAAGATGTAGAGTTGGATGAGGATGTCACTGGTTCATCACCGATATGTTCGAACTCGTCGACATATGATCCATTTCCTGTCTTGCCCCCCGTTGAATGGCCTATGTATGAAACCGATTGGCCGAGCGTATTTTTAATGAACATATGTGGTGGGGAGCCAATAGCGAGGGGGTTAAGGGACCCGAGCTTCCTTTTGGGTATGGTGGTGTAGATGGGGGTTAAATGACTTAACCGTCAACGCTATAATAAATTACCCCACATATTTAATCAAATATTGATTCATTATTGTCGAGTTTTACAACAAATAAGACCCTACACGGGCTAAAATATTATTCTCGAGTTTTACGTATAATCCGCATTTGATGAAATACATTAGACAATGCTCTAGTAATGGTTTAATTAATTATTTGATACTCCACTACCTATATTGTGACAAGTGGCACCATAAATATTGGACACTTGGCTCCACAGATACGATAACATATGTCAAGCCCACTTGAGGAACTTTTTCTATAAAAAGCGGGCTTCCCCTCATTTAGTAGGATGATGGTCATGGGGGCAAAAGTAAGGAGAGAAAATATAGCTCTCCTCCCCCATGAACATTTGGAGCTCCATCACGAGTTTAATAGTGACGAGCATATTTTTATAGTTTCATTATACGGTACATGGGAGTTTGAGAGGTGCCTAACCAAATTTGGCACCCCCATGCACCGAAACTACCAAGACGGGGCATTCGAGAGGTGGATCACCGGATTTGGCACCCCCGAGCACCAAAACCACCAAAACTGATTTCTCTTCGACGTATTGTACAGACCCATGAATTACACAAACTTTGACTTTGCAAAGACGGATATGTAGGCACAACCACGCTGCTCAAGTCTAAAACACGCTCGACGTGGTGCCTCTTCAAATCTTCACTAACATCTTACAATGGCATACCTCTTCAAATTATGAATATTTTTATCCCACGAGGGACCATTTAATCACTTAGTACGAGCGTGTACTCGAGCACCCTTGCTAAAATAATAATTTTTGGCAACCATGTCAAAAATAACATCCTTCGAACAACCATATAAAAATGATATTTTTCGAGTGACCTTGGCAAAATATTTTTTTTCTGAAAAGTTGCTCAAGTTTTAATGCCTCCAGAAACCCCCTCGAGCAACCTCTTAGAGCAACCCCCTCGAGCAACCTCTTCAAGAAGCCTCGGAGGAAAATCCTCGAGCAACCTCAGAGTGAACTCCTCGAGCAGCCTTGGGGGAACCTCCTCGAGAATCCTTTGAGCAACCTCGGGGGAACCTCCTCAAGTAGCCTCTTTGAGCAGCCTCAGAGGGACCTCCTCGAGGAGCCTCGGCCGAACCTCCTCGAGCGGCTCACAATTTTTTTTTGAAACTTAGCATTTTTTTCTCAAGTCATGATACCTCGAGTAGGTACCTCGAGCGACCTCACCCGCGGTGCCTCAAGTGACCTTCTCCTAGTGGCTCGAGTTGCCTCACTCTAACCGCTCAAACAACCTCATCCTAGTGACTCAAATTTCATCATTCACAGTTGCTCGGAGCAAGCCCCTGAGAAACTGCATCCATGGTCACCTGGAATAACTTTTTGTACTATCTTACATTCAATTTATGCTAAACTATAATGTATTCACATGATGATGTTAGCCACATGAGATTCAAATTGATATTTATTACTCACCTCGAGGTGACCGAGCATGTTTATTGACTTAATTATTCTATAAATGATTTAATGGACCATCTCTTATTTTTTCGCAGCTTTGATAAAATAGTGGGTGCAGGAGATAAATAGCTCACTGCATTATATATTCACACTCTAGCAACTGCATATTGTAGCATATCAAATTCTCATTATGTAGATTGCACATAACAATATGTCTATGATTCCTCAAATCATGTTTCTGAGTTTATTTTATTCAATTGATATAAAATAAAATAAAGGGGGAATATATACCCCGCATTATTATATATGGAATTTTAATATGCCTAATGAGTTACTAATGATTTTTATGCCAGAATCCAAGTCAATTTCTTATCCTTGCAGATATTGAATGCACATGATTAAATCGAGCTCCAGCAAATACATTAGGTCTTAAAGATGTCAAGGCCAAACGCTTAAGAGATTTTATTTTTAACTGGGGGCAAACACCCCGTGAAATGTATTTAAATGATTTTCAACTCTTAAATGGTATTATAACCAATTGTTTATTTTTCTTTACTTTGCTTTATCTTGAGATAAAAGACAAAGAAAAGTAAAGAGAGGGAAAAGTACTGTATAGTGTACCACTTGTAGTAAGGCATAAACACAGGTGACGAGCATGCTCAGATTCGGTCCCAGAATGGCCATCATTGATGAAGCATCCCCAAAAGAGATACCAGAATTGTTCAATATAGCCACCAGATGGCTCATATATGGCACTGACTATATGACATTACTTTAGCAAAGCGACAGGGTGCAAACAAAATTGCTCGCTAAACCTGGAGCATGGATACAGAGTTTGCATACAAACCTTACCAGTATCGTGGTAGGTCGCCCATAGAGGTGCATTATAGATTTCAAAAACCTTACCAGTATTGTGGTAAGTCGTACACAGAGTGGTATTATAGATTTCACAAACCTTACCAGTATTGTGATAAGTCTCCCACAGAGGTGCATTACAGTTTTCACAAAACCTTACCAGTTTCGAGGTAAGTCGCCCACAAAGGTGCATTATAGATTTGACAAACCTTACCAGTATTGTGGTAATTCACCCATAGAGGTGCATTATAGATTTCACAAAACCTTACCAGTTTTGAGGTAAGTCACCCACTGAGGTGCATTATAGATTTCACAAACCTTACTAGTTTTGAGGTAAGTCACCTACCGAGGTGCATTAAAGATTTCACAAACCTTACGAGTTCGAGGTAAGTCGACCACAAAGGTGAATTATAGATTTCACAAACCTTACCAGTTTCGAGGTAAGTCACCCACAGAGATGCAACACGGTTTTCATAAACCTTACAAGTTTCGAGGCAAGACCCCCACAGATGTGCATTATAGTTTTCAAAAAAACCTTTCCAGTATTGTGGTGAGTCGACCAAAGTGGTGCATTATAGTTCTCATAAAGTCCTACATTATAGGCCCACCTGACCCTCGGTTATTGGAGATTATGCCTATAAGACTAGGTCAGCCTGACCCTCGATTATGGGAGATTATGCCTATAAGGCTAGTCCCACCTAACCCTCGATTATTGGAGATTATGCCTATAAGACTAGGTTTACCTGAACCTCGGTTATAGGATATTATGCCTATAAGACTAGGTCCACCTGACCCTCAGTTATGGGAGATTATGCCTATGAGACTAGGACCGCCTGACCCTCAGTTATGGGAGATTATGGCTATAAGACTAGGTCCGCCTCCACCCACAGTTATGGGAGATTTATAGCCTACATTACTAGCCCCGCCTGACCCTCAAATATGGGACATTTATAGCATACATTACTAGGCCCGCCTGACCCTCGGTTATGGGAGGTTATGCTTATAAGACTAGGTCCGCCTACACCCTCGGTTATGGGATATTTATAGCCTACATTATTATGCCCGATTGACCCTCATATATGGGACATTTATCTCCTACATTACTAGGCCCTCCTAACCCTCGGATATGGGAGATTTTATTTTTAAGACCAATATGACTTGGCCCGCCTGACCCTCGGTTATGGGAGATTATGTTTTTAAGTTAAATATAACTTGGCGTGCCCGACCCTCGCTCATGGGAGATTCAAAGTCCTATACTACTAAGCACGCATGACCCTCTTAAGGGAGACTTAAAGCCCTACATTACTAGGCATAAATACAATTTACGGGAAACTATGGTCCTATATTACTAGGCACGTTTAAAAAATTCCAGTTCACTCGAGGCACTGGTTTTGCTTGACCGAGTACGCTCAAATAGGTTTTGATCTCATGATAGCAAAAGATCCATTATACATATATTAGTACCAATTGGTTGTTTAAGCCAATACATCTGGCAAGTTTGTTGTTCGAATATTTGAACCCACAATAAAATTGTGGAGACATGCTCATTCGAGAGGAATGGGGGTAACCCCCCGAAATAAACCTCCAAAATGAAAAGCAAAGGCAGAAACGATATCCCTCAAAACTACATACAAATGATATGTGCATATGCATGCAAGATAACAAACCGGACATGGTTATGTGATAATTTTCCAGTCGAACACCCTAGGCGATTTATTTCATACACATAGTTGATATGTCTCAGCGAAATCATCAACACACCAACTATGTCTATTAGGGGGAAAATGTAAAGGGGGGGGGGGTTAAATTAATTAACCGCCAACACTCTAATACATGTCCCGACATATTTAATCAAATATTGATTAATGATTATCGATTTTTACTACAACTAAGACCCTACACGGGCTGAAATATTATCATGCGTAATTTAATATATTTTGTATACTTTGCATTTGATGAAATACATTAGACAATGCTCTAGTAATGATTTAATTAATTATTTGATACGCCACCACATATATTGTGACATGTGTCACCATAAATATTGGACACTAGGCTCCACAGAAAAGATGAGATGTGTCAAGCCCACTTGAGGCACTTTTGCTATAAAAAGAGGGCTTCGCCTCATTTAGTTGGATGATGGTTTTGGGGCAAAAGTAAGGAGAGGAAATATAGATCTCTCCTCCACGCACCTTTGGAGTTTTGTCATGGGTTTAATAATGATGAGCATATTTTTATAGTTTCATTATACAGTATATGGGCGTTGGAGAGGCGGCTCGTCGAAGTTGGCACTCCCCGTGCACCGAAACTACATGACTAGGCATTCGAGAGGAGGCTTGCCGGATTAGGCACCCCCATACACCAAAACCACCAAAATTGAGCTCTCTCCAGCGTATCGTACGGACCCACAAACTACGCAGACTTTGATTTCGCAAAGACGGATACATAGATGCAACCACATTTCTCAAGTCTAAAACACGCTCTATGCGGTGCCTCCTCAAATCTGCACTCACATCTTATAGGTGGTTTATGGACGCCCCATCCAAGACATTGAGGCAAGGATTATCTTGACACATGTTTTGGACAAAAAGGAGAACTCACATTTGTGGTTTCGCGAATAATGCGGCGTTCAACGAATTGAGGGGTGTGCCAATGCACATGTCGTGTGGCATTCCTTCCTCCTCCGACCTACTCAATACCCTATGCCATGGCATTATTTCTATTTATTTTATTTGAATATTTGATTATATTTGTATTTTTTTGATTTGGAACATGTTGGTTTGGATATGGATATGTGTATTTGGTTATTGATATTTACATGTTGGTTATGGATATTTGTATTTTGGTTTGGTTGTTCTGTTAGGACAAGTAAAATTTTGCTATAATAGGTACAAATATACTGCTGGACAGTGGCAGTGGCCATACTGCCCAATAGTTTTTTTTAAAATTCTGCTCAAAATTGTCACAGACTTTGATAATGACAAGTTCGTGACAAAAAAACTTGTCTTGAACTTGTCACGATCAAAGTCTGTGACAATTTTTTATTTATCACGGACTTGTCACGGTCTTTGACCGTGACAAACTTGTCAAGGTTAAAGATTGTGACAAGTCTATGACAACTCTAATGAACTAGTCACGGTCTTTGACCATGACAAGTTCGTGATAAGGTCATTTATCACCCCCAAACTGGTCAAGCTTTTTACTGTGATAGGTTGGCAGTTTTGGTGCAGTGATGGGATGATTTTCATGATGATATTTTATGCCTATTGCTAGTGTGTACCTCCATTGTGCCTTAGTTTTTTCCATTTTGATATATTTTTGTAAAAACCAAAAAAGATTTTTGTTTTTGAATTTTTTTTTTGAAAAATACATAAAAGGTTCTCTATTTTTTTGAGAAAATAATTGAAAAATCCAAAAAGAATTTAGTTTGATAAATTTTTGGAAAAAGCACAAAATGATTTTTGTATTTTATTTTACATCGTTTATGGATGGACATTTAGGATGACCAAGTCACAACATCATTCCATAGCCATGTGACTATTTGATAGTGATTTGAGATGCATCATCATTTAATTTTGTCCTCTACAATGTTTGGAGTCATTGAGATGTGATTAGTTGTTACTACCTGCATGTTTGACTCACAATTTCCATTAATGCACATGTGCACGGATTTGTTAGATTATTGTACTTGTCTATCACAAATTGATCGATGTGTTTTCGTATCAATCATGCCTTTAAAATGAACCAAATGTGATAAAACTTGATAATGAAAGTAGTGCATGTAAGAACTGTTGCTCGTGAGAAATTTGTTTAATACGTAAAATGATGAGTAAACATGGGAAAAGACTGCGAGAAGATATTAACATCATCATGAAAGTAACCGTTTGAAAAGAGCCCAAAAAAATTAAAGGCAATAAAAAGATAATGTGCCAAAAAGGGGCCAATTAGTTTAGATCACCTCAATTGAAAAATAAAAGATTTATTATTATTGAGGGAGTTTGGATGGAAATAAAACAACGGGTTTGCATGTCCTGACAAAGTCTTGAAAAAACATTACATAGTTTTAGACGTTACTGTTGGGGAAATCATTTCAGACTTTGATGTGTTGATTAGATTGAGTCAATATCATTAAAATTGAACACTTTTTGATTCCTAAGGCCGAGTTTGAGCTCATTCGTTAGGAGTATCCATATTCATCACGAACATATGTTATGTTTGATTGCATTGATCTTCCTATCAAATTTGTTTACACCCATTCATTCCATTTCCAAGATTTGGTTATCTTAGTATAAATTCATGGTATGTTTTATTTTTGTAAAATTATTTTTGCTTGGAAAAATTTGAAAAATAAAAAATAGTTAGTGGATCCTTTTGAGTGTGTCATGGCATGAGCATAGTTGATTTATTTGCTATTTTTGCTATGCTTGTCGTGACTCTCCATATTTATTTTGTTTATTCTTTTCCTTGTGTATTCCGGACAAATAAAAAGGGGAGACCGAATTGTGAATTATGGGGGATTGATATTTTGAATTATGGGGGAGATTTGAGATTTGATCTTTGATTTTATTTTTGTTTATCTCATTTCAAACTTGATACGTCACGAAGGTATTTGCCTTGTTTATTATGTGTATGACTTGGATGTTTATTTGGAAAGCAGACAACAAGAAGAGTAAGGAAATAAAAGAGATTTGAAGATTTCAATGTTGAATATTTTGAAGAATTTGAAGACTTGTATATTTAGTATATTTTCTACTTTTGGGTTGCATGGGAGGGTATTAGATTTGTATAATGTTTTTTTGTACGAAGACTTGCATATTTAGTATCTTTTCGACTAAGGCAAAATTAATTTTTCAAAGCCCGTAGGCGAGCTTTTATAAAAAAAATAAATTTGCTCCCGTCATTTAAACGACATAGAAATGTAGTTCAAATGACTTTGTAAGTCTTTCAAATGACTTCTTCTAAAGCCATGCAATGTCATTTGAAGGGTCGCTCAAAGGGTCGTTTGTTTAGTGCTTCAAATGACCACATACTATTTGGTGTTTTAAACTTTCTTTGTAAGGTCGTTAGTAATGACATGAGATGTCGTTAAAATGACATGAAGATGTCATTTGAAGTCGTTCGAACGCCCTGCGTCACCTCAATAATTTTGTTCAGCTATCAATACATATTTTAGAGTCCTTTTTCATTAAGACTTTTTGCAAAATGAAATTGCATCTTGGCAGACCTTTTAATCTTAAAAATTTTAAGTTTTTATGTTTTTGATTCACACCAAAACATCCCAATTAGTTTAATGAATATTTTGTGAAACCCAAATCACTTCTTTTGAAGTTTGTTCTTGTAGAGTGCCATCTCTACCGTTGGATTGATAACTCTTGAGGGAGTTACTTGCTGATAACTATGATTAATTAGGAGACTCGAGGGTGTTCATTACTGAAGAGAGTTACGGTTCTTATGGAATCTTATGGGAGTCCATTGCTGAACTAGGTTACGGACTATGATGGTTTGCTGTGGTAAATTAATTCCAGATTTTTGTAAATGTTATAAGTTTCAATTTGCAAACATTTATTGAAATAAAAGGTTTTGTCCTTGTGGGGGATTTTTCCTGAAATTTGTTTGTCTAGCAATTTATGATTATTTGTGATGGCATAATTATTCACATAGATGCATGTTTTAGGGTTTAAATAAAATTGGATTTATTTGGTTTAATTTGGATCAAACATTGACATCTAATTAAATAAGTTTTTAATTGGGAATTTGTGAATCCAATGAGTAATAGATATCACCGCATCTACAATGGGATTAACACCTGAACCCTCAACTCTGTGCGACATTACCCGCATCCAACCAAGTCCCAAACTAATTTATGTGACAACCGTGCCAATTTAATATAAATGAATTATTTATGATCAATTGATAAAACAAAGCCAACTATGTTTAATTACTAGCTCCCAAGGTATCGTAGTCTTATATATCTTATGAAAATAACATAAACATCTATTATGCACAACATAGTAAGAGTCTGTAATTTATGTCAACATTCTTAGGAAACTAATTAATCTCATTTAATCTGGGTAATTTATATATATGTCCTTTCATATATGCGACACGCAAAGGCATCCACCAGTGGTGTCTCATTCGTGCTCTATCAACAAGTCCGAAAGAATCTCTTATCCAAGTGGGACATCATGAAATACACATAAGTGAGGTAGTCCTTACGCAATACACCAGTTCATGGTCCATATACAATGGTGACTAAGTATCCTAGCATCAACACCGACCTCTCGTAGATGGAGTTGGTATATAATACCTAAATGGTGTACACAATGCCTAGCCCACTTGTGCTGACGTGTGCTAAGATCCCGAATGTGCGAACCCCCAAGCCAATAGGGCCATCCATGAACATTCGTATGTCCCCACAGATACACGTAAGTACATATTATTATTCATACATAATATGTATAGGTAGCTACTCTATAATTACTTAAATGTCCCACATGATATCAAGAAATGTTCATCAATTAATAATTGAAAATCTAGTTAACTATTAATTCCATCTTCCATAATCATTTATTTATCCATCTAATTAAATATAGTGTTTCAATTAATGCGTGGGTCACATTTACGTTTTTAATAAATTCCTCGTTATCCCAAACATCATCTCACCAACTCGTACGGGATTCTAAAAGTATACCGAATTTAACCCTGGCCCAAACCCATGTTGTCACTAGGACTGAATCGATTCGGTTTCTTCGCTGAATCGATTCACCCAACCGAATTAATTCGGTCCAAGGACAAGTCGATTCGAAATGCCAAAGTTGCCCAGTTCTGCTAGTTTTTCTTATTACATGATTTCTTATTTCTTACCCAAAATCCATTTCTATGGTTAAATCCTCTTCATAATCCTAAGAATAGGTCCCTCACACTTTGGTACTCATTGTTGAGTCATTAATTTCATATATTAATATGGATTCCTTTCCCTAATTCCCTGAATTCACGAATATAATTAGAGAACCTAAACAAAAGATTTTTTCACAATCTCAACAATATACAATTCAATTTATACGTTATACAATATGGAGTTTACATCAGAATGCGAAGATCATAAACATGTGTTAATGTCCTCTACGTATGATTTCCATGAGTTACCAATTTCATCTCAAGAATCCTAAGCCTTGTATCATCAAATTTCAAGAATTGATCCTAGATTTATGGGTTAGCACCCTATGTTATAATTAATCCTCTCCATGCATAAGATTAATTACTAATATTTAATCATAAAAATACAACCTAAAACCCAGAAATCACACGGGGTCTGTTGACACAAAAATTGTCCAACTATGCAGACCAATAAGTAATTGTAATTTAAATTTAGCAAGAAAATTCTTACCTGAATAAATGATTGGTGAAATCCCCCCTTTTGAATTCCTCTTCACCTCTTTGCTGTGAATTATTCTCTTCTCCCTCTCTGTCATAGTGGTATGGATTAGAGATTCTAAAGATAACCTCCTTGGATTTTATTAGTTCCTTAATATAAGTCATTAACTCCCTAATCACGAGTGGGGTTAAATTCCCAAAATTTGGACCCCTAACCAGAGTAGACCAAAAGTCACCTAACAAATATACCTATACCCCGAGACCATTTCTAAAGATTTAAAACACCTAAAAGAGTCTGTATACTCCCCGAAATACATCCCAATTATTTTATCCCAACATTAAATTTTTATAAATGCATCACACTTCATTTATGAATTTTCTAATGCACATGCAATTGTTATAAACATTAACATAGCAAAAATCCAGCACACATAATTATGACATTACAATAATTTATTTGTTCATAATTAATAATTTAAATTCACCAACTTAATCCAATTTCCACAAATTTTAATCTTCGCTCAAAAATACAGTTTTATGATTTATTCTAAAAAAATACGGGGTATTACATTCTTCCCCCTAATAAGGGGATTCCATCCTCGAAATCAAGGAAAGTACGTACCTAGCTATAAGAGTTCTTGATATTTTGTGTGCATGTCGTCCTCCCTCTCCCAAGTTGACTCATCCTCCTGATGGTGTCTCCATTACACCTGAACTAATGGAACAACCTTGGTTCGAAGTCGGAACACCCAATGGTCCAGAATGGCTACTGATCTCTCCTCGTAAGTAGTTTCTGACTGGCGATCTATCTCATCAATATCAATGTGCTGGTATACTATCTCCTCTCCAAGGAACCTCCATAATGAAGATATATGGAAAACATCGTGCATCCACTGTAACTGGTCTGGTAATCCCAAATGATATGCCACGGGCTCAATCCTCTCCACAATAGGAAATGGTCCCACATATTGGGGAGCTAGCTTCCTTTTCTTTCCAAACCTCATAAATCCTTTCATGGGAGTGACTTTAATCAACACTTGATCCCTAACATCAAAATCCAAGTGCCTCCGGCCCGCATCCACGTAGCTTTTATGCCTATCCTGGGCAATTCGTATCCTAGTCTGAATTATCTCTACCTTCTCTGAGGTGTCCTGAATGAAATCAAGCCCAAGTAACTAGTTCTCCCCCACCTCCAACCAGCATAAGGGTGAACGACAAGGTCTCCTAGAGAGTGCCTCAAACGGTTCCATCCCAATTGTGAACTGGTAGCTATTGTTATAATCAAACTCCACTAAAGGAAAATATTGCTCCCATCTCCCCTTGAAATCTAGAATGAACATCCGCAACATGTCCTCCAACATCAAATTTACCCTTTCAGTATTCCCGTCAATCTGAGGAGGATATGGCATGCTCAATCTAAACTCTTCCTCCAAGGCCTACTGAAAGCTATTCCAAAAGTGGGACACAAACATTCTGTCCCTGTCTGACACAATGTTGAGCGGTACCCCATGCGACTTAACAATCTCTGTGAGGAAACGTCCGTGTACTACTCGGAGCTGTAATCTATCCGGACCGATAAAATGTCATCCACCTTCGTCAATATGTTGACGAACACACAAATGGAAACATGCCCCCAATGTGACATAGGTAGCCTAGTAATGAAGTCCATAGAGATGATTTCCCATTCCACACTAGGATCTCCAAAGGCTGTGAAACACCCGTCTGACGTTGATGATCCTTCTTCACCAGCTGCCACACAGAACACTTGGACACTTACTTTTCTATGTCTCTCTTAATCCCGACCCACAAATACTGGCAGTGCATGTTGTGGTACATCTTATCCCCTCTGGGATGTACTATAAAGAGTGACTAGTGAGCCTCAGACATAACGGATCACCTCAAATTCTCATCATCTGGGATAACCAATCTCCCCTGAAATCTCAAACCACTATTCGACCAATGGAATAATGATCAGCTCCCTCATCTATTAGCTGTATAACTCGCTCCTGGACAACTCGATCTCCTGCTTGTACCTCCACTACCCGAATAATGATCTCGAGTATGATGGTGAGAACTGCCATAAATGTGTGGGTCAGGTCATCATCCCCACGAAGTGACTTATATTTTGTCGTTAACTCCAACATTGGCTTATGGCTCAAAGCATCCACTATGACATTCACCTTCTAAGGGTGATACTAAATGTATAAATGATAGTCTTTCAGAATCTCTAGCCACCTGCTATGCCTCATGTTCAGTTCACGCTATGTGAATAAATAATGTAAGCTTTTATGGTCTGTGAAAAGCTGGAACTTCTCTCCAGAATATAGTGCCTCCAAACTCGTAGTGAAAAAACCACGACAGCTAACTCCAAGATGTGGGTGGGGTAATGTCCCTCGTGAGTCTTAAGCTTTTGGCAAGCATAAGCTATCGACCTTTTCTCTTGCATAAAAACCCCTCCAAGTCCTCTCAAGGATGCATCTGTGAAGACCTTATAGTCTATCCCTACCCAAGATAATGCCAAGGCCAGTCTTATAGTAAATCTAGTCTTCAGTTCATCAAACGTCTACTGGCACTCGTCATTGCACACAAATGGTAATCCCTTCCTTGTCAAATTCGTTAAGGACTGCATTTTCTTTGAGGACCCCATAATGAATCAACGATAGTACCCGACCAGTTGTAAAAAGTTGTGTACCTTACCGGGTGTAGTGGGTTGTCCCCACTCCATCACTGCAGAAACTTTCCTCGAGTCCACCGATATCCCCTCTCAGACACAATGTGGCCCAAGAACTGTACCTCTCTTAACCAAAAACTGCATTTCTCAAACTTTGCATACAATTGATGATCTCTTAACTAAAAACTGCATTTCTCAAAAAATGTTGTGCGGCGTCCTTCGCAGTTCAAGAATAAATCACGATATCATCGATAAACACTATCACGAACCGATCCAAATAATCTCTAAACACCAGATTCATCAAATCCATAAATATTGTTGACGCGTTGGTTAGCCTAAATGGTATCACCAAAAACTCATACAATCCATATCTCGGAAGGATAGATTTCTTCAAGATGTACTGCTTTTGGACACTCAACTGGTGGTAACCCGATCTCAAGTCAATCTTAAAGAAATATGCAACACCCCTCAGTTGGTCAGATAAATCATCACTACGTGGCAATTGATATTTATTCCGTATGACGACTTTATTCAACTCCATGTAGTCGATACAAAGTCATAGAGATCCATCCTTCTTCTCATTGAATAAAATTGGATCACCACACGACAAAGTACTCCTCCTTATAAACCCCTGTCCCAACAACTACTCAATATAATCCCATAGCTCCCTTATCTCCAGAGGAGCCATGCGATACGATGTGCATGCAATGGATTTCGTGCCTGAAATTAGGTTGATCATGAAGTGTATCTCCTGACTAGGTTGCAACCCTGGGATCTCTCCAAAAACATTTGAAAAATCACTAATGACCGGGATGGAATCTAGAGTCACCATAACCTCTGAAGAAGTATCCTCCTTGATATAGTATAAATGCGTGATCGACCCACCCCCAGGGTGCGACATCGCAACCAGGTACATCTCCCACTCTAGAATGGAGAAGATAAAGGACCTACTATAATAATCCACACATGATCTATATGTAGCTAGCGACTCCATCCCTAAAATAACGTCGTAATCATTCATATCAAGTACCAGTAAGTCCTCTATAAATGTGAGTCGCCCTATCTCAATCCCGATAGCCTGACACACTGAACGTATGGGTTCCCCTCTACCCACCAGTGAATCTATGTGTGGTATAATATCGAAATCATATTCTACCATCCCAGTCTCCCATGCAAAACTAATGCTAACAAAAGAGTGAGATTACACCATATCAAATAAAAAGTGACCTATGTGATAAAAAACATGGGATATACCCTCAATTGCCCGTGCTGAAGCTAGATGCTCTGCATTCGTAATGTGATAAACCTGTCCAAATTGTAGTTTTTGTTGTCCATGAGGTGGGTTAACAGGTACTGGAGCAGTTGGTGAAGCAACTCCCAGAGCTGATAACGGTGGGAGTTGTCCCTGTAGTGCCTACTGTCCTCTCTGACCTCCCAGCTCTTAAACTGTTTAGTTACCCCAAGTACACTGCCTCAGCGTATGATCCTTCTCTTTGTATGTGAAATAATTCCCATGAAATGGGCCCCGCTCTGTTTATTAGACCTATTGGCCTTGACCCTTCTATCTTTGGCCCGGATGGCCTCTATGCTACTGGACCTATACTGGCTGCCCCTGGCCTGCTGGTCCTACCATTTTTTATCATTGGAACCCCTGAACTTTTAATTATGATCTGAAAATGAAGTACCCCTGAAGAATTGGGTCTCGAATCCACTACACCAATTTATCTTAACCTGTTGGCTTGAATCCTCTGCTATTTGTCGTTTCTCACCCTTGCTCTTTTGGAAAGTCCTGTGGTCCTGACAGTGGAGAAGTGTGACATTCACCAACTGATTATACATGGTAAAGGCAAGATTACCCCAGAGAGCCTTCCTAACATGCCAGGCTGACCCCGTTATGTACCTGTCCATCCTCATTTGCTCAGTATTTACATATTCCTTTATAAAGTACAAAAGGGTAGTGAACTCCTCTTCGTAGTTAGCCACAGTATGCTCCTCCTGCTTAAGGTCCATGATGCTGGAAACAACACCACCCGTCAAGGTGTTTACAAGCTCAAACCACTGATAACAATGGCAGCATAAGAGTATACTAAATGCAAGAAATTGAGATGAGGAAAAGAGGATGAACACCAATATGTCCACTGGGCAAGTGAGTGAGTAAGGTCAGTGAAATAAGGCACTAACGATCATAGATACAATCTCTCAACCTTTTCTCTCTCCACTGTGTAATTTGAGAGAGTTTCAACTAGGGTAGTAATTTTGGATCCTTCTCAAGGTAGGAGGAGACAAGTATATATAGTGTTTGGGGGGTGGAATGTGACCCCCAAGCATGCAATGAGCATGTGTGTGATGATGTAGCCAATATAATGAAGACATCTATCACTGTCACATGTAGGGAATGATGCTGAGATATTCTCCCATGTGAGGGGTTTGATTTAATTACAACTGATTTTATCCACGCATTTATATCCTTGCATATGCTTATAAATGCTCGACCTTCTCCTTGACTGGTACAACCTCGGGCTGGAAGAGTATGAGGTTGGTGAAGTCTGACTGCCTTGGCCAGGTTGGCAGGTCGGGGTTAGGTAAGAGTAGTTATAACGTTTTCCTGGGCCGATGATGATTTTTTTTTAATATAGATGCCCCCATGTAACATTATCGATCCCGGCCGATGACTGTAACGTTGGTTGTGGCCGATAATGATGTTGAATGATCGTTAAACCCATGAGTCCTTGCCGACCTCGGCTGATCCCATTCGAGGTTGATGTATGAGGTAGATATGATGTCGGTTGTGGATGACCTGATGGATTACTGACCCCATGAGTCACACAGACCTCGATTGTTGCCTGATTGAGGGATAACTAGCAACGTCGTCCATAGACGACCTTATGCTGGACAAGATCGCTAATTATCAGTCTTGAGCCCTTGTTACCTCGTCCATCATGCTAGCCAAGGTTGGGTACACTTTGGGCATATCAATCACCCCAATCCCTTAGTTACCTATGTGAATAGGTGATAAAGGGGTATGTATGTCCGAGGCTGTATTTCTTTATGTTCTAATGTTTTCTTCACAAATGTCTTTTTCTGAAGTAGGTGGCATGCCTGGAAAGTTCAGTGATGATGGCCTTTTGGGCTCCCAAGGTAATGATGTGCCTTGGGATTTGTGCCAACACACTTTGGGTGTTTAAACCCTTTTCCTTCTCTTTCTTTCTCATTTCTCTTACTTTCTTACTTGAGTTTTCTGTGTTCTCTCTCTCTTCAAGAGCTCCATCACTTCTGGGTTTTTGGAATTTTCTTTGTTCTTAATCCTCCAAGTCCTCATCTCGAACTCCCTTAGGTATTATTTTCATCTCGTCATTCCATTTTCAGCCCTTTATTTCCATTTCATGCATTTTACGGTGGCAGCTTAGGTTTTCCGGTGAGCTTAAGAGTTTTTTGGTGGACTGTTCTTGACTGTTCTTGATTAGAAATCTTTCAAATAACCACGTTTGATCTTTAAATTGAGTTTTATCGAGTTTTTTGCTTTTGGTTTAGGGTCCCAAGTGTAAGGTCGTCTTCCTATGCTCAGACCTCTTTATAAACTCATAAAAGATTTTAGAGATAAGACCTTTGTGAAAATTAGGCAAATAGAACTAGCCTAAGAGGAAGCTCGTAGGGATGAGACCTTCCCCCTCAGACCTATATTCCCTCCACCTCTTAAGGTGATTTACCCTGAGCCAATTGAGGATCCAATTGACCCTTCTCCAATGTTTGAGTCTGAGTCATCTACCTCAGATCCTATGTCCATGGATTCATTTCAAGAGGCAATGGACTTCTCCATTAGGCAAGATCATGTCCCTGATCAGGCCCAGGTCCAAAGTCGCGCCTCATCCCACAATGGTGCAAGCACTTCTCTTACTTCTTCCGATGTTGAAGTTATGGGGCCAAGGTGGACATCCCACCACCTATTGATAATATTCCCCTATCGGAAACCACAGGGGTTGAGTTTTCTCAGAGGTTCCTTGGAGTTGTTCCTACACCTTCCCAGGCCGATGTTGCTAGGGATGGGGATGATGGTCATGAGAGTGATGTTCGTACCTCTAAGGAAGCCTAGATAGAGAGAACTATAAATGAGTTCAACCTCTTAGCCTTTAGGTAGATTTATTCCATAGGTCCCTCTATCAAGCTTAGAAGTCCTCTGAGGGATGAGAGGGCCTTTGGTGGTTGAGATATGGAGATCTGTGTATAGGAGCAGATGTTTAAGTTAGGATTTCGTCTCCCCATCCATCCAACAATTAGATCCATATTATCCCATATTAATCTGTCCTCCTCCTAATTATACCCCAATGCTTGGAGGGTGATGATTGGAGCCATCATCCTATGGAGGGAAATCCATCACTCCGACCTTCCTGTTACGGTCTTCACATAGTGTTATGTGCCACCCTTTGCCAGAAACCACCCGAGCTACCACTTCCTAGCTAGGAAGTCTGATAAGAAGATGTTATTTATCACCCAGACCTCAAATCATAACTGGAAACCATGGTACTTCTTCGTCTCAAGGGAATGGGAATTTGGTACCTGTGCTCCCTCTTCATCACTAGAGCCGATGACCCCTCTAAGGCGGGGAAAATTGTCACTAGAAGCCAAAGTTGACACTGGATTAATCTAGGATAACCTAAAAAAGGTCAAAGATCTTCAAGATCAGGGGGAGCTTGGTTGGCTATCAAGTACGAGCATCTGATGACCCCTTACTACCTCTATGAGATTGTCCTGGGGGAAGTCCTTTAGCCGAGCTTCATAAGTGTTTGTTGTGCAGAGTTTAACCACTAATTTTTTAATTCTCTGCTATACTGACTCAGATGTATTTTTTGCAGAGCGCCCAGAAGGAATCTCCGACGAATTGTGGGAGATGTTTGCAACAAGTCTTATCAAGTTGGTGAAGAAAGCTGGGCTCAATGCACCTCCTCCTCCACCGCCGAAGCAGAACATCGGCACGTCCAAAGCCGACGCTGAACAAACTTATAATAAATTATGGCAGTAAAATAAACCAAATATCGATTTGTTTACACAGTGTTGTCGTTCAACGTATAACCAACTCTAAAGGAAATATCAATGGAGATAATTGGTACATATTTTACTATAACTCTCCCCATATATGGACATATACCTTTGAGTGGAAGAAAGTAAATGATGGAATCAAAAGTACCTACAACACTAAAAGGAAAATAAGTACTTGAAACAACAAAGAAGAAAAAATAATAAAACAAAAGTACATGAAAAAGGTAGTTTTTATTCCATTAAAACAAGTTTTCTCAACTCACGCTACAGTATAACAAACGATACATTATATGAAAACTGAAGTTAAGATTAGCATAGAGACCAAAATTGTTCTAACCATGTGAAATTTAGCCAACCAATAAGAGGAGTACTTTTAAGATATGCAATTTACCTGCCACCGTATATAAGAATTATGTGACGACCCTCCTACTAAAATAATAGGTGGACAACCCAACACTCTAATAATCACAGGAATCATAGATGGTCCATTCTCAGCATCACTATCGATTAAAATAATAGTACGAGATAACCACCAATCATTTTAGAAAACAGACTGTCAATAGAAAGGGAATTTGTAAATAAAATAAAAACCCTTAGACAATCCCATTTGTAAAAATGGTGGATATAAAAAAAAATCGATGAATAAAGAATGACAATATAATAAATAATCACCGAATAAGCTGTCGGTGAATAGACCAATACAGTTAGTTACACCGAGTATTACATTTCGATATTACGATATAATAAATTAATGCAAAACTTTGGCAAACACGCTCGAATAAATAACTGAACATAACTAGAGTACAAGGGAAAGAAGCGTCTAAACAAATAACCTACAACATCTGCAATATGTCGTAGCTCCATGACAACCGGAAAGAAAATATAAATACAGGTGTCCATGCGATAGAGAACCTGTACGGCAAAGGGTATGTGCAAAAACAAAGAAATATAGATGGGTCAGGGCCCGATTTGATATGATTCCCATGTGACTAAAATGCATGATAGATAACTGCGTAATTCTCTCGTAGTTACCAAAAATATTTCTCACCTCTCAGTCTAAAAGCAACCTAGCGCAATATAAATGATGATAGAGTTAATCCAAGTAATAATGGCTAACTTCTCCCCATTCTCAACACAATGCCCTATTCGTGCGTGGGGTGTCTCGCGAAGCAAAATCCAAACAAGGAACCCCCCCGATACACTACTACTAGGCAAGGTTGATCGTCGAGATCCATTAGACCCTAAGTACAATATTGATATATATTGTCATCTAATTTAGTTTCCCCTTAACATAGTACTAAGGGATAAACTTCTCCCTAGTCTCAACACTATGCCCTTATTCATGCGTGGGGTGTCTCGCAAAGAGAAATCCAAGCAAGGAACCCCCCGATACACTACTACTAGGCAAGGTTAATCGTCGAGATCCATTAGACCCTCAGCACATAACTAATATATATATATATGGGAAATCATCTATAGCTACTCAAGGAAACATAAATAAATCCATTGACCATCTAAAAGCGTAATTCCTATTTCTTCTTTAGGAATATATATAAATGGTAAAACACTTTATCAAAGGTTTACCAAGTCAATCTCATTTTAAAACTTTCTTTAGTAATTTTATTTCCTTTCATACATCCAGGAAAATACATATTTTAAAGAAAGTTTTATTATCATAAAAATTCTTTAACCTTTTCATATCATATCATCCATTTTCCTTCTTCCATCCGGAAAATGTATTTAACATCCCATTTCCCTTATTCCATCCGGGAAATGTAAATTAAAGCCATTTCATTATCATAAAATTCTTTAATACTAATAATATCCCACATTATTAAACATAATTATATATATCATATAACGCGTTTTAAGACTGCCCGTCCGGGTTTCCCCACTGTGCGCGCTGCTAAATGACCATCATCTTCCAAGGCCTATCTATTACGACACCTAGGCACCTATAACGCAAGACTTTGGGAAGCGGCCATATGCCTGCGGGGTAGTCATAACCACACCCGTAATTACCTACCAATCATAGAAACATACAATAAACGCTCATATGACCTAGGGATATATCCACCCTGCATTCACTAGCCAGGGGGCTTCACCACAACGCGTGAACTTTCTTATGATGTCATTTAGAGTGGGTGTGTAACCATAAATTAAAATTTATGAAAATAATTTTCCTTTTCATTTGAAAACATCCATTTTGAAATTCTCAAAATCATTTGTACTTATTTATTTAGTACAACATTTCATAATATCCATTTCTTATTCTTAGAGTCATATTTTATCAATGCCCTAAGACCCGAACTGCCAAAAACCTCAAACTAGTCGCCAAGAGTTCATACGATTTCATAAACCCTCAAAGTAAGTCTCCCTCAAGGAGTATCTCCCAAAAGTCTCAACCTTAACATTTTTATCTCCAAGGCATTTTTCGATTAACTTCCTATATCTTACGGACATTAACCTACACAAACTAGCCCTCGGGTAAGCCAAAATGTCTCCACTTTAACCTAGGACCATATCTACCCACAATAACCCTTTAGGACTACCCATTATTTCCCAAAGGAAGGGTCCTAAACCTCGGGCCTAAAATAAAAAGGGCTAAAATCAAACCAGGAAAAAAATCTCACAAAAATAGGGCAAGCGAATCGATTCGCCCTAAGGCCGAATTGATTCGCCCCTGGTGATGAATTGATTCGCCCAAAATCCGAATCGATTCGGTGAGTAAAACTGACATTCTTCCTTAGCCGAATCTATTTGGTCTTAACTCGAATTGATTCGGTCTCCCATACCTGTAACCTTCCCCTTATCCGAATCGATTCGCCCCTAGGGCCGAATTGATTCAGTCCTGTAAATTGGCCCAGTTTGGGCTACGGGTTATATGAACCCTAAAATCCCAAAACCTCAAATATTTGATTCTATCCAACATCAACAACAACTAATTCTCCCAAATTGTTTCTACACAATTAATAACCAATATATATTCCTCAAATGAAGTTAAAACTAAGATTTAAGGGCTTAATCATCAAAATCAACAAAAACCTATTTGTGGTTTAAATCTTCAAAAACTTAACTATGCATGCAAATTTTTCACATTAAATCAACGTCTAGCAAGTAATAAACTTGCCTCGAGGTTGTAGTCTCATATTCTCTTCCGGTGACAACGATTTCTGGCCTCAAATCTCAATTTTTCTCTCTTCTTCTCCATTTCTCCCAACTCTCTCTCTTCTCTCTCTCTCCTTTTGCTTCTCTCACAAAATGAAGAAAGAAAAAGGGGTGGGGGAACTTAAACAGGTCTCAAAACATAAATGCCCTCTTTTAATTACTAATACACCATTAAAATTACTCGTATCTACATAATTGAGTCATAACACGTCAAAAGTGCCAGAAACTCCAAAATACAACTTGGCACTTATTTCGACTATCTCGACTATTCTAAAAACAACCGCATTCCCTATTTTGGCATTCAGAATAACGTGAACTATTTTTGTGTTCCAATTTCATTTTATCTCACTAATTATACCCCAATTTAAATATCGATCATAACCGTCGTTTTACATATAACGACGCAATAATACACAATATAATGCTATTTACCTTCTCATATGGTAAATGGACAAAACATAGTAAATATTATCCCTTAATCTCACGGAAAAATAATATTTACTCCAACTTCCCCTATTTTATAAAATTAGCCCATCGGGAAAAATAATATAAAATAGCCGCTCCAAAACCTGGGTTGTTACATACTCCCCCCTTAGAAGGGAATTTTGCCCTCAAAATTCAGGCATACAGTATAACCATATAATGGTATACTATAGTAAACTATTGTTCTATCATTCTTAGTGAACCCATTTTTGTATTTAGCCTAAGGTCATCATTTTCGATCTTATCCTACATTCTTAGTGCTCTATATAGCACCAAATCGTTCCTCTACCTTTCTGCTAAGGAAGGAGATACCTACACATCCCGGCACAATACTTACCAGAAATGATCCAAACAATTGTACGAAAGTTTCGATCCATACAAGATACTACTCCCATCCTAGATTTTTCCACCACTAGTCACTTAATACTAGTAGGTGAAGTAGTTAATCACGGGCATGAACGATCTTACTATAGCGTCCCTTCGGTGAAGCTCGTTCCACTTGGCATTCCATGCCTTACTAATGTCTCCGACGGTTTTCTACTCGACGCATCAACTACTACATTCGCATATCCTTAGAGAAAGGGAATATCCCATTGATAGTCGTTCACGAACTCTAACTTCTTGCTCATGAAAAGACCAAATTTTTGCCCAGGAAGTAGTGCCTCTATTTCTTTAAGGAGAATACTATCGCTACGAACTCTAAATCAAGCGGGGGATAATATTTCTCACGGATAAGTTTTTGAGATGCCTAAACAATGGGTCCATGCTCCAGTATTAATACTTGACATGCCTGGCAGAGACTCGTTCATTAAATCCACTCTCGCTCATAACAACACGAGTGAAGGAGTAAAAGTCAGCTTATACTTCAACTCCTCTAAGGATAGGTTACCGACGTAACTCTCTATCTAAGAAAGGCCCCACCTTCGATGGCCTAACTTTCTGAATCACTTGAGATACCATACTTCTTAATTCTAGGGACTCAATCCCACTTAGAGTTAACCCACAAACCTATTGTGGTCAACTCCCTTACCACCTTCCTAAAACGATGTCGCATGCCCTAAAGGCCTTAGGTCCTAATACTCCTAAAATCGATCTATCTATCATAATCTAGTCGTATGAGTATAATCCTAGATACATCCCTAGTGTCCAAGACCTTTCCCAACTTTCGACATTCGCTCATTTTCATGCATGGGACGTCTCATCGAGGCGAAATCCAAATAAGGAACCCTCTCGTTACACTACTACCTCGCATCGTCTGTCGTCGAGAACTAACGGTCTAAGACACATGATCGGGATTGACGAAATTCTAACTTGTAATCCTACTAATACACTTCTACTTATAAGTCCTACAATCTCAAATTAACTGAAAATGTAACTAACCTGGCATTTACTTTCTGTAAAATGCAACAAATATTTTATCCCAAAATACACACATACATGTTTTATAGATGGCCTTCTCATTAAGGCATAACCATAAGTCTCTATTCGACTTTCATATCTTAGTCTTACCCACATCGATCAGAGGAAAAACTATTGATTCATTGAGTAAAACTGAAATTCTACCTTAGCCGAATCGATTCGGTCTTAACCCGAATCAATTCGGTTTCCCAGACCTATAGCCTTCCCCTTATTCGAATCGATTCGCCCCTAAGGCCGAATTGATTCGGTCCTGCAAACTTGCCCAGTTTGGGCTACGGGTTGTATGAACCCTAAAATCCCCAAATCCCAAAACCTCAAATCTTTGATTTTATCCAACATCAACAACAAATAATTCTCCCAATTTTTTTTTACACAATTAATAACCAATATATATTCCTCAAATGAAGTTAAAACTAAGATTTAAGGGCTTAATCATCAAAATCAACAAAAACCTATTTATGGTTTAAATCTTTAAAAACCTAACTATGCATGCAAATTTATCACATTAAATCAACATCTAGCAAGTAATAAACTTACCTCGAGGTTGTAGTCTCAGATTCTCTTCTGGTGGCAACGACTTCCGGCCTCAAATCTCTATTTTCCTCTCTTCTTCTCCATTTCTCCCAACTCATTCTTATCTCTCTCTCCATTGGCTTCTCTCACAAAATGAAGAAAGAAAAAGGGGCGGGGGAACTTAAACGTGTCTTAAAACATAAATGCCCTCTTTTAATTACTAATATACCATTAAAATGACTCGTATCTGCATAATTGAGTCATAACACGTCAAAAGTGCCTGAAACTCCAAAATACAACTTGGCACTTATTTCGACTATCTCGACTATTCTAAAAACAACCGCACCCCCTATTTTGGTGTTCCAATTTCATTTTATTACTTTAATTATACCCCAATTTAAATATGGGTCATAATCGTCATTTTACATATAACGACGTAATAATACACAATATAATGCTATTTACCTTCTCATACGGTAAATAGACAAAACATAGTAAATATTATCCCTTAATCTCAGGGGAAAATAATATTTACTCCAACTTCCCCTATTTTATAAAATTAGCCCACCGGGAAAATAATATAAAATAGCCGCTCAAAAACCTGGGTTCTTACAAATTAAAAGCCCGTTAAAAGTTTGTAATAGAATGCTAATATAGAGGAACTTGAGAAAGGAGACATAACTTATGTTTTCCATATTTCTCTCTCAATCTATTGTAACACCCCGTATTTTTATATAGTTAATATTTAATAAATTCGGGGATTTTAAATTACTGGCGTGTTGTAATTTTAATTGAATTAATTACGGTAATATATATATTTAAATATTAATCGGGAAGTGAATGGTTAATGTTTAGGGAAATATTTTTACTAAGTGAATAGTAATAATTTAATTACGTCATTTCGAGTATTAATGACGAGGTATACACTTATCCCAGTCGGGAGTCGGTATAGACTAAATTGGGTGTGAGATAAGGATTTTTATAAAGTAATTCGGATGTCAATTATGACTGCACGGTTGAGTCCGGATGGGTCGAGATAGTCAGAAAAGAGTACCCGGGGGTAGTAATTGGGTCTCGGAACATTTTTGGGCATAGCCGGGCCCACATGGGGTGAATTGGGCTATTTTAATTTAGCCCATTAGGGAAAAAACGGGATTTGTGTTTTTAAACCTAAACCTAAGAAAAGGAAAATGAGCAGCCAACATTATTCTAACCTAGGGTTTGAGAGGGAGATTGGGGGAAAACAATCAAAAGGCAAATTGGAGGTTATTGGAGCCAAATTAACGGATGTCGACGACGGATCAGACCCTACGAACAATTCCAGGCAAGTGGTTAACTGTTTTTACTTCTAAATTGTGATATCCAATTCATATTTTAGTGATGTGTATACTAAAATTCATTTTGGGTGTAAATGGGTACAAAATGGGGTTTTTGTTTATGGGACACTTGAATGAGATTCAAAGTAAGATTTAGATAGGTGATTGATATCTGAATATGTATATATGATTTGAATGAGAAATCTAGAACATAAAAGAGTAGAAATTTAATCGGGAAATTGGATTGTAAAACAGATAATTGAATTTTTGTGGAGAAAGACCCATTTCGAAAATCATGAGATAAGTAGATAAATTGATTATCCTAAGGTCCCGTGATGTGTAGGATGTGGAATAACTATGTTTATGTGGTGGGATAATGTGATTTGAGGTTTAGACTTTGGATTAAAAACCTTAATTTTCGTTAATGGTGAAATTCAGCAAGGAAGGAGAGCTGGGACGAAGGGATCGATCGATCGATCGGGGGGCATCGATCGATCGACGATGGTTAATTCTGGGCAGTTCGGCCTGTGGGTGAGATAAGGGAGAAATTAATTATATATTAATTGTCATACATTAATTAGTGTTATATAATTATGAAATACATATTCCTAGTAATTATGGGGAATAGTAATTGGGACTAGGAGCAATTTATGTGGGGAAACTCTATGGAGGAAATTGAGGGATGTTATTCCAAAATAGGGAGATACGGATCAAGTGAGTGAGTCCGGGTATATTGGCTAAGCGACGCCAAGGTAGTGAATTAAGGTTGGAGATAAACTAATTAATTTAGAGTCGGAATATAGACTCGGGAACATATTAAGTTACGGGCCAAGTGAGTGAGTTCGGGTAAAATGGTTGTGCGACACCAAGTATTAAATTAATTAATGTGCAATTAATTAGCTAGAGTTGGGCTGTAGGCTCGGGAAGGAAATAAATTAATTAGTGTGTAAATTAATTTAAATAGAGTCGGACCACAGACTCGGATTGGTATTAAATTGATAATTGTGCTAATTATATAATTAGAGTCGGATTGTAGACTCGGGAAGGTATTAAATTAATAGGTGGGTAATTAATTTCATTAGAGTCGGATGGTAGACTCAGGGAGGTAATAAGTTAATTTAGGTGATATTAAATTAAATAAGGGTCGAGGTATAGACTCGGGCTATCATTATAGAAATTAATTGGGTGAAATTAATTAAATTAGAGTCAGACCATAGCCTCGGGATAATAATAATATTATAAGTGAGAAAACTTATTTGGTCGAGTCAGGCGAGAGACTCGGGATTTCAGGCTAGTGTTACGGGTTGTGAGTACACGGTAAAGCCGGGGTTTATTTTATATATATATACGGTGTAGTGATAGTATATATATATGTGTGTATATATTGTGTGTGCTACTAAATATCAGTGCTTAGATATTTATTAAATTATATTCTCTAGTGCTATCAAGGGAGGTTGCGCGATGTGGGTGAATCCCCTAGCTTGAGGAGTAAGGTGAGTATATCCCCAGGTCATAGCGTCCGTTATTTGGGTGAGGGGCTTATCTCACTTTCAGGGAAGGAATATGACCGCCTCCACTTCGTTTTATTTTGAACCAGGTTGGTGAGCGAATCCAACTTAGGTAACTAGGTTATGTGAGCACACCTAGTGAGATGGCACTTGAGAGGGAATCATCCAGTGAGAGTATACTCGGAAGGATGGGTACACGTATTATATATGTGTGGATGTTTTAGTAAGATACATATAATATGGTAGTGAATATTATATGTAGGTAATAATACAATGTGTGATGTATTTATTTTATATAACTCGGGTTACAGTTATATGCTGTTAATTAATGAGAAATTAATTAAGTTAAACATTCTTGGGAATAATACAGTGTGTGATATATTTAATTGATATAACTTGTGTTACGGTTATAGGCTATTAATTAAGAAGGAATTAACTAAGTCGATTATTGAGATAACTTATAACTCGGAAATAATAATACTCGGGTTAGAGTAGTATGGCAAGGGGAGGTTACACCAGGACTAGTTGGACGGGGTAGTACAACTAGGTGGGGTTAAGGTAACCGTTAGGTGTGCACATTAGTGGAGGGGTGAGAATGTCCACAAGAGAGTGCGACACTAACTTTAATATGAAGAGCATTCATGCATTTTAAATTACTGCAGTTAATTCACTTGCTAAATATTTTCAAAATGTTTTGGGTTCTAACCCTTGCTATAAAACTATTTTCAAAAACTTTTAGGTGTCCAGCCACAGGGACGCCAGGATTGATATTCTATTCCAGGGACACGGAGCTGCGGCATATGTGGATGCTAGAAGGAGTTTGGATTAGACGCATCATTCATTCATTCCTAGAGTAGGAATCTTGTATCAGTTTCAGTTTTATTTAGGGCTTGTCGCCCAGACTTCTCGGTACAGTTTTCAGGTGTTGAATATTTGTATTTGGATTATTTCTTTGGTGGTCGGTGATTTATTCGGCATGTTGTGTAATTATGATTCAGTTTATTTTCATTCAGTTGTGTGAATGGTTTATATTTTAATTCCGCATGTACAGTTTTGGTTTAATTAAAAAGTTAAAATTGGCACCGGCTTTTGGGATACTAGGTGGTTAGTAAGTTTTAAAAAGTTTTCGATAGTGATGCTAAGGATGATCCAACTGGGATTCCTGTTTTAATTTGGTATATGACTGATCACCCGGTATTTTATTAGGCGGGGTATCACATCTATCTTTTGAATTATATATAGCTCTTTTGACCCCATTTTTGTCCATTAGTCCTTTCAGCCACAATTCTATGACATGCGTTAATCCCATAGCAGACAATAAAATAGTCAGCCTCTCCTTGAGTTCGTGATCCAAGTATTCACGTTTTTGAGTGAATATACAGTAAGATTAGTGGCTTACCACGCAAGAGATAGAAAGAGATTTTGTTCTCGATATGTTTCTCGTTGATGTTCTTATATTACATGACAGATATGTTGATGGTAAGTAAGAAAAATCAGAAGTTAATAGCGAGTGAGATGAAGTCTTCCTTGTGTATCAACATAAATCCCAAAGAAGTGAAGTCTTCATTATTTATCTTTCATCTGATAAGAACACAAACAAATAATACAGTAGTAATTATGATAGGAAAAATGATGAGATTAAGTTTATCATGAATATTCAAATAAATAAAAAAATGAATCAACAGAAAAGTTTCCACTGAAGAAAAAAAGAACAAAAATACATACGTTTTAAACATAATTAATTATATTAAAAAATGTCAGTGGACCTTCCTACTTTAAAACACTATTTCACACTCACATCATATAACTTTATTTTGTTCTTAAAAAAAGATAGTTTTATATCGAAATACAAACCATCTTCAATAAGGGACAATGGATTCTATAAGCTCTTGAAGTGGAGTTGGCTCCTTCTTATCAATCATACCAAATTCACAGGTAAAAAGTAAAAATGCTTAAAACAGGTATTTATATGGGACTCCTCCTTAAAAGACAAAATTTTATGAAAGTGAGAGTGATAAGTATGAGCATATACACGGAACAGGCGCTTGAATATTTTTTTCACACATCCCTGAAGTTGGGACAAAATGGTGCACCAAGTCTTTGAGGAAACAGGGACTCATCCAATTAAGATTCAATCCATTCGATTAAGTACTCAACACATTTTGGAGCTGAAACTTCAATAGGATTCTTGATTTGTACACCATCTGCACATCTATAATCGTACTTGGGAGATGTAGTCCGGATAATTATCCGTCGTGAAAAACTTAGTTAGGGTTCTAAAAAGTAGATTCACCTGGTTAAAGTAATCCACAGTGTTAACAACAAGCCATTCATTTATATCCTCCCCAAGAGGAAGTCTTACGGCTTCTCTCAGGTTCCCACTACCTGAAGTAGAATCAATGTGCTTTCTTACCTGTGTCCTCTGCCCAGACTGAAGAGACTCATGGATAGAGAGATACATCACTGTCAAAAAATGAAATTAGTATATGTCAGTGCATATATCAATTTCATTTGCAATAAAGGAAGAACAGTTCAGGAAAATACAACTTAATAATATTCCACTCAATGTTTCACTTCTATAATTTAGGCTTTATCTCTGGTCTAGATATAATCCTGCCAAAATAAAGATAAAAAAATGAAATTAGTATATCTGGCCTAGGTTTTATCTCTGTAATTTCATTGTGACGTGGATAGGAACCCTCACTATCTGTCCATGTATATGGCAGCCTAATGAATTTATGTATACGACAGGAAAAATAATGGGTAAATAGAAAGTCACCAACCTAAGAAATCTACTGGATTTAATTATTCCATGTCAAGATACTATAAATTTATGTGATAGTATGCAACGATGTAAAAATGGTTAAAGAAAAATAGTCATGAAATTTGAGAGCATATATTTTATAGGACTAATTGAAAATAACCTAATAACTATTTTTGAAACATTCCATTTTCAAATCCTGCATCCTAGTAATTAAAAATAAACTAATAAAAAAAGATAAATAGCTATTCATGATATACTGATATGCTGAAAATAGTTTTCAAGAAACGCATCCACTATTATCATGATGTGCTAAAAATACATAATTTCCTAGATAAAGAATACGAAAAACATACCCTCTATGCAATCCATTTTCTCCATCAACGGTACTCATGGCCTCCTAAAGGAGTGTTAGTGGAACCCATTGAGGCAGATACTTAAAACCAAAATAGGTATGATTTTCCACCCCCTCCCACAACAGGTCTGATTTTCCTGGCATCTCCACCTCACCTGCATCTCCGCTCCTTACCAGCAACTCTGATTTTCCTGGCATTCACCACAATCAAAATTAAATTCAAAAATAATAAAAAAGGAAACTAAATGAATATATTAATTTCAATACTAAGATAAAATCGTTTCTTAGAAATTACTTCATGACCTAATGCCACAAGTGACAACATTCGTATGCTAAAAAGATGTTAACATGCAAAACGTAAAGTGGAACAAACACATACCACTATTTGAATAATGAAAATATGTCACGCACTTTGAAGTTTTGCAAAATATATCACGTTAGCAAATAGACTAATCTCGTGGGTCGTTGGTTTGTCCGTCATTACGGTAATATGCATTAGGAAGTTCTGCAAATGTGTTGTCGAGCCTGCATGAGAGTTGCTACACATAGGACACATGTAATCAAAATGACCAAACACACTCCAAATTGAGTTAGGGTTTCTCTAGAATAATACAGTTAGAATGTACCTAATTCCAATTATGAGGAGAAATATTACTATCTTTTATCGTGGTGCCAATTGTTTCTCAAGATCCTAGGTATTTTCGGACAGTAAAGGCAAATGATTGTGGGAGTAAGAATAGCAAAGTTGTCTTAACATTAATAGAAAAAAAACAAATAAGAAACTACTGAATGCTTATATTATCAAAAGCACTATAAGTGGTAATACCATTATATCACAAAAACAGTAACACAAAAGCCTTTATGTACCTAATTTAACAAAAAAAATTATCGAAATAAATCTGAGTGGAAAGTACGAAGATTTGTCTATATACATCACACACTTGAACACACAAAAATCTTAAAGGTTAGAATTTATTAGGGCTTTGATTTATTGGGGGTAATGTCAATCAATCAAATGTGTTTTCTGTAATTTTCCCTAATTTTAAATTATATCAGCATTTTATAACATTTCTTTTGTCGTTTTGAGATTTATTAAAAGTTTTTATACTTTCCTCAACTTTTTAAAGATTTTAGTATTTCTTGATGATTTCTCCGTAATTTTCAATATTTTTAAATATATTTTATGTAAAATGTTTTAAATATTTTTTTGACCTTTCCAGATTTTTAAAAGTTTTTTCAGTTTATCCTGCATTAATTTTTTAATAGTATTTCACTGCGTTTCCTAAAATTTGGCTCCTGTTTTTAATATTATTTTAAGTATTTCCAAATAGTTTTTTTCCTGTATTGTTCAGAATTTTTATTACATATTTTTTGCAATTTCTAAATATTTGAAATATCTTTTTTTATCAAATTTTCATATTTTCAAAAGTCCATATTTTGAAATAGTTTTTGTAATTTTTTTCTCTCTATTTTTTAGAATGTTTTTCCTGTTATTTTCCCTCATGGTTCAGTGGGGAAGAATGATTAATCTTTTAAACGTTTTTTATGAAATGAAAGAAGATATAGTACATAGTGTTGATTTAAGTTATTTCAATTAGCTGAAATAAGATAACACTTGGCACTGATAGAGATACTATTCTAACTTAATGAGGATATGACTTCTTGGTTTTCTAAATAGACTTCGATCATAACTCCTGAAAGACAATATCCTATTCTAATTCTATGAGTTCTTAAATCCCACGAAATAAAGAATATGATCTCTCACACTTCATATATCACGGAAAGTCCAATAATACATGTAACATTCAAACTCTTCCACTTACAATTAGTAATCCTACATTGACAAGAAAACCCCATTACACTATATATATATGTAAACACTCATTACCCATGTCTATTCATCTCCTCCCTAAAACCCCACCCATGATCACTACCGTCTATATCTTAACTCGGGTAGAGCCCCGACTTGATCCCACAACCAACAGTAAACCCACTACGGGCTATGGCAGCAGGACCTGTTATCTTCCATAATCACCGCCAAAATGATTTCCCCTTCTCCAACTATGACCCTCCCGGCTCCCCCTTTGCCTTATAGGAAACAAATGCTCCAACTCATTTTGTTGCCCCAAATCGTGACCAGAGACTTAACAGATTGGGAAAAACCAACTATGGTAACAAGTCGGGTTCTTTTATTTTCGTCGAAAATGGAGTAGCAGGTGGGGGTGGGGTGAAGGTGGGCCAAGATTCTCGTGGGCCACTGGCACAGACCAATTAAAGTATAGGAATCAAAATTAATGAGTTATGAGTGTTTTTTGTGAAGTCCATTAAAAAGTCCATTCTTTTGGTCCACTTTTGAACCTCTCCATATATATATATATATCACCACATTTTCACCTCCACTTCATCCATTTGCAAAACCTATTCACCTCACTTATTTTAATTCTATATTAGTTTTCGTTTCCATCCATTTTTTTCTGTATCCTCTTTCAAAATGCAGGGGGTGATTCCAATTCAAACCACAAGAATATTTCTAGTAAACACATATTAACCTTAGATATGAAAATCGTAAGAAAACCTAGAATTCCAATACCTAGAAGAGTGTGAATCCCACGAGAGGAATGAGATACCATTGAGAAGAGAAAGCCTACTCAAAAGACTTGTGGTTGATTACAACAATAAAGAAGGACAATGTAAGAAGCCAAAGAAGTTCAAGATAAATGCTAATGAAAAATCTGTAAAAATCATCTCAATTTCGAAACTCGAACTCCCGCAAGATTTCCAGAGAAAGATTGAAGAGAGAGGCGGCTAAGATTTAAAGTTAGTCATTCAGAAGAAAATTACTAAAATTTGTTGCGCTAAAGGTGAAAATAGAATGACAATTATGTTAAATGATACGGATAATATTTTTTTACGGGATGATTGTAGAAATTCTAGAATGGAATAGAGGAACAAAATAGAGACTATGTTTGATGTAGAAAGTATAAATCATTCTCAGTTACTTTACATTGATTATACATATGATTTTATATATAGATACATAGTAGTTTGTTATACTAACTAAAATAAATACAAGGAGGACTAAGTCTATACAACGACTAGTATTGGATGAGAAACTTGTTTGTTAGGATCTTCCTCAATTATAGGAGAATGAGTTTCATCAATGTGCACATGTTCCTTAACACTCCCTCTCAAGTGAAGTGTGTGGGAAGAACCCAAACCAAGCCTGGATCGTAAGGATGCAAAGGATGCAGTAGGTAGGGACATAGTGAATATGTCATCCATTTTATCATGAGAGGTCACAAACTCAGTAATGAGACAACCCTTGGCAACTTGTTCTCAAATAAAATGATAATCAAGCTCCACGTGTTTGGTCCTTGCATGAAGAACTGGATCGACATTTAAGTAGGGGGTACTAATATTGTCACAATATAAGGTGGGTGGTGTGGTTATTTTTATTCCAATATCTTGCAATAGGTGAGTGAGCCATAAAAGTTTTGTAGTAGCGGTAGCAAGGGCTTGATATTCATCCTCACAACTAGATCTGGCCACTGTGGTTATTTCTTTGAGGCCCAAATGATGCAGTTAGAGCCCAAATAGTCACAAACACTAGAGGTAGATCATCTAGTGGTTAGGCAACTTGCCCATTCAGCATTGTAGAAAGCATAGAGTGATTGAGATAACTGCAAAAGGATCTTCAAAGCATAGGTAAATGTACCTTTAATATACCTGAGGATGCATTTGATTGTATGAAAATGCTCTAGTTGAGGAAAATGGATGCTTTGACATACTCAATTGCTGCAAAGGTGATATCTGGTCTCGTGAGAGTGAGATATTGGAGGGCACCCACAATTGATTGAAATTCAGTGGGGTCGAGCTTAGAATGTTGAGGTAGGAACGATTGAGACTTGGTAACTGTAGGATTAGCATGAAGCATGTGGGTTTGTTGAAGAATTTTCTTATAATAGCCCTCTTGACTCAGGTAAAATCCTTCAAAGAAATGAGTAACAACGATGCCTCAGAAAAAAATTAATGAGCCAAGGTCCTTAAGAGTATATTCTTGAGCTAGATAGTAAATCAAGTGGAGTAAGAGTGTGTTATTGTTACTAGTGAGGATAATATCATCCACATAGACTAGTAACAACACGATGTCTAAGTACTGATGAAGAATAAATAGTGAGGAATCAACTCTACTCCACTTGAAATAAAGGGTTATCAAATAAATGCTGAACTTGTCAAACCAGGATCTACGTGCTTGTTTCAAGCCATAAATTTCCTTGTGCAAGAGATATACAAGATCGAGATGTTTAGGAGATATGAATCCTGGTGGTTATCTCATATAGACTTCTTCTTCAAGTGTTCCATGTAATAAGGCATTCTTGATATCCAATTATCTCAAATCCCATTTGTGAATAGATGTAAGAGAGAGAATTAGTCTGATAGTATCAGATTTAATTACATGATTGAAGGTGTCCAAGTAATCAATGCCCTTAACATGGTTAAACCCCTTAGACACAAGTCTGACTTTAAATTTATCTTGAGAGCCATATGCATTTTCTTTAGTTTTGAAGACCCATTTACGCACAATAATGTGCACGGTTGGATGTCAAGGAACCAAGGTACATGTCTTATTTTTATGGAGATCATTCAGTTTTTCCTTTATAACTGCTACCCAGTTTGGATGCTTTAGAGCTGAGCTGACCGTATAAGGTTCGGAGTAGGATGGTAATAGCAGAAAGGAGGCTGGTTTTGGGATGATGGCGTTTGGGTTTAGAGCGAGTCACCATTGGATGGCGTAGGTGAGGAAGTTGACGTAGGTTGAGTAGGGGTACCATGATTTCAGGTAGGTGTAGGCATTTCAAGATCTATAATGTTTAATCCACGGGTCACTGTTGGTTGGTGAGTTGGGAGTACTGTTTGGATTGTGATCAGGAGGAGAGTGGATAAGTTTTGAGTTTGTGGATGGAGTAGGCTGTGATTAGGATATGAGAGGACATGAAATTATGAGAGAGGAGAGTGCAGGGGAAGTTATATTCTCTAGTGTATAAGTGGATGGTTCAGGAGGTCAAAATAGGTCTTCATCATTGGGTGAGCATGTTTGTGTATGTCTAGGAGAAGCTAAAAATTCTTAATATTGTGACATTTGATTGTTGCCTCTTGAGTGATTATTGGAATGAACATAAGGCAATCTTCCTTAATCAAAGATAACGTTCCTACATATATAGACTGTTCTGGTTTTAGTATCATAGCATCTATATCCTTTATGAAGAGTGTTATACCCAATGAAGACACAAGGAATAATTTTAGGGTGGAATTTTTGTTGAGTTTTGCATTGTAAATGAGGAAAATACCTAAACCCAAACGCCTTTAAGGAGCTATAGTTTGGGTGTTGTCCAAATAATTTATCAAAGGGAGTCTCAAAATTAAGTTTACTTGATAGGAGTCTATTTATGAGAAATATAGCAGTTAGAAAAGGCCTCCACACATAAAAATAAGCTTAATTTTTAATGAAACAGCAAGGTTAGACCCGTTTCTATAATGTGTCTACGCTTTCGTTCAACAGTTCCATTTTGTTCATGTGTGCTTGGACAAGAAATGTGTTTCAAAACTCCACTATCATCAAGATGGTTTAAAAACTCAAGCTTCTCACATTCTCCCCCACCATCACTTTGGAAGATTTTAATGGTCTTTGAGAATTGAGTTATAACCATACTTTCAAATTTAAAAAACACATTGAAAAAATCAAATCTAAATTTGAGGGGATAAATCTAAGCATATCTTATACAATCGTCTACAAACAAAGCATAATACTTGAAGTGTTGGGAGGATGCAATTAGGGTAGGCCCCCAAAGATCACAATGGACTTTACTAAAATATTCTTTGCAAATAGACTAAGATAAGATAAAAGATTGCTTACAACCTTTTCCTATCTAAAAACTCACACAAACACTGGGCTTTTTATTCCAGCGACTCACATCCAGACGCTTATTTTTGTTCAAAACTTGAAGAAGCTAAAAGTTTAAATCACCAACCTTTTGATGCCACACTAAGTCAGGAGCTTATCCTTCCTTCAATTTATTCAATATGGTAAGACCTCCATTTTCAAAGGCATAGAGTCCATTGTTTCTACTCCCCTTTGCCATGTCTTTCTGTCCTTCACCACAAAGGTATCATTAGTGAAAATCAAAGAGAATTGGTTATCAGTAGTTAACCCGACTAACTGAAACTATATTCTTTTTAAGCTCAGGAACAACAAGAACAAATTTGAGATTTAAAGAGGGTTCAATATGTTTGTCACCAACATGAGTGATGTTTATGTTAGAACCATTACTTACCATGATTTTATCATAACCATGGTAAGGTTTGAGATTATGTAGATTACCTAGTGTGCGAGTCAGGTGTGCATTTGCACCAGAATCAATGTAGAAGGTATTAACACGGGAGCCTTGAATTTGAGCAACATGTGCTTCATGATGAGAGTTAGTGCCTTGGTTAGAGAAATCCCACCTATAGAGACATTTAATAGCACTGTGGTTTACCCTACCACAGATCTGGCAAGGATTGGGGCTTTGCACCAGATGATCACCTTCTCTTGAGTTGAGTTAAGGTAGGTTGCTAGGTGTAGCGTTATTGGCATTATAGTGACAATGAGAAGAATGGATATTTGTTTGGGTGTAGCCACTTGTGCTGAAGACTCTACCTTTAGATCTGTAGGACTGATGAAAGTTTGGTTGAGAAGGATAAAAGCCCATTCCTCTTCCATTTATACCTCTTCCACTATTATTGAAGTTGCCTCTATATGCATTTAAAGCCATATTGGGTTCTGACTGTGTTGAAACTTCTTCCTTTTGTGACTCCTCTCGAATGTCAAAGCCTATGAGATCTCCTGTCAGTTGAGGAATTGTTGGATATGGTGGTTTTCTTAATTAACATGAATTTGAAAGGTTTGGTATTTTGGAACTAAACCCTTAGCAAAATAAATTACCTTTCGATCCTCATCAATTGGCTTGTTGATGGCTGAAAACCATCACAAATTCCCTTGCATTCCCTTATATACTCATATAATGTCTTACCTTTATTGGTGACATTAGCAATTTGATCTTTAAAATGGAATTCCTTGTCTTTAGTTACATGTAGATAACTCTCTTTCAAGCATATCCAAGCTTGTTTGTCTATTAGACAATCAACTATCACATACATGCATTCTTCAATGACTCTATCAGATATCCATCTCTTTAAGAGAACATCCTTTTCTTTCCATGCATCAAGTGATTCTTTACCTTTGTCTCCATCAACTGTAGGAGGATCCTTAGTTATCAGTGAGTGGACCATCATTGATTCCATCAACTGAAGTATTTGTGTTCTCAAAACAAGATAGTTGGAGGGATTCAGTTTGATGGGGTAAATTGCAATAAGGTGGGTTAGAGAGTTTATAGAGAGAGTTAGGCTGGAGGAAGGTAATAGAGAGGTGCTAGACATGGTAAGCTTTACTACCATGTAGAAATTGTAGAATGGAATGTAGAAACAAAATAGAGACTATGTTTGCTTTAAAAAGTATAAATCTTTCTCAATTACTTTACATTGATTATACGTATGGTTGTATATAGAGATACACAGTAGCTTGTTATACTAACTAAGCTAAATACAAGGAGGAATAAGTTTCTACAATGGATAATATTTGATGAGCAACATGTTTTTTAGGGTTTGTTAGGATCCTCCTCAATTATAGGAGAATGAGTTTCATCAGTGTGCATGTGTTCCTTAACAATGATGAGGAGGAAGGGTTAACGAGGAAAAAGAGCAAGTGTAGGTTCGAAGGTATGAAGGTGACCTAGTTGATGAACTTGCAAGAGGATAGTACAATAACTCTAAAAAAGTGGGAGGTGCGAAAAAAGAAGAAAAAGTTATCTCCTCATACACGTTAAGCATAATGTGGAAAATCATTAGAACCATAAATGGTTTTGAGGAGAGTATGGTGGTGCAACTGTGGTCATACCGAGTTGGCGGTCAATTGCATTTTGTTCTCGCTGAGGTTCCATCGCAAAGATGATGAGGTGGTAAGGGTGGTCTTACTGGCAATGGGAGTGGCACGAGTACAACTACCACATCCACAAGTGTCGCTTATATGTCTGATCGAGATTCAAACGAAGTAGATGACCAATATTTGGATAATTTTCTTTTCTATTTAGCATGCCTTTGGTTGGGAGTAATATTTGTTTCACCACCGTGAAGAGTACTTTCTAGAAACCAAATGTACCTTTAGGTTCTTTGTATATGTAAAGCTATATTCTTTTTTTATTAGTCATTTAGAGTATTGTAGAATTTTATTTAGATTTTTTAGTTAAAGTTATTAGTATTTTAATATTTGTGCATTTTGTCTTTATATTTAATTAGGTCCTAAAAATTATTTAGTAATGTGTAATTAATGCTTTCTATCTATATATTTAGTTGTTGTGAATGGTTGCTAGAGAGATTAACGATAGTTGACGCACCCTCTGGTACATAGAAATTTGAATGATGAAATGGGTTAACTATGAAGAAAATGATTTACAAATGCAATGTATTGAAATTGGGTTGAAAAGGAAAAAATAAAAACTGATCTTAAAGAAGTTGGTGTCTTATAATTGATAATCAGAGTACATACTCTACTTCACATCATTAAAAATATATGGTAATAATATATAAATGAATCCAAAAGTTTGAATTATTAAACACAACAGAGACTAAGAATACTTGCACTTTTGTCCAGTTTTGTTTTTGCGATTAATTTGTTCAACCACGTTTTAATCTACTTTTGAGTTTATTATGAAATGAGTTCAATTCTGTTTAGTCTTTTTTGAATTTGAATGCATGATATGTTTACGCATAAAAGCCTAGTATTTTAGGAATTATATACTTGCAAATACCCTTTTCTGGAGTCATTTTATCGACACTTTGGAGGTGCTGTTAAAATTATGACTCATTTTAAAATCATGATTTGTATTAAAATATGAATCATTTCTTACCATGTTAAAATATCAACCCGAGTTATAATTTTAATATGAGCTCAATGCAAAAAAAATATTTGTTTTATTGAGGTAGTTGACGCAAAAAATGGTTCTTCTACCATTGCATGGTTATATCAATTAGATGATAGTGACACCACTAATAACTCTTATCTTCATCACTATTAAATGTTATTTATTAGTACATAAACTGAATGGTTTTATTACTAATTATACTTTTCTTATTTATCAAAGTTTTAAAATTATTTTGATGGAACAACTTTAAAAGAAACATGATTATATATTAAAAATAACGGTGTGACTAATGATCTTAGAGTGGGAGTGTAACACAATTTTTTTAGTAAAAAGATGAGAGTAACACAAAAAAATTTAAATTATTGGTAATTAAAAAATAATCCATAATATTTAACATATATTGCTATAAAGTTTAAGGACCAAATTGTTATAAATATTAGAATTTAGGGGGCCATAGTTGTAACCATTATGAACAAACCTTCTATTCTTATAAATGAGAAGAAGAAGAAGAAGAAGAAGAAGAAGAAGAAGAAGAAGAAGAAGAAGAAGAAGAAGAGGAAGTAATATAATAAAAAATGAGTATAAATTTGTCGATCACACAAAAATAAGGGTTAAGATGTCCCTCCAATGCGACTGATCCAAATATGAAAGACTTGGCAATGGATCTCCACTTTTTAATGCATTGTCCATATTTCATCCAATCATATTCCACGGTCGTATATTTTTTTTAACATAAGAAAAATATTTTGTAATGGTTACCACCTATTTGGTTAAACTTCTAACATGGGAAAGGTTTTGCTCTATGATCAAGCATATGTTGAAATATGTTCATATATTTTCTATTTTTTTTATTTGTTAATATTTGAGATGCCACCAGATGGCTTTGAAACCTGAACATGGCTTATAATATTGTTCCTAAGGGATAGATAAACTATAAGTTTACCTTTTAAGGTAATGTTGGATATTTCACAATAGACATAATTCATATGTGTTGTGACTGAAACATATGTATCCGGGTGTTGTTCCCATTTTGTTACTAAATGAGTTTCAATTGAAAGGTCCTACCTATCCAAGATAAATGGTATTAGTTGATGCTCTTGTTGAAAATCACAAAATTGTCAAACATTATGGCTCGCCCACGCATCGCACCGGCTTACACCTAGTCTAATATAAAATGAACTACATGCATTTAATCTCTCTAGAGGTCCAACAGTGCCACATGGAAACCTACCCAATCCTCTATAGCCTTTTACAACCGGATACATTATTTAATAGTTTTTTCTCTCAATTACATTAAGCAACACATACACTCTCTCTCCCCCCCCCCCCTCTCTCTCACACATATCAAAGCCCTTTGATCTTTCACCTTCCTTTTAAATAGAAAATGTGAAGGAAATTTTTCTTTATTTGTATTATCCTCATATTCGTCCCTTTCCAACATCGGAAAAAAACTAATATCATCCATTGAGTGCCAATGAGAAAATAAACAAATTTATTCCAAAGGTGAATTACCCCAAATAATTGGGAAAAGGCTTTGTTGGGCTGAGTTGAGTTGAGTATTCCAAAGGTGAATTAACCGAGACTATCACGGATATATTCCATGGCTCTGTTCATCTTTTTTTGCATTCTCCCCATATCTTAATAGATATCTGCAATGGTGTTCGGAATTCTTGATTGACCTATGGGTTTTGAACAGGCACGAGTTACTAGGTAACAAGGTACGAGTGAAAAAAGCCAAGTTTCTGGTCATAATGGGTGTATGATTGGTTCTATTCTTTTTTTATTCTTTTATGCACCCCTAAGTTATAATCTTCTCCTCATTGTCATTAGAATCCCTACAATTAAATTTGTGTAGGTAAATAAAAATTTATGTACAGAGTAAACCCATGGGTATTGTGTGTTTTATATCCCATGTTGACTTCTGCAATGTGAATGAGTGAAATAGATTGTGTTTGTTGTAGAATGTTTTATATGAATATGCCATATATATTGACTTTCTAGATAATGTTGCATTTGTGTTGAGTTATAGGTTTATATATATATATATATATATATATATATATATATAAAGAGAGAGAGAGAGAGAGAGAGAGAGAGAGAGAGAGAAAGAGAGAGAGACTATATATATATAAAGGGAGAGAGAGAGAGAGAGAGAGAGATTTCCTTTGTTAACAAATCATTTTGCTTTTACAAGATTAGTTGGAATCTCATAATCGATCTCAACAAATGTGATTATATGGTGAAATGTAAAACTAAGTTTAAGTGCTCGGGTAATTATATGGTAAAATATAAATTCAAGTTTAAATACTTGGATAGTTTGTAATACCCATTACATTTGAGTATTTATTTTTATATTAAATTGCCGTCTGGGTTAGTTATTTAAAATAAAGGAAAAATGAAGTAAATATTAATTTGCGTGATTTAAGAGTTAATATTTATGAGTATTGCATATTTACTGTTACGTAATTGTAAATAGTGTAATATTATGTTATGTTGTGTCGCTGTGCATTAAAGCGACGGGCATGGTTTATATCCCAATCGAAATAATTTTGGAAAGGTAATATGATGTTGGGATAGGAAATTATTAACGATATCTCGGATGTCAAGTTAGAGACCATGGTTAGACTGGGAAGGGTCGAGATAGTCAAAATAGGAGCCGTGGGTGTTTTGGGGGCTCCGGGGTTATTTCGGCTAGTTATGACTTAAATATGAGTTACGAGCCATTTTAAGTATGTAATAGCATTTAATGTTGGACTTAAGTGTATTTGAGTTAGTTTGGGTATTTAGTATTGTAAGAGAAATTAAAGCTCATTTGTGTTTAACCTAGAAAGAAAGAGAGAGGAGAAGAGCTTAAGAGAAAGAAGAGAAAAGAGAGAAACTGGTGATTTGAGCTTGGAATCGTATCAATGAGGAGAAATACGAGACTTCAATCTCGTGGAAAGTTATTAATCTTGGACAAATTTATGATTGTGTTTGAATAATTTCTATAAACGGTTAGTCTTCTTGAGTTTAAACCATTTAGGGATTTTGATGATTTTGTTGTTTAAATCCTCATGTATATGATATAGGCTTAATTTGAGTGATTTATCTTAGTGGGTTATCACATGGGAGTGATTTATAGATGATGTTGGTTGATGATAGTTAGTTTAGATGGAAGAAGAAGTAGTTGGGGGATTTAGGTTTTTGTATAAACCAGTAGCCATAACGAGGTTGTCCGGCCCGAGAGAATCGATTCGCCCCTTGGCGAATCGATTCGATAAGATGGTAGGCTACAGGTCTGAGGTAGCGAATCGATTTAAAGTAGATCAAATCTATTCGCCAAATTAGCATCTTTATAGAAACCTTGGTTCTCTCGAATAAATCGATTCCATTTCTGGCGAATTGATTTGCTTTCAAGGGCGAACCGATTCGGCCAGAGGTGAATCGATTCGGAAATCTAGATGTTTTAAAGAATTTCTCCAACTCTGTTTCAACTCCTTTTCTCTTCAGTTTAAAGCTTAGGAGCCTTATTATATGATATGTATTAGATCTATATGATCTTATATAAGGATATTGATACCATAGGATAGTAAAGGGGCATCAAGGCCTATATTGGGGATTAGTTAGGAGGGCATAATACCTCATTTTGTTAAGTAAATGAAAGTAGGACTGGTGTATAGTCAGATTATGTTGTTTCGTGTTTCAGCGGCTAGTATAGAAGTGTTTGTACCATATAGCCTTATTTCATTATATTATATATATATATATATATATATATATATATATATGCTTTCGGATATAAGACATGTATATGTAATTAAGATATATCGTGTGGTTATGGCATATATGCACATACACCTCTAAATTCTATCATAAGGGAAGATACACAAAAGAGGCGAATCCCCCTGTCTAATTAATGTAGGGGGAGTATAGTCCTCAGGCCATAGCACCAGTTGTTACATTGGGTGATTGTTTTGTTCAAAGTGAAGTAATTTTCGATATGGTTACGCCTCACTATCGAAGGTATATGGTCTCTTCCCATGTATTTGGGATTAGGATTTCCCAAGCAGCGAAATATCGACTGTGGGCACCCAGGTGGTCATGAAAATAGGGCTTGGAAGATGATTGGAATTAGGGAACGCATCGAGTGGGGTAATTCGTAGAAGGATGGTCTTGGAATTATTATTGTATGAATATAACTGTCCTCACCATAATTGTGTTATAACGCAGAGGATTAAATGGAATTGCTAACCCACTCAAATTATATGTGATCCTCCATGCTTAGATGACTTACGAGAGTAAATAAATGAGAAATTGGTAAACCAGGTATATTGTAGATAGTTAGGGTATCCTTATTAATAGTCAGGAAACTTAACTTAAAATAAAATTAACGTGTTAGGGTTCACTTTAGAGGAGGGGTGAAATATTTTCTTAAGTGAAGAGCGAGCCTAACATGTTTATGAAATCTTGAATTCATAGCTTTTATGCATCTTATTCACCTGTAAATCATATCAAATCGGGCCCCGATCCTTTTATATTTTGTTCTCTTTGTGTGGTTCTTGTTTATGTTCAGGTGCTCCGCCGCAAGGGCGCTCGTTCTGACCTTCCCTTCCATTGTTAAAGGAGCTACAACATTTTGTGGATGTTATAGGATTTCTGTACTAGATGCATCAAATTCTTTGTGGATATTCTAGTTATGATTCGTCATTTATATTTGGGCGTGTTGCCTATGTTTATTACTCACAGCTATTGTTATAATTGGTGTGACCTTTTTGTATGAGTCTGTTAACCGACAACTTATTTGGTTAAGTTTTGTAGTAGTGCTATCAAACTATTAGTGTATATATTAACCTTTTGTTATGATAAGTGGATGATTAAAATTGTTTTTATAAAATTGAAAAGTATTTGACATTCGTGGTTGTCTCGTATTATCTTTTATGAGACAATGATGCTAAGAATGGACAATTTAAGATTCCTATTTTTATTGGAGTAGCGGGTTGGCCACCTCTTATTTTAATAAGCGGTGTGTCACAAATGGTATCAGATCATGAGGTTCTAGAGTCTTTAGGATCTGTGCGGACTTGTCATGTTATACCGTAGCATTCTTGGAAATAAAGTCCTATTATTATGACTATTTTATTTATGCGTGTCTACGATATTCGGCAAGGATAAATTATTTTAAATGTATGCTTATTCAGTTGGTTTTTATCTCAAATGCCTCCTGGACAAGGTTGCCCGACAAGGGTAAATCGAGTTGCAGATGATGAAGATCCCCCACCACCACAAGGAACTATGAATACGATGGAAATGGCAAATATTGTAGCCCAGGCGATCAATGATGTAATGACTGCTATGGTAAAATAACTTCCACAAGGTCAATAATCGATAGCGCCAGTGGCTCAAGCCCATACGGGATCCTTCGCGTGGGAAAGAGTTAGAGAATCCTTCCAAAAAGGTCACCCTCCAGAATTTCAGGGTGGCACTGATGTGATTGTGGAAATTCAATGGAGGAAAGATATTCAATGCCATCTTCAAATGGTGGAATTTAGCGAGGTGCAAAAACTGATTCTCGCCTCATTTAAACTAGTGGGGGAAACTCTCCAATAGTGGGAGTTAGTGATAACTCCGAAACAAAGGGATATCATGACTATCTTGGAATTTTGGATTATGTACGATCGAAAGTATTTTCCTTCAGCAGTTCAAAAGTAGATGAGGATGAAGCTTCAGGATGTTAGTCAAGGGGAGCAATTAGTGGCGGATTATGAAGAAGAATATAATCGTTTGGAAAAATTTATGCCGAAAGAGTTATGTATGGAAGAGAGGAGGATCTCTAAATTTATTGGGGGTTTGAGTTAGAGGATAAGGTAGCATTTGTTGGGGAACCAAGCCTTATAAACTTTTGGCGATGTGATGAATTAAGCTTTACTCCAATGCCAAGATCACCGCCTTTATTTGGATGGAGGTAAGAAAATAAGGGATTCTGGATAATCTAATAAACCAAGAGGGAATGGTGCCTGTGGAGAAATACCACCACCACAGTAGTCGGGTAATAAACAGAAAGAGCGGGACCTTCAGAGGGGGGCCCGGCTAAAACACAATGCTTTGGGGGTTTTCCAATATGATGGAGATGGTTTTAGGCAAAATCAGGGTGCTCAGTAGCAGCAGCAAACAGTCCCACCGGGCCAAGCCGATCGAGGGAATAATGGAGGTGGACGCTAGCAGGGCCAAGGTGTGGGGAAATTTCAGAATAATAATCGGTGCCAACATTTGGAGAATTATATGGGTCGTTATTTTTAGTGCTGTGAGACGGGTCACGTGAAGAGATTTTGTCCACAGTTGAATAAGAGGCAATTTCCTGGAGGCCCTCAGAATCAGTAGGCACATTTACAACCTCTAGTACCTATTACATACATCCCACTGCAACAAGGACAACTTCAGTTTGGGCGTATGTATAATGTCCCAGATGCTTTGTTTCCTGCAGCACCGCCAATTATTGAGGGTAAGTTTCCCATTCGTGGGTTAGTGGGTCGGGTGTTACACTACACCAAATCTGCCCATTTGTCAAGGTCATTGACCTTGACAAATTCACCTTGTCAAGGTCAATGACCGTGACATTTCGAGGCGAGACAAATTTTTTTGTCACGGTCGTGTCACGGTCATTGACCTTGACAAAAAACTCGCGTTTTGTGTCACGGTCGTGTCAAGGTTAATGACCGTGACACGTTTGCCACGGTTATAAACCATGACAAAGCCGTGACCCTTTTTAAAAAAAATTGTCACGGTCAATGACCGTGACAATTCTGGGCAGAATTTTAAAAAAATCTGCTGGGCAGTATGGCCACTGCCACTGCCCAGCAGTATATTTGTACCTGTTATAGCAACGTTGTACCTGTTCCAAACATCATATATCCAACACAAACTAAAGATAATGCAAATATATATTCATGACAGTATAATCCAAATCTTCAAAGTAAAAATAATATACATGACGATATAATCCAAATATAATTAAAATGGACAAACTAGAAAATGTTACTACATGTCTTGGATAAAACTGAGGAGGTGAGTAGGCCACACGACATACGAATTGACGCACCCACTAATATACGTCGTGCCGCATTGTTTGCGCAACCACAATAGGGAGTTCTCCTTCCCGGGTATGACATGCGTGACGAGCACCTTGGACTCCATCTGTTGAAGCCCACGTCCATGGACTATTCCACCCTCGACGATATTCGGGTCCCTCAACCCCCACCCTATCCGCTGGCCATCAAATATGTCCAATATGAACACGCTCGGCCAACCAATTGTCGATAATGGTCTGTTGGAGGGCGTCAAATAGGGAAGTGGATCGTCGAAGTACGAACGTGTCGGTGATGAAGCAGCGAGGTCCACATCCTCGTCATCCTGCGCCTCGTCCTCCCGCACCTCCTCCTCCACCGCCTTCTCCTTCCCTTTCCCTTTACCTTTCTCTTTACGGTCTCCACCCAACGTACGCTTCATGAATGCGTACATATCTTGGACCGTCGCCTCCAAACGGGACAGCTTCGCGTCGTGTGAATCCACCGTTCGAGCCAACCCGGTGTCGCTCGTCTCCAATCCGATGATCCTAGATTTGGCCACCTGCGATCTCACTCCCTTTGTCCTCCCCTTGCGATCAGAGCCAAACACTTGGCTGAGTGCGTCTGTGGACAAAGATGCCTTGTCGGCATCAGACTGCGACTCATGCACTTCCTTAAGCTTTGCCTGAAACGACAAAAAGCGCATGATTAGTAAAATAAGTAAACTAAAAAATTATAACGTAATTAACAATAATTAAACTGTCGGATTACTTACAATCGTGGCCGCGACGCTCGGGGACACCTCCTTGTCCTTCCCCTTCTTCGTCCGAAGAGCCACATAAGTATCGAGCCTATGTGGCTTACCCCCTGGCCCACTCCCTACCCCCTGAAATAAAATAAAGTAAAGTAAAATTAGTATCGGCCCCGCAAAGTAAAATAATATCCAATAATATATTTCTGTAGTTATAGATAAATTAAATATTACCTTCATCATATGCTCCACCTCAGCGTAAGAGGTCCGGCCAGAGTAGTGCACGTCCGTCTTTTTAGCCCGATTTTCCCTCCCCGATTGGCGAGATGCCAATTGTCGATCCTCGATCTCATTGTCAATGATCTTTTGCCATTGTGCCAATGAGATCCGCTCCTTGGGCGGGACGGATCCGCGCCATTGTAAAATGGTCTCTCGTGTTTTTCCAAAGTACCGTGTCCGCATATTTTTTTTCGACGTCTTGTGTTGCTCCCTCAACTGCTCCAAGACGGAATCGCGTAGCTTTGGATCCAAGTTGAATTGTTCCTGTCCAACAAATACAATGTTAGTTGCGAATAAATATAAATATAAATATAAATATAAATATAAATATAAATATAAATATAAATATAAATATAAATATAAATATAAATATAAATATAAATATAAATATAAATATAAATATAAATTGAAATTGAAATATTCATATAAATATTACCTGTAGTGCCGCCCAAACAGCTAACTTGAGCTCATACGGCACCTCCTTCCAACTCATAAACCCCGGGCCGATGACCGTCTTTAGCAGCTCGAGGAATCTCGCTAAAAGCTCCGACTTGTTTTCGACGGTAATCCCAAATTTTCCCTATTTGGGGAGCCTAGGGGCGGAGGAGCCCTCGTCGCCTCCGCTACCACCGAACCCAGACGACGACATCATCATAAACAGCATCATCATCTTCGCCCAAACATCTGAAGGAGACATTTTTGCTGTAAAAAAATGTTATTAGTACAGATAAAAAAAATGTTATTAGTACAGATAAAAAAAATGTTATTAGTACAGATAAAAAAATGTTCCGTCTATATTATAACGTATGTGTAAGTTCCGTCAATACCATTTCGTTTCAATTTTGTAATATTATGTTTTTTCCAAATATTTAAAGAGTTATTAAATGGGTGCCCCACCCCTGCCCCCTCCCCCCGCCACACACACACGCACACCTACGCACACACACACACACACACACCCCACCCCTACCCACCCCACCCCCACCCCCTCCCCCCACCACGACCGTGACAACTACATATATTGTTTATCAATAAAATTATGACATGAGATAATTATAATTGTAGCATAAATTTCATTATCATGGGTTTTACCTAATTGAATTAAATGAACAATACTTTTAGCCCTTGTTATTCATCAAATTTAAGGCAAGTTAATTAGAATATTTGTAGGACTGAAATTGATTTAGATTATGCCTATCTATGTAACTCTAAAACCTAATTGTGATTAAAATCTGATTTATATGTATAGGAATTGAATTTTAAAATTAATCCTTCATAAATCCCTTGAATACATGCATAAATTTGTAGAGATTGAAATTAAATTGCTTGAGATTGAATTTCTATGTTTCGGGGTCATTATTTGAAAATACTTAATTACCCTTTGAAAACCTTTCATAACACACCTATGTATTAAATATGGGTTAGACCTCTTAGCTTGCTCAACCACCCATTTACACACTTACTTTACCTTTTATTTACATTATGGATATTAATCAATTCACACGTTTTTTGTCCACTTCAACCTTTACTGAAACATTTATTAATTCATTCAAGTTAGGTAAAACCACGCAAGTATCTAATACAAATATTATCATTCACAAATTAAGTCCCATCGATAATAAACCCCCTCCCCCACCCTGCCCCACCCCGCCCCACCCCAATATTTTTCAACACTGTATCCCCCAATAGTAATAATGAATTAACATATAATTTTCAACTCCAACAACATATGCTTCAACTTAACCCAATCTTCCCAATAATACCAACTAATCAACACCCAACATCCAAATCCAACAACATAGGTCTAGAACCAAAGTTTGTACATAATAATTTATAGTCTCCAAGAAAGTACCATTTTTATTCATAATATTTACGATTATCAGTTTCTCGTGTATTAGCCAAATTTCCACCCCACCCTGCCCCCCTCCACCACACCCTGCCCCACCCCCTACCCCTCTCCCCCACCCCCGCCCCACCCCCTCCCCCACCCTACCCCACCCCGCCCTACCCCGCCCCACCCCCACCCCCACCCTGCCCCACCCCCACCCCGTGCCCCACCCCGCCCCACCACCTCCCCCACCCCCACCCTGCCCCACCCCCCACCCCCTGCCCCACCCTGCCCCCCCCCGCCCCACCCCCTCCCCCATCCCCACCCTGCCCCATCCCCCACACACGCACACACATACACACATATATATATACACAAACCCCCCACCCCCTCCCCCACCCCGCCCCACCCCCTGCCCCCCTCCACCACCCCCTACCCCCATCCCGCCCCACCCCCCACACACGCACACACATATATATATATACACACACACACATAAATATACAGACAAATATATATATATATATATAAATGGAAGAGAGAGAGAGAGAGAGAAATTGGACCTGAGAGAGAGAGAGAGAGCAGCGTCGAGAGAGAGAGAGAGAGAGAGAGAGAGAGAGAGAGAGAGAGGGAGGGAGGGAAGGGCGCGGGAGGGAAAAAAGAAGGGGGTAGGGTTTTTACTGGAAAATTTGTCACGGTCGTATCAAGGTCTTTGACCGTGACACGACCGTGACAAATTGAATTGTCACGGTCGTGTCACGGTCAAAGACCGTGACAATTCGTTGTCACGGTCGTGTCAAGGTCAATGACCGTGACATAAAACGCGTGTTTTTTTGTCACGGTCAATGACCTTGACAAGGCTGGTCGGCTGAAAGGTGACAATTTGCCCATTTTGGTGTAGTGTTATTTGACATAGGTGCAACACACTCATTTATAGCTACGTACTTTGCTCATTCGACGGGATTGTTAAAGTCTGCCGATAGTACTCTTATGAGTCTATATTCTACGATGGGTGATGGCTCAGTTATATTCTTTATTTATAAAGTGGTGGGAATAGACCTTGGTAGATTGTGTTTGGAAGAAGACTTACTCATTCTAGATATGGTCGGTTATGATGTCATTCTGGGCATGAATTGGTTAGTGAAATACCGGGCCATGGTAAATTATTATGGGAGGAGTATAGTCTTTGCCATTCCGGGGCAAGAAATGTTTTTGGTAGCCATGTCTCTTTCGGAAGGAGGTTTGAGCAATCACTTGTACTAAATTGAGGAGGAGACTTTACAAGATACAGTTATTTCCTTAGACTCGATTCCTGTTGTTAGAGAATTTGAAGATGTATTTTAGGAAATCCCTATATTACCTCCAAGTCGTGAGATTGAGTTCGTAATTGACTTAGCGTCGGGAACTAGGCCAATTACGTGAACTCCATACCATATGGATCCTATAGAAAACGGGAGTTATGGGATCAAATTCAGCAGCAGTTGGGACAGGGGTTCATTAGGCATAGCACATCGCTGTGGGGTGCCCCTATATTATTCATACGAAAGAAAGATGGTTCCCTTCGATTATGCAGTGACTACCGCAAATTGAATAAGGTAACAATCATAAATAAATACCTGTTACCTCGAATCAACGATTTATTTGATCAATTGAGAGGAACGTCGTACTTCTCTAAGATATATCTGAGGAGTGGGTAGCATCATCTGCGAATTCGAGAGCATGGCATGTCAAAAACCGCGTTCTAGACCAGGTATGGGTCTTATGAGTTTTTTTATGCCCTTTAGGCTAACCAATGCTCCGACAATAATTATGAACCTTATGAATCAAGTATTTCGGGACTTTTTATACCAGTTTATGATAGTGTTTATTGACGACATTCTAGTTTATTCTCGAACTATAGTTGATTATGCTGAACATTTGCGATTGATCCTCAAGACACTAGGGGATCATAAGCTATATGACAAGTTTAAAAAGTATGATTTATGGTTATAGGAAGTTTAATTTTTAGGGTATATCATGAAGGCTTAGGGTATTTCTATAGACCCAAACATGGTTGCAGCGGTGAGGGAATGGGATCATCCCACGACGCTGACTAAAATTCGTAGCTTTCTGGGTTTGGCGGGATATAATCGCCGTTTCATGAAGGTTTTTTTTGAATATTTTTGTCCCTTTAACGAACTTGACCCAGAAGGGAGTGTGATTTGTTTGGGAAGACTCCTGTCAGCTAGCTTTTCATGAGCTGAAAGACAAGTTGACTTCTTCCCTTGTACTCGCATTATCAAGATCGGGAGTAGATTATTTAGTCTTTACTCACGCATCTCTACAGGGATTACGGGGGTGTTACAATAGGAGCATAAGGCTATTGCGTATGCGTCTCGCAAGCTTAAGCCCCATGAGAAGAATTATCCCATACATGACTTAGAGCTTGCTGCAGTAGTATTTTTTGTAAAGATATGGAGGCATTACCTCCTGCGTGATAAATTTAGTCTCTTCACGAACCACAAGTCGTTGCAATATTTGTTAACACAAAAAGATCTCAATATACGTCAATGTAGGTGGTTAGAGTTTGTAAAGGACCACAAATTCGATATTCTCTACCACCCACGCAAGGAAAATGTGGTAGCTGACACGCTGAGTCAAAGACTCGTGGGGTAATTAGCGAAAGTGTAGAAAGCTAAGTGGAATGAACATGGCGAGGATGATGCTGTAGCTAGAGGGTGCATGTCGGTGTTGACCATTATGCCTGCTATAATAATGTGAGTAGTAAAAGCGTAAGTAGGGGATAAAAGTTGTCAAGACCGGGTACGACAATTACTTCCTGAGGGAGCGAATTCCTACTCTATTAGTTCTGAGGGTGGGTTACGTTTCCACGAAAAGCTTATACTCCCAGACGAAGGAGACTTAAGACGTACTGTCATGATAGAGTCCCATGGTTCGAGATTGTAGTACATCACAACGGGGATAAAATGTACCAAGACGTGCGTCATCAATATTGGTGGGAAAGAATGAAAAAGGAAATTTCTGAATTTGTCTCCCAATGCACCACTTGTCAGTTGGTTAAGGTGGACCACCAGTAGCCGACTGGAATGTTGCAACTGTTGGAAATATCAGTGTGAAAATGGGAGAGTATCTCAATGGATTTTATCACTTTATTGCCAATGTCGCAAAATGGTCATGATTCTATTTAGTTTATTATCGATCGCTTGACCAAATTGGCACACTTCCTAACGGTACGTACGGATTACAATACGACACGTTATGCTCATCTTTTCATAGCGGAGATTGTGAGACTTCATGGGGTGCCAATCAATATAGTGCCCGACGAGATAAAATTTTTGTGTCCTATTTCTGGCAAAGCTTACAAGAGTCGATGGGAACCGAATTGCGGCTGAGTACAACATACCATCCACAAACCGATCAGCAAACGGAGAGGGTCAACCAAATATTACAATATATACTTTGGATGTGCATACTTGATTTTAAAGGAGGATGGTAGCAATACCTTCCCTTGGTCGAATTTTCATACAATAATTCATACCAATTCACGATAGGTATGGCACCGTATGAGGCATTGTATGGTCGACCGTGTTGATCACCGATTTTTTGGATGGAAATAGGAGACAATAAGCTCCTTGGACCTAAAATGATCCAAGACACCTCTTCGAAGATTGAGCTTATTCAAAATCGCGTACGGATTGCACAGGATCGCTAGAAAAGCTATGCCGATGCAAATCAGAGGCACATGGACTTAGAATTGGGGGATTAAATGTTATTACGGGTGTCCCGGATGAAAGATGTGATGCGATTCAGCAAGAAAGGCAAACTTGCACCAAGATATGTGGGTCCTTTTCCAATTATTGAAAGGATAGGCCCTGTAGCATATCGACTTGCTTTGCCGGACCACCTACAACGAATTCACGACGTATTCCATGTTTCATCTTTACAGAAGTATAAAAGATGCGAGGGATCTCATTGTCATATTCCATTGGACGATATTGAGTTGCAAACCGACATTTCGTATGAGGAACAATCGGTCGTCATCTTAGACCACAGTGAGCGTACACTAAAGTCAAAAGTGATGCCATTGGTTGGAGTCCAATGGGGACACCACAATGTCGAGGAATCAACTTGGGAACGAGATGATGATATTCGATAAAAGTATCCACACCTCTTTTTACCAGGAATGTTTAAATTTCGGGGACCAAATTTCCTTATGGGGGGGAGTATGTAATACCCTTTACTTTTGAGTATTTATTTTTATATTTAATTACCGTCTGGGTTAGTTATTTAAAATAAAGGAAAATCGAAGTAAATATTAATTTGTGTGATTTAAGAGTTAATATTTATGAGTACTGCATATTTACTATTACATAAATGTAAATAGTGTAATATTATGTTATGTTGCGTTGTTGCGCATTAAAGCGATGGTTATGATTTATATCCCAATCCAATTATTTTTAGACGGGAATATGACGTCGGGATAGGAAATTATTAATGATATCTCAGATTTCAATTTAGAGGCCACGATTAGTCCGGGAAGGGTCAAGATAGTCAAAATTAGTGTCGTTGGTATTTTTGGGGTTTCAGGGTACTTTTGTCTAGTTATGACTTAAATATGAATTACGAGTCATTTTAATATGTAGTAAAATTTAATGTTGGACTTAAGTGTATTTGAGTTATTTTGGGTATTTAGTCTTGTAAGAGCAATTAAAGCTCATTTGTGTTTAAGCTAGAAAGAAAGAGAGAGGAGAAGTACTTGAGAGAAAGAAGAGAAAAGAGAGAAACTTGTCATTTGATCTTGTAATCGTATCAACGAGAAGAAAATTGAGACTTCAATCTTGAGGCAAGTTATTAAACTTGAACAAATTTAGTATTGTGTTTGAATAATTTGTATAAATGGTAGTGTTCTTGATTTTAAATCATTTTGGGATTTTGAAGATTTTATTGTTTAAATCCTCATGTATATGATATTGTCTTGATTTAAATGGTTTATCTTAGTGGGTTATCACGTGGGAGTGATTTATAGATGATATTTGTTAATTATAGTTACTTTAGTTGGAAGAAGAAGTAGTTGGGGGATTTAGGTTTTCATAGAAACCAGTAGCCATAACTGGGCTATTCGACCCAGGAGAATTAATTCGCCCCTTGGTTAATCGATTCGATAAGATGGTAGTCTACATGTTTGAGGTAGTGAATCAATTCGGTGTAGATCGAATCGATTTGACAAATTAACATCTTTACAGAAACCTTGGTTCTCTCAAATGGATCGATTCGCTTTGTGGTGAACCAAAACTTATGGTGTGAGTTCCACCAAGACCACGACCATCTGACAGACAAGTGCTTCGCCTTAAAGGACGAGATCGAGAAGATGTTGAAATCCGAAAAGTTGAGGAAGTATGTCGATGGTAAGGCCCCTAAGAGGGGAAGAGACGACCCTAAAAAGAAGAGAAATGACAAATATCAAGATGATACCCCCATTAAGAAGAGACGATGACTCGAATGGAGATGATGAAGACGATCCAAACCTCCCACCAAAAGATGATAATTCCCCACTAAAGAGGGTTAGAATTATATCTTTGGGTGTTAACACCATATGTGGAGGACCTGTAGGGGGAGGCTCTGAAGTAGCCGACCGTAAAGACCATGTAGGAGAGGCTAAGTCAGTGACCAAAGTAGAGGTTATGAATTTGGCGTCTTCAGAGGCTAAGCAGAAGAGAAAGAAGGTGGATATGGACATTCTTATAGTTGGGTTCTCCCGACTTGATTTCAAAGGTATCTTAGCTCCGCATGATGACCCTTTGGTAATTACAATTAGAGTTCATGGATGTGAGGTACAAAAAATCCTCGTAGATGGAGGAACTTCAGCAGATGTGATGTTCTGGCCCTGTTTTAAGAGCCTAGGCCTTAGTAAAGCAAGGATGGTACCCTATCATCATCTGTTGATGGGCTTCAGCGGTTAAAAGGTCCATCCGTTAGGCATGTATGACATGGATGTACGAATGGGAGACGAGTGGCCTAAGAGGTTGACCCGAAAGATCAATTTTTTCGTTATGTAAATGTCTTCTCGGCATATAAACTCATCATAGGACGAGTTGCCCTTAAGGAGTTTAAGGCGGTGATGTCAACGGTCAACCAAATTCTAAAATTCCCGACACCCTACGGGGTAGGGGAAGTGCATGGGGATCAGACATTAGTATGAGAATGCTACTTCAACTCAGCGTAAGAGAGAGAGGACCATAAGAGGGCAACTGCCACATATAACATTGACACACTTGATCCTAGGCATGAAACAAAACTGAATAAAGGAGAGGCCATGGAAGAGGTAGAATCCATCGTCCTCAATGAGGATGACTCGAAAAAAAATGTCCAAATTGGCAAGGCCTTAAAACCGAAGATCAAGGAAGAGATGATAAGGTTTTTGAAGAAGAGATAGAGTGTCTTCGCTTGGAGCCACGCAGACATGCCTGGCATCGACCCAGGGGTTATGTGCCACAAAATAAATGTGGTAGAAGACACTAAGACAATAAAATAAATAAGAAGAGTTTACTCCAGGGAAAAGTACGATGTCATCAGAGAAGAGGTCAGAAAACTCGAAGAGGCAGAAGTCATCAAGGAGGTCATATACCCAGAGTGGTTATCAAACACCGTCATTGTGCCTAAAGCCATTGGAAAAAAGAGGATGTGCATAGACTTCACTGACCTGGACAAGTCCTGTCGAAAAGACAGTTATCCCTTACCTCAGATTTATCAGATGGTAGACACCACGGTGGGGCATGAGCTTATGAGCTTCATGGATGCATATTCAAGCTATAATAAAATCCTCGTGGATGCTGAAGACTCGGAGAAGAAAATCATCATCACAGACAAGGGGACCTATTGTTATAAGTTTATTCCCTTCGGCTTGAAGAATGCAGGGGCCACATCTCAACATCTTGTAAATAAGATGATTGAAGATCAAATTGGAAAAACTATGAAGGTATATATAGATAATATATTGACTAAGATCTTGAAGTACTGCACTCACGTGGCAGACCTAGAGAAAACTTTTGACACCATGCACTTGTACAGGATGAAAATCAATCCAGAAAAGTGTGTCCTCGGAGTTGGAGCTAGAAAATTTCTTGGATTCATCATCAATCATAGGGGCATAAAGGCCAATCCTGATAATATCAAGGATTTGCTTGATATGAAGACACAGAGAAGCATAAAAGACATTCATAGGCTCACCGGAAGAGTTGCAGCACTCAACAGGTTTGTTTCCAAAGCCCCAAATAAGTGCCTTCCATTCTTCAAAGTACTTAGAAAGGCCTTCGAATGGGACGAAGAGTGTGACAAGTCCTTTAGGGAGCTCAAGTCCTACCTCAGATCCTCACTACTCTTATCTCGACCCATCTTGGGAGAGAAGTTGTATGTCTATCTAGAAATTTCAGAGTCAACAATAAGCGTATCCATAGAATGGGAAGGCGATGGTGTACAAAGGCCTGTATACTTCAATAGTAAGGCCCTTCAAGGGTCTGAACAAAACTATCCTCTAATGGAAAAGTTAGCATACGCCTTGATACATGCCTCTAGGAAGATGAAACTATATTTCCAAGCCCACTCTATGGTCATCCTCATTGACTCCCCATTAAGGCAAGTCCTCCACAAGCCCCAGAAATCAGGAAGATTGATGACTTGGGCCATCGAATTTGGAGAGTATGACCTTATTTATCAACCCAGGGTGGCCATTAAAGGGCTGGCACTCGCATACTTTATTGTTGAGTTCACATGGGAAGAGACTGACATTGAGAATAATTCAGAGATCACAGAGTTATCAAATAGTAACGTGTTTCGATACCCGAAAGAGGTTGCGCCAAACAGAGCCAAAAATGGGATATCTGAGCATGAGGAAGATAGGTACCTCTTCAAGCGAGGAACCCTATCGGAGGGAATCTTTGCTTCAAAAGAAGATGTTTGGAACCTCTTTGTTGATGAGTCTTCTTGCAAAAGTGGAAGCGGTGCAGGGCTGATACCGTCAGCTCCGGATGGTACTAATATTGAATATGCACTAAGGTTCAACTTCAAAGCATCAAATAACAAGTCAGAATATGAGGCCATAGTAGTAGGCCTCTCATTAGAAAAAGCCTTTAGAGTTGGCTGATTCCTACTTCACAGCGACTCAATGTTTGTTATCAACTAAGTGTTTGGAGTTTATAAGGCCAAGGATGAAAGAATGGAAAGATACCTGAAGAGGGTAAGAATGACGCTAAAAGTCTTTGAAGAGGTGAAGATGAAAAGGGTACCTTATTAAAACAACAGCCATACAGATGCACTAGCAAGGTTGGCTTTAGCAATAAGGGCACGTATCATAAGGATAGTACCAGTCGAGATCCTGCTCAAACCAACCATTGAGGAAGAAGAGGTTGTAAGCTCCTGACTCAACTTGAACCTAGGGGACTCATGGATGGACCCCCTCATCAGATATATCAGAGAGGGAGAGCTGCCGAAATCAAACCTAGAGAGGAAGAAGCTGAGATACAGAGATGCAAAGTTCTTAATAATAGGATATGTCCTATTTAAGAAGGGATTTTTGTTAGCTCTCCTCAAATGTGTCCATCCCACAGAGGTCCACAGCGTCCTACAGGAGGTATACGAGGGTTCCTGCTCCAGTCACATAGTAGGAAGACCTCTGGCCAAGAGTATAATCATGCAGGGATACTGGTGGCCGACCTTGTCCAAGGATGTTGTAGCCTACATGAAGAGGTGTGACAAATGCTAAAGTTTTTGCACTATTACCCATCAACCTCATCAACCTATGATGTCAATCAATTCCCCTTGGCCATTCGCAGTATGGGGGCTTGACTTGGTAGGTCCCTTGCCAAGGGCTGCGAATAATTATCGATTTCTAATAGTAGTGATTGATTACTTATCTAAGTGGGTAGAGGCTGAGACGATGATCACGATTACAAAGTAGAACATCTTCCAATTTATCTGGAAGAGCATCATATGCAGATATGGCCTCCCAAACACCCTCATCTCAGACAACGGAACCCAGTTCAAGAATTCTTCCTTAAAGAAGTACTGCGAGAGAGTTAGGCTCAAGCAATTTTTCTCTTCTCCAGGCCGACCTCAAGTAAACGGTCAGACCAAAGTCACGAATAGAACAATCCTCGATGAGATTAAGAAGAGGTTGGAAAAAGCTAAGGGGAGATGGACTGAAGAGGTTTATACTGTGTTAGGGGCCTACAAAACAACGGATAGGACACCAATGGGTAAAACCCCATTTATGTTAGCAGATGGCTCAGAAGCCTTCATACCAACAGAGGTAAGACTTCCTACTCACAGAGTTCATACCTATGACCCCGAAAAGAATGGGGAGGATAAAAGACTTGACTTAGATTTGATTGAGGAATGAAAGGAAGATGCTGAGATCAAACAGTCAGCCTACCAGCAGAGAATAGCAAAGTTTTACAATCGAAGGGTGAAATCAAGACCCATAGCTGTAGGAGACCTAGTGCCAAAGAAAACGTTGCAGAAGACAAATAATATTCACCCGAATTAGCATGGTCCTTATAGGGTAATTGATGAGGTTGTACTCAGGACCTACAAGCTATAAAACCTTGAAGGCTAACCTTTCTCCAATGCATGGAATGCTGATCATCTGAAGAAGTACTACATATTATGTTATAATTGTTTCAATATAAATGTATCAGATTATGAAGAGAATATTAATGAGAAGATCAATTCGTTTATCAATTATTTCTTCAATATGCTTTAGTGGTGAAAATTTATGGGGTTAACATCTTAGCTAGATGACCTCAGACCTTAAACATCATTTTTTTGTGACAAGGTTTGAGGTGAAACATCATATTTGGATGACCTCAGACCTTAAACATCATTAATTTAGTGAAATTTATAGGGGTAAAATCTTAGTTGGACGACCTCAGACCTTAAACATCATTAATTTGGTGACAACGTCTGAGGGGAAACATCATATTTGGATGATCTCAGACCTTAAATATTATAAATTGGTGACAAGGTCTGAGGTGAAACATCATAGTTGGATGGCCTCAGACCTTAAACATCATTAATTTGGTGACAAGGTCTGAAGTGAAACATCATTTTTGGATGACCTCAGACCTTAAACATCATTAATTTGGTGAAATTTATAGGGGTAACATCTTAGTTGGATGTCCTCATACCTTAAACATCATTAATTTGATAACAAGGTCTGAGGTGAATAATCATATTTGGATGACCTTAGACTTTAAACATCATTAATTTGGCTTCAGACCTTAATACAAACAAAATTGCATGAAACATAAAACCATTCAAGGGACATACATCAAAAGAAGCAAAGACCTCTTTAGAGGATGATATAGCATGAAGTTAAGAATTACAAGTAAAAATACACAAGAGAATGTTACCAGAAGTTACAGATTAACAAAAATTACAAAGCTTCACAAATTATGGCCTAAGGGTCTGCAGCCATAAGGTTGGTAACCTCGACCTGATCATTTGGGCCGACATTGGTAACCTCGACCCCATCGTCTTGGGGGTTGACACCCTCAGTCTATGTGGCTTACGGTTGGGCAGTCTCTATAGGGGCAGTACCATCTTCCTCCACCTCTTGTAGGGCTTAAGCAAACTGAGGGTCAGCATAGCCCAAACCAATGAAATCCGAAGCTACCAAGCTCCCTGACTCCTTCTCTTTCACGGCCACCGATTTACCAGTGGCCTTAACACCTCTTTCGAGGTATTCAAAGCCAAAGATGATAAATTCATTCGATACCTTATAGTTAGCTAAGATCTTCTCTGAAGCATCTTCAACTGCATCTTTCACTTCAGTGCTAACCTTTTATTGAAGGGCATCATCCTTGGCCTTCATAGCAGAGCTATGGTCATTCTTGAGTTTAGCAATCTCCTTTTCCATTTGCTTAACCTCAGTCTCAGACCCTTCAAAAGTAGCCATCAGACGTTCCACCTCGTCGTTCAAAGAAGCCTGCACCCTTTGGTCCTCCTTCCCCTTCTCAATGAGGGGCAGTTTTCTCAGAGTCCGGTCAATAATCTGGTGCATGGTGATAATACCCTACAAAATAGAATCGGATACATGAGTTCAGGAGATAAATTTAAGGCCGAGGTTACACATGGAGTATAAAAGTTATTTGTATTACCTGGATTGACCTATGGAGGAAAAACTCTGCCAATAGAGGGGTATCCAAAGAATGACATAAGCATTTGTCAGCATTGGTCATCACAGAGCCGATGGAATCACTTGGCCTTGATGCATTGGCATATGAGGCTGTCGCCGATTTTTAGCTGCTCCAGACGAGAAGCTAGAGCATCATCAGTTTAAATAGGGATGGCACGATCTCCCTTAGAGGTTTTTCTCTTCCTCTAATCCTCAGGGGCAGAGGTAGTGAATTTTCTCTTCTTTGAAGCATCGGCCTTAGAAGAGGTTGGGGGAGGAGGAGGTGCATTTAGGCCTTCTTTCTTCACCAGCCTGACTAAACTAGGGGCTCACATTTCCCAGAGGCCGTTCGAGATTCCTTCGGGGCGTTCTTCAAAATGAAGGGTCTTAGTTAAAAGATCAGAGACATAGTCAATTCAGAAGTACAACTTGTTGAAAAAGTAAAGTGACTTATAAAGCTCAGTCAGAGGACTCCCCTCAAGGCCAGTCTCAGAGAGGTAGTAAGGGGTCATCAAATGCTCGTACTTGACCAGCTCACTAAGGGACCCCAGATCTTGAAGGTCTTTGACCTTTTTAAGGTTATCTTGGCTTAACCCGGGGTCGGCCCTGGCAGCGATTGACACCTTCCCCCACCTCAGAGGTGTTCTCGACTCTAAAGATAAAGAGGTGGCACAGGGACCAAACTCCCATGTCCCTGAGGCGAAGAAGTATCATGGTTTGTAGTTGTGAATTGAAGTTTGGGTAACTAGGAACATCTTCTTATTAGACTTCATATCTAGGAAGTGGTAGTAACTCGGATGGTTCCTAGCAGAGCAGGTTACGTAGAATCCTATGAAGACCTGGACGAGAAGGTCTGAGTGATGGACTGCCCTCCGTAAGATGATAGATCCAATCATCACCCTCCAGGCATTAGGGGATAATTGGTAGGGAGCCATGTTAATGTGGGACAATATGGCCCTAATTATTAGATGAATGGGAAGATGAAATCCTAACTTAAACATTTGTTCAAATAGATAGATTTCACCATCTCGGCTTCTAAAGCCCTCTCATCCCTCAGAGGTCTCCTATGTTTGACAGAGGGGCTTATGGAATAAATATGACTAAAGGCTAGGAGGTCGAATTCATTTACAAGGCTCTCTACCTTGGCTGACTTCGAGGTGTCAACATCACTTTCATGACCATCATCTTTATCTCTAGAAACGCCGGCCTGGGCAGGCGTAGGAGCACCACCAGGGAACCTCTTGGCAAACTCAACCCCTGTAGCAGATGATAGGGGGACAACATCTATGGGTGGAGAAAGGGAAACACTTGGCCCAATAACTTCAACGTCTGAAGAGGTTCGTGAAGGGCTAGACTCATTATGGGACGAGACACGACTCGAGACCTCGACTTGATTAGGGACCTGATCCTTCTTAATGGAGAATTCCATGGCCTACTGAAAAGAATCCATGGACATAGGGTCTGAGGTGGATGACTCAGACTCAGACATTACAGTAGGGTCCAATGGGGCCTCCTCTTTCTCGGCACTCGCAGAATCGACTGGCTCAGGGTATATCACCATCAGAGAGGCTGGAAAGATTGGCCTGAGGGGGAAGGCCTCGGCCCTATGAGCTTCCTCTTAGTCTCTCTCTATTTTGCTAGTATTTTCTAAGGCTTTATCTCTAAGAGAAGGGAATTCTTCTAAGAGCTAGTAAATAGGTCTGAGCATAGGAGGACGAGACTAGACATGGGACCCTAACGACAAATAACTTAGCACAGCCTAAGATAAAGATCAAACGTGGTTATTTGAAAGATTTCTAACCAAGAACAGCTAAGAACTTTCCACCAGAAAACTCATAAGCTCACCAGAAAACCTAAACTACCACCGAAAAACTCAAGCTCATACCAGATAATGCAAGAATTAAAGAAATAATGATGAAAATGGAAAGATGGGATGAAGATAGTACCTGAAGGAGTGAGAGATCAGGAATAGGAAGATTAAGGACAATGAAAACTCCAAAACCTCAATAACAAAGGATCTCTTGAAGAGAGAGAAAGTAGAGGAAACTCATGCAAGAAAACGTAAGAAATGAGAAGGAAGTAGAGAGAAAAGGGGTTTAAACCCCCTAGCCATGCTGGCACAAATACCGAGGCTCATCATTGCCTTGGGAGCTTAAAAAGTAATCATCATTGCACTTGCCCAACACGCTACCTACTACAGTACTTGACACTTGTCAAGGGAATATTGGCACACTAAGAAGAAAGGCCTTGGAGCTACATACCCCATAGTTACCTATTTTCATATGAAACTAAGGACTAGGGGGTTATTAATATGCCCAAAATATATCAGACGATCTAGAGACCTCAACCTCGACCTTTATGACAATCGAGGTAATAGAAGTTCAAGAATAACCGACATCAACATCGTCCTACTAAGGTCAGTCACAGCGGACAGTCCCTCAACTAAGAACCTTATCTCGGCTTAGAATAAGCCGAGATCTCCTAGAACCTTGAAGATTAGCTTTTATCAGGTCGACCACATCCGAAGTTAACACCAATAATATTAAACATCGGCCATGGCCGACTTCATATGCAAGGCTAACCTTAGCCGACCCCTTGGTCAAGGTCCTCATTGTATTTCAACTCAATAAGGGAATGGTCATACTCCACCAACCTCGTACTCACTCGGGCCGAGGTGGGTATTCTTCAAGGACAACCGAGTATTTTCACTCATAAAGTCCTTGGAACATGTGGATAGGTCTGTTGTAACTGAACCATTCCCTCCACGCGAAGGAATATTTCATCATCATTCTCTACATGTGACAGTGACATATGTCCTCTTTGGATCTGCTAGATCATCACGTACATGCTCATTTCATGCCTGGGGGGTACATTACACCCCCAAACCTATATATCTGGATCAACCCTAACCTTGTATAGGATGGGTAATGACAACCCTAGATGAAACTCTGTCAAATTATACAGTAGAAAGAGAAAGCTTGAGAGATTGTATCCATGGCCATTAGTTCCTTATTTTAGTGACCTTACTCACTCATTTGCACAGTGGACGTAGGCCTAATTGGCTGAACCACTTATATATTCGTGTTCATCCTTTTCTCCTCATCTGAATCTATTATATATCGTATACTCTTGTTCGGCCATTATTATCACTGATTTGAGCTTACAAACACCTTGATGGGTAGTGATGTTTCCACCATCATCAGTAGGCTAGAGGTCTGAGGTAGAGAATCGATTCGGTGTAGATTTAATCGATTTAACAAATTAGCATCTTTACAGAAACCTTGGTTCTCTCCAACGAATCGATTCGCTTTGTGGTGAATTTTTTCTTTTTCAAGGGCGAACCGATTCGGCCAGAGGCGAATCGATTTGAAAATCCTACTGTTTTAAAGCATTTCTCCAACTCTGTTTCAACTCCTTTTCTCTTCGCTTTAAAGCTTAGGAGCCTTATTTATTTATATCTATTAAATGTATATGATCTTATATAAGGAGATTGATACCCTAGGATAGTAAAGGGGCATCCGGGCCTACTTTGGGGATTAGTTACGAGAGTATAATACCTCATTTTGTTAATTAAATAATAGTAGTACTGGTGTATAGTCGGATTGTGTCGTTTTGGGTTTCGGGGGTTAGTATAGAAGTGTTTGTACCTTATAGCCTTAATTCATTATATATATATATATATATATATATATATATATATATATATATATATATGCTTTTGGATATAAGACTTGTATATGTAATTAAGATATATCTTGTGGTTATGGCATATATGCACATACCCCTCTGAATGATATCATAAGAGAAGATATGCCAAAGAGGTGAATCCCTCTGGCTACTTAATGTAGGGAGAGTATAGTCCTCTGGCCATAACACCAATTGTTACATTATGTGATTGTTTTATTCAAAGTGAAGTCATTCCGAGTATGGTTACACATCACAATCGAATGTATATGGTCGCTTCCCATATATTATGATTTAGGATTTCCCAAACAACGAGATATCGACTGTGGGCATCCAGATGGTCATGAAAATAGGCTCTGGAAGATGATAGCAATTAGGGAACACATCCAATGGGGTAATTCTTGAAAGGATGGTATTAGAATTGTTATTGTATGAATATAAATGTTCTCATCATAATTGTGTTATAACGTAGAGGATTAAATGGAATTGCGAACCAACTCTAATTATATGTGATCCTCCATGCTTAAACGACTTGCTAGAATAAATAAATGAGAAATTGGTAAACTAGGTATATTGTAGATAGTTAGGGTATCCTTATTAGTAGTCGGGTAACTTAACTTAAAATAAAATGTACGCATTAGGGTGCACTTTAGAGGAGGGGAGAGCATAATTTCTTAAGTGAAGAGCGAGCCTAACCTGTTTGTGAAATCTTGCATTCATAGCTTTTATGCATCGTATTCACTTGTAAATCATATCAAACCGGGCCCTGACCCTTTTATATTTTGTTCTCTTAGTGTGGTTCTTGTTTATGTTCAGGTGCTCCGTCGCAAGGGTGCACATTCTGGCATTCCCTTTAAGTGTTAAAGGAGCTACAACATTTAGCAAATATTGTAGGATTTTTGTACTAGATGCATACATTTCTTTTTGGATATTCTAGTTATGATTCGTCAGTTATATTCGGGCGTGTTGCCCAAGTTTATTACTCTTAGATACTGTTATACTTGGCGTGGCCTTTTTGTATCAATCTGTTAACCTACAACTTATTCGATTATGTTTTGTAATAATTCTATCAAACTATTATTGTATATATTATCCTTTTGTTATGATAAGTGGATTATTGAAATTGTTTTTATCAAATTTGAAAGTATTTGACATCCGTTTTTAAAATTTTGAGTGGATGTCTCATGTATGCGATAGTGATGCTAAGAATGAACCATTTAAGATTCCTGCTTTTATTCGAGTAGCGGGTTAGCCACCTCTTATTTTAATAAGTGGGGTGTCACATAGTTTTACTCATTTTTTTACATTTTTTATTTTGATAACCTACTCATAATTTCTCGCAAGCACTCGAAGAAATTACGAGTGTTACATTGGAGATTTGGGGTGGTAGCCCATTGCGATTTTTTGGGGTATTTTAGGTATCATTCAAAAATATTCAATCAAATTTTAAAAAAATTTCCCATCTAAGTATTGAGAAATCAAGAATTAGAAAATTATATTGTCAAGTTTAATTGAGTTAAATATGAGATTTAAGAAAGCTGAACCATTGTTTAATTATGAGATTTTAAAAAGTTGGAACGATTTTCGGATATCCGACGTTATCGGGTTTGTTTAATTTGATCACCTGGTTTTGGCACTCTGTAGGGAGAAATAAATAAAGTTTGATGTTATTGTATTTATTACTAAGTAGAATAAATCTTTCAAGCAATGGACGTACGATTAAATTTGGACATGGAAGCATTGGTACATTTATTTGTAAGTAATCTTTTTTAACATTGTTTTTATAAATGTGTGTTATATGCTTAATGTCTTTTCTTTTGAGTAATTTCAAAATAAAAGAGTCTATATTTCATATGTTTTCTTTTGAGTAATTTCAAAATAAAAGAGTCTCTATTAACATCTGTATGAGATTTGTGTTGTAAAGGATCAGTTGATTATTTGATTTGTTGGCAGTTACAACTAATCTACTTTTCCAAACTCTTGAATCTTCATAGACATGTTAGTATACAACACTTTAATGAACTTGGTAAACCACTTTTGGTGTAACAATATGGTCTGTAGAGGATTACTCAAATTTATAATTATAGTGAAACTCGAGAAATGGGCTCCTCACATATACATAAGCCGTTCATGCGACCTTCAATAGAAGAAATGGTGGGAGGAGAGGACCTCCAAAAATTTATGTTGATCAAACATGACAATAATATTGCTTTTAGAAAATTAAACTACATAAAACAACCCTCTTCCAAAATTTATTCCCCATCCCTTTTTTAAAATGGGCTTTGTAAATACATATTATATATACTTCCTTAATCACATTAAAACTAACCTCCTTCATCTCATGAATTTCATTACGCATAAAGGTTGTAAATGAAATTGAATACACTGCAAATACAATATTTTAATGTAAAATAGTGAAAATTAAATAGTGTATTGCTAATCTTTAATGTGAGGGGATAATTACTATTGTGAGTAAAAAAAAACGGAAAAAAATAAGGATTAATATTACAAAGGAAAACTGTCATAAACCCATAAAAAATAAAATTATAAGTTCTAAACCAAAATTCTCCATACGAATTGAATTATTCATCCCCGCTTTTAATTGTAGTTACTTTCTACTTAATTATGCCCTTTTCTCCATTTCAAGTATGCATAAAAGTATCACTTCAATATCAAATATTTTTATAAATGAAATGCACATGTTTCTTATATTTTTGTTCATTTGTCAATACAAAATTCATGAATAATCTAACTACCAAACATCTTTAATGTATGTACACATTTTCTTTATTTTTATACAAGCCGGTTTGCACTGTAATATATAATAAGATCTGTAAATCGTCCGTGCATCGCACGAGGCTTAACGTTTAGTTTTAGGAATTACGCACTTGCAAATATGTTTTTCTGGGGTCATTTTATCGACACTCAGGGGATCTTTATTATGCAATGCAATATAATTTTCCCTTGAAGATTAGCCAATTTGAAAATCATGAAGGGTTTCCTTGTAAAAATTAAAAAGCAAATATTAGTTTTCATGTATTTTCTTATAATATTTTGAATGTTTTGATGGAAATATTTAATAATAATTTAATTTTGAAATTAAGATAATTTGAAATTAACTATTTAATTAAATTTAAGTGTTTTATTTAATATGCTCCACATAAGAATTTGAATTTGATAGGGTTATTGACAAGATATTAAAAGCATTTGACACCGGACATTATTTCAGGTCCTCCTTCTTAGTATGCTTTGAACTAAGGACATTACTCTTTTATTTTTGGAAATAATTCCATTTCACTAAACGCACTTAATCCTGCATCTTTGGTTGATTTATTTTTTAATTTCTTTAACTATTAAAAACTTTCTCGATGCCTCACCAAAAATATTAAATATGGGAACGTCTTAGTGGAAAAAAATTTAAATGTAAAAAAGTGGCTCTTTAATTTCATATGGACTCTAGTAATGGAGCCATTTTTAATTTTTGGATTTTTTGAGTTTTTCACCCCATAAAGCATTTTATAAGACCATTTTACCCTAGAAATGTAGAGTGCAAGCTCAAATAACGGGTCAAAAATAGGGTGGAAGATAAAAAAATTATCATAAGTGGTGTTGCTATAAAAGTAAGGCGCGAACTCAAAAATTCTCATGCAATGTGTTGAAAAAAGTTGACGAAAAAAAAGAGTGATTGTAATGGATTTGGTATCTTGAAATGGAGATTCTTTATATAACATTTGATTTAACAATGATTGAAAACAATGTTATGGCTAGGGACCCTATATTATCTGCTATGGTAGATCGCTTCAAAATATTAAGACTACTCAAAAGACCTATAGATTAGGGGAGCGAAGAATGCGAAAGCAACAAGGTAAAGGACGAAGAGAAATGGGAACAATGTAAACGCAGTGTGTGATACCGATCAAATTAATTTGCAAATTCTGAACACACTTATTTAATTAAGTGTCTAAATATGAACAAACCAAATTTAGTTTTAGTTCATCCCCTAAAACATGCAATAATGTGTTAAATAAAATCAAGCAATGAACAAGGCTGACAAAAGTAGGTTTCTGGAAAAAATCCCCGCAGGGCAAAAACCTTTTATTTTCACTATAATTTGTAAAGTACCGGCTACAATCGGATTACAATGAAAATAAACTTTGACTTATGAAAAACCTGCAGGTGTTGGTTCGTAGTCTTCATCCCAAGAACACCACAACACTCCATATGATACGCAGTCCTGAATCTTGGCAGAGTCTCCTTCCACAATAGCTTGGAGCTCTCGGTTGTAGAGATCACCCTCCAAGTATTGAATCATCCCAGTACCTCCCACAAGTAGCACCTATGGTTAGCCCAGTACCTTTCCAAGGCACCTATGAATCGACAACAAAACTCCTAGCAAAACTATACTTTTGGGTTCCAAGAATAACTCACACAAAAGTCTAGGATTTTATGAATTGTAAAACAATATTTTAACCCTCAAAAGAATTGGAGAATAAACAAAAACACTCAAAATGTATTCTGATTGAAGTCAGTGTTTTCTCCACACGAAATAACAAAGTCTGACACCCATATAAAACTTTTAAGGGGATGACGCGTCAACCTTAAGCAACTCGTTCGAACGAGACACGACGTCATTCGAGAGATAAATGATCTCCTTCGAACGAGATACGATGTCGTTCGAACGACATTGTGCACATGTCACTTTCTGCTTCAGTCTTTTAAAAATCTTGGAAACCTCAAACCTATGACTATTTACGAGATCAGCAAAGTTTTCCCAAAATATTTATGAGAAAATGTTTTTGAAAAATTAAAAACCATTTAAAATCATTAAAAAATCATTTTTCATAAATTGAAAATATTTTATTTTTCATCAAAATATCCCAACACTTTTTATGTAAATTGTAAATGAAACAAAAACACAATTTACCAATTTTCTCCTTGTTGTTCATGATTGTTGAAGTAGACTTGAAATTCGGATCGTTGATTGTAGATGATAGCTTCCCAATTCTTCGACAAACTTGTAGTAGTATACGACATAATAAATGTGATGGACAATGTCCTTACAAATCGTCCCCTATGTCTAGGACGGTACACAATAAAAACTATTCTAATTATCAAACTCAAAAATAACCTATACAAATCTACCCTCCGAAAAACAAGAATGGAAATATAAACCGAGAAGTCTTCAAACTTTCCAAATTCGGCTTCAACAATCAACTTTTAAACTCCAAGCTTTTCTCATCAAGGCATGCAATCCCAAGAATCTTTAATTGTACCTACACACATAAGACAAATAAAAAATCTCATGACGTATCGAGTTTGAAATTATATAAACATAAAACATGTAAGCATAATCAAATCTCCCCATACTTAAAACTCCCCCATAATATCATAATTCCTTCTCCCCCTTTTTATTTTTTCGAAGTAGATAGGAAAAGAATAAATTAAGTGAGTGAAAATCGGGGTCTCACGCTAAACAAAACAAACCAATTATTTTTTATTTTAAAAATTTTCATATAAAAAAGAAAATGATGTTACAAAAACACACACAATGAATTTACACTGAGATAACCAAATCGTGGATGCAGAATGAATGTGTGTGACAAATTCGATAGGAGAATCAACTCTATCATATCATATGTCCACAATGCAAAAAAATACTCCTAACGAATGAACATCAAATTCGTCCTTAGGTGTTAAAATGTTGATTTCAGATGACATCGTCTTAAATCAAAATCAACAAATCAAAGTCAACTTGATTTTCACACCATTAACGTCCAAAACGATTTTATGTTTTTTATTATTTTTAAGGACGTACAAAGCCGTTTTCATTCTACAAACCCACTCCCTCATATATATTTTCATTGTGAGGTGATCTCAATTATCAAACATTGGAGAATTGGTGAATAAACCTAATGGCCTATAATTGGCATATATTTCTTTTTATTGCCATGCAATTTTGACGGGCTCTTTCAAACCTCTTTGGACCCCGGATAATTAAAATTCCTCAATTTTTTAGGTCCAATTTAAATGACGGCTTAATCGCAAAGGATGATTGTGTACCTTTCATAGCCCTACACCGTTTATAAAATTCACACAAACTTAGGCAAACGATAAAAACACGCACACCTTTTATTACCTAGTTTTATCGCATTTGGTTCATTTTAATAGACGGAATTGAGATGAAAACACGTAACCAACATGTGATTTGACAATAACAATATTAAATAAATCCGTGCATGTGTGCAATAAAGGAAAAAATAAGTCAAACATGAAGGTAGAAACACTATAGCATCTCAAAGAATCTAAACTTTGTAAGGCACATGAATGACACAATATATTGTCTCAAAACACTATCAAATAGTCACATGGATATGGCATGAATTTGTGACTTGGTCATCCTAAATGTCCATTCATATATGGTTCAAAACAAACTACAAAGATCTTTTTGTATTTTTCAAACATTTTCAAAAAATAAATATAATACAACAAGTATGCATGTCATAACACTAGCAAAGATATAAATCAAGAAACACAATCAGCGCATGACAAACATAAGAACACAATCATCAATATGATATAGCAAGAGAAGAATCATGTGCAAGCAAAGAGGAATCAGTTCGTCTAAAATCTACCTCCTCTAAAAGTGATTTCCGAACCCAAATAGATGTGGAATGATGAGTAGGGGTTGGGGGAACCATAGGAACACTAGAGTTGAACTTCCTAGGACCTTTTCGAAGATGAAAAAAAAATGCCTTATGTTCCCTTTCCTACCACAATATGAACATGTGTAAATGGGTGAAATGACACTTATGGGTTAACCTTTTCTAACATCTTTGAAAACGGTTGACCCATAAAACAAATAATGGTCTTGGCTTGAGCATTAGAAACATGAGAACAAGATGAGCCATTACCATCACTACACAAACTACTCGAGTCTTTTAAAACATTTTTCAATTTGAATTTTTTTGACTCAGGTAACAAATTAGACTCTCCCAAAGATATGAATTTATTTTCCAAGTTATCAATTAAACTTAAGAGTTTATCATGCTCACCCTCAATTAAAACCAACTTATCCCTAAGAGTCTTTTCGCGTACCGTAAAATTATCGATTAATTTTTTATCCTCGATGGAACAAACACAAAAACTGGGATTTTTTAAGTCCTTGAATTGTTTTTCGAAAATTAGGAATTTTTCATCACTCTTGTTTTTGGACAATTTTAAAGCATTAAAGTCCTGGTTCAAAGAAACAAATTTTTCACGATAAAAATCTCTTTGATTTTGAACCGGTTGCAAAAGATCCATAGCGGATTTAAAACGAGAATTTTCTTTTTCTAAAAAGTCAATTCTTTTAGCAAATGTAAAATCCAAACGATTTAAATCGTCAAAATTCTTATTCGAGCCAACAGGTGGGGGTATCAAATTAGATAAGTGTTCCATCGAAACATTGCGACAAATATTTTCAACAAAAATCAATATCACACAATGTTTTGCGAAAAACAAGGATTAAACGCAATAAATTAGCGTAACCCGCTCTGATACCAGTTTGACAATGTGAGTAGTCAAATTGTATCAGGGGAAAACTTTAAAACACAAGATGACTTGATAACTTAGAGTAACCCGCTCTTATACCAGTTTGTAAACGCGGTGTGTGATACCGATCAAATTAATTTACAAATTCCAAACACACTTAATTAATTAGGAGTCCAAATATAAAAAAAACAAATTCAAGTTTAGTTCAGCCCCTAAAACATGAAACTACGTGTTAAATAAAATCAAGCAATGAACAAAGCTGACAAAATCAGGTTTTAGGAAAAAAAAACCCCGCAGGGAAAAAACCTTTTATTTTCACTATAATTTGTAAAGTACCGGTTAAAATCGGATTAAAATTAAAATACACTTTGACTTACGAAAACCCGCAGGTGTCGGTTCATAGTCGTTAACCCAGGAACATCGAATCACTCCCTATGATACACAGTCCTGAATCTTGGCAGAGTCTCCTTCCACAATAGCCTGTAGCTCTCGGTTGTAGAGATCACCCTCTAAAGATTGAATCATCCCAATACCTCCCGCAAGTGGCACATATCATCAGCCCAGTACCTTTCCAAGGCACCTATGAATCAACAGTAAAATTACCAGCAAAACTATGCTTTTTGGGTTCTAAGAACAACTCACAGAAAAAGTCTAGGATTTTGTGAATTGTAATAAAAATTTGAACCCTCAAAAGTGTTGGATAATAAACAAAAATGCTAAAAACGTATTCTGATTGAATCTAGTGTTTTCTCCACACGAAATAACGAAGTCTGTCATCCTTTTTATAAAACTTTTAAGGTGGTGATGTGTCAAACTTGAATATCTCGTTCGAATGAGACACGGCGTCGTTCGAGCGATTACTGATCTCGTTCGAACGAGATAGGATGTCGTTCAAATGACATCGTACACGTGTCACTTTTAGCTTCAGTCTTTTAAAAAACTTGGAAACCTCAAACCTAAGACTGTTTATGAGATCAACAAAGTTTATCCAAAATATTTATTAGAAAATGTTTTTGAACAATTAAAAACCGTTTAAAATCATTTCAAAAATCATTTTTCATAAATTGAAAAATATTTTAGTTTTCATAAAAATATCCAAACACTTTTTATGTAAATTGTAAATGAAACAAAAACACAATTTGCCAATTTCCTCCTTGTTGGGCATGATTGTTGAAGTAGACTTGAAATTTGGATCATCGATTGTAGATGATAGCGTCCCAATTCTTCGACAAACTTGTAGTGGTATACGACATACTAAATGTGATGGACAATATCCTTACAAATAGAAAAATTTGACAGCGAACATTACTCAAGATTACAAGAAGAGGATTCAAGAAAGGGACTATGACAACCCATCTATTCTAATACTAGGTGACCAATACTCTACTAAAAAAAATAAGAATCTCATTATGTTACATTATCAACATCACCGTCACAATAAAAATATAATATAAATAATACGAATTAAACCATACAATTGAACATGAATGAATATTCCTCATGTATCAATATATAAAATGAGTCAACCGAATAAACCACCGGTCACCAAATAAAACATCCACAATACTTGAATAAATAAACTGAGTACTGAAATATAAATGTCTAGAAGGATTATAAAAGCCTATCCATCTACGGGAAACACACCCAAAATTGAAACTTAAGTGACAGATCTTATCTAGATAATATATACTAAGGCGTATAAACAAAGATGTAGCATCCACAGATACTGCAAAAAAAAAAATGAATCTATCCCTACGGTCCCCACTACTGCTGCTGCACACGAGGGATAATAAAGGAAAAACAAGGAAAAATAATAGCCTGAAAATCAAATCCAATAAAGTAGAAAATATTATGCAACTAGAAAATTGTGTTAAATCGATTAAAGCAAAAGCATATTACTTTCATAATTAACCGATCGCACTCACTTGAGATAAACCTCACCTCTCAACTATAGTACATACGTAACATGTACAATTATTATCCTAACTAAACTACCCAAACTAACTAGGACATATGGACGCTATCTAATTTAAATCCCGCTAATACCCTCTATTAGCTAAGTATAACTACTTTCTCTAGGTATATATTCATAAACAATATTGTAGCGACACAGTTGCTATAGATAAATAATCACGTAATAGACACAACATAGCTATGATGGTGCTATAAATCAATACTTACACAATATCATATAAACATACGTATATATCACTCACTATATATGTATAACCGAATCCCAGAGTTGAGATCCCGAGGATGCATCCCTTGGATGCTATCCGACACCACTTTCCTCCATTCCCTATTTTACTCTCTATTAAACCTCCACAACCATTTACCCAATAAGGCTTTGCATTCGTTATTCAAAAGGAAGGGTATATTACTAGCCAATAATCTGAAAGGTAAAATGACTAAGGAGGGCACATTAAGGACATTTCAAGAAAATATCACCCTCTAACCTAATATAGAAAACTAAAAGAGATAGATAATCTTATAAAATAATAAAATAAAAATCAACAAAAATATACAAATAAATCCATAGGGCACTCATTCATGTCAGAATCCATGAAAAAAGAGCTTGATTTGAATAGGTAGCTCAAGTTGAATGATTTTAGTTTCTCTCTCCCCCTCCCCCCTGTCTCTCTCTGTCTGTCTGTCTTTCTCTCTCTCTCTCTCATGAAGATTCGTTCACTCGATCCCCTACCCAATTTATTTTGAGTTCTTTTAGATGAAACTATAAGTTTCAATATATTTTCATTTATACTTTGTAAAATACTACACGTGTATTACACGCCCAAGTGATTTACTTTCATATTTTATTCCTATAAATTAAGGTGGCCAACCGCCAACCTTATGTTTAAATCCATTTGTCGTGGCTCGTGGGTATGTTGATATAACCTAGGAGTAGACTTAGTTGGCCTTGATTGACGTTTCTTAGACACGTGTAATAAAATATCAAGAACATGTGCTCTCTGCCATTATAGAATTCTCCACTAAGATTGTATGTAGTGTATAATCTATATAATTTATCAAGAAAATCTTAAAAACCATTCTTTAATTTATTTATTTTTGGCTAGGAAGTCTTTTAGCCCCCGATCATTTATTTCATTATTTAAACAATTAATTGCATATTATTATCATAACTAAAATATTAATTGTTGATGTTGAAGATGCCACTTTACGATATCATAATTGTGAACCCAACATTTTTCAGGTTAATGATCATTAACTATAATATGTAGGGAGGTGTAAGGATCAAAATAACGACTGTTCATATTCTTATTGAAGCGTGTTAAATAACCTTTTTTCACAATAAAGTACATTTATTTATAAACAAATATGAGAAAAGCCTCTCCTAGTGGCTCTTATAAGCAATAAAGAAAAATGACTAGAATCTACGAATTCTTGAACGAGTAGCAGAGGGTCTTAAATTACATTGAAGAGACGATTTTTCTTCATTAGTTAGAGCCGAAAGAGAGTCCACTAGAGAATTTTTTGTTTCTCCATTTCTTTAATCCAACCACTATGTCTAATGTTGAATCTTCATTGTTTAATAAAATTTCAAAGGAATTACTGACTGAAGAATTGGATATTTGATATTGAATATTGCCATTTTTTTTACGACTTGAGTCTTCAATATCCGCAAATTTAGAATCCATTTATAAATCAATTTTTGGGATCCCAACATACAAATTTACTTATGGAAAAGAATCATTCTCTTCTATCATCAAAGTGTTCTTTGAATGAGCTGTAATTTTATAATTGAAATTAGAAATGTCCTCTAAAGGTGACATATCTTTAGATGAGTGAGACTCTTCATTTTTTGATATGTCTATATTAGGGCTGTAAATGGATATTCAAATATTCGCATACGTTCGATATCCGAATCCGAATTTGGGGATATTTATCCCAAAATATGGAAATGGATACGAATATGGATACTCTATAAAAATATCTGAGAAAATGAATACGAATACGGACACGGATAGTACTAGAATCCGACACGGATAATCCGTATCCGTCAAACATATGTTTAAAATATTACTAATAATATTAGTATTAGTATTACTAATAAAACAATATTTAAAAAAAAACTTAATCGTTTATTCCCTAAAAAAAATAAACAGATACTCTACTCAAAACAAAAACACCCTAAAGTTATTATTTTATTGGGTATATTATAAATATCATGTTTTAATATTTTATTGGGTATATTATCATGGAGTTACATTAAAGTTACAATACACCCTATCACACACAACATACACCTAGTACAGAACATATACTCCACTAAAAAAAACTAACTTCATTTCATTTCCCTTTCATACAAAACAAGAGAAAAGAAACCCTCATGTGGTTGTTCATTAGTTTCCTTAATTATACAAAGATTTAAGAGATAAATATAAAAGAATGTAATAGAGAACATAATAGAATGTAAGGGAGACAAATAAAAGCAAAGAGATGGTTTTGATTATGATGAGAATTGAAGTTAACAACATGTATATTATATACAAAATAAAAATGTATACTTATAAATATAAAAATACATGTATGTTTTGAAGCCAAATGGTCCATGAGGTTATCATTCTCAATAAATTTGATTTAATCTAAAAGGTGCATATTTATTTCTACTATCATGGAATGCGATTGTAATTTTTTTTGGATGACTTTAAGCTTATATGGTTGTAACGTATGGATGGATTTAATCAATATTATCATTATGAAATGATACTATTATTATAGAATCCATAATTGGATTTCATTCAATTGGATTGGATTTCATTGAATTGGATTGAGTTTCATTGGATTGGATATTTTAATAGTTATTTTTTGCGATGGCTAACTAATGTAAACAGATACGGAAATTATCCGAATCCGAGGTATCCGAGCGGATACGGATATGGATAGTTGTTTTAACTATCCGAATGGATATGAATACGGATACGAATAGTACATTCAGATTGCGGATATGGATATGGAAAACATAGTATATGATCTGTATCCATTCATTTACCACCCCTACTCTATATCTTTGATTTTTGAAAATGACAAAAACTTTAGAAAATAATCTAGATTTAAATGAAAATACATTGAAAATATAAATGGGGGTGGTGGTGGGGGTGAGGGTGGGGGGGCATTCTGGGTTTTCGGAACTGAGAACAATAGGAACAAAAAGGGGGGTTTGGGAACTTTCCTTCTCCCCAAAAGTTTGACAGTTATAAAAATCTCCCTTCTACCATAAAACCACCCAATAATCCTTCCACCTCCACCTAATACCACCTCACAATAAAACCCAACTATCCCTTCCTCCCATCTACACTCGAAACCACCCATAACTCCACTCCCGAACCACCACTGACCTAACCCAACACCCATTTCACTAAAATATTCCACCCTCACCATTGGCGTACCATTTAGAGGTTCATGGTCTGGGATGGGTGCATGTTTGTGTGAGAGAGATAGCCGCAAAGATGCAGAGAGGAAGAGATCCATGATAGCAATCACAGCTTCTTTTGGGAGAGAGAGGGGAGCGAGAGCGAAAGAGAAAAGATAAAAGGGAGTGAATAAATTGTTAAACTTATTCATAAAATTGAACCTTTAAAAATGATTGGAAAAAAATTCCCTCATTTCCCCCTTATGCGCCATAGACATGTCTCACTTTTTTGTCCAAAAAATTAACGCTGTTAACGATAGTGGGTTATTTATCGTTGTTAAGAAAATTCAGGGGGATAAATCAAAAAATTGAAAGTTTGAGTGGTGAAGTGAAAGTGGGGGTAAAGTTCATGTAGGATGTGTAATTTACCCCAATTTAATTTACAAGTTAGGCTTTCCTCAAAATAAATAGAAAATCTATCAAGTGTAATAGGAATACGGAAATTTCATTTTAAAAATAATTTAAAAATTGCAAAAAACCCCAAAAATAAATAAAAAGAATTTTAAACAAAGTAAAAAAGCCAGAAAAGAAAGTTAAAGAGAAATAAAAAAATTGTATCTTCTTTTAACCAACCCACCCCCTCTCTCAAGCTAGTAAGTCTCCACCCCCCGACATCATAACTCCCTTATCACCGATAGCAAACCCCATCCCCGCTAACCCCAAACAAAATCAAACTGAGGTAAGATAAAAAAAAAACTGACAAACACAATTCCGTCAATCCCCACCACCACATTACCTCTTTATTATCCACCACAACCTCCACCCTCCATCCACCTCCAACACCATCGATTCCATTTGCAAATAGGACAAAAAACCCATAAAATCTGAAGTTTTACAGAAAGTTAAATCTCAAATCTAGATTGGAATTGCCCTTTAAGGATTTGTTTAAATTGACTATCAATATAACTCTTTGCATCTTATGTTGGGATCGATCTCAAATGGTGAAATCTATAGGCTGTAAGGGGTTTGTGCTGTGAGGGGTTAGGTGAGAGGAATAATTGGTTTAGGTTGTTTGTGTATGTGTGTTAGAGAGAGAGAGAGAGAGAGAGAGAGAGAGAGAGAGAAGAGGCAGTGGTGATCAAATAGAAAGTTAGAACTGAAGATAGTTTTTTCCTTTTTCTTTTAATTTTTTGTATATGTTTTTAATATATTTTTTTATTGTTTAAAGTGAAATTATCACGTGTCTGTTAAACTCGACAAATTTTCTAAGGATTCTGGAAAAAGTCTAGTTTTCAATTAAAATTTTATTAAAGTTTAAAATCAAGAATTAGTAATGTATTAAACCCAGAGATATCTAAGTGAAAAAAACCTAAAAAAATTGTCATTTAAGTAATCTCTCTCTCTCTCTCTCTCTATCTCTCTCTCTCTCTCTCTCTCTCTCTCTCTCTCTCTCTCTCTCTAACGTTAACCCTAATTAAGGTTAGCATGGAAGACAACTCAAGCCATTCTCATGTGGGCCCTAAGCCCCTAGATATCCAAAACGTCTAGGAGAAGTCTTTTGCATCAATTGTTAAAATACCATCAACTTTCAAAGGGGAACTCGTTGTATTATTTTCGAATGAGGATATTAAAACCATGGCCAGACCATTCAAATTTTCCCTAGTTGGGAAATTCTCTCACGGAAGGCCGATAATGAATGTCATCATAAAGGTATTCCAAACATTCTCTCTTAAGACAATAGTCAATATAGGCTTGGTAGATCAGAAACATGTGCTCATATGGTTGAATATTGAAGAAGACTTCTCAAGAATGTGGATGTGTGAAAAATGTGTGTGATGCTAATTTGAACAAATTCACAAATTCTCAATTTAAACTTATTTAATTAGAATCAATTTTTAAATCAAATTTATCCAGCCCTTAAACATGCAATTATGTGTGTGTGTGTGTGTGTCAAACCATCACAAATAAAATTGCTGACTCACAGATTTCAAGAAAAAAAACCTTTCGGGTAAAATCTTTATTTCACTATAAAACTTACAATGATTCCAATGAAATCCACAATGAGTTAATCGTAGAAAACTCACATATACCACAACCTAGAGTCAACAACGAATCAACTGCAGAAGATCCACATGGACACGTAGTCCGAATCATCCCAGGAACACCCACGAGTACTTTCTATCGACATGCAGTCATCTTCATCCCACTACCTCAATCAAGTGGCACCTAGAGCAGTATTAGCTATCCTCTATACAAGAGAAACTTCACAAACTTGTGTTCCTGGGTTCCAAAACAACTCACATAAACTATTGGGATGGATTGTGAATTAAAAACAAAGTTAAAACTCTCATATGAGAAGACAAACGTTTCTGCCAAAGAAGTTTTTGTAAAACACTATTTCTAGGTCTTCTGAACAAAAACAAAACTAATAAAACGAATTTATAGAAAACGTTAAGGCAGTGGCTCGCTTGAACAAAATCAGAGTCTCGTTAGAATAGAGACACGTGCCATTGGAACAAAATTAGAGTCTCATTTGGACGACTGTACAGGTCACTCACAAGAAATAAATTAAAAATAAAAATTTTATTTGCCAGAAAATACTCCGCCTCAAATATTCGAAAATATTTTTGACGAAAAACTCCACTCCAAGACTTAGAAATTTTTTCATAAAAGTTATCCCAATATTCTAAGTGAACCATTAAGGACTTAAAACACCACCTTACCAAAGTTAAACTTGCAGAGCCCTGAATGTTAAAGAACTTTGATATTCAGATCCGTCGTGACATATCAAAGTTAAACTTGTGGAGGCTTGAATGTTGAAGAACTTTGATATTCGGATCCGTCTTGACATATCTTCCTACTTGAACTTGTTCTATGATGGATGTAGCAGTATATGGCATACTCAATTTTGAACGGACATTTATAAAGTTATGTCATCACAAGTCTCCCCCTATGTTTATGCCAGTACAGAACTGACAAGGTACTAAATATGTAGGTCTCAAAACTTTTCTTCAAAATCTTCAACTTCAAAATCTTCAAATCTTCAATCTTTACTCATCGGGGTGTGCCATCCGAAAATCATCAAACTTTGTTCCTACACATATAAGACAAAGCAAATACCTTCGTAATGTATCGAGTTTAAAATGAGATAAATATAAAATCAAAATAGGTATAAAATCAAAATAAGTATAAAATCTCAAATCTCCCCCATAATGTCAAAACTCCCCCATAATATCATAATTCCTTCTCCTCCTTTTTACTTGACCGAAATAGACATGGAAATGAATAAATAAAACATGGAGTTGTCACAAGAAAAAAAAACTACGATCATCAAACAGATATTCAAATGCATTCCACAAATAATTTTTTATTTTTTAATTTTTTTCCAAACAATTTTTTTTTTACAAAAATCACACACCGTGAATTTACACTAAGATAACCAAATCATGGAAATGGAATGAATGGGTGTAAACAAATTTGATAGCAAAATCAATGGAATCACGCATAACATATGTGCACGATGAATCTGGATACTCCTAACGAATGAACTCAAAATCGTCCTTAGGTGTCAAATAGTGTTGAATTTAAATGACATCAACTCAATCCATCAACACATCAAAGTGAAAAGTGATTCCCACACTAATAACGTCTAAAACTATGTAATGCTTTTACAAGATGTCTTCGGGACATGAAAACCCATTTTATATTCCATCCAAAATCCCTTATTAAATAATAATCCTTTATATATCAAAATATACCCTCGTCTAGGACGACGCATCCAGTCCTAGTTGAGGGAATAATTGAATGGTGTTACCCAGTCCAGAAGGGTCGTATAAAAGAGAAGGGTCGGTATAGCCGACCCCATGGTTATCAAGTAGTCATATTGGGTGCTAACTCAGCCCCAGCCCTCGGCTAATCAGAAGCCTCATCTTGGCTGCAGCCTAGATATGTCGGTCGACCTTACATCAGCTGGCCCTGCTATCACCGACACCATACGTGTCCTGAAGTTTGGGAATCAGAGCTTCTTAAGACTAGCCTCGGCCTAGGTAAATGTGTGTAGGTCGAGGGTGATGCCACCACAACACATGGTTTGGGAGATGTAGACACTCCATTCTAGCACCCCCTAACCTCTACTTAGATCCCTAGCACCCCCCTTCATCACTACAAACCTAGGTCTCATTTCAAATACTTACCTAGAGGCCATCGGACACTCCCGAGTTCCTTTTTACCAAAGTAAACTCTTTAGATCGACTGAGACTGAATAAATCTTCAAAGAGCACTAAAACCCCTTTTCAACGGTCTACAACGTGCCGAATTTTAACTTACTATACGGACGGACGATTCGTTTACTCCGAAAGGTCATCGAATGCTCCCAAGCCTCGGTTGACCAAAGTCAACTCCCCAAATCTAGTCAAACTCTTTGGAATGTCTAATTACATCTCATAACCTTTCCAACGGTCGAGCCCGTGCACGATTCTGACTTACGATGCGGACGAACGATCCATTTGCATCCGATAATCCCCCATCCAAAGGACCTACGAACGCTTCTGAGCCACATGTTCCCTAAAGAAAACTCCCGAACCTAGGAGAAGTCCAAAGGAATTTTGAAGGTATCTGAAGTACCTTTCCATCGGTTCATCCTGTGTACGATTTGGATCAATAGTTTTCATTCTACGACCATTTTTTCGAAGGAACTTGAAAGAGCCTTCCAAACGACAGGTTCCAAATCCTGCCTATCGGTAGTGTGCCTAAAAACACCTGCTGATTGGCAGGACAGGACTACGTCGATCAAAATGTCCCGGGCCTATAAAAAGGAGGGCCTGACCTCATTGCAAAAAACTCGAAGATCTGAGATCCATCACTCTCAGCGAACTCAGAAAACCTCTCTCGAAGTCAGCGTGATATCCACATCCAAATCCTCTTTCAACCTTTGCTTTTCATCAACTTTTTCGCCAAACTAGGTGAATTAAATACCCTTCATCATCACCCAAGTTCAAGGGCTGCTCTCCAATAACCAAGATCAAGCTCAAGATCTTCAAGACGGTCCCACTTTCTTTAAATTCTCCTAAAATTCGCATTAGCTTGTTTTGTTACTTAACACTTTTATTCTCTTCATCTCACATATCCTAATATAATTTTTATTTGGTATTATTGTACATCTCTTATTTTCATATAAATAAAACCCAAAAAATAAGAAAAAGTGGGTTTGCTCAGAAATTCCAAACGGGAATTCTCACACTTTTCTCACCACTAAAACACATTTTTAGACACACACACACACATAAGAGAAGTCTACAATTGGGTTTATGGGACAAACCCCACCCCTCGTTTTGTATACGAACTACGTGAAATTTGATGCCTCTATTGGTTACGTAGGCATCTCGGGGTAATACACGAGATTCGTGTCCGACTTTTCTCCCACTTCCTATTTTTTAATTATTTAATTTAACTCTCTTAGATTATATATATTTACATATACATTTATTTGTTCTTAGTGGCGTATTATTCCATATGCATTATCATTCCATTATAACGATGAACGCTAGGATAATCACATAAATCCTATTTTGTAACATTATTTTTTAGGAACATTCCTATGGATGACTCGCTTTATCTCTTCCATGATACAAGTCGATAATTCCTATCTCCACTACATATACATATGCACACATACCACAGGGAAATAAAGGAAAATAACAATAAATCCATGAGAGACAGAAAAGGCGGAATGTGTTCCTAACACCTTTCGTTTGCATAACTTAGCCTCTTAACCCTACACGAATCATTTTTGGTTTTGTATGTATCAGTATGTCTTTGGATGTTGTCCTTCAGGACGGCTCCACCTTGTTTTGAGTAAAATAGACAGGCAACTCCATCTTTCAACATTTTTCACCTCACAAATCGCCGACGACGGCCTAAGTGCTCCCGAGAGGGATGCACGGGACCAGGATCCTCTCACCGTGGAGATGACACCCCCTCCTATCTCTCCCTCTCCGCGAGGATCGGGGATGGCCACAGTGGCGACTTTGCTGAGGATTTTTTTTTCTTAAGAGGGCTAGACTCTATTTACATAAGTGTTTTATTTTCTTATATATCCCCCTATTTTTCATGTTCCCCTTTTATTGTTCATGTGTACCTCATGCTTATGCTTCAATTCACACACTTGTATAAGATTCTCCATGTACACTTTGCACCATGTGCACTTAAGATCATGTATATCCACATGTTGAACGCATCACCCATCCATATTTGGTATACTATTTATACTTGGACTTTGCTCACTGTTTGGCATTATCAAGAAAGATACTCTCGTCATAAGATACTAATAAGAGAATCATGCATGATTCACATGACATCACCAAAGATCATTGTTATTTACAAAATTTTGTTCAGTAACTGGAGGGTCACTTCGTGATGGGTGCTGGTCCAGGAAGGCGCAGTTAGCCTAAGCGATATGACTCTCACCTTCCATTAGCCAAGTACCTTCGACGTCTATCGAACGGTTCCCTCGCATCGTACCGCTTAACTGAAGTTATGCTGGGAGGTATATCGTAGGGAACTTGTTCACATACGCCGAGTATATCAAATTCACTATCACACGTACCATCCCCACGAGGTATAATGAGGCAATTCACGTACACTCGGGTATATCAAATGGCTTGTCCACACGTATCGATTGCCCTCAAAAGCAAGACGTATATCGTGGAAGTCACGCCAAAGGGGGGAACCCTTTCCAATTCACCCAACCAGCTGCATACCCACACATAGGTGTTAAGCCTAGGACACACATATTAGATTACCGGTTTTGACCCGAAACTCTAGCGAACTTCCAGGTCGGCCTACCGCCCAAATTTTTGCACATTTTTAAAATGGGACCCTGCCCATGAGCCTAGTTTCAAGTCCAACCATAGCTTTGCATATATTACAAACCTAATTTTTCTAGGCTCGGGTCCCGTCCGACATTTCATTTTGCATTTAGGAGAATTTTATAAAAGTGAGAACATAATAATTATAATAATCATGCTGAGACCCATCTCCCACAAAGATTTCTCCTCCCTTTATCAAAAATCCAAAAACATTTCTCCTCCCTTTATCAAAAATCCAAAAACATTTATCCTTTCTTTATCAAAAACCCAAAAATATTTTGTCCTTCAATCTAAAAAAAATTGCAAAAATATTTTCATTCTTTGTAGTAAAAAATAAATCCCATTTTATGCCTTCTCAGGTTTATTGAACGCCCTTGGCTGGCTCTTTATTGGCTTCGGTCTTCAATCAAATCACCCCGAAGTTTCGTCCATTCCCCTTCTACTTCTTTCGAGTCTGGAATCCATCCGCTTTCCATGGAGAATACGGATCAAGTACCAGTTGTGTAGCCAGATCGAATGGAAGTCTTAGCTCAGCTCATGTCCAATATTGATAACCTCGAGACTGAGGTTCGAAAGATGCAGCGAAACCAGGTTCATGTTCCTCAAGAGCCCGAAGCTCTATTCCCTTACACTATGGGTCCACCCGAGCTTATTTAGGTTCCCGAAGAGTATCAACACGCTTGACATGCCCCTCCTGCTAATGGGCCCCCACCTGCCCGGCTTCCTATGCCAAACCTTGGCCAACCTGGAGCTAACTTGCCTATGATCATTGATCCAAAAAAGGAAGAGTTGAATAAGTTCAAAGATGATCGCAAGATGCTAACTAAAAAGTTCAACCAAGTCAGAATCTCATGGAATTACATGGACTACACCCACATATCTCCTCATTCCAAAGCAAGGTTACCCAAGAAGTTCGAGATGCCAAATATCTAGAAATTCGGAGGAAGTGTACAACTAATTGTTCATCTTTTCAGTTACCACCGTTCTATGACTTTCCTAGGGGCTTATAAGGAAGTGATGGAACAATTATTTCAGCAAACTTTTAAGGATAGAGCCCTTCGATGGTTTTTGTCTCTCGTGGAATCCATAATTCATAGGTGGGAGGATGTATCCCGAGAATTCATGTCTCAGTAAAAATAGAATGAAGATCTTGAGGTCACCCGTCGTGATTTAGAGTTTCTCAAACAGAATGTTGGGGAATCAATCAGTAACTTCATAGCCTGATGGAGGGAAAAAACAGCCACCATGACCAATCGTCCATCCGAAGAAGAACAAGTCAACATAGTGAAGAATAACTTCATACCCCATGTCCTAGCAACAACGGGAGGACAGTACTATCCCCACTTCTGATCTCTCAGAGAAGGAGGAGTAGAAATAGAGGAGGGTCTTGCTAAAATAGAAATTAAACCAAAGAAAGTGTCTGGACAGTTCACTCCCAAAAAATACGATAAGTCTGTCAATGTTGAAGTCTCAACCATCAATAACATCTTATAACCAACCACCTCGTGGGCACCAGAAAGCCTCATTGTCCCAGTCCAAAAGGAATGCACCGAGCTCCATGCTCCCCTTTCCAAAGTTTATCAGTCCATGTTAAGCCGAAATTTTATCAAACCCTTGGACCCAAATCCATTGCCAAATCCACTTCCAAAAAACTTCAAGGCAGATTCCCATTGCGCCTTTCACCAAAGTGTTGGCCATACCACCGACCAATGCTTTAACCTTTGAAACCTAATCCAATGTCTAATTTACCGAGGCACCATTGCCCCACTTGGCAATCCTAAGCCAAACACTACTCACAAACCACTCTCAAATTATTATATTGCCATCTTCCGAGAAGAGAACCCAAAATTTGATCCCTCACATCAAATCACGCCCATATACTCTACCAAACCTCTCCAAACATGCCCATATTTCATCCTACAGAATGTTAGCCTCATTGATCAAGCACGGTCACTACTTACCAGAGCATGCATCGCTATCCATACCCATTCTGAAAATGGAAGTATGAAATTATCGGAAGTGTTAAACCAACTCCGAGAGTTCGGGCTGAAATTGCCCTCGCAGATGATCATTGATTGCCAGAGGTTCAGTATGCTATTCTTAGAAGTGAAAAAATGGGCCCGAGAGTCAGACAGTTGGGTAGTATCGACCGATGAAGTTGTCCTAGATGACGTTGTCCAGATTATGGAAGAATTATTCAAGCAAACCAATACTATTTTCAGTATGGCTAAGTTACTTGATACTCTAAAGTTACAAGGGCACTTGGTACCTTCACCCTTACACCTCCCCACAGAATGGGAAGACCTGTACAAAGATACCATTGAAGTTGTGGAATGCATCAACTTTACATGCAAAGACAAAATTATTGCCACCGGATGGGGGAAGAGTTCGAAGATTCAAATGAAGAGGAAGCATCAGAGAAAACTCGCCCAATAGCTGACATGTGTGGGATGATATCATTTGAATAACTCTTAGGATAAATTAATAAGGTGGAAGAACAACTTGAGATTGACGAGGAAACATGGTTCATGTTCTTCCCTTCTTCAGTAAATCACAAGACTAGATCAGGAAGGCATTACCAGATCCCAAGCCTACCACCAGCCAATGACAAAGGGAAGGGTGTTGAAAACCTTCCTATGCCAGAGATAACCCTAAAAAAGATCAAGATCCTCGATCAACTAAAGAAAAATCAAGCTAAAATCATTCCATGGAGGTTTTTCATGTCTTCTCAATTGCACAGAAATGCTTTGATCAAGTTGATCACCGGACCCACAGTTCCTCCTTCTACCACACCAAAAGAAGTGGTAAATTTAGTGGTATCCTTGACCTCTACCCAGATGCTATCCTTTTTTGAAGAAGAAATCGCCAAAATTGGGCCAAACCACAATCATGCGCTTAACATCTCCGTCAAAGTTATGGGGCAGATAGTACTACTCTCTCTTATTGACAATGGGTCCGCCTTGAATGGCTTCCCATTAAGAACCTTCAAATGCCTAGTATTGAAGGAAAGTGACATTACTCCAACCTCCGATGATGTATGTGCCTATGATAATATTCTTCGGGAAGTGATGGGATCCATAAAACTTGTAATAAGGGCTAGCCCTATAAACCCTGTCATTGAATTCTAGGCTATTCACATCCCAACTTGTTTCAACCTGTTGCTCGAATGACCTTGTCTCCATAATATAAAGGGTGTGTCTTGCTCGCTCCATCAGAAATTGAAGTTCTTCACTGATGAATGATTCATCACTATTTTTAGCGACGACAATAATATCGAGGGTGCAAGTACTAGAAATCTAATCCTTGAGATACAGCACGGGTAAAATTATATGCTCCTATCAGGATTCTGAGTTAATCCACTTCTACTCCCAACGGGGGGAGATTTCAGAGAAAGGGTTTTTCAAGAATACGACCCTCATGGCAATGTAAATGTGATTAAGATGTTCAAAAACATGCACTTCATGACTGGACTGGGGTAAGGACAAAAACAGTAAGGGATAATTGAGCCCATTGAACTAAGAAAAGCCTTCCTTCCTTGTGGTTTAGGATATCAACCGTCAGAACAAGAGCTCAGAATGATTTGCCAGTCTCGACCAAAAAGAAGATTAGACTGCATCCTGACTATCCCAAGTGACTCCTTGAATGGAAGATTCATTAAAGAGGGCAAAGACTTCCCCTTTTATGGATTTTCGGAACCATGGTATGACCATACAGACAAGAAGATGAAGCCTGGAATGGAGATCTTTTTCTAAGATAGCTACCCATGGGCCGAAAGTTCCCAACACCATGTACAACCGCTCATCAAAGATACCAAAGAGACTGAGGAAACTGACTCCGAGGATTCGTTTAACCTACAGACACTCGGGCTGACACTCTGCACGGTTCATTAAAACATTACATCACTGGATCCATCCCACCTGATTAAAGCTACTGATACACCTCTCCTCAACTAGCATGCTACGCCAGTTCTACCTGTTAAAATCCCATCTAACCCCAATATTTACTCCACCTCTTGTTCTGTTATCTATCCTTGCTCAAATGTAGTTGAGGCCTCCTTTGATGAGGTTCTCAATGTTATTTTTCCTATCAATGAAATAAATGAATATTTTGAGTATCTTGTTATGCCTTACATTAATTGTTTAGAATCAAATCAAAATTTTGATGATGATGATTTTACAAATGAACAATTCTTAATTGATCTAAATAAGGTTAATAATAAACAACATAACCACGTTCAAGTTAATGAAAAAGAATTTGTTATTGTTAACCTCGGTTCTAGTAACCAACTGCGCGAGATTAGTATAGGGGCCACCCTTGACGAGTATGAACGTGAACAACTCAAAGAATAGATGAAGGAATTCATGGATTTCTTCGTATGGTCCTATGACGATATGCCCAATATTGATCCCTAAATATCTCAACATGAGATCCCCACTCTTCCAGATTACAAATCAGTTAAATAACATTGAGAAAGCTCTGCACCGAATGGTCGCTCAAAGTCAAAGAAGAAGTGGTCAAACAGCTGAAAGTGGGTTTCATTCTCATGATCGAATATTCTGTATGGCTAGCCAAATCAAAAGAGTCTCTAAGGGATGATTACCCATTACCTAATATCGACATGATCGTTGACAACACAGCGAGTCATGCTCTCAAGTTATTTGTCAATGGGTTTTCCGGATACAACCAAATCAAAATCTTCCTAGATCACTATGAAAATACCACGTTCATCACACCGTGGGGAACCTTTTGCTACACTATTATGCCATTTGGTCTCAAGAGTGCTGCGGCTACCTACCAGAGGGCTTCCATAACCATCCTTCACGATCTGATTCATAAAGATGTTAAGGTCTATGTGGATGATATGATTATCAAATCCAAAACTATAGAAGGTCATGTTCCCGCTCTCCGAAAGTTTTTGAACGACTGTGACGGTATCAGATGAGACTCAATCCACAGAAAATGTGTCTTCAGCATTACAAAGTGAAAACTCTTAGGATTCATGGTCAATGAAAAAGGTATCGAAGAAGATTCTGCTAAGTTAAAAGCCATACTTGAGATTCCACCTCTCCGAACGGAGAAAGAAGTTCGGGGATTCTATGCAAAATTAGAATACATTAGCCGGTTCATCATCCAGTCAACCTCCATCTACGAACCTATTTGTAAACTCCTCTGAAAGGATTCAACCAAGGATTGGAATGAGGCCTGTCAAGAAGCTTTTTACCGAATCAAACAATATCTGACCCAACCTGCAGTACTCATGCCACCATAGCCTAGTCTCCCCTTGCACCTATTCCTAACCATAACCGAAAATACAGTTGGGGCTTTGCTATCCCAACACCTTAAAGATTATTGCAAAGAAAGATCCATCTATTATGCCAATAATAAATTGACCGGGTACGAAGCCAACTACACTGCTTTGGAAAAGGCATGTGTCGCACTTGCTTAGGTCACCCAAAAGTTACGACACTACATGCTCTCCTTCCCCATTAAACTTGTATCCCGAATGGACCCTATCAATTACCTTCTTGATAAACCTGCCTTATCTAGCCGAATGGCCCAGTGGTTGATGCTCCTAGTCGAGTTTGATATTGTGTACGTCACGCAGAAAGCCATGAAAGGAAGATCCATATTTGACTATCTCGCTATGGAAGAAGATGATGTTTGGATCTCCAAATTCCCTGATGGGAACATCCTCTGCGCTGCTCAAGACGATCGTCGATGTCAAATGTTCTTTGATGGTGCTGCTAATAAAAAGGGATATGGCATTGGGATACTTTTAATCGCCCGAGATGACTCCCACACTCCCACCGCTATTAAATTGGATTTTACCTGTAACAATAACATGAATGAATACGAGGCGTGTACGGTAGGCCTCAAAGTTTCTCTAAAGAAATGTATTCAATGCCTAGATGTCTACAGGGATTCTTCCCTCATCATCGATCAATTGCTCAGAAAATGGAAAGTCAAGGACGAGAAACTCCAATCCTTTCATGCCCACTTAGAAGAAATAGCCTCCCAATTCAAAGATATCACCTTCCACTACTTTCCTCGAGTAAAGAATAACCTAGTCGATGCCCTTTCTACCTTATCCTCCATGGTCGACATGTTCGAAGGAATAACAATAACCCCCTTCCTAGTTCAAAAGCAAGATAAACCAACCCACTTCTACCACATTGAGCTCATCACAAAAGAAGATCCTGAGCTGGCCAATTGCTGGTACTATGATATCTGGCTCCTCCTCAAGAATGGCAGGTATCCCAAAGGTTCTAACAAGAAAGACCGAGTAACCCTCTAAAGACTAGCCACCCAGTATATCATCTGTCACAAAGCATTATTCAAAAGAAACTTTGATGGAACCCATCTACACTGCATCCCAGGGGCTGACATTAAAGAGATAATGCAAAAAATCCATAGCAGGGAATGCGATCCCCACATGAACGGTCACATGCTTGCCAAGAATATCATCCGACAAGGCTAATACTGGACCGCCATGGTCTAGGGTTCCACTGCCCATGTCCAGAGATGCCTCAAATCCCAGCAATTTTCCAACCTTGTTTACATGCCTCCCCGAGAATTATGCAACATGACTTCTCCCTGGCCATTCTCCACAACGTGCATCGACATCATAGGGAAGGTTACAACTATGGCTTCCAATGGGAATGAATTCATCCTAGTTTCCATGGATTACTTCACCAAATGGGTTGAAGCAGAGTCGTACGAAGTTATAAATGCCAAGAAAGTGGCCAAATTCATCAAGAAGAACATCATCTGCCGATATGGGGTCCCGCATGAGCTAGTGTCCGATAACGGGTTGCACATTGAGGTAGAAGTCACAGAAGTGGCCAATGAGTATGGTATTCAGAGACACAAATCTTCTCCCTATCGACCTCCGACCAATGGTGCGATCAAAGAATCTAACAAGAACCTCAAAAACATCATAAGTAAGATGACCAAAAGCTGTCAAGATTGGGCCGACCAAATCCTTTAAGCCCTCTGGGGCTACCGAACCTCGATTCGAACTTCTACTGGGGATACCCCTTACTCTCTAGTCTACGGCATGGAAGCAGTCCTACCCGTTGAGCTAAAAATCCCTTCACTTTGCGTTATGCTCAAAAGCCAAGTCAGTGAGGAGGATTGGCATCAAAGTCGTCTCCATAAGCTATCACTCTTGGACGAAATGATATTGAAAGCATTGCATCAAATACAAGGGTACCATGGTCATATAGCGCGATCATTCAATAAGAGAGTCAAGGATCGCGGTGTCCAAGAAGGGGGATTTATCCCTCAAAGAAATAATAAAGCCCATCTGGGACCCCAAAGGTAAATTCAAGCCCAATTGGAGCGGCCCATGCATCGTGAAGAAGATCTTGTCAGGAGGAGTCGCCATGCTCACCATCCTTGATGAAGAAGATATGGCTCTTCCAGTCAACCTGGACCGTATCAAGAAATTCTACCCCTTATCCGAAATCTCGGCGCGCTACGACTATTATCATCTCCCTTCGATTCTAAAAAAAATCTTCATTCCCCCTACCCAGAACAACGTGGGACTGATCCTCTAAAAAACCATTTGCTTTCAGAAAAATTAAAACTTTTCAAAACCCCCAGAGGTACGTAGGCAGCTCATACAGCTTACATGAGTAGAACGCTTTCTTTTTTACAAAAAACTATTCTTTTCTTATCTCCTAGAATAACAGTTCATTCTAACATATACTTGAACAAAAGGATTATGCATGCCTTAGCGATCGTTATAGATAATTCGAAATACAAAATTCATTAAAGGGCATAATTGGATGATCAAAAACTTATTTATTTCACTAATAAGAAATTACAGTGCAATTACATAAGAAAAGGAATGGATAACTCCCTTGCCCCTACCTTCCTAAAAAACCAAATAAATTCCCAATTTTTTCCCCATTACAAAATAAACTCTCTAAGAGTCCTTCCTATATCTACCATAGGAGCCCGCTCCATCATCATATACATCCTGGAGTCCCCAATCTTCCTCTGCCTGAATAGAGTGCTGCAGTCGCTCCATAGACCGATAAGCTCGAACCAGCTTCGGAAAAACCACAATACCTCCCTCCATGGTATCAGATAAGACAAGACACCTTTGTTCAGTCTCCATTGCCAGATCTTGCCAACTACTCTTATCCATAACCAGTTCATATAATCCTCAGGGATGTGGAAGACTCTCCCAATGGACTGAGAATGATAGGTCAACGAATGTCGACTCTCCCACAAAGAGCCAAGCCGCATCCACAGATGCTCTGTCAAATCTTCTACTGGAAAGAAGTCTAGTGTCCGAGGTGGCATGATCTTCTCCCAACCAAATTAGTGCAGAGCCAAGGGAAATAGAAAGAGGTCTGTCTGAGACCAACCATCCAAATATATGGGTATTTCCCTAATTCCAGATTAGGCAACAGTTGTCCCCACCAAGGCACTGACCAGTGCATATTTAGAGCCCCATGCTCCACAAACCAGTTCTCCTAGCTCTCGATATCCAGTCCAACACTGATGAAATGGTGTGAAAAGAAGTTGGGCACAACCAATAAAGGATATTCCGAAGGAGTCACCAGGTGGAATCTTTCAGACAACCACATGAACAACATCATAGGGCTACCCCTCAGAAAGTCATAACGACCTTCTCGCCAGGCATCCAGGCTATTCAAAGTCTCCACCAGTATCACCTTCGTAGGATTGCGATGGTATGGTATCCATGATGTAATGGATGCAAGTTGTGGGTCCACCAGCAGTTCCCTAGTCACCAGCAGTAATTTCAAAACCAAGCCCAGAACAACGACTTCAGCATATCCATCATCACCAACCTCTCACAAATGCACGAACTATAACACCACTGGAAGGGAGATCATTCCTCTAGCAACCAGTAGTCTGGCCGTCGAAGGCAAAATATGAAGAAGCCCGACCAACAAATCCCTTAGAGAACGGGAAAACTCAGAGAGAGTCATAGTAACGCTGGGATTTATCCACATCATGGAAAAAATTCCTCGTATGTAGGACAAATCTCATCCAACCCAAAGCGGAAGACATCATCCTCGGGATACCAAAACTCAACAGCCGCCATCAGAATGTTCTACTCAATGGGCTAGTTGCGCCACAAAGAGACTCGATATATGTGAAAAGCATCATAGTTAACATTATAAGAGAACATTGCTTCCAAGTCTTTGAGGTAGTTAGCAAACTCAATACTACCAGGGAGAGCTATCTTGCAAGACTAAGTGATAATAAACAAGTAAGAATGTGGAAAAGGAAGAACGTGAAGGTGTGATAAAAACACTCCACCCTGACCCCTTTTTATACTTGAAAACCCTCACAAAAGACACAACCCTTACAGAAATCAATGGGAATCCTTCCCCCACAAGGTAAAAAATGCTGAAGAGAGTACCAATGAAAGCCTTGATTGATTAGACTGGACTGACCTGCCAATAGGTAGGACAAGGGGCTTATCGATCGGCAACCCCCTATTTTTTTAAACTTACCTTTTTTCTCTTTTGCCAAAAAAAAAAAAAAAAACTCAATAAAAATAAATTGATATTCTCAACAGAATTTCAAAATCCCCTTTCATCTTTATATAATTTCTCATAAATAAAACTTTCCTTCAAATTCAAAAAATATTTCTTTTTACGATCTCAGCAACAAAGTAAAAAGCACATATGCATTCATTAATTAATTACTAACAGAAGATAATAAAAAACTCCATTACATTGCATATATATGTTTCTGTTACATCATTTTTGCAGGTAATAAAAGAAAAGAAGAAAAACAACGGGACTCATCTTGAACCCACATTCTCTATCACTCTCACCTGCCCTTCCCTCTCTCTAAGAGCTCCCATCCCTGCGACACGATATCTTTACTATGCGGCGAGATGACGCACCACCACTAACCAAACTAGACTCCTCCCCGGATGAGGCAGAAGACACCAAGCAAGAAAGAACAGGAACTGCATCCTGAATATATGCAATCGTCAAACATATCCAGTCCCTCAGCCAAGTGGTGGACACCCGGACTTACTGCAAGAAAGGTATAATCAGTATAATGTAAATAAGATCAAAAGATACCAGAAAATAAAGAAGAAAAAACTAGAAATGTTTACCATAGGATGAAGGACCTCCTTTATCAAGCCTAACTCCTCCAGGTCAATCGCATGAGGACGATGCAACATAGGCACCATTCCTCCATTAGCCCGTCGAATGTTGAAGGAAGGGGTATGAAACCACACAAAGGGAACCTCCGAAGTTATCATCGCCGTAGATGTTGACAAACCACCACCACTGTGGGAGGACCCCACTGGCCGACTCGAACCCATAGGAGGGAAAGGCATCGCATCATATATGTTGGGCGCCATTAACCTGCTCATCACGAAGTACATATAATCATACAACATAGTTGTGTCAGTGTACAACAGATAGGACTCGCCAATCATCGCCGCAATCATCGCATCCTCTGTCATCATCCGCTCTCGCCTTATAGACATAGGGCACCTCGCAGGTGGCACCATCACCTCCTCCTCAGCAATCTGTCGGACCACCTTCTCCCTGAGATACCAGGAGTGGCCAAACTCATACGCTAGTAAATGCCTCATCTGAGCATTTACTCCAGTCGACCCCGTATCCTGAACAACCGTCCCCCAAGGGTAAAAGGTCACCTGGAAAATCCCCAGCAGATATAAGCCAATACGAAATCAGAGCACAAAAAGACTTTGGCTGAAGAAGGAAAAGTCTTACCCTATCACTGGTCAGGTCATTCAAGACCTGACTCACTACCTCTAGAGTAAGAGACTTCCTCGACTGCCGATTCTCCTTCCACCACCCATACAACCGACAAAAGTCCCCAATAGTCTCATCCTTCAGAGCAATTAGTTGGGTATTACACCCAATAGCCTCATAAAACCACTTCTGCCAAGGATAAGAATCCATAATTAAAAACTAGACGCACAAGGAAAATGCGAATGCATGAAAAGAAAATGCGCAAACTAAAGGATACCTCAAGAAGATACGTGGCTCTAGTAAAAGACTGCTGGCAGCACCAGCTAAATGCATCCAGAAAAAAATAAAGGGTTGCCAAAGTCAAGGTCCCCCAATCATAGAGAGGGATGTTCAAAAACATCCTCAAGTATGGCAAAAACCATAAGTGGATGACGTCGCTGCTCGAGGCCACCAGAAATCCCCCCAACACCAGTAAAATGAACAACCGGGCCATCTACCTCACATACAACCCGTCCTACGCATCAATCATCCTGCCCAACAAAACATCGCTCAACAGTGAAAAACCGATAGAATCCCTAGATACTATCCTCCCCACATCACCTAGCGCCGCCCGCACCGCCTTCGGCCTCACCCACAAAGAGCGATCCACCTCTATCCGCTCTCCATTGTAATCCAGCCCCAATAGATGTTGCACATCTATGGGTGTCACAGTCATCTCCCCCAACAAAAATAGAAGGTATGGGTAGTGTCCCACCACCTATCCCCTAAAGCACATAAGACCGTCGTCGAATGAGGCGTCTCATCCAGCACAGACGCCAGCCTCCCAAAGCCTGCTGACGATACTACCCAGGGCACCATAGGTGGAAGGTGCTCCCAGACATTCTTAAGCCGCGTCGTCCTGCAAGCACGCATAGTCGATATAGAAACATCAGACTATCAAAGAAAAACCTTGTCAAAATCCAAGAAAAAAAAAGGAAATCACCAAAAAATTATTCCACAAGTCATTTTGTACTTACATAACCACCAGGGTTCACTACCCTAGAAGAGCGATGACGCGGCGTCTCCCGCAGTAAATTCTGATCATCCGTTATTCGCCCTCCACTCCACATTCGCCCAATCATCAACAGCCAACCACTCCCCATGTACCGTATTTCTTAGAAAAACGTCCATTTTTTAGGTTGTAGAATGTTAGAATGGTTCGCAGAAGAAAATCACACACACAGAGAGAGAGAAGGCAAGAAGCTATGAAAAATGAGGGGAACCTGCCCCCTTTTATAGGAAGCCAAGGGTCATGCCGATCGACACTGACCCCCCACCTACCGATTGGCACTGACCTTTCACCTTCTTGAGGCAGTCCAAAAGTTCGTGCCACTACCAAATGGAACCCTTCACATCATGCTGACCAGCATCCCCCTTAAATTTTTGTACATAAAGTCCGAAAAAATATAAAAAAAACCCTGAAAAATCCTCAAGAAATTCCTAAAAATCCCGGGGAGCATTTAGAACACTTTCACCAAGAAAATTTCACACTCCCTCAAGAGAAACCCCTACTTCCCTGACGGAACTCCCAAAATCCAAGCGAATCTCCCCCCGGCAACGACCCCAGAAGACCCCTAAAGTATCCCAAACTTTAGGTTACCTCCTATTCCCAAAAGTCTTAAATTTCCCCAAGAAAAACGTCTAAACCGTGGACCACCTAATCCCTTTCGCCAGTGAGATTTACATCATCAAATTGGCTATTCCACTGCAAAGGCTCCAAATGACATGAAAGTTTCCTCACCAATCAGCTCCCCAGCTCAAATCAAATTCATGAGGTAATTTCCCCGGTAGAATTCCCCGAGAACATCTCAATTTAAACCCTCAGAATTGGCTTTGACTCGCTGAATTGGTCATCACAATTTAAGCCCTCAGAATTGGTTTTGACCCGTAAAATTGTTCATCATAATTTAAGCCTTCAGAATTGGCTTCGACCCGCAGAATTGGTCATCACAATTTAAGCCGTCGGAATTGGCTTCGACTAACAGAAGTGTTCATCTCAATTTAAGCCCTCAGAATTGGCTTCTACCCGTATAATTGGTCATCACAATTTAAGCCCTCAGAATTGGCTTCGGCCCGCAGGATTGGTCATTTCAATTTAAGCCCTCAGAATTGGCTTTGACCTCCAGAATTTGTCATCATAACTGATGCCCTCAGAATTTTCTTCGACCTGCAGAATTGGTCATCTCAATTTAATCCCTTAGAATTGTCTTTGACCCATAGAATTGGTCATCACAACTTTATCCCTCAGAATTGTCTTCAACCCGCAGAATTGGTCATCTCAATTTAAGCCTTCAGAATTAGCTTCGACCCGTAAAATTGGTCATCTTAACGTAGGCCCTCAGAATCGGCCTCAACCCTCTGAATCGGTCATCCTCATCCTTAGGTCAACAGAATTGGCTTCAACCCTCTGAATCGCTGATCCTCATCCCCCAGGTCCTCAGAATCGGCCTCGACCCTCTAAATTGGTCACCCTCTTTCAAAGGCATCATGCGGTGTCTATTCGATGGCTATCGTTTGTTCTAAACTCACCCTTCAAGGGGATCTATAGACACCCCATTCTATCACCCCCTAATATCTCCTTAGGTCCCTAGCACCCCCTTTATCACTACAAACCGAGATCATGTTTCGAATACATAATTAGAGGCCATCAGACACTCCCAAGCTTCATTTGACTAAAAAGTCAAACTCTTCAGCTCGACTGAGACTGAATGAATCTCCAAAGGGCACTAAAACCCCTTTCCAATGGTCCACCCAGTTCACGATTCTTACATACGGTGCAGACGAATGATCCATTTTCCCTCAAAATTTGACCTAAAGGCCACAGGACGCTCCCGAGCTCCGTTTGACCAAAGTCAACTCTTCAGCTTGACTGAGACTGAATGAATCTTTAAAGGTCACTAAAACCATTTTCCAATGGTTTGTCTCGTGTGTTATTCTAACTTACGATATGGACGAACGATCTATTTTACTCCGAAAGGTCATCGAACGCTCCCAGGCCCAGGTTGATCAAAGTCAAATCACCAAACTGAGTCAAACTCTTGGGAATGTCAAATTATATCTCTTAATATTTCCAATACACCACCTCATGCGTGATTTTGACTTACCATGCGGACAAACAATCCATCTGTGTCCGATAATCCCCTGTCCAAGGGCCGATGAACATTTTCGATCCACATATGCCCCGAAGACAACTCTCAGACCCGGGAGCAGTCCAAAGGACTTTCTAAGGTCTCTGAAGTACCTTTACATCGGTTCTCCTCATGTACAATTTGGATCAATGATTTGCATTCTAAGGCCATTTTTTCGAAGGAACCTAAAAGTGACTGCCAAACGGCAGGTTCCAAATCCTACCTATCTGCAGTGTGCCTAAAAACACCTGCCAATTGGCAGGACCAGGCCTATACCGATAGGCAATGCCCTAGGCCTATAAAAAGTATGTCCTAACCTCATTGCAAAAAAATCCAAGATCTGAGATCCATCACTCTCAGCGAACTCAGAAAACCTAGATCCAAATCCTCTTTCAACATTCACTTTTCATCACCTTTTTCACCAAACTTAGTGAATTAACTACCCTTCATCATCACCCAAGTTCAGGGGTTGCTCTTCAACATCCAAGATCAAGCTCAATATCTTCAAGAAGGTCCAACTTTCTCAACTCTCTCTTTAAAATCTCCTAAAATTTGCATTAACTTATTTTGTTACACAACACTTTTATTCTCTTCATCTCACGTATTTTAATATACTTTTTATTTAGTATTATTGCACATCTCTTATTTTCATATAAATAAAAAAAAAAAAAACAGGATTTGCTCATAAATTCCAAACGGGAATTCTCACACTTTTCTCACCACTAAAACACATTTGTACACACACACACACATAAGAGAAGTCCCTGATTGGATTTATGTGATAAACCACACCTCTCATTTTGTATACTAACTACGTGGACTTTGATGCCTCTATTAGCTACATAGGCGTTTCAGGGTAAAACTCGAGATTCGAGTCTCACTTTTCTCCCCTTTCTATTTTCTTAATTCTTTACATTAACTCTGTTAGATTCTATATATTTTCATATACATATATTTGTTCTTAGTGGCGTATTATTCCATATGCATTATCATTCCATTATAACGATCAACGCTAGGATAATCGCATAAGTTCTATTTTCTAATATTATTTTTTAGGAACATTCCTATGGATGACTCGCTTTATCTCTTCCATGATACAAGTCGATGATTCCTATCTCCACTAAATATACACATGCACACATACCACGGGGAAATAAAGGAAAATAACAATAAATCCATGAGAGACTGCAAGGGCGGAATGAGTGCCTAACACCTTCACATTCCGTAACTTAGCCTCCGAACCCTACTCAAATCATTTTTGGTTTTTTATGTATCAAAATGTCTTTGGATGTTGTCCGTCGGGGCGGCTCCACCTTATTTTGTCTGTTTTGAGTAAAATAGACTAGCGACTCCATCTCTCTACATTTTTCACCTCACACATCACTGACGACGGCTGAAGGGCTCTCGAGAGGGGTGCGTGGGACCAGGATGCTCTCACCGCTGAAATGACATCCCCTTTTGTCTCTCCCTCTCCGCGAGGATCGGGGATGGCAACAGTGGTGACTCCGCTGGGGATTTTTTTTCTAAAGAGGACTAGACTCTATTTAAATGGATGTTTTATTTTCTTATATATCCCCTTATTTTGCATTTTCCCCTTTTATTGTTCATGTGTACCTTATGCTTATGCTTCTATTCACACACTTGTAAAAGATTCTACATGTACACTTTGCACCACGTACACTTAGGATCACGTATATCCACATGTTGCATGCATCACGCATCCATACTTGGTATAGTATTGGTACTTGGAATTTGCTCCCTATTTGGCATGATCAAGAAAGATACTCTCATCATAAGATACTAATAAGAGAATAATGCATGATTCACATGACATCACCAAAGAGCATTGTTATTTACCAAATTTTGTCCAGTAAGTGGAGGGTCACTTCGTGATGGGTGCTGGTCCGACAGGCCGCAATTAGCCTAAGCGATATGACTCTCACCTTCCATTGGGCAAGTACCTTCGACATTTATCGAACGATTACCCCGCATCGTACTGCTTGACCGAAGTCGTAACGGGAGGTATATCACAGGGAACTCGCTCACGTACGCCGAGTATATCGAATTCGGTCTCACACGTATCGTCCACACGAGGTATATAGTGAAGAAATTAAGGTACACTCAACTATATTAAATGGCTTGTCCACACGTACCGATTTCCCTTAAAAGAAAGACATATATCGTGAAAGTCACGCCAAAGTGGGGAACCCTTTCCCATTCACCCAACCAAATGCATAGCCACATATAGGTGTCAAGCCTGGGACACACATCTTAGAATGTCGATTTCGACCCAAAACTCTGTCAAAATTCTGGGTCGGCTTACTGCCCAAATTTTCACGCATTTTTAAAATAGGACCCTGCTCCTGAGCCTGGTTACAAGTCGAACCTTAGCTTTGAATATGTTACAAACCTAACTTTTCCAGGCTTGGGTCCCATTCGGCATTTTATTTTTCATTTAGGAGAATTTAATACAAGTGAGAACATAATAATTATAATAATCATGCTGAGAACCGTCTCCCAAAAACAATTATCCTCCCTTTATCAAAAATCCAAAAACATTTCTCCTTTCGTAAGAAAAAATCCAAAAATATTTTGTCCTTAACTCTAAAAAAATGTCAAAAATATTTTCATTCTTTGTTGTTAAAAATAAATTCCATTTTACGCATTCTCAGATAGATTACACGCCCTTGGCCTGGATCTTTATTTGTTTCGGTCCTTAGTCAAATCACCCCGGAGTTTCGTTCGTTCCCCTTATACTTCTTTCGAGTCGGAAATCCATCCGCTTTGGATGGAGAACACAGATCAAGTACCAGTATATTGTCTCAAAACTTTATAAAGCATATAAATGACACAATATATTGTCTCAAAATACTATCAAATAGTCACAGGGATATGGCATGATGTTGTGACTTGGTCATCCTAAATGTGCATTCAGAAATGGTCCTAAATAAATTACAAAAATATTTTTGTATTTTTCTAGAAGAAATATAATACAAAAGGTGCACACGCCATAACACTTGCAAGTATATATCATGAAGTATAACTAGCATATGAAAAAAGAAACTGACATAATTATTTATAAGATATAGCAATAGAAGAATCATGTGCGAGTTTCAAAATCTCAAAATTTTATTTGATAAAACTACAAAAATCCATTGATATTAAAATAAACCACCCAAGATGCAAGGCAAACAAGATCAAATGCAATAAATTAACGTAACCCGCTCTAATACCACTTGCTAGCCGAAGAATATTTGCCTAGGGGTGATTTCAAACAATTTTCAATTTTTTTAAATCAATTGGAGTTCAAAGCATATAAAACCTAATTTTAAACCAAATTTTAGTTCATCCATAAAATATGCAACTACGTGTCAAAACAATTTAAATATGCACAAGTTTCAGGAAAAATCCCCCACAGGGGCAAAAACCATTTATATTTCTAGAACTTTGAAATAATTTACAAGACCTTTGACTTACAGACCACTTGATAATCGTCCACAAGTATAACGCACGGTGCCTTCAGCAAGTCTTCAAAGTACCGGGCTCGAAACCGGCCGTGGTTTATGCGCAGCAACACCACAAGGACACGCAACCCTGACACGTAATTTTTTGCAAAGAATCAACACACAGAAGATCCTCAATGACACACAGTCATAAATCTTGTAGCAACTCACTCGACAATACCACGTAGCTGCCGATTGTAGATATCTCCCCACCAAGGATGAACAAAAACAAAGGTCCCAACAAAATTAAGTTTTAGGTTCCATAAAATAACTCACACAAAAAGATATTGCGATTGTCAATTGAAAAAACAAACTTTGAAACCTTAAAAAGATGGAGAATAAAGAAAAACACTTGAAAACATATTTTGTTAAACCCAGTATTTTCTCCACAGAAAATCAATACGCCTGACACTCTATTTATAAAACATTTAAGGTGGTGACGTGTCAAACAAAAAGTGTTCTCGTTCAAACGAACTGTCATGTCCTTCGAAAGACTTCTGGTCTCGTTCGAACGAGATATGATCTCATCTGAACGACCAGGCACAAATCTCAAGATTCGTTTTATAGAGTTTTAAAACATTTGGAGACTTAGAAACCACCACTTTTACGAATCTAAGAAAAATTATCCAAAAATCTTTTATGATAAAAAAGTTTTGGAAAAAATAAAAACCATTTAAAATAATTCAAAAATCATTTTTCATAAAAGAAAAAATATTTTAATTTTTATAAAAACTGTCCTAACACTTTAATTTTTGTAAATAGAACTTGAACACATTTACCAAGTTAGTCCTTGTTGGGCATGATTGTGGAAGTAAACTTGAAATTCGTATCGTTGATTGTAGAAGTGCGCTTTTGGATTCTTCGACAGGCTTGTAGCGATATACAACATACTAAATGTGTTGGACTATGTCCTTACAAATATCCCCTTATGTCTATACCTGTACAAAATAAAAACTATCTGAATTATCAATAAAAAAATGTGACCTATACAAATCTACCCTCCCATAAACTCAAATGTGGAAAGATAAACCGAACAAGTCTTCAAACTTTCAAACGATGCTTCAACAATCAAATTTTTAAACTTCTGGCTTTTCTCATCAGGGTGTGCAATATAATGATCTTCAATTGTACCTACACACATGAGACAAAGAAAAAACCTCGTTACATATTGAGATTGAAATGATATAAACATAAAACATGTACGCATAATCAAATATCCCCCATACTTAAACTCCCCCATAAAATCATAATTCGTTCTCCCCCTTTTTATTTGTCCGAAGTAGACAAGGAAAAGAATAAATCACATAAATCAAATCGGGGTGTCACGCTAAAAAGAACAAACCAACTTTTTTTTATTTTCCAAATTTTTATACAAAAACAAAAATAATGTTACAAAAATCACAAACTATGAATTTACACTAAGATAACCAAATCATGGAAAAGGAATGAATGTGCATGACAAATTCAATAGGAAAATCAACTCAATCATATCAGATGTGCACGATGCATAAGTGTACTCCTAACGAATGAACATCAAAAGCGTCCTTAGGTGTTCAAATGTTGAATTTAGATGACATAGTCTTAAATCAAAATCAACAAATCAAAGTCAACATTATTTTCACACTAATAACATCATAAAACATTTTAAATATTTTTTCAAGACTTTTTAAGGACGTTCAAAGCCATTTTAAATCTCCAACCAAAGTCCCTCATATATATTTTCTTTGCGAGGTGATCTAAATTCTCAAACATTAGAGAATTGGTGAATAAATTAGCATATATTTCTTTTTATTGCCATGCAATTTTTTCGGGCTCTTTTAAACCTCTTTGGACACTTGGTAATTAAAATTCCTCAATTTTTTAGGTCCAATTTAAATGGTGATTTAATTGTAAAGGATAAATGTATACATTTCGTAGCCCTTCACCATTTATAAAATTCACACGAACTTACGAAAAATGGTAAAAACATACACACCTTTTATTATCTTGTTTTATCACATTTGGTTCGTTTTAATAGACATAATTGAGATGAAAACACGTAACCAACATGTGATTCGACAAGAATAAACGTCAAACAAATCCGTGCATGTGTGGAATAATGGAAAAAAGGAGTCAAACATGTAGGAAGCAATACTATAGCATCTCAAAGACTCCAAACTTTATAAAGCACATAAATGACACAATATATTGTCTCAAAACACTATCAAATAGTCACAGGGATATGGCATGATGTTGTGACTTGGTCATCCTAAATGTGCATTCGTAAATGGTGCTAAACAAATTACGAAACCTTTTTTTGTATTTTTCAAATTTTTCTAAAAGAAATATAATACAAAAAGTACACCCGTCACAACATTAGTAAGTATATATAATTAAGTATAACTAGTGTATGACAAAAGAAACTGACACAATCATTTATAAGATATAGCAATAGAAGAATCATGCGCGAGTTTCAAAATCTTAAAATTTTATTTGATAGAACTACACAAATCCATTGAGATTAAAACAAACCACCCAACATGCAAGTCAAACAAGATCAAACACAATAAATTAGCGTAACTCGCTCAGATACCACTTTTAGGCCAAGAATATTTTCCTTGGGGTGGTTTCAAACAATTTTCAATTTTTTTAAATTAATTGGAGTTCAAATCATATAAAACCCAATTTTAAACCAAATTTTAGTTCATCCCTAAAATATGCAACTAAGTGTCGAAGACAAATTAAATATGCACAAGATTTAGGAAAAATCCCCCATAGGGGCAAAAACCTTTTATATTTCTAGAACTTTGAAATAATTTACAAGACCTTTGACTTACAAACCACTTGATAATCGCCCACAAGTGTAACACACGGTGCATTCAGCAAATCTTCAAAGTACCGGTCTGGAAATCAGCAGTGATTTATGCGCAACAACACCATAAAGACACGCAACCCTGGCATGCAATTTTCAATAAAGAATCAACACACAGAAGATCCTTACTGACATATAGTTATTAATCTGTAGCGACTCACTCCACAATAGCACGCAACTGTCGGTTGTAGAGATCTCCCCACCAAGGATAAACAAAAGAAAAGCTCCCAGCAAAATTAAGTTTTGGGTTCCATAAAACAACTCACATAAAAAGATATTGGGATTATGAATTGAAAAAACAAACTTTGAACCCTCAAAAAGATGGAGAATAAACAAATAACACTTGAAAATGTATTTTGTTAAACCAAGTGTTTTCTCCACAGAAAATCAATATGCCTGAAACTTTATTTATAAAACATTTAAGGTGGTGACGTGTCAAAACAAAAGTGATCTCGTTTGAATGAACTCTCATGTCGTTCGAACGACTTCTGGTCTCGTTTGAACGAGATAGGATCTCGTTTGAACGACCAGGCACAAATCTTGAGATTCGTTTTACAGAGTTTTAAAACATTTGGAGACTTTGAAACCAACATGCTTACGGATCTGAGAACAATTATCCAAAAATCTTTTATGATAAAAATGTTTTTGAAAAAATAAAAACAATTCAAAATAATTCAAAAATCATTTTTCATAAAAGAAAAAATATTTTAATTTTTATAAAAAAATATCCCAACACTTTTATGCAAATTATAAATGGAACTTAAACACATTTACCAAGTTAGTCCTTGTTGGGCATGATTGTTGAAGTAAACTTGAAATTCGTATCGTCGATTGTAGATGTGGGCTTTCCAATTCTTCGACAGACTTGTAGCGGTATACGACATACTAAATTTGACAGACTATGTCCTTACATCCTCGCCAGAGTCTCTGGTGGTGAACCGTTCCTCCCCTTTTGTGTAGTTGGTTTACCATTGAAAGAGTCCTACTGAGCTGCAAGGCTTTCGCTCTTCGAATCTAAGCTCATCTACCAGGCTTTAACATGGCATCATAATTTCCACCAGCACCCCCACCAGATGGTGGACCTAGTTCCGAAAAATCCCCTCCTCAGTCAGAAATGGATGAAGTGGCGGCCGCCTTGAAATCCTTTGTAGCAAACCAACAAGCGATAAAAGAGAAGTTGGTTGCCTTCATCCAGAATGTAGCAGTCAGGAGAACGGGTGTCCCATCGTAAAGATTACTTTGGTAGCTGGGGATCCACCCCTGGCCCATCGCAATGATTTACCACCCCCTCAACGATGGAGAGACATTGTTGACCCTTGACATTTACGCCTAGGGAGGCAATGCCAGCCCTTCCCGGAGGACCGGTACGATGATTATGAAGCTAAAGGCGCCCAGATTGATTACTGGGAGCCATATGAATTATTTGGGAATAAGATACGCCCCATTTAAGGAAGCCGAGGCTGTGATAGGAGGCCGAGTCAAGATGCCCAACTCAGAGGTTTAGCTTTTGATCGATTAAGTAGAAGTTCGGCCTTCAAAAGTCTCATCCCAGTTGGATATTTGAGAGAAAGGTTGTCCAGGTCAAGGGGCAATGTTGGATCAAAAAGGGAGGGAGAAGATGGTCGACCCCCTTGCGGCTGAGATAAGGGTCAACGAGAGGTGAATAGCCAATGTAGATCAGTGGATGGGGAACCCTCGGCTCACCCAATGGAGACAGCAGTGGATAACATTGTCCATGATAATGCTATCGAAGGAACCGGGAGACCATGGAATGACTCAATTCAAAGGCAGGAATGTAATATATGAGACATCCTCCGGAGCCAAAACCCTCTTTAGAGGGGTTATTCTTAGGGCTCACCATTTATGGCTAAGATAGTCAGCTTTCCGAGCCCTGCCAAATTCAAGCCGCAGTGGTTACCCCAAAATATAATGGGAATACCAATCCAGTTCACCATGTGGAGATGTACCAATCGGCTGCAGATATCTACTCCGTCTCAGATGAGATGAAATGTCGTGCATTCTTGAGTAGTCTTACTGGAGCTGCCCATACTTGCTTCACCTCACTCCCAAAGAGCTCCATTGAGAATTTCAAGCAACTTTCAGAGCGGTTCATCCACAAATTTTGTTTCGGGGTAAGACCCCCGAAGAAGGCAACCCACCTACTGTACATTCAGCAGGGAGAGAATGAGAGTCTTAGGGAATACATCGCAAGGTTTAATAAGGAAAAATTAAAAGTGGAAGACTATGAGGAAAGTATTGTGATGACCGCATTAATAGGAGCCTTGCAGAAGGGAAAATTACTTTGGAAACTTACTGGAAACTTACTGAAGTCTATGGCCAAGTTATTACCAACGAATGGAAAGGTCATGAATGCCGAGGAGGCTATCTATGGCCACTAAATATAAAGATGATAAGGGAACTAGCAGTGGGAGTAAGTTTTAGAAGAAAAATAAGGACGGGAAGAAGAGGTCGATCGATGATAAGTTTGCTAGGTATACCCCTCTCATGGTCAGCTGCGACCACATTCTAAATGAGATCAAGAATGATCGAACCCTAAGATGGCTCGAGAAGCTGAAAGATCCCCCTCCCAAAAGGAATAAGAGCTTATGGTGTGAATTTCACCAAGACCATGGGCACTTAACTAACAAGTGTTTTTCCCTGAATGATGAGATTGAGAAGATGCTCCGGGATGGAAAACTGAGGAAGTATATGAGCAGTGACGGCCCAAATAAGGAACGAGATGCTCCCCGAAGGAGATGGGGTGACAAGTGAAGGTAAGATGGCCCAGGGAAGAAGAATGACACCTCAAATGATGATAATGATGATGACCTAGATCTGTCGCCAAAAGATAATGATCTGAAGGGATGACTCCACACAATCTCATTTCATGTGAAGATGATCTGTAGAGGCCTCGCAGGGGGAGGCGCAGAGGTGGACGATAGAAAGGCATACCTTGTAGAAGTCAAATCCCTTCCTAAACTTGAAGCAGTCCACTCGGACGCAGCAGATACAAAGCTAGAGAAGAGAAAGAAGGTAGATATGGATACCTTAATTATGGGATTTTCGAGGCTTCACTTCAAGGAAATCCTCGATCCTCAGGATGACCCTTTGTTAATCAAAACTAGAGTACATGGGTATGAGGTGCCTACGATATTGGTCGATGGTGGGAGTTCGGTCGAGGTTATGCTATGCCCTTGTTTCAAAGGTTTGGGACTCAGCAGGAAGAGGCTGGTCCCATATCATCATCCTCTGATAGGTTTTAGCGATAAGAAGGTGCACCCGTTAGGAATGTAGGAAATGGAGGTCACGATGGGAGATGTTTGGCATAAGTGGTTAACAAAGAAGGTTAATTTCTTTGTGATCGATGAAGGTGTATACTCGGCTTATAACATTATCATGGGTAGAGTAGCCCTCAAAGAATTTGAGGCCGTGCTACCAGATGGTAAAATTCCTGACCCCATATGGGGTAAGGGAACTCTAAGGTGATCAAGTGTTCGCACAAGAACGCTATTTTAACTCGGCTGAGGAGAGGGAAACTCGTAAGAAAGCAACTGCAGCCTACTATATTGATACCCTAGACCCTAGGGATGAGACCAAACTGAAGAAGGAAAGGGCCACAGAAGAGGTATAATCCATCGTCCTCAATGAGGACGAGCCAGAAAAAACCATCCAGGTCGATAGACCCCTGATAAGAGATATCAAGGTGGATCTAATCAAATTCTTGAGAGAGAGGCAGAGTATATTTGCATGGAGTCATGAGGATATGTCAGACATTGACCCAGAACTCTTTTGCCATGAATTAAATGTGGCCAACGATGATAGGCCGATACGATAAAAGAGGAGGATCTACTCTCGAAAGAAGTATGAAGTCATCAGGGAAGAGGTAAAAAAGTTCAAAAAGGCAGACTTCATAAGAAAAGTGATATATCCTGAGTGGATGGTCAATGCTATCATAGTTTCGAAAGATAATGGGAAGTGGAGAATGTTTGTAGACTTCAGTGACCTAAAAAAGGCTTGCTCTAAGGATAATTTTCCTTTGCCTAGGATGGACCAGATGGTTGATGCCGTGGAAGGCCATGAGTTGATGAGATTCATGGACTCTTACTAGGGCTACAACCAAATATCTATGCACCCGGATGATGAGGAGAAGACTATCTTCATAACAGATAAGGTTACTTACTGTTACAAAGTCATTCCCTATGGTCTGAAAAATGCCAGAGCCACCTACTAGAGATTTGTTAATAAGATGTTTGAGGATCAAATTGGGAAGACGATGGAGGTCTATGTTAATGATATAATGACTAAGATTCTTAAGGCCAAATATCATATGGATGACCTCAAGGAAACCTTTGATACGATGGATACATACAGGATGAAGTTCAATCTCGCAAAGTGTGTATTTGGTGTAGGGGATGATAAGTTCCCATGATTCATCATAAATCAGAGGGGAATAGAGGCCGACCCTGATAAAATCAAGGCCTTGATAGAAATAAAGACCCCTATTTCAATCAAAGATGTGTAGAGGTTGACAAGAAAAGTAGCGGTACTTAATAGGTTTGTGTCCAGAGCCACCGACAAGTGTCTCCATTTAAACACCCCATTATGTTACCCCTTAAACTCTCCTTAGGTCCCTAGAACTTCCCTTCATCACTATAAACCCAAGTCATACCTCGAGTACTGACCTAGAATCCATCGGGCACTCCCAGCCACCGTTTGACCAAAAGCAAAAGTCTTCAACTCGATCGAGACTGAATGAATCTTTAAAAGGAACTGAAACCCCTTTCCAAAGGACCATCACGTGTGCGATTTTGACTTACCATGCGGACGAATGACCTATTTTCCCCTAAAACTCAATCAGGAGGCCACCTGGCGCTCTCGGTCTCTGTTTGACCTAAGTCAAAGTCTTCAACTCGACTGAGACTAAATGAATCTTTGAAGGGCACTGAAACCCCTTTCCAACAGTCCATCCCGTGCGCGATTCCAACTTACGATACGGACGAACGATCCGTTTTACTCCGAAAGGTCATCGAATGCTTCCAGGGCTCGGTTGACTGAAGTCAACTCCCCGAACTGTAACAAACTCTTTGTAATGTTGAAGTACATATCCTGACCTTACCAGCTATACGCCCCATGCACGATTCGAACATACCATGCAGATAAATGATCCGTTTGCATTCGACGATTCCCCGTCCAATAGACCAATGAATGCTTCTGAGAAACATTTGACCCAAAGTCAACTACCAAACTCGGGAGCAGTCCAAAGTACTTTCAAAGGTCTCTAAATTACCTTTACAACGATCTACCACGTGCGTGATTCGGATCAACAGTTTTCTCTCTGCGACCGATTTCCTAAAAAGGCCTGAAACACATTGCCAAACGGCACGTCACAGACCCTTCCTATTGGCAGTGTGCCTAAACGCACCTGCCGATTGGCTGGAATAGGGATATTCCGATCGCAATGCCCTGGGCCTATAAAAAGGAGGCCTGACCTCACTTGCAGGAGGAGCCCAGATCTGATGGATATCACTCTCAGCAAGTCCAGAAAACCTCTCTCGAAGTCAGCGAGATTTCCACACCCAAGTCCCTTTCCAACCTTAACTTTTCATCATCCTTTTCATCAAACTTGGTGAATTCACTACCCTCCATCATAATCCAAGTCTAAGGGTTGCTCTCCAATATTCAAGATCAAGCTCAAGATCTTCAAGAGGTCCAATTTTCTCAACTCTCTCCTTAAATTCTCATAAATTCGTAATAACTTGTTTTATTACTCATCACTTTCATTATCTCATGTCACACATCCTAATATACTTTTTATTTAGTACTATTACACATCTCTTATTTTCACATAAATAAAAACTCAAAAAACAAGAAAAAGAGGGTTTGCTCATAAATTCCAAACGGGAATTCTCATACTTTTATTACACTTTTCTCACAACTAGAACAATTTTTCTACACACACACACACACACACAAACAAGATAATCCCTTGTTTGGATTTAGGGGATAGACCCCACCCCTCGTTTTGCATGCAAATTACGTGGACTTTGATGCCTCTATACGATACGTAGGCATCTCGGGGTAAAACCCGAGACTCGAGTCCTATTTTTACTTTTTCTCTCGTTTTCTATTTTCTCTAAACTCCACTCTCTTATATTATATATATATATATATATATATATATATATATATATATATATATATATATATATACAAATATTTGTTCTTAGTGGCGTATTATTCCACATGCGTTATCGTTCCATCATAATGGTCAACGTAAGGATAATCGCGTAAATCGTATTTTCTAATATTTTTAGACCTTCCTACGGATGACTTAATTTACCTCTTCCATGGTGCAAGTCGATGATTCCTATCTTCACTATATATACACATGCACACGTATCACAGGGAAAATAAAGGAAAATAACAAAAACCCATGAGAGACCGAAAGGATCGAATACGTGCCTAACACCTTCCCATCTCGTAACTTAGCCTCCGGACAGTTTTCGAATCATTTTGATTTCGTATGCATCAGTATGTCTTTGGAAACTGTCCTTTAGGATGGCTCCCTTTCTTTTGTCTGTTTTGAGTAAAATAGAGTGGCGACTCTATCTCTCTAAATTTTTCACCTCACCCAAATTTCGCTAGTCAAAGCGCTCCCAAACGGGACGCGCGGGACCTAGGATCCTCCCTCACACCGCCCGCCTGCCGCGAGCATCGAGGATGGCCAGAGTGGAAACTCATACAAAGTATAAAATATTGGGCCTGATCCTCTGCAAATAACCATTTTCAAACAAAGTATAAAATTTCAAAACCCCAGAGGTACGTGGGCACCTCATACACCTTACATGAGCACGACCCTTTATTTTTCACAAAATACTATTATTTTCTTACCTCCGAGAACGACAGTTCATTCTAACATATATTTGATCAAAAGGATTATATATGCCTTAGCGATCGGTATAGATAATTCAAACAATACAAAATTCATCCAAAGGCACATCTGGATGATCATAAACTTGTTTATTCCACTAATAAGAAATTACGGTAAATATTACATAAGAAAAGGAATGGATAACTCCCTTCCCCCTACCCTCCTAGAAAATCCAAATAAAATCCCCATATTTATCCCCCATTACACAATAAACACTCCAAGAGTCCTATCCATAACTACCAGAGGAGCCTACTCCATCATCATCATCTTCATCCTAGGGTCCCCAAGTTTTCCCTGCCTGAACAGAGTGTCACAGACACTCTATGGACCGACAAGCTCAAAGAAGATTCAAAAAAACCACAACACCTACTTCAATGGTGTTAAAAGAGACAAGACACTTTTGTCCAGTCTCCCCTGCCAACATCTTACTAACTACTCCACTCCACTACCACTTCATATAATCCTCAGGGATATGCCAAACTCTCCCAAGAGACTGAGAGTGATGGGTTGACGGATACCGACTCTCCCACAGAGAGTCAAGCCACAGGTGCAGACTCTAGGTCAAATCCTCTACCGGAAAGAAATTTAGTGTCCGAGTTGGCATGACCTGTGCCCAGCCAAATTAGCGCAGAAGTCGCCAAGGGAAATAAAAAGAGGCCTGGATGAGACCAACCAGTTACACATACGGGTATTCTCCTAGCTCCAGAATAGGCAACAACTATCCCCACTAAGCCACTGAACAGTACAGATTCCGAGCCCCATGCTCCATAAGCCAATTCTCCCAGCTCTCAATATCTAGGATAACGATGAAGAAGTGACGTGAAAAGAAGTTGGGTACAACCAACAAATGATATTCTAGAAGAGTCACCAGGCGGAGTCTTTCAGACAACCACATGAACAGCATCACGAGGCTACCCCGCAGGAAGTCAGAACGACTATCTCACCAGGCATCCAGACCGTTTAAGGTCTCTGCCAGTATCACCGCCATAGGATTGTGACAGTATGACATCAATGAAGTAATGGATATAAGTTGTAGATCCACCAGCAGTTATCCAGTCACCAACAATAATTTTGAAACTAGACCCAGAGCAATGGCTCCAGCATAGATAGCATCACCTACTTCCCACAAATGCACAGACTGCAACATCGCCGGGAGGGAGATCATTCCTCTAGCAACCAGTGATCTAGTTACCGAAGGTAAAATATGAAGAAGCCCAACCAGCAAATCCCTAGGATAATGGGAAAATTCGGGTAAAGCCACAGTAACACTGGGATTTATCCCCAGCATGGCAGAAAATTCCTCGTAGATAGGATAAACTTCATCCATCCCAAAGCGGAATGCATGGTCTTCGGGGTACCAAACTTTTACCGCCGCCATCAGCATGTTCCACTTAATGGACCGATTGCCCCACAAAGATACTCGACGCATGTTGAAAGCATCATAGTCGACATTATAAGAACACATTGCTTCCAAGGCTTCAAGGTAGTTAGCAAACACAATGTTACCAGGGAGAGCGATCTTTCAGGACTAAGAAACAAGTGGACAAGTAAGGGTGTGATGAAAACACTCCACCCTTACCCCTTTTTAAACTTGAGAACCCTCACAAAAGACATGACCCATGCAAAAATTAGAGGGAATCATACCCCACAAAGTACAAGAGGCCGAAGAGGGAACTAATCAAAGCTTTGAATTGATGGGACTGGACCTGACTCCCAATAGGCAGGACAAGTGTCTTGCCGATCAGCAACCCCTTATTTTTCGAAATATCTCTTTTTACGATCTCAGCAGAAAAGTAAAAAGAGCAAGTGCATGAATTCACTAACCATTAAAAAAAGATAATAAAAAAATCCCATTGCATTGCATATATATATTCTTCTATGTTACATCAAATTTTGCAGGAAATAAAAGAAAAGAAAAAAATAAATGGGACTCAGCCCAAACCCACATTTGCTCTCTCTCTCACCTACCCTTCACCCCTCTCTCTAAGAGCTTCCACCCCTATGACGCGCTCTCTTTCCCCTATGGAGAGATAACGTACCACCACTACCCGAGCTAGAGTCCTCCTTAGACGAAGAAAACCGCACCAAGGAAGAAGGAATCAGGACCGCATCCCGAATATGGACAGTCGCTGAAGATACCCAGTCTCTGATGTCCCTCAGCCAAGTGGTCGACATACGGACTTGCTCCAAGTAAAAGGCAAAAATTAGTATCAAAGAGGGATCAAAATAGAAAGGTAACCAAAAAGAAGAAGAAGGTATACCGCAGGATGAAGAACCTCCTCTGTTAAACCCAGCTCCTCCGGATCCATCGCATAAGGAGGATGCAACATGGTCACCATCCCTCCATCAGCCCACCGAATGTTGTATGAAGGGGTATACAATCGAACAAAGGGAAACTTTGAAGTCGCCATCTTCGCAGACGCCGACGGACCACTGCCGCTGTGGGAACTCCACCGCCCGACTCGAACCCGCAGGAGGGAAGGGCAAGGCATTTTATATACTCGGCGCCATCATCCATCTTGTCATAAAGTCCATATAGTCATACGGTGCAGTCGTATCAGTATACAATAGGTAGGACTCGCCGATCATCACCATGATCCTCGTATCCTCCGGCAATAGCCGTTCCCACCTCATAGACATAGGAGGCTGCGCAGGTGGCACAACCACCTCCTCCTTCGCAATCTGTCGAACCACCCGCTCCCTGAGATACCAAGAATGGTCGAACTCATCCGCCAGTAAATGCCTCATCTGCGCGTTCACCCCGGTCGCCCCCGTATCCTGACTGGCTGTCCCCCAAGGGCAAAAAGTCAACTAAAAATCCCCAGCAGGCATAAGTCAATATAAAATTAGAACATGCCAAAAAACAAGGCTGAAAAGGAAAGAGTCTTACCCTACCACTGGTCAGGCCATTCAAGACCTGACGCACCGCCTCTAGAGAGAGAGATCCCTTCGACTGCCTATTGGTCTTGCGCCATCGATACAATCGACAAAAGTCCTAAAAAGTCTCATCCTTCAAGGCAATCAGCGGGGTATTGTACCCAATCACCTCATAGAACCCCCTCTGCCAAAGACAATAATTCACAATAAAAAGGTGATGCATAAGGAAAATGCGAATGTATGAAAGGAAAATGCACAAAATTAAAGGATACCTCGAGGAGATACGTGGCTCCAATAAAAATTTTACTGGCAGCACCAGCTGAATGCATCCAAAGAAAAATAGAGGGTCGCTAAATTCAGACTCCCCCAATCATAGAGAGGGATGTTTGAAAACATCCTCAAATATGGCAAGAACTACAAATGGGCGACGTCGTCACTCGACGCCACCATGAAACCTCCCAGCACCAGCAAAATGAACAACCGGTCCATCTGCCTCACCTGGAGCCCGTCCTCCAAATCAACCACCCTACTCAGCAAGACATCCTTCAGCAAGGACATCTAGATGGAATCTCCAGAAACAATCCTCCCTACATCGCCGAGCGCCTCCCTCACCGACTCCGGCCTCACCCATAGATAGCGATCCACCTCTATCTTCTCCCTATCTCAATCCAACCCTAGCAGTTGCTGCACGTCTATGGGAGTCACAATCATCTCCCCAAAATCGAAATGGAAGGTGTGGATAGTATCCCACTATCTCTCCCCCAAAGTGCATGAGACCTTCGTTGACCGAGGCATCTCATCCAGCGCATATGCCAACATCCCAAAGCCCATTGATGATACCACCCAATGCACTACCGGTGGAAGAAGCCCCCAGGCGTCCTTAAGCCCCGTCGTCCCATGGGCACCCGTGTTCTTCAAAGAGATATCAGACTGTCAAAAGAAGAAACCTTATCAAAATTTAAGAAGGATGGAAAAATCACCAAAAAGAGAAGAATGCCAAAAGTCAGGTTGCTTACATAACCGCTGGGTCTCACCACCTTAGAAGATCGATGACGCGATGGCTCCCGTTAAAAGTCCGATCATCCGCAATCGGCTCGAATACATCAAACAAGTTCTCACTCCCCAAAGCAAGAGGCACCCTGGCCCTCAACTCCACGTTCTCCCATTCATCAACAATCAACCATTCCCTATGCACTGCAGTGCTCACAAAGGCATCCATTTCTTAGAGATCGGAATGCTAGAACGATTTGCAGAGGAGAATCACAGAAAGAAAGAAAGAAAGAAAGAAAGAATCTATAAAAAAATGAGGGGAATTCTCCCCCTTTATATAGGATGCCAAGGGTCATGCCGATCGGCATTGACCCCCCACACACCGATCGGCACTGACCCCTTACCTTCCCGAGGCAGTCCAAAAGTCCATGCCACTATAGAATGGCACCCTCTGAACCATGCCGACCGACACCCCCCTTAAAATTTTGTACAAAAATTCCCAGAAAATACTAGACAGCCCTGAAAAATTCTTAGAAAATTCCTAAAAATCCCAAGAAGGATTTAAAACATTTTCACCAAGAAAATTTCGCACTCCCTCAAGTGGAACCCCTATTTCCCCAACGGAACTCTCAAAAACCAAGTTAAACTCCTCCCGTCAACATCCCCGGAGGATTTGTAAAGATCACCCCCTATGCCCCCAAAGGCCTCAATTTTCCCCAAGCAATGCATCCAAACCTTGGGCCACCTAAATCTCCCCAGTGGAATTTTGGCTATTCCTTTAGAGGATGCAAATGATTTCCCCAGCAATCGGCTCCACAACCCAAAACAAAACCATAAGATAAATCTCCCCGAAAGAGTTCCCCAAGAACATCTCTACTTAAGCCCACAGAATTGGCTTCGACTACCAGAATTGGTCATCTGTACTTAAGTTCGCAGAATTGATCACCTCCACCTTAAGTCCGGAGAATTGGTCATCACTACATAAGCCTGTAGAATTGGCTTTGACCCGCAAAATTGGTCATTCCTACATAAGCCCATAAAATTGGCTTCCACCCTCAGAATTGGTCATCCCTACATAAACTCATAAAATTGGCTTCGACATAAATAATTGGTCATCTCAACTTAAGATCGCAGAATTCGCTTCGACCCACAGAATTGGTTATCCCACATTAAGCCCTCATAATTAGCTTCGACCCGCAGAATTGGTCATCTCATACTTAAGCCCGCAGAATTGGCTTCGACCCATAGAATTGGTCATCTCTACACAAACCCATATAATTGGCTTCAACCCGTAGAATCGATCACCCTCATCTTCAAGGCCTCATAATTATCTTCGACCCGCAGAATCATTCATCCCCAGCACCTCCTTAGGAATTTTCCTAAACCTTTCCTCCAAACCATCCCTTAGGTCCTCAGAATCGACCTTGACCCCTAAATTGGTAATCCTTATTTCCTTAGGTCCTCATAATCAACCTATACCCCCATGAATTGGTCATCCTCGCTCCTTCAGGTCCTCAGAATCGGCCTCGACCCTCTGAATTGGTCATCCTCCCTCAGAAGTATCAATCGGTGTCTATTCGACGGCAATCACTTATTCCAAACTCACCCATCGAGGGGCTCTATAGACACCCCATTATGTTACCCCTTAAACTCTCCTTAGGTACCTAGAACCTCGCTTCATCACTACAAACCCAGGTTATACCCTGAGTACTGACCTAGAATCCATTGGGCACTCCCAGACTTTGTTTGACCAAAAGTCAAATTATTTAACTCGACCAAGACTGAATGAATCTTCAAAGGTCACTGAAACCCCTTTCCAACGGTTTGTCTTGTGCATGATTCCGACTTACCATGCGGACGAACGACCTGTTTTCCCCCGAAACTCAATCAGGAGGCCACCGGGTGCTCCCGGGCTCTGTTTTACCTAAGTTAAGTCTTCAACTCGATCGAGAATAAATGAATCTTTGAAGGTCACTGAAACCCCTTTACAACGGTACATGATTCCGACTTACGGTACGGATGAATGATCCATTTTACTCCGAAAGGTCACCGAATGCTTTCAGGGCTTAGTTGATTGAAGTCAGCTCCCCGAATCGGATCAAACTCTTTGGAATGTCGAATTACACTTCCTGACCTTTCCAACGGTCCGCCCGGTGCGCGATTTAGACTTACCATGCGGACGAAAGATCCATTTAGGTTCGACGATTACCCGTCTAATAGACTAACGAATGCTTCCGAGCCACATTTAACCCAAATTCAACTCTCGAACCCGGGAGTAGTCCAAAGGGCTTTCGAAGGTATCTAAATTACCTTTCCAATGGTCTGCCCGTGTATGATTCAGATCAACAGTTTGCACTCTGCGACCAATTTTCCGAAAGGGCCTGAAAGACACTACCAAACGGCAAGTCCCAGACCCTACCTATCGGTAGTGTGCCTAAATGCACCTGCCGATTGGCAGGAACATGGCTATGCCGATCGGCAATTCCTTGAGCCTATAAAAAGGAGGACTGACTTCACTTGCAGGAGGAGCCCAGATCTGATAGATATCACTCTCAGCAAATACAGAAAACCTCTATCGAAGTCAGTGTGATTTACACCCCCAAATCCCTTTCTAACCTTCAATTTTCATCATCATTTTCATCAAACTTGGTGAATTCACTGCCCTCCATCAGTATCCAAGTCTAAGTGTTGCTCTCCAACATTCAAGACCAAGCTCAGGTTCTTCAAGAAGGTCCAATTTTCTGAACTCTCTCCTTAAATTCTCATAAATTCGCAGTAACTTGTTTTATTGCTCAACACTTTCATTATCTCATCTCACACATCCTAATATAATTTTTATTTAGTACTATTGCACATCTCTTATTTTTATATAAATAAAAACCCAAAAAATAAGAAAAAGAGGGTTTGCTCATAAATTCCAAACGGGAATTCTCATACTTTTCTTACACTTTTCTCACAACTGAAACACTTTTTCTACACACACACACACAAACAAGATAATCCCCCGTTTGGATTTATGGAATAAACCCCAGCCCTCATTTTTCATGCAAACTACGTGGACTTTGATGCCTCAATAGGCTACGTAGGCATCTCGAGGACAAACCCGATACTCGAGTACTATTTTTACGTTTTCTCTCATTTTCTATTTTCTCTAAACTCCACTCTCTTATATTATATATATACATATATTTGTTCTTAGCGGCGTATTATTCCACAGGCGTTATCGTTCCATCATAACGGTCAACGTAAGGATAATTGCGTAAATCCTATTTTCTAATATTTTTATACCTTCCTACGGATGACTCGCTTTACCTCTTCCATGGTGCAAGTCAATGATTCCTATCTCCACTATATATACACATGCACACATATCACGGGGAAAATAAAGGAAAATAACAAAAACCCATGAGAGACCCAAAGGGCGAAATGGGTGCCTAACACCTTCCCATTTCGTAACTTAGCCTCTGGACCCTTTTTGAATCATTTTGGTTTCGTATGAATCAGTATGTCTTTTGATGTTATCCTTCGGGATATCTCCCTTTCTTTTGTCTGTTTTGAGTAAAATAGACCGGCGACTCTATCTCTCTACATTTTTCACCTCACCCAAATGACGCCGGTCGAAGCGCTCCCGAGAGGGATGCACGGGACTGAGGATCCTCCCTCATGCCGCCCGCCCGCCACGAGGATCGGGGGATGGCCACACTCTTATTTTATAAAGTTCTCAAAAAAGCCTTCGAGTAGAATGAGGAATGTGATAAGGCATTCCAAGAGTTAAAGTCTTACCTGGGCTCTCCCTTACTATTGTCACGATCGGTCCAAGGGGAAAAGCTGTATGTATACCTAGCAGTCTCAGAGTCGACTATTAGCGCTTCCATCGTAAGAGAGTAGGACGAAGTACAAAAACTGGTGTACTTCAACAGTAAGGCACTCCAAGGGGTCGATCAGAGGTACCCCAAGATGGAAAAATTGTCCTATGCTCTAACTCATGCCTCAAGGAAGATGAATTCGTACTTCCAGGCCCACGCAATGGTCGTCCTAATGAACTCTTCACTCTAACAGGTCATCCATAAGATTGAGAAGTCATGGAGATTAATGGCTTGGTAAATAGAGCTTGGAGAGTTTGATATCACCTATTAGCCTCGAGCGACCATCAAAGGTCATGCACTGGCAGAATTCGTGGCCAAGTTTACTTGGGATGAGGCGGACAGTGAAAAGTTTGAGACTACCAATTGTGAGCTAGGGAAAAATTTAACCTCTCCCCCTAGTAAGGTCAGGGCAGGTTCACAAAGGGTGAAGGTATTCAAGAATGAAAAGGAGCGATACCTATTCAAAAATTGTACCTTGGTAAAAGATCATTTCTCTGAGAATGGAGTAGTGTGGATCCTCTTCGTCGATGGGTCCTCTTGTGAGGATGGAAGTGGTGCAGGATTGATAGTGTCAGTCTCACCTGATGGGATAAACATCGAATATGCGTTGAGGTTTAACTTTAAATCCTACAATAATGAGTCTGAATATGAAGTCCTCATAGCAAGCCTCTCCCTATTCCGAGCCCTGAGTTTCGGTCAGCTGCTAGTTCAGAGGGATTCAAGATTGGTGGTAAACTAAATTTTGGGGACATATAAGGCAAAAGACGATAGGATGGATAGATATTTGTAGAAAGTAAGGTCAGTATTGAAGAGATTTGAGGAGGAAAAGATGAAAAGGATACCTCAGCTGGATAATAGCCGAGTTTATGCACTCGCAAATATTGCCTCAACTATAAGAACGTAGATAAGAAGGATGGTTCTAGTAGAAATCTTGATTCAACCGACCATTGATGAGGAAGAAGATAGTATTGCAGACTCTTATCTGAATTTGAACATGGGGGCTTCCTGGATGGACCCCCTCATCAGATACATAAAGGATGGGGAGTCACCATAATCAAATAACGAGAAGAGGAAGATGATATATAAAGTTGATAAGTTCTCCATCATAGGAAACACTTTGTAAATAAAAGAGTTTATGCTTCCTCTCCTCAGGTGTGTCCATCAATTTAAGGTAGCATATATCCTTAAGGACGTGCATGAAGGCTCTTCCTCAAGTCATATCGAGGGCAGATCTATGGCCAAAAGGATTGTTAACCAGGGGTATTGGTGGCTGAACTTGGTCAAAGATACTGCAGCATATTACAAGAAGTGCGATAAATTCCAGAGGTTTGCTACCATTCCCCATCAGCCTCATTAGCCTCTAACGTCAATCACATCTCCTTGGTCATTTTCTATATGGGGAATCGATCTGGTAGGAACCTTACCCAGAGCTGTGAATAATTATCGTTATCTGATTATAGCAATAGATTACATTTCGAAGTGGGTGGAGGCCGAGCCGATGATTCTGATCACAGAGAAGAAGACCTTCCAGTTCATCTGGAAAAATATCATCTACAGATATGGCCTACCTAACACCTTGATTTATGATAATGGAACACAATTAAAGAACGTCTCCTTAGAGAAGTATTGCAAAAGAGTTGGCAACAAATAATTCTTCTCCACTCCTAACCGACCCCAGGCTAATGGGCAGGAGGAAGTGACGAACCGAATGATTCCTGATGGAATTAAGAATAAGTTAGAAGATGCAAAAGGGATATGAATCGAGGAAGTGTATGTTTCCTTATGGGCCTACAGAACTATGGAGAGGACTCCCACCGGGGAAACCCGGTTTATGCCTGCTTACATATTGGAGGCAGTCGTACTATTGGAAATAGGTCTGACCACTCAAAGGGTTCAGACCTATGACCCCGAGAAGAATAGTGATGAAAGGAGGCTTGATTTAGATCTTGTGGAAAAAAAAGATAGGATGCCAAAGTTTGGCAAGCTTCCTACCAGCAAAGAACAGCATAATTCTACAATAAGTGTGTGAAAGAATGACCACTGAAAGTAGGAGACTTGGTACTGAAGAAGACATGGCAAAAACTTAATAATCTCTACCCACATTGGCATTGTCCATACAAGGTATTTGAAGAGGTGGTGTCGGGGACGTACGTATTGGAAAATTTAGAAGGGGAGCCATTCTCCAACCCATAGAATGCTGATCATCTAAAGAAATATTACCAATGAAATGATAATACTGTCCTGTCTACGTTCTATTGTAACACATGTATATGAGACTTAGATGAAATAAATTCAATTAAAGTATTGTTACCCCATATTTTGTTTGCCTATTCAAAAATTCGATCGTATCAGTCCACCTTAAGCTACAAAACATCATTCGTGGTGAAATAATCTTGGACTAACTCCCTCGGCTGAAACAACGGTGAATGGAGGGGACGACCTTCCACACACTCTCAAAAATACAAGGGAGGAATTAATGCATAAAACATCATAATTTGGTGGGTGCAAATTATTAAAAATCACTTGTGACATTGATTGTTAAAACATCATTAATTTGGTGGACTAACTCCCTCGGTTGAGATGACAGTGAATGGAGGGGATGACCCTCCACACACCCTCAAAAAGATGAGGGAGGAATTATTTTATAAAACATCATAATTTGGTGGGTGCAAATTATTAAAAATCACTTATGTGGTTGATTGTTAAAACATCATTAATTTAGTGGACTAACTCCCTCGGCTGAGACGATAGTGAATGGAGGGGACGACCCTCCACACACTCTCAAAAAGATGAGGGAGGACTTAGTGCATAAAACATCATAATTTGGTGGGTGAAAATTATTAAAAATCACTTGTGTTGTTGATTGTTAAAATATCATTAATTTGGTGGACTCACTCCCTCGACTGAGACGACGGTGAATGGAGGGGACAACCCCCACACGCTCTCAAAAAGATGAGGGAGGACTTAATGCATAAAACATCATAATTTGGCGGGGGAAAATTATTAAAAATCACTTGTGTGGTTGATTATTGAAACATCATTAACTTGGTGGACTAACTCCCTCTTCTTAGATGACAGTGAATGGAGGGGACAATCCTTCACACACTCTAAAAAAGATGATGTAGGACTTAATGCATAAAACATCATATTTTGATGGGTGCAAATTATTAAAAATAACTTTTGTGTTTTGTTGTTAAAATATCATTAACTTGGTGGGCTAACTCCCTCGGCTGAGATGACAGTGAATGAAGTGGGCGACCCTCCACACACTATCAAAAAGATGAGGGAGGACTTTATGCATGAAACATCATAATTTGGTGGGTGTAAATTATTAAAAATCACTTGTGTGGTTGATTGTTAAAACGTCATTAACATTGGTGTCATACAAAATAATATAAGACAGAAGTGAGATTTCATTAATTTGATAAAGTAAAACAAAAAAAAGAGCGATGTTTGTATGCCTCAAAAAATTATTCGAGGGTGCAAAGAAGAGGGTATAGGCTACATGAGGCCACCTTATTGGGTCGGATTAGCGGGGGTCCAGCCTTAGAATCTGTCCAGTGGTAGTGATAAGATGACCTTCCGAGGGTTCTCCGACATTCACCGTGGGATCAGCAGACGTCCCCTCACCTTCAACAGTTGTCAAACTCTCTATTTTGGATAAAGCCTCGACCATTAGAGGGTCTTCAAGGTCAGCATCCTCCAAAGATTATTGGATGGAAGATACTGCATCAACAAACTTCAAGACGAACCACTGACACGCTGTCTTGATTCCTCTTTCCAAGTACTCTAAGCTGAAGCCTTGGAACTCATCCGAGGTCTTGTACGCTTCAACAGCATCTGCCCCGTCTTTCTTTACGGCTTTAGAAAGGTCAGCTTCGAATTTTGTGTCATGATTACTTAAGGCCTTGTCCTTCTCAATAATGATGTTATCCTTAAGCTCCAATTGTTTGTTATACTCAAGTTTGAGCTCGTCCATGGCTAGGTTTTGAGGTCGTCCAACTACATTTTGAGGTAGGGCTCGACCTGAATTGATCTCTCGGCCTCCTAGAACTTATGTTGGTTCTCAGCCATCCATCTTGTGGCTGAGGTCAAGGCAGAAAGAAAATGCAATAAACCAAGGCAAAGTCACGAATAAACTTAATGTTAGAAAATGTATGGAAAAGTTTAAAAGGGAGAGGGAGATACCTTAACCCGTTTGTGAATCCCAAAATCATAGACTTTGGACGGGGGCATCTTGGCCAGGAAGTCATAGAATGCAGTCGATGGAGCTGAAGACATGGCCACCTTTGCAGCCTTCATGTTGGTGATTAGAGACGTGGGGTCGGCCTTAAGTTGGGCCAGATTATCCGACCAGAAAGAACCCAAGGATGAGGAAGATCGCACATCAGAGTTATTTGTTTTAAGGACCTCCACTCTCTCCCTTGTAAGAGCGTTAGGCCGAGTGTGGACAGGGACTTTCGGTTACTTTCTTTTTCGTGAGGCCTTGTCAATCGTCCCCCCTACCATAGTTTTTCTCTGGGTTTGTTGTGGTTGTTTTCCCTTCTTCTTGTTGAGGCCAGCTAACAAACTTGAAGAAGTCATCTCCCAAAGCTCGTTAGATTTGTTAGAAGGCCGACCTAAAAAAGTTAGACGACACATCATAAGAAAATAATAATACGAGGGAATTCTTGGAAGAAAATGAAGTAAATAGATAACTGACATAATTCTTGCAGAGGGCCAACCCCCAAGCCAGACTATCTAAGGAGCTTTGGGGTCATTAAGTCTTTAAATTTAGGAAGAGCACCCTTCTTCCCCTGCTCCCTAAGATAGTAGTATATATCTTTCTCGTCTATGCTGAGGCTAGGGCCAGACCTTACTTCCATTAAAGTATTGGACCATGCTTGAGGGACCCTCAGACTATCTTCAGAAGGGTTGGCCTTGGCTGGGGATTCCCAATCTCCAAAGATAAAGAAAAATCTCTTTTTTCAGTCATGATTTGAGGTTTGGGCGACATGGAGAAGTTTCTTGTCAGCCCTCCAAACACCTAAATGGAAGTATCCTGGATGTTTGGATGAGGATGTGATGTTGTAACAAGCTAAGAGAAGACTGGACGATAGTTCATCAGTGAATGATTTTTTCCAAAGGGAGATGTACCCAAGGACGATCCTCTATGAGTTAGGGGCAACTGGGTAGGAGCAACCCCAAGATCAGATAATATGGCGACGATGGAATGATGAAGAGGCAGTATAATGCCAACCCTAAACATCTGTTCATACATGGAAATCTCTCCCTATCGTCCTTGGAAAACCTTTCCATCTTCATCAAGGATCCTCATTGTAACATTAGATTTGAAACCAAATGAGTGTCTCTATATCAGGAGATCACGTTCTTTGACCGACGAGATGAAAGACGAGGCACATGAGGTGTAAACCTAATCCATAATCTCTGATCTCTCATCCTTATGCTCACCTTCATCCTTGACTTCATCTGCCTTATCATCGTTAAAGGTTAGGGGACTATTTGGAAAAGTGGTTTGAAACTCAGTGGGGGACATGGCAGTCATAGGGACAACTTCTGGATTAATTGTTCCATCGGCCTGTTCGTAGGGGTTGATATTTGATGGGTCATCTCTCCCAGATGTCCCGACACCAAAAGAAGATGACGCTCTATTTTTTCATTCATGGTTTCTTCTTAGCTCTGATCCTTGGCTTGAGGATAGGACGACCCAAGACTCTCAGATGGCGTGGCTAGGATTTTGGCTAACGGAATGGGAAAAATGGGTCATACCCAGACAGGGATAGCCCCACTTCTAGCCTCGTCCTCATCTTCTACCCTTAGAATCTTTACAAAGTACCTATCTCTCAATGTGGAAACTCCTCGGCCAATTTATAAAGACTTTGGAGCATTTAAAGGATGACCCTAAACTTGGGGAATCAAAAAGAAAACTCAGAAACAAGTTTAAGTGGTTGACTGAGCTGACTACAAGATTAAACTCAAATGAATAAAATAAATTATGGATGAATAGCCAAGAAAAACAAGAACATTCAAGAAACAGTCCACCAGAGAGGATAACGGGAGTGCCACCGAAGAATCCAAAAAGGGAAAAGTTTACCCTAAAATAACCACAAAGCATCCAACTATGGCCTAAAAGTCACCTATCAATCAATAATCTAACCATAAAACCACCAAATTATGGTGGAAAACCCCACATGACTAATAGAAAAACTCGCCGAAAAAAGCTAAAGTTGCTAGCTAAGGTGGAAATGCAAAAATCTAGTACAATAATGGATAAAAATGAAAAAACAAAGACAAAGAATGATACACGGAGTAAGGGGAGAATTGAAAGGTTCCAATAAAATATTTAAAACCTTGAAAGGAGCAGAAATGGTGAGAATGGATAGAGTTAGAGTGAGAGAATGTGCGAAGAAGAAAGAGAATAAATTGGTTTGAAATCTTTAAATATCTTGTCATCATTGGGCACAGGAACCAAAGCGGTGCATAGCCCACGAGGCAAATCATCATTAGGGCACAAATTCCTAAATGTAATCAGTAGCCGCCATTCTCAGAATTTACAACACAATGATGGACAAGTGTCAATCATCATCTTAGGGCCTCATCATCTAGACAGCTAAATAGACAGTAATACTCCTCAGCCATCTCAACAACATCAATGGCTAAGGACTAGGGGGTGATTGATATACCAAAATATACCCTCGTCTAGGATGATTCGTCCAATCCTAGTCGAGGGAACAGTTGAATAGTGTTACCCTATCCAGAAGGGTCATATCAAAGATAAGGGTCGGCTTAGCCGACCCCATGGTTATCAAGCAGTCATATTGGGAGCTAACTCAGCCCTAGCCCTCGGCTAATCACATACATGCTCAACGCATGCTTGGGGGGGTTCACTACACCCCCAAGCACTATATATACTTGTGTTTCTTTTACCTTGTAAAAGGATCCATAATGGTAAACCCTAGCTGAACCTCTGTTAGAATGCACTATAGAGAAAGAAAGTGAGTGTATTGTATCACAAGGCCATTAGAGCCCTTATTATATAGTGAAGATCATTCACTGGAGAATGGACGTAGGACTAAATAGGGTGAACCACTTATATTGGTGTGTTTCTCCTCCTTTCCTCACCTCTTTCTATATCTATATTGCATGTTTGCTTCCATTGTGATACCTGTTTAAGATCTCCAGCACCTTAATTTGGTGGTGCTATTTACAGCATCATCACAGCTTTTTATTTTTCTTATGAGGTAAGGGAACTAAAATCTATTGGCCCACTTTTTGGCATATTTTTCTTTTTATTGTCTTATCAATTTTTTTAGGCCTCTTTTCAACCTCATTGGACCATGGCTTCTGTTTTTGCCACATGTTTTTGGTTCGATTTAAACGGTGGCTTAATCGCAAAGGATAATGTGACAACCCGCTCCAAATAATAACAGGTGGCCAGCCCTATACTATAATAAATCAGGTATCTCAGATGGCACAGTCTCAACATCAACTTTCTAACCACTAATATAAGGCTAACTACCCGAAATCATTAAGTACGAATTGTCAAAAATTTAAAACTTTTATTTTTAACAACAACAACAAAACCAATAATGCACATAACCAATAATATACATCTAACTATGATGAGTGAAAAATGCATTCTCCAATAATATGAAAGATTACAATACATTGTACAACAAAATCTCAATAATGAAATACCCGAATATGCTGTCGGGTAACAGACAATACAATAATCTGAGAAATGAAATATGAAAGTGTTAATATACAACACTTGAATACTAACCCAGTATACAAACTGAATCTTAATCTAGATGTACAAAGATAGTAATCGACTAAAGGAAAGTGCCGCAACAGTCCGCTACTGCTACAGGTCCACGAATCCTGAATGGAGGAATATCAAAGGCGTGCTTGCGGAGGAACACCTGAAGTAGTACAATATATACTGGGAGGAAGAAAATATAAACGGGTCAGAGCCCGAGTTTTTAAAAATATTTTATAGCAAGTGTATTAAAATGCATAATAATTATAAATGCATTATTACATGATTTAGTTGGAATCGAGCTCTCCATAAAAACCATCTCACCTCTCAACTAAAGCACGCACTAAGCGTATGCACGTGATCTCCAAATGGAAGCCCCATTCTATTTAGGTAAGAGGATTCTAGCTTAAACCCAAAAGAAGTATTTAAGTGAAACCGTCTAACCTACGTCCCAATCTACATTTACCTCAATTATCTTTAAGTTAAATGCTTTAACTTTAATGTAATAGTTACAGTTATCTTTATAATGTTCATTTGTTGAACATATAAAGTTACATGATCCAATCATGTCCACATCATCACAATACATCAACAATGTAATAGGAGCTTCCGTACCGAAAACGGCTTGAAATACCATAACAAGGAAAGGCACGGTAAAATAGGAAAACAAGAATGCCCGATTTGCCACAATGTCTTCAAAGACAAAGATGAGATATCCATCCACCAGATGGAAGTCCATAGGGGCTAGAGCTTTTAGTTGTTAGGGTCTCTCTTTTTTTGTCTTTTTTTGTGTGTGTGTTTCTTGAATCTTGGTCATAAGATAGCCATGGAAGAAAGTAAAGGGTTGTGTTTCTTGAGTTTTGGTCATAAGATAGCAATGGAAGAAAGTAAAGGGTCGGTAACTTTGTATCTTTGTCATAAGATAGCAATGGAAGAAAGTAAAGACTCGACAACTTTGTGTCTTGGTCAGAAGTTATCAACAAACGAAAGTAAAGGGAACAACTGCATACTTTCATTTCAGGGTTTGTTTAGCATTTTATTTACTATGGATTGTTTCTTTAGAAATTACAAAATCAATTAAGAAAGTTGATAAATATGTTGGGGAAAGCTATTTTGATATTATCCCTTGTTTCTTTATGTTTTTTAACCATGATTCCTATTTCTGACTTTTAGGTATAAAGAAATATACTACTTCTCATTTTTTAGCAGTGGCTGCGTGGATTTTGGTATTTTTTTTGCTTGCAGTGGGGGTGTTCATCATGGGGTAAGAAAAATAGTGTAGCCCATTATACTCCTCCAAAATGACCCAATACTGAATTTCTTTTTAATCTTCCCCTAATGACGTTACCCACTTTGGTTACCTTTCTTTTTTTTTGTCACTTACCTACAAGAGCCCACAAAAGTTCTTCTTTCTCTAGTAACTCTTAAACCCACTAAAACTAGAAAATGGTTCTCTCACTCCTTTCTTTTCTTGAATTGAATGCTTCATTGAGGTGATTTTTTTTTTGCATTTACATCTATTTGTGTTTTCTTTCTCTTGATTTCTTTACTATTGTTTAGAATTTCAGAAAAAATAATTTCTATCACAAATTATAATATAAAATTGTTTGACAAATTTTATGAATGCAATGTAATTCTAATTCTAGAAAAATATTATCAAATTAATTATAACTTACAAATTAGTCTAATTTTGATCGTGTATTGTTAGGTTTAATATTGGGGATTGTCATTGGGATTCAATTCTAGAGCCGATCGTGAGGTATTTTTCTACTTGAGTAAACTATTAGATTAGTGAATATTTGTGTATAAATAGTATTGTCAATTTTGGTGAGACATTACGGAATGACACTAAAATCTTAGAGATCGTGTGGAACATGTTGCAATTTTATAGTGATTTTAATGTTAGTATATTGAATATGTTGGAAGAGGTTGTTTATATATTTAGGAGAGGGAGCAAAATATATGAAAAGAGTGGAGAACTATTTGGTGAAAGGAACTCTTTTATTAGAATTCACTAATTTTTTCTTGATACAAAATGTGGAGACAACACCCCTATTTATACTATCCTCCAACTCAAATGAATGGTGGAGATTAAATTTACATCAAGGGTCAAGATTGAATCTCTAGAACCTTCTATATCTGTCTCCACTAATCTACTATTTCTTACACTCTCCAAAATACACAAGAGGGATCTAGAATGTTCTTGGAAAATATCACTCTTAATGGATCTAATTTTATGGAGACCCAATACTAACTAATTAGATAACCCAAACATTAACCTAAAAATACAAACTAATAAAGCCTAATTATTTTAATTTCAAAAACAAGTTTAATTTTCAACACCCCCTCTTAAACTTGGTTTTGCAACTCGAAGTAGTCTCCGTAGCTTGTGGAAAACTTCATGCTTGAGTGGCTTAGTAAAGATGTCGGCAACTTGATCATGAGACTTTACGTACTTCAATTGTACCTCCTTCTTTTCCACACATTCACGAAGGTAGTGATACCTTGTGTCGATGTGCTTGCTTCTGTCATGGAAAATTGGATTCTTTGCTAATGCAATCGCCGATTTGTTGTCGACGCATATCTTAACCATATCTTCAGGTTTGTTAATCTCTTTCAATAAATTCTTCAACCAAATTGCAGGACACACACAATTTGTTGTGGGGAAGTATTGAACTTCACAAGTGGAAAGAGTGACAATAGGTTGCTTCTTTGAACTCCATGTGAATGCAACGTCTCCCATGTAGAACACGAACCCACTTGTGCTTTTTTGGTCATCTAAGTCTCCTTCCCAATCACTATCACTGCAGCCAACCAGCTTGAAACTGTTAGAGACTGAATAAAATAATCCATAGTCAATCGTACCTTTCACATAGTGAAGGATACTTCTTGCAGCCTTCAAGTGTGTTTTTGTTGGAGTTTCCATATAACGACTAATAAGCCCAAATTCAAAGAGGATATCGGGCCTTCTGCATGTTAAGTATCGCAAGCTTTCAACGAGGCTCTTAAAATATGTTGGATCCACTATTTCTCCTTCTTCATGCTTTGACAACTTGGTTCCACATTCCACGGGAGTGCTTACGGGCTGACATTCTTTCATATTGAATTTATTGACACTACACCAAATCTGCCCATTTGTCAAGGTCATTGACCTTGACAAATTCACCTTGTCAAGGTCAATGACCGTGACATTTCGAGGCGAGACAACTTTTTTTGTCACGGTCGTGTCACGGTCATTGACCTTGACAAAAAACTCGCGTTTTGTGTCACGGTCGTGTCAAGGTCAATGACCGTGACACGTTTGTCACGGTTTATAACCGTGACAAAGCCGTGACCCTTTTTAAAAAAATTTGTCACGGTCATTGCCCGTGACAAGCCCGTGACAAATGTTGTCAAGGACTTGTCACGGTCAATGACCGTGACAATTCTGGGCAGAATTTAAAAAAAATCTGCTGGGCAGTATGGCCACCGCCACTGCCCAGCAGTATATTTGTACCTGTTATAGCAACGTTGTACCTGTTCCAAACATCATATATCCAACACAAACTAAAGATAATGCAAATATATATTCATGATAGTGTAATCCAAATCTTCAAAGTAAAAATAATATACATGACGATATAATCCAAATATAATTAAAATGGACAAACTTAAAAATAATGTTACTACATGTTTTAGATAAAACTGAGGAGGTGAGTAGGCCACACGACATACGAATTGACGCACCCACTAATATACGTCGTGCCGCATTGTTCGCGCAACCACAATAGGGAGTTCTCCTTCCCGGGTATGACATGCGTGACGAGCACCCTGGACTCCATCTCTTGAAGCACACGTCCATGGACTAGTCCACCCTCGACGATGTTCGGGTCCCTCAATCCCCGCCCTATCCGCTGGCCATCAAATATGTCCAATATGAACACGCTCGGCCAACCAATTGTCGATAATGGTCTGTTGGAGGGCGTCAAATAGGGAAGTGGATCGTCGAAGAACGAACGTGTCGGTGATGAAGCAGCGAGGTCCACATCCTCGTCATCTTGCGCCTCGTCCTCCCGCACCTCCTCGTCCTCCCGCACCTCCTCCTCCTCCCGCACCTCCTCCTCCACCGCCTTCTCCTTCCCTTTCCATTTCCCTTTCTCTTTACGGTCTCCACCCAACGTACGCTTCATGAATGCGTACATATCTTGGACCGTCGCCTCCAAACGGGACAGCTTCGCGTCGTGTGAATCCACCGTTCGAGCCAACCCGGTGTCGCTCGTCTCCAATCCGATGATCCTAGATTTGGCCACCCGCGAGCTCACTCCCCTTGTCCTCCCCTTGCGATCAGAGCCAAGCACTTGGCTGAGTGCGTCTGTGGACAAAGATGCCTTGTCGGCATCAGACTGCGACTCATGCACTTCCTTAAGCTTTGCCTGAAACGACAAAAAGCACATGATTAGTAAAATAAGTAAACTAAAAAATTATAACGTAATTAACAATAATTAAACTGTCGGATTACTTACAATCGTGGCCGCGACGCTCGGGGACACCTCCTTGTCCTTCCCCTTCTTCGTCCGAAGAGCCACATTAGTATCGAGCCTATGTGGCTTACCCCCTGGCCCACTCCCTACCCCCTGAAATAAAATAAAGTAAAGTAAAATTAGTATCGGCCCCGCAAAGTAAAATAATATCCAATAATATATTTCTGTAGTTATAGATAAATTAAATATTACCTTCATCCTATGCTCCACCTCAGCGTAAGAGGTCCGGCCGGAGTAGTGCACGTCCGTCTTTTTAGCCCGATTTTCCCTCCCCGATTGGCGAGATGCCAATTGTCGATCCTCGATCTCATTGTCAATGAACTTTTGCCATTGTGCCAATGAGATCGGCTCCTTGGGCGGGACGGATCCGCGCCATTGTAAAATGGTCTCTCGTGTTTTTCCAAAGTACCGTGTCCGCATATTTTTTTTCCACGTCTTGTGTTGCTCCCACTAGGGGTGGCAATTCGTGTGCGTCGTGTCGTGTTCGGGTCGTGTCATGTCGGGTTCGTGTTAAGTATTAGTCAACCCTAACCCGACCCATTTAACTAATCGTGTCAGATGAGCAAACACTAACCCGACCTATTTATTATCGTGTCGTGTTCGGGTTGACCCGCATAACCCATTAAGTAAAATATAAAATAATTTTTTTCTTCTCTCTTAACCAATCATAGCACTCATACGCCTACAATAACTTAATTTAATTAATTTCAAATTCTTGCAACACATAAATAATTTATCATCCGAGTTCGTGTCGAGTTCGTGTCGGGTATCGTGTCGTGTCAAAAATTTCCACCCCACCCCACCCCTGCCCCCCTCCACCACCACACACCACCACACACACACACACACACACCCCACCCCACCCCACCCCACCCCCTCCCCCACCACACACCACCACACACACACACACACCCCACCCCTAACCACCCCCTGCCCCACCCCTCCACCACCCCCTCCCCCACCACACACCACCACACACACACACACACACCCCACCCCACCCCCTCCCCCACCACACACCACCACACACACACACACACCCCACCCCTAACCACCCCCTGCCCCACCCCTCCACCACCCCCTCCCCCACCACACACCACCACCCACACACACACACACCCTGTCCCACCCCTCCCCCACCCTGCCCCACCACACACCACCACACACACACACACACACGCCACCCCACCACACACCACCACACACACACACACACCCCACCCCACCCCACCCCCTCCCCCACCACACACCACCACACACACACACACACACCCCACCCCACCCTCCACCACCCCCTCCCCCACCCTCCACCACCCCCTGCCCCCCTCCACCGTCCCCACCCCCTCCCCCACCCTGCCCCACCCCGCCCCACCCCCCACCCCCTGCCCCCCTCCACGCACACACATACACACATATATATATACACATACACACAAATATACACACAAATATATATATAAATGAAAGAGAGAGAGAGAGAGAGAGAGAGAGAGAAAATGGACCTGAAAGTAGAGAGAGAGAGAGAGAACAGCGTCGAGAGAGAGAGAGAGATAAATGGAGGGAACGGCGTGGGAGGGAAAAAAGAAGGGGGGTAGGGTTTTCGCTGAGAATATTGTCACGGTCGTGTCAAGGTCTTTGACCGTGACAAGAATTTAAATAATTGTCACGGTCAATGACCATGACAAGTCCGTGACAAGTAAATTTGTCACGGGCTTGTCACGGTCATTGACCGTGACAATTCGTTGTCACGGTCGTGTCAAGGTCAATGACCGTGACATAAAACGCGTGTTTTTTTGTCACGGTCAATGACCTTGACAAGGCTGGCCGGCTGAAAGGTGACAATTTGCCCATTTTGGTGTAGTGTGAGAACTTCCTTTTCCTAACTTTCTTGACAAATAAATATTCCTTCTTTCTCTTACTTTACTTCTATGCCAAGATAGTAGGACATGAGCCCAATGTCGGTCATCTCAAATTCTCTTGTCATCACATTCTTAAACTCCTCAATCATCTTTGCATCATTTCCTGTGAAGATTAAATCATCCACATACAAGAAAACAATTAAAATATCTTTATTTCCATTCACCTTTGTGTATAGGGCATGCTCATAAGGGCCTTTTTTTAAACCATTTTTATGAAGATATTGATCAATTCTACTATTCCAAGCCCTTGGTGCTTGTTTTAGGATGTTTAATGCCTTTTTCAATTTTAACACCTTATCTTCATTGCCTTTAACAACAAACCCCATGGGTTGCTTTACATATACCTCTTATTCAAGATTTCCATTTAGGAAAGCAGACTTCACATCCATTTGATGGATTTTCCATCTATTTTGAGCTGTTAAAGAGATAATTAATCTTATAGTTTGAAGACGAGCAACTGGAGGAAATACCTCTTCATAGTTATTTCCATACAGTTGCTTAAATCCTTTAGTGACTAGTCTTGATTTGTACCGATCCACTTCTTCTTTAGCATTCTTCTTGGCTTTATACACCCATTTGACTCCAATAGCTTTGTGCCCTTTGGGAAGACTTGTCAACTCCCATGTGTCATTCTTCTCAATCGATTTTATCGCATCATCCATTGCATCCTTCCATCTATTGCTTTGTATGGCCTCTTCAAAACCTATAGGTTCACAATCGACAAAAAGACAAAAGAGAGTTATATCATTTTGATTTTCAGTTACCTCATATATTTCATCCAAGCTTCTCAAACGTGGGGATCTTTCATGTAAACTTTGACTTGATGATAATGATGATGATGGATCTCCATAAGTGGATGATAGTGGTGATAGAGGTGGCGTAACAGGCTCTTCTACATCTTCATTACTGCTAGCTTCATCTTCTTCTTCAAATAAAGGAAGAAAGTCATAGTTTTCCTCGTGGGCATCGCAGTTCTACGAGCCTTTTTCATTAAACATGACATCTCTACTCGTGATGACTTTTCCACTGATTGGATTGTACAACTTGTAGACTTTGGTGCGTGAATCGTAGCCAAAAAATACGTATTTTTTACTCTTGTCATCAAGCTTTGTCCGCTTTTGATCCAGCACATGAGCATATGCAATGCTCCCAAATTCTCACAAATGAGAAATTCAGGTTTTCTCCCGCTCCATGCTTCTTGTGGAGTTTTATTCCACACACTTCACCACACACACACACACACACACATACTCCCCACCACCCCTTGCCCCCCTCACCCCCACCACACACACACACACCACCACCCTCTACCCCCACCCAACCCCCTATCCCTCCCCCTCCCCCCACCACACATGCACACACACACACACACACACACACACACACACGTACACACACACCCCACCCACCCCCTGGCCCCACCTCCACCACACACCACCACACACACATAAATAAATGAAAGAGAAAGAGAGGAAAAAAATATACCTTAGAGAGAGAGAGAGAGAGAAAGAGAGAGAGAGAGAGCTCGAAATCGCTTAGAGAGAGAAAGAGAGGGAAAACCAAAAACGGTGGGAAAAAAAGAAAGCGTAGGATTTTTTTACTGAACAACTTGTCACGGATGTGTCAGGGTCCTTGGCCGTGACAATATTATAAGTGTTTGTCACGGTCATTGACCGTGACAAGTCCGTGACAGGTAAATTTGTTACGGCTTTGTTACGATCATTGACCATGACAAGACTTTGTCCCGGTCTTGTCACGATCATTGACCGTGATACAAAATGCATGTTTATTGTCACGATCAATGATCGTGACAAGGCTAAGCGGCTAAAGGGTGTCAATTTAGCCTTTTTGGTGTAGTGTAAGGCGAGTTATGTCGCTTCTATGCCTATCTTTTTAGAGTTTGTGGAGGAGCTTTATAGAGGTTTGTAGTCGTGCCTGTTTCTGGTAGGCTTTTTACATTCGAATTTTTATAAGCCTTTTTGTATACACCTTCTGTACTGGTTCTACTCCCTTAGCAACTGGTTTTATGAAACATTTATTTATAAAAAAAAAAGTTTGTCTCTCATGATTCCTTCTCCAACTCATATATGGATGCAAAGATTTCTGAGAAGAGTCCGAACAGATTTCGGCCAGTGCAAGGGACACATTTCAACTCATTTTAGTGTAGTTATAGTGTAATTTTTAGGTTTAGTCCAGTGTGTAAATTTTTGTTTCTTCTTTTACAGTTTTTTAGTGAGTTAAGTGGAGGCGAAATATTTTTATGAGATAAAAATTTTGAGTGTTTGAGAGTTATTCATAAATTCAGATTTTTGCGTTGTTATTCATGTCCAAGCTTGGGAGTGAAATGAAAATTTAAGGAGACTGGTTTTAATTTGGTTCTCTCTTTCATTTAATTTATTATGACTCTTATTGTGTTATTATTACATTTCATATGTAATAATACCAAAATGATAGATTAAATACCCCATTCAAGGAGTGAAATGACACCCTTACCAAATTATTTTTATTTTTAGTTTATTTACTAATTATGCCCCTTTGGATATTAATATTGAAATTTTACAATGTAAATTTATGCTTCGATAGATGGTGAATTATTTTTGAGAGAAAATCATAAATTCAAATTATAATATTTATTTATTAATTAAACTAGAAATAGGCAAATTTGATACGATATCGTAGTTTGGTTTTCACAACCCTAAATCTTATTTTTTAATGGTTTAAAATACTTTTAGTAGTTTGTTTCTAGCGAGTGATTTATTAAAATCTATTTAAATCCGATTTTTATAGAGTTTTTGAAATTTAAAATTTAATCTTCTAAAAAGATTATGTTTATCTTCACATTTGCAACGAGAATTAATTTGTGGATTTAAATATCTCTTGGGTATTTCAAATAGATAAATTAATTAATAAAAATAAATTGGCTAAGTGGTGAATTTCAGTCCATTGAATTATCTCATAATTGTTTACTCCTCAAATTTAACTCACTTTATCATTTTATTTATTTATTAGTGTAGTTTAAATGTTACCTAAATACCCTTTGAAAATTATTTTAAAAATTATACTAGTCTTCATTTATTCCTTTCCATACTAAGAAGTAGATTGATATGCCTACTTGTCCATATACATGTTTTAGTGTATTTTCTAGGTCCAAGGGGAATTTTAATTGACGAATTTTGCAACAACATCATAAACACAAAAGAAAAGTTTTCAACAACTCGAGTCTCCCTAGTATGGATCACCAGAAAACTCAAACACAGCTTGTTATCCTTTATCATGCGCCCCCTCTCAAGAATATTTGTAGCTTCTAATTAACTTTCTCATTTACGTCTGAGCCATGAGGAAAGGCTGTTTTTTCCTCTTTTTTCTTAATAAATTTGAGTTCTTGCTAAAAAAAATTAAATTAAACTGTGTTAATATGGTAAATTTAATTAATTTTGTCTTTAACCTATATGCAGAAATTTTATTAGAAATGAGAATGGGTACAAATATATCTATTATTTACAATCATTTTAAAAACAATTAGTTTGTTATATTTCTTATTATTTTGAGGAAAACAATAAATACTTACCCACTCATCGTGCGGGTTGAAAAAATACGGCACATAAAAACATATATGTGGTACTGCTCTTGTCTTGACTGTCTCGTATATTAACAGTGCAGACTGGACATGTGTCGCATGGAGGTGACACATGTCCTAGTTAGATTGGATAGTATGATTATTAGCGCGATGGGCTTTGATAGCGGTTATTATCCTAGTTAGATTGTGTAGTATGATTAGGATAGTAAAATGGGTGCGTTAGGTGTGCAGTGTAGATGAGAGGTGAGGTTAAGTTTCATGTAAGTGCGATCGATCAATTAATTGTGAAAGTAATTCACTACATGTTTTTATTTAAATTATTTGAATACTTGCAAAATATTTACAATTATTTTCGGGCTTTGACCAGCTGGTAAATCAATTTTTGTTTTCAAAATCCTAGGTGCACAGCAGCAGCAGGGGCAATAAAGTTAGATCTTTCACACCGTTGCGAGAAGTAGCTGTGGATGTTATAAGATTAATTTAGCTCAGTTCATTTCCACTATTTTTCTTTTGGGCGTGTTTCCTATACTTGGATGGGATTTTATTATATCAGAGATAATTATCTATCAAATTTTTATTTTCGTTGGATGATTACTTGTAGTGACTGATGGTTTATTCGACTCACGTTAATAATTTAGGCATATCAGTTATTCTGTCGTTTCATTTATATGTATGGTGTCATTTATTTTATATTTTATTACTTGTTGCGATAGTGATGCTGAGAAAGAAATGATACTAGATTCCTATTTTATTTTAATAAATAATTTATCACCCGGTATTAGAATAGTCGGGTGTCACATTATCCTAGCAAATAATTTATTAAAAAGTCTTTAATTCTAATTTTTGAGAGTTTTTGAACGTTTTAAAATTTATTTTCTAAAAGGGTAATGTTGAAATTGCATTTGTGATGAAAGTTTACTTGTAATTTTAATATTATCTTGGACCACTTTAAATAATAAATAAATTAATTAAAATAATTAATTTATACGGCAAAGTCTCATCTCTTGTTCGTTCTCACGTTTATTTATCCCACTCATCTCTTATTTTAGTTTTTATTAGTTAGTTTAGTTTCACTTTTCTTCCCATTTGGTTAGAGAAATTTTTCTTGAAAATATTATTTTAAAAATCATAATTATCTTTATTTTTCTCTTTGCCTCATTAAAAGGTTGGATTGATACCTCTTACTGACCATATACATGTTTTAGTATATTTTGTAAATTCAAAGGGATTTTTGATTGATCAGTCTTTGCAACGACATATACACAAAGGGCGAGCTATCAGTGATGTTGTTTACCCGAGATCTAATACGGAATATTAGTATTTTTGTTAGAGTATTTTTTTATTTATTAAACATGGTAGATAGTCTTATAAATAAAGAAAACTTTGTCTAAATTTTCTAAATTGCTTACACATATTTGTGTTGTAAAAATACTTTTTTAATTTAAACTATACACAATTCAATATTTTGGAAGGCAGTTCGCCAGTGTGTGTGCATATATATGTGCGTGTGTGTGTATGTATAAATGTATGTATATATATTGAAATGTATAACATCATTTTTAATAAGTTCATTATATTGCGACAAAAAAATATTTTCAATTTAAGATTATCCTTCTCGTGAAGTGTAAGAATTAGCTGTGTTTTTGGAATCATACCAAGGTTCTAAAAAACGCGGGGCGTGATCGATGCGTGGAGGCCGAGCCTTAAGCCTTAGAAGCCTAGGCAGACCTTAGGCGTAAAAATGTTTGAAAACGTGTTTAGACCTTCTTAACATATTTTAATATTTTTTAATCATAATAACATTATTAAAATACAAAATTTGTACATATCATAAAAATATGTCTGAATATATGCAAATTAAAATATTAGTTGATTATGTTGGATGAGATAATGGTCTGGTTGTAAAAAAATTCTTTAACAGGCGATATCGTTTCACTATAGCATTGTTGTTTTTAGAAAAAAAATGTACCTTAAGGGTTTTACGAAGAATAAGGCTTAAAAAGCTTAAGGCGGAGCGTTTCTCCCAAATCTCAAGCCTAGGCGGATTTTTAAGAACAGAATAATACGTATGAAGTTGGTGTGCAATCGGTGTTCTTATTTTAGTATGTGTGGAGTGATTATCTATAGTTTCTATTGCTTAATAAGTTAAATATATTCTTAAACAGACTTGGTGACTTTGGTGCGCAATGGGAGTTGGTGCGTGTATGATATTAGAAATATTTATAGTTTTTATATCTTGTTATATTTGTAAAAAATATAAACTTAAAACTTAAATAACTGCCACGCATAGTCAGGTTTTTGGGTTTTATATTTGTTTTAAAGTACTCCTTATACTTATAGGATAATGATCTCCAGGAGTTTTAAATATATCGGAAAGGTTTACATCATTCACTTCGGATTCCAACTCCCACTTTAAAAACAAAAGTTTTACTATATATATACATGCACCACCACAGCTTTGTTCATTATAAAAACGAGTCATTCCATTGCAACCCAATTTATCCAATAATTTTTTACATTTCGTTTCTCAGAGTTTAGTTTTTTAGGATTTTTGTTGTTTGGAAACACTAATGTCTCCAAGCAAAATGTTGACGCTAAGAGCATTAGACGGTGAAGAATTTGTCGTGAAAGAGTCCGCGGCCATTCAATGTCAATCGATCAAAAACATGGTCGAAGATGATTGCGCTTCGGATATAATCCCCAGTCCCAAACGTTGACAGTAAAACTCTAGTGAAGATCCTGGAGTACTGCAACAAACATGACGACAAGAAAATTGGGAGCGACGATTTGAAGACATTTGATTTTGAGTTCCTCGACGTGGACACAGATTTTCTGTATGAGCTGATAATGGCCTCTAATTATCCAAATATCAAGGAATTACTAGACAAATTGCTTGAAAAAGTTGCTAGTTTTATTAGAGGTAAGACACCGGAACAGATTCGTGCCACGTTTAAAATCGAGAATGACTTTATCCCAGAGGAAGAGAAGGAAATTCGTGTAAAGAATTCATGGACTTTCGACTGATTAATATTATATTATTAGGAATGCTGTTCTTTTTGAATTATATGACTAGTTAGGGTACTAGAATTTCTGTGAAGATTTGTAGTTGACATTCGATTAAGTTTTACAAGCACATTATTTTAATAAATTCTATGTTTTTTAGATTAGACTGTTATGTTTGTTATTTTTCGTGTTATTTTTTTGGGCTACATGTTTTTCCTTCTTACATCTAGTAGTGGAATTGAAAGATAAAAAGAGTTTCGATTCATTGTAAATGGGTGTAGAAACGAATTAGTTTCCTAGTCTTACCTTAACAACAACTCTAGTCCTACAAAAACTCAACAAAAATATTAGTCCTACATAAACTCAATAAGCAAGAAGAACAATCTCATAAGATAAAGTCTATATGACACTGATCACAGTTAAAATATTTCAAGAAAAGGATTTCAAGAAAGAAAAGAATGATTTTAAAGATGTTGAAATAAGTACCATTAGTCAAAGTATGTAACTCCATACGATCTGGTTGGGGACTTTCCCAACCCTAATTTTAAGTGTTTCATTATATAAGTCGCAGGTAAACTCTTTACATAATGTTAAGCAGTGGGATATTATGGTTTGATTATATTATGTTTGCTATTTATGTATTGGGATGCATGATCTTGTTAATCGTGATCTTATTTATTTTGGGGCATGAAGGTTTGGGTATTGAATGTGCAGAGGTTGTGGTCAGTTGTAATATAGATTCTTAGTTAATAATTTGGTACCTAAAATTTTAAATGCTCTACGCTTAGCTTGAATTTTAGACGCAGACTTTTAATCAATTTAGCTGACAGTTAAAAGCAATTTTTTTTCATTAGACAGAAAATTAACTCCTATAAATAACAAAAGTGAATTATCTCTGGCCTCATTGTTCTTTTAGTATGGTATATAAAAGATAATATTGGTAAAAAATACGAATCACATTAATTGATAACCACAATATACATGTCTAAAGGATAAATAAAAAATTAGTATTATTATTGTAATAGTATATATTTTAGATTTTTGTTTTTTATTATTTAGATTTTTTCAGTAAATTACAGCTTTGGTTTTTAAACTTTTCCGTTTGTAACAATTTTACCACAAAACTTTTTTATTGTAATGATTTAACTCTTAAATTGTCGTAAGTTCACCCAATTGGTCCTTCTGTTTACCCCCATTTTGGTGAAAAATTGCACCGTTTGAGTTTTAGCAATTTAAATATGACTTTGGGGCTCTATTACAGCAAAAGAAAACATGGGAATTTGGGGAAGGAAAAGAGCTCGGTTTTAGGGACAAATTCAGATAATATGGCACAATACTATAATATGTCCTCTAGGCAAAATACACTAAGGATTCGTTTAACAATCCAATTCTAAGGTTTGAAATTGGAATTGAAAGGCCAATCCGTGAAATTAGAATTAGCCTTCCAATTCCATTTGCATGGGTTGAAATTGGGTTGCCAAACGGACCCTAACAGTTTAACAATGCTAGAAAAGCCAAAAGGATAGGTTTGGTGACAAAAAAGTATCGCAAAAATAGAACAAAATATTTAACTTACTAATAGTTTTTCGTATAAACATGTATACATGTAAATATTAGTGGCGAACTACTTTAGCTGCTAAAAGCAAAGTTAACAAATTATATTTCACCTTAAGGGTCTCTTTGATTCGTGTTAAAATATCTTTTACCATGTTAAAAAAAAGTTGAATGATTAGCTTGGTGATTTTGTTTTCACCATCTCCATTTGGATGGACCACTTTTCATTAGGTGAAAATTTTAACTTTTTCACCATTTATTGTTTGGATGGTTACGGGCAATATAGTGAAAAAATGAAATGACCATATTACCCTCATATTTCAAATGATACAAAAATATTTATATTTAACTATTTGATTTTCATCACACAATTGTAATGGCTATTAAAAATATTCATTTACCTCAAACTTATATTTGACTATGCAAGACAAATAAGGATAAAAAGTTTAAAAAAGCAGTCCCAACTAAAAAAATAGTCCTAATTAAAAAAAATAGTCCTAATTGAAAAAGAAAACAGTCTCATTTAAAAAAAATGTTTTTAACAATGAAAAAAATGTCAATTGTAAAAAATAATCCCGATTAAAAAAAAGAGTCCCAACTATAAAAACATTAAACCGCAGTTAAAAAAAAAATAGTTCTTAACAAAGAAAAAATAGTCCCAATTAAAAAAAAAAGCCCCAACTATGAAAAAAAGAGTTCCCAATTAAAAAAAACAATTTTCAACATTGAAAAAATCACCCAAATTAAAAATAAAAATAAAAACAGTCCCAATTATAAAAGTGTCCCAACTATGAAAAAAAGTATTATAATTAGAAGAATTTAAAAAGAAAACATTCTTAACTATGAAAAAAATAGTTCCCAACTTTGAAATCTTTCCAATTAATAAAAAAATTCCAAACACATTACCTTGCACCAACCAAATATTCATTTATTTTATTGCTTTTATTGATTTTAAATTTTTAAAATTTTTTAAAGTTAATTATTTTTTTAATTTTTTTAAAATTTTATTAATCTTTTCTGTTTTTTAAAATTTTATAATTTTTTTACAATTTTTTTTTAATTTTTAATTTTTTTAAAATAAATATTTAATGATCGTGTTAATTAAGAGGGAGAAATGAATGTTTAATGATTGTGTGATACTTGTAAGTGGAAATAAAAAAGGTTAATATGGTAATAAGATAAATTTCACTCTTTTCACATGTTAAATTATTCACTTTACCTATGTTTTAAAATGGTTAAAGTTTCACCTCACTTTTTACTATATTTATTTTATTTCACCATGTTAAATGCCCAACCAAACACATATTTTACCTAGGTTAATTATTGTAACAACCCGAGGTCTTGGAGACGATGATTTATCTATTTTGGGAGAAATAAATAATATTTTATTGGAGAAAAATTAAATTTGGCACTTGAGGTCAAAACTTGGAGTTGTTAGAAAGTGTATCGAATGGCGATTCTGAGGGTGTAGTTGTGTCCGAAAGGGTCGAGAAAGTCAAAATGACTGTACTTAGGGTCTATTTAGGTTCCGAAATAAATTAGGACCGTTTGACTCGAATTAAAGTCACCGAGTCATTTAAAGTGTGTGTTATCATTTAAAGATGTGTGTCTTGGGATTTAGGGATTTTTAAGCCTGTGAGAGATATTTCTCCAAAGAGATAAAGAGAGAAGAAGTAAAGGAAGGAGAAAAGAGAGAGAAAGTGGAGATTTTTGGCAAATACACGATCTCAAGGCGGATTCAGACCCTACGAACCCGAGGCAAGTGATTAAACTTGCTAAATAATTGTTGTCTGCCATTTATTGCATGATTTGTGGATTGAATCTTTGGGTTTTAGGTTTAGTTTGATAAAAACCTAACTTTTGGGTAAACCTTATATTTGTTGTGTAGGAAATGAATTTAGGGTTAGAAATCAATTAAAATGGGTTCTTGGATGAATAATAATTATGTATATGTGATTGGGTGGAGGCAAAATGGTTGGATGATGATATAATTGATTTTTTGGGAAATTTGGGTTAAGAAGAAAATAGCCCATTTCGAAGCTTGCTGTACTTACTGAATCGATTTGCCCCTTCCGAATCAATTCGGTCTGTTGCAGAATCCCCAGGTCTTTAGGGCCGAATCGATTCGCCCCTTGCGAATCGATCCGGTATGTAGCAGACTCTCAGGTCCATTGGACCGAATCGATTCAGATGGGCCGAATTGATTCGCTTTTGTGGCCAAATCGATTCGGAGGGGCCGAATCGATTCGGAAACAGGGAATTTTTGGAGATGTTTTTCTAGGGAGAATTTCTTCCCGTTTTGTTCGAGGTTATCAATTGGGAACCTCTATAGGAATTATTTGGAGTATGTTTTGGAGACTTTTAGCGAGTTTCCCTTATAAGAAATTTTGGAGTCATATTGACTAAATTTGAGGAATACCGATTAGAAATTTTGGTATATTCTAAGTGGGGAAGCCCACTTTTATTTGGGATTTTATTTGGAGAATTATAAATGCAAATTGATGTGCATACGGATATAGAAATATCCGTAATGATGATTGAATTGGGAGATATCTCACACAATGAGAAATGCTAATTGAGGTGCATTAGGATAAAGAATATCCTTAACTTAATTAGAATTGAGAGACAATTCATTATTAGAAGCGACTTGTGAGCTTCAAGCGAGAAATAGTATAATGTATACTAAGTGGGGTGAATGAGTGAGATTTGACGGTTAGTGTATAAAAGAGAGTGATATACTAAACAATAATGTTAATCAAATTGCGCCAATGAGCGTATAATGAATATGAAAATGATGTGGCAGGTATACCTTATATGATGGTATATCATTATTATGTGGGATGTATGTATACCCTATATGATGGTATATATGCATGGTTAGGCATACCCTCTCCTTGCTATCATTGGGAAGTTACGTGCGTAGAGGGTGAGCATCCTCGCTCAAAGAGCAGGGTGTGAATATTCCCCAGGTCATAGTCGTCCATGTGATTATTATGTGATATACATTTATTTATTTTGGGGGTGAGAGGTCATGGGTATGTGTCGCTCTCACTTGCCGGTTAGGAGCTATGACCACTTCTCGGGACATCGTGTACGTGAGTTGATCACGAGGTGGGTGTCGTGGAACCCCACCAGGTGGCCCCAGTTTGCTACGTATATAGGCTGCTGGAAGATGATAGCAAGTGAGCCTGCGTCCTTCGAGTTATAGCTCGGTTGGATGGTTATTATTGCTTGTGCTTGTACTTGGGTATCGAGGGCATAATGGACCTCAACGACCTACATTGCCAGGATTAGTGTATCAGGGGGGGTTCCTTGTTTGGATTTAGCCTCAGCGAGGCGTCCCACGCACGAACCGCAGTGTAATGTTGGAAATTGGGGATAAGTTAGTCCTTAATGCTCATACTTACATATATATATATATATATATATATATATATATATATATATATATATATATATATATATATATATATATATATATATATATATATCACCTATCCCGACAATCGAAAGTGCCAGGAGTAGTGTAACGGGGGGGTTACTTGTTTGGATTTCACTTCGGCGAGACGTCCCACGCATGAAACGCCATCTACTGTTGAGAATTGGGAATATTAATTAATTAAAATTGGATAATAACTTGGGTTACATGCATCATGCATTGAGGTAATAATAAACCTTGAGGATCTATACGGTCAGGAGTAGTGTAACGGGGGGGTTCCTTGTTTGGATTTCGCCTCGGCGAGACGTCCCACGCATGAAATGCAGTGCCGTGTTGAGAATCGGGAGGAGTTTAGTCCTTAACTCTTGATGCTAATAACTCATATAAAAATACATGTATATTGTTTACATGTCATATAAGGGCATCACTAGAATATATAATTCTAGTAATTGAGAACGTTGATGTATTATGATGATGTGGTTTATTATGTAACTTTATATGTTCAACAAATGAACAAATATAAAGATAACTATAACATTTAAATTAAAGTATACGATTTAGATGGAACTCACATAGGTAGAGATTGAGAGATAGGTTAGATGATTTTATTTAAATATTTCATTTGGGTTTTAAATTAGATTCTCCAGCCTAAATAAAATTGGGCACTCATTTGGAGATCACGTGCATACGCTTAGTGCGCGCTTTAGTTGAGAGGTGAGATGGATTTTATGGAGAGGACGATTCCATCAAATTATGTAATAATGCATTTATAATTATTATGCATTTTAATACACTTGCTATAAAATGTTTTTCAACTCGGTCTCTGACCCGTCTATATTTTCTCCTCCATGTATATATTGTACTACTTCAGGTGTTCCTTCGCAAGGAGGCCTTTGATGTTCATCCATTCAGGATTCGTGGAGCTGTGGCAATTGCGGACCGTCGCGGCATTTTGCTTTAGTCGATTCCTATCTTTGTATATTTAAATTAGGATTCAGTTGTGTATGGAGTTTGTATTCAAGGTGTTGTATATTAACACTTTTATATTTCATTTCTCCGATTTGTATTGTCTGTTACCCGACAGCATATTCGGGTATTTTATTTGTTCTTCGTATTGCACTCTTGTATATTAATGGAGTTTGCACTTGTCACTCATCATAGTTAGATGTGTATCATTGGTTTTGATTGCATTATTGGTTTTGTTGTTGTTGTTAAATAAAAAGTTTAAAATTTTTGACAATCCACTTTTCATGATTTCGGGTAGTTAGCCTTATATTTTAGTATTATCAGGTGATGTTGAGATTGTCCAACTGGGATACCCGATTTATTATAGTATAGGGTTGGCCACCCGTTATTATTTGGAGCGGGTTGTCACAATTATGATTTAACACGGTACAAAATATTTCACCGCGAACCAAACGGACACTAAGCTTGATGCGTTTTTCCACAAATATAAACTTTTGTAGACAGTGGCGGATCCAGAAATGTGAATAAGAGGGGGTCAAATAATATATTTCAATTTTTGTGGGGGCCAAAACAATAAATATATAAAAAAATCAAAAAAATTTAAAACTATATGGTTAAATTTTGAAAAAATACGGCACACACACACACACACACATACATATATATCTATATAATAAGGAGTAAAAAATTGGGCACTATTCCATAAAGAGATAACATAATTAGAGGTCCTGATTGAGCCAACAAGGCAAAAAAGGAACGGTTGTGATCAAATTGGATAAAAATAGAGTAGACGGTCAAAGTTGTGGCCGAGAATCTTTTGGGTAGAAAGAAAGGGTGCTAACACATTTTTACTTTAATTTGAAAATTCACAAACCTACACCCGACATAGCTGTCTATCAATCTGTCAATTCTCACCAAACTCATTACAACACTCCACCCCAAATATCTTTTCACTTCCCCCACTTATCGATGCACAGAGTTTTTACCAGTTACCAATCTTCTTGAGAAAACCCAAATCCCTTTTGAGCCCTAAAAACTCAAGAACACCAACATGTTTCCCTTCTCCATTAATGCCCCAAATTTCGCTTACGGTGGTTGAAATCAACTCTGGTTATCCCACTCCAACAACAACCTCATCCATGAGCCAAAAACCACCGTAAACCCTAGAGCAACAACTTTCTAAAACCTTAAATCTAAACCACTGCAATTGTGCCGAAATCCACATAATAAAGACGGTGTCTTTCATTTCTCTCTCATTTGGTAGCTATGGTGTTTAATTTCTTATTCTCACCAATGGTTTTCAGTTTTGAAGGTCCTCTCTCTCTCTCTCTCTCTCTCTCTCTCTCTCTCTCTCTCTCTCTCTCTCCCTTTCACTATTTTATGTTTTTCATATTTTGGACATAATTATTAGGATTTGGGTTTGCGACCTTTTCCACCTGTTGGTATTTGTTGTTTTTTAAGTTCATGCATAATATGAACTACTATAAAGGTTTTCAAATTTCATGTTTTCTTCTTTCCTTTTGTTTTTCTATTCTTTTACTGTATTTTCTTTGGTTATGTAATCTTCTTAATTGAAATTGTTCAGTATGTTATTGGAAAAATAACATTGGGAAATTCTTTAAATTTATGATCATTAATTTCATGTAGACGTTGTATTGATTTTTATCTTTATTGATCATTGTTGTAGCTTCTCTAGACGTTGTATTGATTTCATGTAGACGTTGTGTTAATTTCAAGTAGATGTTGTATTGATTTTTTTATTGTCACAATGGATGTTGGGCAAATTTTATGAATGTGAGGTTTGATTTATTTATTTGATTCACTTGATTTGCTAAACTGATATTGTTTGATTCAATTTATCTGTAGTTTACTTTTTTATCATGGGTTTATTCATTTGATGGAGACCAAACAAAGTGAAGTGTTTACCCAAAAAAAGTTACGAAATTTAGGACCTTTAGTTTCCTGGGAAGAGGGAGGGGTGGGAAATGTAATTTTTTTAGCTTAATGATTTGAAAATTGAGTTGGTCTCTTACATTTGTTTTCATTTTGGATTATTAGTGTTCAACATCTCAAAGTTGATGTCAATATTTTGTTTATTTTTGTTTTGCAGGTATTATTTTGTTGTTTATTTTTCTTTTGCAGGTAATACACATACCCACACTCTCTTTCTTTCTCTCTGAAACTTTCTCAGGTCTTTGTTCTCTCTTTCCCTCTCTCTACCCATCTCTCTCTCTCTCTCTCTCTCTCTCTCTCTCTCTCTCTCTCTCTCTCTCTCTCTGTTTTTGATCTTTTTGTGGTTCTTTAGGGATTTGATTGGAATTTGTGGGTTTTATTGGGATGTTAATAAAATGACTTTCTTTTTGCTTGCAATAACTGATATTGGGTAAACTGCAAAGATTATCCGGAACTTACGGCTCAATCTTAAACACATAACCATTAGTGTGTTATACCACAACAAATTTATCATTGTATTTAAAAAAGTAAGCCTGATCTGTTTTTAACATTGATAACTGAATATGGTGTTCATCTTCGAGTTTGTTTGAGCATTGATAACGAATGATTCCCTTTTTGTACAGGGTTCATGAAATTTAATTTATGGTACATGTTTTTTTTTACTGATTCAGTTGCTTTTAATGATTTTATCATCCTTATTATTTGTAGGTTTATGTCATACTGGCATATTTAGGCTTAGTTATAGTAGGGGCATCCTGATTTTCTTTACTTTTATAAGTTTCTTTATTTCTTTAGTATTTTTGGTTGTTTAGAACCTATATTTCCTTTTTTTTGGATGTTCAACTTTTTTGAGATATAATTACTGATATTCATAGATATGAGTTCGGATCTTTATGGAGACTTATGAGATGCTTCCTTTAAGATTTTATGCTTTTTCATTCTTTAATGCCTTTTAATTCTTTGAAATACACTCATCTTACTTTGTACATCACATGTTTGAGTGTGTATTAAAAGTAGATTGGACTTCCTTCCATACTATTGATAACAATTCATTCAAAATAGATTATCAGCAACCATTCTAGAGTGTGTATATATTGGTAAATGGTTATGTATATTAGTGAATCATTCTTCTCTTGCTAAATGGTTCTCTTGATAATCTATTTGGTATTTTCCTGATTTTATAAGCCCGTTTATGATCACAGTATGTATGTGAGCATCAAGATCAGAATGGTTGATGATAGTCCAATGGTACACATTAACTGCTTCATCAATTCTTTTGATCTCACATAATCAACTTAGTAAAACAACAGCACCAGGTCAGTTTCGAAAATGGAGTTGTACTGTGCCAGGTGAGTTTTGCAAAAATAATGGGTAGAAGAGCAAACTCAACTGCTTTGTATTGTAAAACTCAACCGCTTTGCAAAAATAATTTATAATGGAGTTTCCCAGTGCCAGGTCAGTTTCTAAAATGTGTAGAAGAGAAAACTGTCGGGATAAATAGACGTTAGAAATTATAGTGGGAAAAGGACATGAGTTTTCTTAACTATCGTAATGTTTATGTCATGTTTGGAGTTCTATTGTAATGGTTAACTATTGTAATGGTTATGTACATACCACATATGCATTTTGAGAGATCTACCTTATTCACTTTATTAATAAAGGGTGACCAATTAGAAATTATGACATAATAGCAGGGAGGTTGAAGTGAAGTCACCTAATATTTTCTCCTGATTTTTTTTTTCAGAATTAAGTATAATTTGATGCGTACATAGTCTCTAAAACTCTCTCATGCTACTGTTCGGGCTTGGGTTTTGGGGTAGACTATATTCAATTTAGAAAAACATTAGAAGACATAACTTTGTATTAAATTATGTCTTTGTTCTAAATAAATTTGTATCAGAAACGAGATCATTGGTTTTTGACATTTCATTATTAAAATTGGGCTTGGGATCTGTTTTCATTATTAGTTTTTAATTGATGGATTTTCGGTTTCAAGGACATTTGAAATCAAGATTTAGAGCAAAAGATTAAATGTAGATGAAATGTATCTATTAAAGGTATTGTGCATACTACAAATTTATGATCTCGGTCGTAATTTGTTTGTTATATGAGTATCTATCAAAGCATTGTACATTGAGATGATTTAGGAGAAAACGTGACATTCATTGTACAATAATTAAATGTACAAGTACTTTGTTGTATTAGGTATGAATATATATTACCCCAGATGGAAGGAAATAGGGTAAAGTGCAAAAAAAAAATGGAACTAAGCATGCTTTGCAAGACCCCCCCCCCCCCCCCCCAAACTATAAAAATCGAACTATACATGTTTTGCAAGAAACCCTATGAACCATCTTGCATGCCAAAAAAACCTTGAACTGTGAACTTCATGTCGCTAAAAACCATGATATAAAAAGTCCCCAAATGGGGTATTTTGTAGCAAAATGCATGGTTCAGATATATATATATATATGATTTGGAGGCTTACTGCAAAATATGGATTGTTCAGGTAGATATTTTGCAAATTTCCACTAACGAAGGATTCAAGGGAGGAATCAACTTTGGGCTGAAGTGGCAATGTTGCTACCTGGAAATGATACTAAACCCGGGAAGGCATCTGGATTAGTTTTCTCTTCATTAGCGTGCTGAAGATACTCACCAGGGAACATGTGGGACCCATGGTAGGCGCACACGATCTGGATTTGAGTTGCATAGTGAAAGAAGAAGTGTACCACTACCTAAGGTAGAGGAAATTACAAAAGCTGTGAATTTGATTGAAGGAAAAACAGTGAATGATGTGGTTCCTAAGGTAAAAGATTGCAAAAAAGAGGTCAAAACTGTATTGAATGAAGAAGTGGTGCCTATGGTGGAAGAAAGTAAAAAGGAGGTAGAAAAACCAGTGAAAGAATAAGTGGTTCCTAAGGTGGAAGAAATTACACAAGCTATGAATGTGATTGAAAGTCCAGTGAAAGAAGTAGTGCCTAAGGTTGAAGAAAGTCCATTGAAAGAAGAAGTAGGGTCTAAGGTAGAGGAAACTAAAAAGGAGGTAGCAAATTCGAAAAAGAACAAGTGGTGCCCAAGGTAGAAGAAACTAAAAGAGATGTGAAAGTTAATGAAGCATATCCATCGAGTGAAAGAAGTTTTAGCTGTTCAACAAGAAAAAGTTTCAACCAACACCCTCGAAGAGAAGATTCTGGTTGCTAACGAGGAAACTATAACTGAAACATCAACAAGCGATTCGAAGGAAAATTGAAAGACAAAATGGAATAACTCAAACCTATTATGTGCTTGAAAGTCTTCTATTGTATTTGCAGACTACAGTTTATGTATTCATTCCTACATTAATTCTTCCTTGCTGTTGAAAAACATAATACTCGATTTCAATATGTACCTTGAAAATTGTTGGTTAAAATAAAATTTATGTCAATGTCTTGAATCAACACTTCAAAACAATACTAGCTCAAGATCTCACCAGATAATAAGGCTGGTCAGTTAAATAAATTGAAGTTTCTCTGTTTGATGCTTATTGATAAATCATTATTTAATTGTTTGTGATCAATTTTGATAATACAGACAATAGAAAGCACTCTCTGTGAAAATTCTGATTGTGTGAGGTATTTTGTAGCAACCCTGGTAAAGCAAAGCTTTTTTCTTCTGTAGTAATTTAAAAGATTAAGAATAGAAATAAACTCATGATCATAATTGTTTATATTGATGTTTCTGCAGAACTTTGTAGATCTAGCTGGAAGTGAAAGATCTTCACAACCAAATGTAGAAGGTGCAAGGCTTAGGGAAGGTTGCCATATAAACCTTGGCTTGATGACCCTTGCAACTGTAATTAGGAAGCAAAGGTAAGTGGACAAGGTAATACTCATTTAGCCTCCTCCTTTTAGTTTTCAGTATATTTATACGCGGGTATAATTATTTAATTCTATGACAAAGAACAACCCTATAATTTCACCTCATTATATGAAAAAAAAAATTCCCTATATAATTCGAGGCGTGTAAGGAATAGAGGTACCGTCTTTTATCCCTATATTACGATTTTGTAGTTTTTATAATTTTTAAGTATTATATAAAAATTCTCATGCATTGATTCGAGTAATCTGAAACTTGCCCGCAATCTAGAATGCCCTCGGTTACATTATCGCCAGAAGATCTCACCGATACAGATTGGAATTTTTTGGTCTGCATGGTATGTCTGATATCGGTGAAGTTTCTAGACCACATTCAAATGCTCAAATTAAAGATATTTACAAGTATTGTTCTCTGATTTTCTATTAAAACATTTAACTAGAATTGGATCATGCTTCACTATTTTTGTTTCAGCTTCCCAGGAAGAAAACTAGCAAATAATGGTCTTCAACAGATTTTAAGATACAATGGTTTAAGTTGATCATGTTTATGTTTGGCACTGATTGTTTATACATTAAGTTAACTTTTGTATATTTATTGTAGAATTGAATTAACAGGTCTATTTTTTGTTGTTTAATTTTCAGATTATGGCAAATACGAGAACGTGTTAATTAGATACCTGAGTTTAGGACCCCATTTATCTTTGATTAGATTGAAAATTTATTATTGCGTTTAAGTATTATTTTTATTATCATTTTGTTTGTAAAGTTGCAAGTAATGATTCGGTTTATATAATGTTCGGGATGGACTATTTGTATAACTGCGTAGTTTTAGTTTCTTAAACAGGTGGATAGTCCTATAAATAGGGGAATACTGTCCAAATTTTCTAAATTGTGTACACAATTTCGTATGATTAAAAGTTTTTATAGACGTGCAGGTTTTTAGAAATGTTTGCCTGTGCATTCGCAGTGTATATTATGTATAGTTAGGCTTTGATCGTATGTGTTAGGTGGGATAGTTGTGATGAATAGGTGATAATGTAATGACTTAGTTTACGTCCTTTTTGTTTGTGATTTTATTTTAGCAATTTTTTGGACTATTATATATAGTGTTAGGCTTTGATTGTTTATGTTGGGGGAGGGGGTAAATTTAGACTATTTATTATTTGTTAAGCAAGGTGGATAGTCCTATAAACAAATGATATTAAGGTCATTTTTTAAAATTACACATTGTTTTGTTGGGGAATGAAATTTTAGTCGTGTTGCGATTACATGCCTGTGCCTTCAGGCACGGGCATTCCGCTAGTATATATATATATATAGTACTTCTCTTGTTCGGACTGTCTCACATATTAACAGTGTGGACTGGGTATGTGTCACCTGACGATGACACATGTCCTAATTAGATTGGGTAGTATGATTATTAACACAATGGGCTTTGATAGCGATTATTATCCTACTTAGATTGGGTAGTATGATTAGGATAGTAAAATGAGTGCGTTAGGTGTGCACTGTAGATGATAAGTAATGTTAAGTCTCATGTGAGTGCGACCGATAAATGAATTGTGAAGGTAATTTCACAACAAGTTTTTATTTAAATCATATGAATTCTTGCAAAATATTTACAAATGTTTTTGGGCTTTGACCCTTTGGCAAATCTATTTTTGTTTTCAAAACCCCAGGTGCTCAGTAGCAAAAGCAGGGACAATAAGGTTAGATCTTTCACGTCCTTGCAAGAAGTAGATGTGGATGCTACAAGATTGATTTAGTCGCTTTAGTCTCTTTCTATCTAGTTAAGACTCAGATTGTTTCCACTATTTTTCTTTTGAGCGTGTTTCCCGTATTTGGATGGGATTTTATTATGTCAAAGATGATTATCTATCAAATTTTTATTTTCATTGGATGATTACATGTAGTAACCGATGGTTTATTCGACTCAAGTTAATTATTTATGATGCATATAAGATATTCTGTCATTTCATTTGTATATATGGTTTCATTTATTTTATATTTATGTTACTTGTTGCGATAGTGATGCTGAGAATGAAGTGATACTAGATTCCTGTTTTATTTTAATAAATAATTGATCACCCTGTATTAGAATAGTCGGGTGTCACATTATCCTAGCAAATAATTTATTAAAAAGTTTTTTATTCTAATTTTTGAGAGTTTGTGAACGTTTTAAAATTGATTTTCTAAATGGGTAATGTTGAAATTGCTTTTGTGATGAAAGTTTACTTGTAATTTTAATATTATCTTGGACCATTTTAAATAATAAATTAATTCATTTATACTGTAAAGTCTCATCTCTTGTTTGTTCTCACATTTATTTACCCCACTCATCTCTTATTTTAGTTTTTATTAGTTAGTTTAGTTTCAAGTTTCTTCCCATTCGGTTAAATAAATTTTCCATGAAAATATTATTTTAAAAATTATAATTATCTTTATTTTCCTCTGGGCCTCATTAAGAAGTTTTATTGATACCCCTTAGTGACCATATACTTGTTTTAGTATATTTTCTAGATTCAAAGAGATTTTTTATTAATGAGTCTTTGCAACAACGACATAAGCACAAAGGGCGAGCTATCAATGATGTTCTTTACCCGAGATCTAATACGGAATATTAGTATTTTTGTTATAGTATTTTTTTTATTTCTTAAACATGGTAGATAGTCTTATAAATAAAGAAAACTTTGTCTAAATTTTCTAAATTGCTTACACTTATTTGTGTTGTAAAAATATTTTTTTGATTTAAATTATATGCAATTCAATACCTTGGAAGGAAGCTCGTCCAGTGTGCCTATATGTATATGTGCGTGCTTGTGTGTATAAACGTATGTATATATATTGAAATGTATAACATCATTTTTAATAAGTTCATTATATTGTGACAAAAATATACTTTGAATATAAGATTATTCTTATAGTGAAGCATAAGACTTAGCTGTGTTTTTGGAATAATGGTTATGCAGTTGGTGTGCAATTGGTGTTCTTCTCTTCGTATGTGTGGAGTGATTATCTATAGTTTTTATTGCTTAATAAGTCATTTATATTCTTAAACAGACTTCGTGACTTTGGTGTGCAATGGGTGTGTGATATAATAAATATTTATAGTTTTTATTTCTTGTTATATTTGTAAAAAAAAAAAAACTTAAATTTTAATTAACTGCCACGCAAAATCAGGTTTTAGTGTTTTATATTTGTAAAATTCTCTATGGTTTTAAAGGACTCCTTATACTTATCGGATTGTGATCTCCAGGAGTTTTAAATATATCGGAAAGGTTTTCATAATTCACTTCGGATTCCAACTCCCACCTTAAAAAGAAAAGTGATACTATATATATACAAGCACCACCACAACTTTGTTCATTATTAAAACGAGCCAGTCCATTGCAACCCAATTTATCCAATAATTTTTTACATCTCGTTTCTCAGAGTTTAATTTTTTAGGATTTTCGTTGTTTGGAAACACCAATGTCTCCAAGCAAAATGTTGACGCTAAGAGCATCAGACGGTGACGAATTTGTCGTGAAAGAGTCCGCGGCCATTCAATGTCAATCGATCAAAAACATGGTCGAAGATGATTGCGCTTCGGATATAATCCCAGTCCCAAACGTTGACAGTAAAACGCTAGGGAAGATCCTGGAGTACTGCAAGTTGGTTCAAAGTCTCGGTATCGGTCTCGGTATCGGACACCCGATTTTCAACTCGGTCGCGGTATCGGTCGCGGTATCGGGCGATACGCAAAGATACGCTATTTAGAGAGCGCAAAAAATTCCGAAAAAAATATAGAAAATTTTAAAAAAATAAGATTAACAAAGTGGACCAATGATGTACATTTAAACCCATCATTCAATATGCATTGCATTGTAGAACTGGTTATACTGAACCGCGGCAGAGTTGTCAGATTCAATATTGCATAGTAAACCAATAATAATATTGAAAACAATCTAATGGCACATAAGCTTAGATAAAAAGTTTGTATGGAAGAGAAATAGGAATGATTACAATATTTCATCATTTTCATCTCCCTATCTAGTTGCGATATCGATATCGATCAAGTCAAGACAGTGTGCTGCACAAGGTGACCAAAATAAGTGTCTCCTATTCGCCATCAATAACGCGCCAGCTGCCTTAAAATTTGGCTCGTTATCAGTGACAATATGTACGACGTGAGCCTCACCAATTTCCTCCACAACTTTATCCATAAGGGAAAAAATATAATCCGCCGACTTGATTTTGTTAGTTGTGTCAACAGAAGTGTGAAATATCATATTACGATCACAGTATACCATGAAGTTTATGATAGGCTTCTTCGTCCTTGAACTCCACCCGTCACACATGATTGTACAACCATATTCGGGCCATTTCTCCTTTAGAGTTGCTATGTATTTTTCCACCTCTTCTACCTCCTCATCCAAGTAAACACCTCCAATCTGATAACCACTAGGGCCTTTAATCCCTGGACCCGCCGTAGCAATCGTATCAATCATATGTTGATAGGCAGGTCCACTATCAGCAGCATGAAACGGGATGGCATTAAAGTGAAAGAACTTGCTAATGGCCTTCCCAACCTTCTTGACTCCATCTGTAGAGAACATGGATTTGACAGTTTTCTGACTAGACTTCCTCGACCTAAACATGGAAGGGTCAATTCCTTGAGCAGGCAATTCAACTCCCTGTCTCAATGACCACGATCGTGACACGTGTGGTCGCTTAAGCCCAGATGTGGATGGTCTTGCCCCGGAAACTGAATGTCTATGTTGTTCTCCTGCCATTCTCCGACTTTCTTTCATAGCAGCTTTCAACTGTGCTAATTCTAAACGGGTGATATCATCTTCATCACCGTCATCACTATCTTCACTGACATCATCTTCATGATAGTATTTTGTTTGCTCTCGCAAATTCTCTACTTGTTTCTCCTTCTTCCTCTTCTCAAGGGCCCGTTGCTTCATACCATCTGCTAGAATTTTTTTAATATTAGTTGCTATCTCCCGAGGTACATGACGAGAAGGTTCGACATTCCCTTGTACACCTGCCAAGTGTTCTTTTAGTCTTGTAACACCACCACTACAAACCTTGCCACAATAATTGCAAGCAATCTTCCTCTTATCTCCACCAATAGCAGTTCTATGTTCCCATCCAATATCTAATTTTGGAGCCATTCTACAAAATAATATTAAAAAAATAGAGTTAAAAAAATGACATGTTCTCCACCAATAGCAACATTTAAAACACAACCAAAAAACATCGGAAATACCTTATTTTATAACATTTAACAGTTTTATAACATTTAACAGTTTTATAACAGTTTACAAAAAATAGAGTTAAAAATGGCATGTTTAAGTATTTATAACAATTTATAAAAATGGCAGTTTTATAACAGTCGTGTTCTTTTTATTTCGATCGGGTTTGTATTTGGTTAAAAAAAAAATAATATAAATTGTGGCGTGTCGTGTTTATTAAAACAAGAATATTTCATGTTGTGTCGTGTCACTTTTATTCGGATCGTATTCATGTTTGGTTAAAAAAGAAAATCATGTCGTGTCATGTCATGTTGAATTGTGTTGTTTCTATGTGTTGTGTCTCGTATTAATTGGTCATGTTTATGATTGGTTGAAAAATAATATTTCACGTATCGTGTCGTTTGTATTATTTCATGTTCTGTCGTGTTCGTATTAGATTAAAAAAATAACATTTCTGGTCATTTATGTCGTATCGCGTTTTAATTAAAAAAATAATATTATACCGACCAATTAAATTATACTTTTATGATGAATTTTAATCGTGAGCGAAAGAGATTAGTTAACACTTGTTATGTTTTGATCAAACACAAACATTTAAAAGAAAATCATGTTGTGTCGCATTAAGTTGCCCATTTTGAAAAAAAAATGATTTCGTATTGTGTAGCAATTTAATTTGGCCGTGTTTCTGTTTTTGCAAAAAATAATATTTCACAACGTGATTTTAATTTGTTCGTGTTGTGATTTTTTTTTTTACAAAAACAGAAACACGATCAAATTAAAATGCCACACAATACGAAATCATTTTTTTATTCAGTTGTATTTTTGTTTTTGTAAATAAATTAAAATAATAGGCGATTTTATTCGTGTTAAGTTAAAAAAATATTTCGTATTTTATCCAACTTTCATTGGGTCGTGTTTGCATTTGATAAAAAAAATTGCGTCGTGTCGCTTTTACTTGGACCGTATTCGTGTCAAGTAAAAAATAAATTAATGACGTTTCATATTTTAATTTGGTGATATTCTTATTTGGATAAAAAAAAAATATAATTATTAATTTTAAAGTTAACAATTTTGTTAACAGTTTTTTTCTTATTGTTGGACAAAGAAGGAGAGATTTCCTTTATATAACATCAAGGGTAGTTTTGTCATTTAATGTGTTTTTGGAGTGTCTCCAGAATTGTATGGAGTGGGGATAGCCATACCCTTTTTATAATTGATCCATATTTTTTTCGAAAATATTTGAATAATTTTTTACAATATCTAGTTTTGGAGCCATTCTACAAAATAACATCCAAAAAATAGAGTTAAAAAATGGAATGTTCAAGTATTATCTACCAACACAACTTTAAAAAAAAAAATTACTCTACTAAAAAATTAACATTTGCATCTTTTTTTTTTTGAAGTACAGTTATATTTTTTAAAAACACTAAAAAATTGGTCAAATGGGTGTTTGGGCGATTTTTTGAAACAAAATAAAAATGTTTGAATTAAATGGGTATTAAAAAATAACATTTCTTTGAAAAAATATTTTTTTAGCAGGAGTTGACATTTTTTATAACATTTTTTTGAAAAAATAACATTTATAAAAAACAACATTTTTTGTAACATTTTTTTTGAAAAAAAAACATTTTTTTTGCAACGTGTAGGATAAGCCACATGTTTTTGTAACACAACCACCTAAACACCTAAATACCCAAGCACTTAAACATTTTTTTTTAACTTACAACACTACTTTTTTAACTTACAGCACTACCTAAATACCCAACAGCACTTAAACATACAACCCTTTTCAAACCAAAAAACAAAACCCACGCTACTTTTTTAGGTTTAAACAGCCCTTCTCAAACCAAAAAACAAAGCCCTTCTCAAACACAACATTGGAGAGAGAGAGAGAGAGATTCTTGCCTGAAAAAACAAGGGCTACGTTAGCTTCTTTCTCCGGCGAAAATTGGGCTTCTTCTCCGGCAAGAATCAAGGGTTTTATGGGCTATGGGCTATGGTAAAGAAGATGTGGCTTCCTTTATAGCCAAAAGTTGTTGTATTTTAGCAACTCGTGACCCAGACTTGTCTCCTCCTCTCAATCAGCTGCAAAAGGTTAGTAAATTGAAGATTCTTTGAATTATTTTTCACTTTTTTGTCCATTCGTCACTTTTTCTCTTTAATCATTCATGTATCGCCCGAGTTTCTTTTTCTCGGCTGATATCTCGGCGAGTTAACTCGGATCGGCCGATATATCGGCGAGTTTAACCGATATCAAACGATTCTATGTTTTTTTCGTTTCGTGATGCGGAATCGTATCGTGGCTTGCCGATCCCGAGTCAACTCGGCCGATTCCGAGTTGACTCGGCCGGTACTTTGAAGACATTTGATTCCGAGTTCCTCGACGTGGACACAGATTTTCTGTATGAGCTGATAATGGCCTCTAATTATCTAAATATCAAGGATTTACTAGACAAACTGTTTGAAAAAGTTGCTAGTTTGATTAGAGGTAAGACACCGGAACAGATTCGTTCCACGTTTAAAATCGAGAATGACTTTAGCCCGGAGGAAGAGAAGGAAATTCGTGAAAAGAATTCCTGGGCTTTCGACTGATTATTAATTTTATATGTTATTAGGTATGATGTTCTTTTCTAATTATATGATTAGTTAGGGTACTTGAATATCTGTGAAGATCCGTATTTGACATTCGATTAAGTTTTACAAGCACATTATATTAATAAATTCTATGTTTTTTTAGAGATTGGACTGTTATGTTTGTTGTTTTTGGTGTTATTTTGTTGGGCTGCATGTTTTTATTCTTATATGTAGTAGTGGAATATTGTAAATAGTTGTAGAAACGAATTGGTTTCCCAGTCCTACCTTAACAAGAACACTAGTCGTACATAAACTCAAGAGGCAAGAAGACGAATCTCATAATATAAAGACTATAAGACACTGATCACAGTTGGAATATTTCAAGAAAAGGATTTCAAGAAAATGCAGTGTCTAGATTTGAAACAAAACATAATTGCGTTTTATTATTCGTGAGGTTCCATGAGGAGAAAGAGACTTTGGAATCCAAAATAAGAGGACATATCAATGAAGTATTCACTTAATAATACATAGTGTTGAAGGAGACGGAAGACACACCATTTGATAGTAGGTAATATAGACAGGGTTGCTGATTAAACTTCTGTTTTTGGGGAGAGGAACAGATTTTAGGGACAGAGGAACATATTGTTGTTTAAATGAGTTTCAATATTAATTGCAAGGTTCTTCATTTATACGTATTATATAGACTGATTTTAACCCGGGCGATGCGCTGACACTAACAACTTCTTGTAGTATAATAGTTAGAAACAAATGTATTTGTGTGAATCAATATTATACATATGGCCATCTAGAGCATATTGAGATTATAAAATGTATTATTATTTAACATGTGAATCTTTATTTAAAACAATGAATTAATTTAAACTTTTTGAAGTATAAAACAATAAAATTCATACAAATTATGAAATAATATGACACTTCAATAGTCCAGCATCTAACTAAAATTACAAAGATTAAAAAAATAGATATACCAAGTTCTATAACTCTTTTTATATTGCGTGTTATTATTACGTACTGAACTAATTATTTTTTACTACTGGACTTAGTTATATGATGCAACATTGCCCAAGAAGAAGTCTACAGCAGTGTATCTATATTTGTTTTTTGATAAAACCAATCAGATCAATTTAAAGAACATGCATCGTGTCTTGGAAAGTTTTAAAACTCATGTACCTATATATTTTTTCACTCACACACTATTTTGGACGTGTCCCTTTTGTTTTATCCAAATGCAGTGTTGTGCGTTATTATTTTAAAACTCATGTACCTATATATTTTTTCAAACAGCTTTCAGCAAATGAAGACAACTTGAATAATTTGTTAGTAAAAGTAATTACACTGACAAATACATCTTGGAATGTATAATGACTTTATATTACTTTATCTGAGACCTATCCTTGAGAGTTCATACTAATACCATCCTCAACAGTAATGTGTGTACAACTAACAACTATTAAGGATATTACTATGCCTCGAGATATTGCTCTGATACCAAGAAGAGATTTATGATATTATGGAAAGAATAGATGATATCTTATTTTACACGTTAAACAGATGTGCGCATAGAATTTACATACACAAGTGATAACAAAATTGTAACTGTTGTCGTTCCACCAAAGTAGAGAAGCTTGAATGATTAAACCAAATGGTAATTGACTTGTTCCACAAACAGCTAGGTAATCATGAGCAATATCTCAAGGCATAATAAAATGAGCTTGATCACAATGGATTCAGAGGCTCTAACATTTTTTTTGGAAGGAGGCTTGATCACGATGGATGGTCGTCTGCTTCTTGAGCTTGATTACGATGGATTCAGGGGGCCGTTGAGTGATTGGATCATGTGAACGGGGTACATGATTCAATGAGGATAAACTCCCAACAAATCTGGATTTATTTATTAATTAAGCTCATACGGTCTAAGAGACCTCATTATTTTTTTATCAAGGTGAGTATCATGCCCTTGCATCTATCGTGGCGAAAATTAATGGGTTTTGCTTATTATCAAGATTTTTGGTCGCAGTGGAGATTTTATCACTGGGTTCGATCGCACTCATAACCAAATCTTTGTCCACTCAGCAATTTCAAAATCTATTGTTCAAGTTCGGTGTGTAATGTGCACCCCACCTTCACTTGAGGGGGAGTATTAAGGATATTATTATGCCTCGAGATATTGCTCATGATCAGTTAGCTATTTGTGAAACAAGTTAATTACCATTTTTTTTAATCATTCAAGCTTCTCCTACTTTGGTGGAACGAAAACAGCTACATGCCTGTAGTGTAGGACTTTTCTGTTTTCAAATTTGTTATTCTGTTTAAGGTGTAAAATAAGATATCATCTACTCTTTCCATAATATCATAAATCTCTTCAATAACATTCCACCAAAATATGTACAGAAAACAAACGTTTAAGATATGCACAGAAAACAAAACGTTTAAAATAGAAAACAACTATGTCTGCACACCAAAAGTGGATGTAGGGTTTCTAAATATCTAATGGAGGATAATAGTTTCAAGAGATGATTCCCAACGTTGGACTCTCCATCCTGTGATTGAACATGTAAAGACAGACAATCTATGATTAGCCCAAAATCAAATGATTAGCTTATGCCTGAAGGTATGTACATAACATTTGATATCAATGAGGAAGTTAAGGGGTAAGAAGGAAGTGGGAGATCCATATATTTAAGCAGATGGAATTTATTTGGCATGTGTGTGCGTGAAAACGGATAATAGATTAAACTCTTAAATAGAGAATACCTTAACCCCGATGATCAAATCCTCGATCAGTTTAAGCTGCTTTTCTGACATTAATTTTGGTCTAGTGACTGACTTTTCACCTCCCTATGAATATATACAAACAGCCAACCCAACCGCCTATTTTTTTTTTTTGCCAAATTTGTTCACTCTGTTCCTTTATATCCCTTTAAATTCAATCGTCTATATACAAAAAGGTATGCACTCTTTATTATGGATATTAGATGAAGACACGTGGCAAGTTATGGCTTAGAGACACCGTTTTATATATTACTTATTAGATATATTTTGTTTTGATTTATGTCTATACATCTATTTACTATTATATACATTCTGAAAATTACCCACACAATGTGGAATAAATGCATATTTCCTTGCATCAGCTTCAGTGGTTTCTGAATGGCTGATATTTGATATTTGAGAAATTGTAGTGTTGTATAATCGGTTTGGTGGAAATAAGTTTAAGAAAGAAAAGAGTAATTTTAAAGATGTTGAAATAAGTATCATTCGTCAAACTATGTAGCTCTAATCGATCTAACTGGGGACTTGCCCACCCCTAAGTGTTTCATTATATAAGTCAACAGGTAAAGTCTTTACATAGTGTTAAGCAGTGGGATATTATGGTTTGATTAGATTATGTTTTATATCTAAGTATTGGGGTGTATGATCTTATTAATCGTGATCATAAAAGTAGACCGCAATAAACCTTCATCAACTTTGATTTGCTTTTTGTGGCATGAAGGTTTGGGTATTGTATGTGCAGACGTAGTGGTAAGTTGTAATATAAACTTGGTGTAAGCCCTCATGATGCGCGATGCATGTGACGTAATACCATGCACATAAGGATGAAAATTAATATGGATATTTAAATTAGTAGATTTTTTTCACCACAAACTTTGAGACATTTGTTCAAATAATACATAGACAATATGGATATAAGAAAGAGGTAAATCAATATTAAAAGCACATTTGTTTTCTGTTAAGAAATATTATCTTGTGTTGAGGGGTCGTGGGAGTACTTGTTTCCCTTGGAAGTCCATTTGCCTTCGAGGGTTTGTTTCTTTGTGTGGATCGCTGCGAGATAGGCTATTTTGACTATTGAGGGGCTTCAGAAAAGCGGGAGGAGGTTGGCCAACAGATGTTGGTTTTGTAAAAAGGAGGAGGAGACATCTAATCATCTTCTTCTCCGTTGTCAGATGACTAGGAGACTTTGGAATTTATTCTTCACACTTTGCTAGATTCATTAAGTGATGCCTCTTTCGGTGTGCAAGGTGCTAGCGACTTGGCGGAGCCCTAGGGGTTGGACGGGCCCCCGAATGATTTGAATGATGGTCCCACATTGTATTTTCTGGATCATCTGGCAGGAGACGAATAGGAGATGCTTCGAGGGAGTCGAACTTGATCCCTGTTGAATTCGGTACAACTTTCTGAGTCTTCTTATTACTTGGTATAGGAAAAGGCATGACTCGTCGATTACTCATTTTCTTGAGTTTTTGGAGGAGTTTTAGCTGGTTGGCTCGTATGTTCTGGGCTCTGTCCCTTTCTATTTTATTTTCTATACTTTATGTATATGGGTTTCCGCCCCATTTGGAGGGTTTGTTTTATAGTATCATTTACTTATAAAAAAAATACAAAGAATTACATTAATAATCATAAGAATAATAAGAATTAAAATTAAAAATGGAAAGCCAAAATGAGAACAATGACTACCACAGACCTTCCTCACCATTTCTTACTATATGGTAAATGCTACATGCGAGTCTAAATTTGTTTTGTATCTACTATACGTTTATCTATAATCTAGCACTATATATTTTTATGTTCTAATATTATCGAATAGAGAGGAATGTGAGATGATACGATAGTACTGCAAGATCGTAACCTAGGATTTGTTTTCTGCTTTCAATCGCTCTTCGGAGATGGTATAATACTACACTAAATCTGTCAAATTGTCACGGTCATTGACCTTGAGAATTTGAACTTGTCAAGGTCAATGACTGTGACAATTCTGGGAGAGACAACTTTGTTTGTCACGAACTTGTCACGGTCATTGACCGTGACAAGTTCATTAGAATTATCACGATCGTGTCACGGTCCTTGATCGCGATAAGTTTTTTCACGATTAAGGACCGCGACATTCTATAAAAAATTATCACAATTATTGATAGTGACAAGTCCATGACAACTTTCTTTGTCAAGGACTTGTCACGGTCAATGACCGTGACAATTCTGGGTAGAATTAAAAAAAATTCTAATGGGCAGTATGACCACTGCCACTACCCAACAGTATATTTGTACCTGTTATAGTAACGCTGTACCTATTCAAACATCATATATCCAAATAAAATATAGATAATGCAAATATACATTCAAAATAGAGAGAATATACATCACCATATAATCCAAATATAATTCAAATGTAACAACTTAAAATAATTCAATTCAACCTTAAAACAATTCAATTCAAACTTAAAACAATGTCACTAAATGTCTGGGGTATGGTTAACTCTGAGGAGGTGAGTAGGCCACACGATAAACGAATTAACACATCCACTAATATACACTGTGTCGCATTGTTCGCATAACCACAATTGAGACTTCTCCTTCTCGGGCATCACATGCGTGATGAGTACCTTGGACTCGATGTCTTGAAGCTCACGTCCATGAACTAGTGCACCATGGACGATATTCAGGTCCATCAACCCTCGCCCTATCCGCTAGCCATCAAATATGTCCATTATAAACATGCTCGACCAACCAAGTGTCGACATCGGTCTATTGAATGGAGCCAAATAGGGAAGTGGATCATCAAAGTCTGCACGTGTAGATAATGAAGCAATGAGGTCCACATCCTCGTCCTCGTCCTCCTCCTCCTGCACCTCCTCCTCTCGCACCTCCTCCCGCACCACCTTCTCCTTACCTTTACCCTTACGGTTTCTTCCCAAAGAATGCTTCACGAATGAGAACATATCCTAGACTGTCGCCTCCAAACGAGACAGCTTCGCGTCATGTGAATCCACCATTCAAGCAAACTCGGTGTTGCTCGTCTCCAATCTGATGATCCTAGATTTGGCCACCCACGAGTTCACCCCCCTTGTCCTCCCCTTACGATCAGAGCCAAGCACTTGGCTGAGTGCGTCTGTGGACAAAGATGCCTTATCGGCATCAGACTGCGACTCATGCACTTTCTTAAGCTGTGCCTGAAACGACAAAAAGCACATGATTAGTAAAATAAGTAAATTAAAAAATTATCACGTAATTAACAAAAAGTACACTGTCGGATTACTCACAATCGTGGTCGCGACGCTTGGGGACACCTCCTTGTCCTTCCCCTTCTTCGTATGAAGAGCCACATAAGTATCGAGCCTATGTGGCCTACCCCCAAGGCCACTCCCTATCCCCTGAAATAAAATAAAGTAAAATTAGTATCGGCCCCGCAAAGTAAAATAATGCAGAATAATATATTAGTTATAGAAAAATTAAATCTTACCATCATCCTATGCTCCACCTCGGCATAAGACGTCAGGCCAGAGTAGTGCACGTCCGTCTTTTTTACCCGCTTTTCCCTTCCCGATTGGCGAGATGCCAATTGTCGCTCCCCGATCTCATTATCAATGAACCTTTGCCATTGTGCCAATGAGATCGGCTCCTTCGGAGGGACGGATTCACGCCTTTGGATAATGGACTCTCGTGTCTTCCCAAAGTACCAGGTCCGCATATTTTTCTTCCACATCTTGTGTTTCTCCCTCAACTGCTCCAAGACAGAATCGGTTAGCTTTTGATCCAGGCTGAATTGTTCTTGTCCAACAAATACAATGTTAGTTGCAAATAAATATGAATATAAATATAAAATGAAATTGAAATTGAAATTGAAATATTCATATAAATAATAATATAAATATAAATATAAATACATTACCTGTAGTGCCACCCAAGCACCTAACTTGAGTTCATATGGCACCTCCTTCCAACTAATGCACCCCGGGTCGATGATCGTCTTTACCAACTCAAGGGATCTCGCTAATAGCCCCGACTTGTTCTCAATGACATCCCCAATTTTTCCATATTTGGGGAGACTAGAGGTCGAGGATCCCTCGTCGCCTCCGCTACCACCGAGCCCAGATGACATCATCGTAACCAGCATCATCATCCTTGCCTTAATACCTGAAGGAGATATTTGCTGTAAAAAAATGTTATTAGTACATATCAAAATGAATTAAAAGAAGACATGCAAATATGTACAATTACTACAAATAAAAATGAATTGTTACTGTTAAACACCTCAATTCTGAATTCCAAAACAACAGCATCTAGCTCATAATATGTATAAGAGTGAAACATACCCACCCCCACCCCTACTGCCCACACACACGCGCACTACAAAGGAGTGAAAATGATAAAGTGCAAATAAATTAAAAGCATTAAAAATTGATGTTTCGGTACAAATTGAAATATTTATTACAAATTGAAAAATTGTTTAAAATTCGAGTTATCATAAAAAATGGATTGATATTCGATAGGAGCAACCAAGTCATCCACACTACTATTTAGACACTTTAACGCGTGTTGGGCAATTGACCACGGCTCGTTGTTGATATACTCCGAGTAAAATGCTTGGTTAAACTTTTGAAATGCACAAACAAACAGTCCATCGCTCACGTGGTCGTTGATCTTCAACTTGGACAAGTCAACCATGATCAAATTGGTAACAGGATTAACTTTACAAGCATTTTTATCCTCAACTCTTACCCAGTCACAGTAAAATACAACCTCTTTGAAGCTTATATAATGCAATTCAAATATATTTCGGATTACACCATAGTAAGTCATTTCAGCTTCAACGAGGTTTTTATCTTTTGCGCTCGCTCGAAATAAAGTAAAAGACTTGTATGAAATGCCCGAGTTCTGTACATTTGTTCTTTCCTCGTACACTTTAGCCCCGAAAATGTAACCATTCAATAGATAATTTTTGTACTCTTATGCCACGAACAAGGGTCCAATGGCTAGACGAGCAAGCCTTGATATCGCATCACCCGTCGTTAAGAGTTGAGAATATAGATAAATTAATTATATTAGTTGTAAAATTTGAGTGTAATTTAACATTATATAACAATCATTTTCATTATAATTACTGTAATACCTCGTATTTTTGGCGATATTTATTTTTGGGATTAATTAATTAAATGCGAGTTAATTGGGAATTAATCCAGATAAAATACTAGCGAGATGTGAGTTGGTATTTGACTATATTGAGTATATATGATGATAATTGAATATTGAATTATGAAATTTGTCGTGAGATTGATATACGGCAATTTGATCATTTTATTGGGACGCGGGTGATAGTTGCGTCAGAATATAATTATTTTATTTATAAAGGTGAATTTAAATTCTATTAACCGTATGGTCGTTTTGAGTGCACCAACACGTCCGGAAGGGTCGAGATAGTCAGAAAACACTACCCGGGGGTTTAGTTTGGATCCCGGGGTATTTTTAGGCCATACCGGCATCTTATAAGGGTAGTTTGGTAATATTGTATTTTTGGGATTTAATAATGACGAAAATTAGTAAATTATATTTGATTTAGGAAACCAACCACTAAACCCACTACCAACCATATTGACCCATAAGACTACTGGGAGTTTTAGAATTAGGTTTCCTAAGTTCCCAAAACAAACCCTAGCCACCTTTGGAGAAGAAGGCTTGTAGAGAGAGAGAGAGAGAGAAGGAATTCTGCAGAAAAAGCTTCATCAAATCAACACCAAATTCAGAGACACTCGAGGCAAGTGGTTTAATTCTATTTAATTCAGAGAATGTTTCTTCCATGTTAGATAAATTGAAAGATTTACATGTTCTTGGAAGTTAAATAAAAACCCATGTTAATTGGACTTAGAACTTGAATTTTGAGGACAAATTGCATGTAGAATAGTATGGAGATGATTACCCTGATGTTAATATATGTTGGAAGTAACAAAAACGGATATAATTTGAGTAAATTGATGATTATAAATTCTAGGGTTTATGTTCTTGAAATTTGGGGAAAACTGTAGAGACTTGAGGATTTAATGATGTTTAGGATGAATTGATTCCCTAAAATGTGTTAGTATGTGACCTAGGTACGTTTAGGGATGATTAGAGACCTTAAACAATCGTTGGTTTGATGTTTAGATGAGTTTTGAAGAGATAAAAATGGTGAAAAATGAAACTAGGGAAATCTGGGCTCGGAACTGGTCGTTCGTTAGAAGACCTCCCCAGGTCGTTCGAACTCGTTCGAACGATCTTCTAACGAGTTGACCAGTCGCTTCTAACGAGAGGAAATTTTGTTCGATACCTTCGTTCGAACGAGATGTCGTTAGAAGGTGCAGTTCGTTCGAACGAACTGAATCTCGTTCGAACAGCCTCGTTCGAACAGCCTCGTTCGAACGATACTTCGAACGAGTTGACAGTTTAGTCCTTTTGGCCTATTTTGATTTTGGGAGTCCCGTAAACTTGTTCGAGGATAGAGATAACATTCCTTTGTTAGTGTACTGGTATACTTGGGACATTTGGGATATAATGAGGAGTAAATTATAATTGTGGCACGAATCAAATAGACATTATGGACTGAGACGTGAGTGCCTACTACGACGTGAGAATAAATTATGGCGAGTATAAATATGGACCGGGATTATATAAGTTGTATATATATTAAGTTGGTACGAGAATGCGATATGTACTACAATTAAACTACGGTGATTACTAAGATGCGTGTTTACTTAGTATTGGTATATGATTTGTGTGTATGACATACCTACCATACTTGTTATCACGGGAGGTTTGCGTTCGCTTAGGGCCCTCTAATCCTTGTGTTGCCCGGATTTAGACTGGTTACCTTGATGAACATAGGTCAGAGAAAGACTTATTGGGATGTTAATAAGTCCGCTGATCGTGGGAGCATAGGTATGTGCGTGACCCATGTGATGTGACTGTGTTCGCCTCCACTGTTTGTGATTTGTGTTATCTGAACGATTCCTGAGAGATTCGGAATGCGTGATCCTTATGTAAGTGATGTATCGGGATGGATAGCAGAGTATGTGTGCACCAGAGCTTAGTCTCGGGGTGCTTGTATTGTATATTTATGAGGTGAAAAATATACACTTAATCTGTGGGAACTTTCATGTGTTATTGTGGGTATTATATGGAAACGTTGTGAGTATATATAAAAGGGATAACCTAAAATGAATTGTGTTGCTTAATTGAGAATCGGAATTTACGTTAAGCCCCTATTTAATTGAGATCGTTACTATGTTAATAGAAACCGAGTAATAAAGGGTAGAACCTATGACAGTCTAGCTAGATATAATGTCACTTAGCTAGTGGTTTGTATCATTTTAGATGGGTACTTACGTTAGGAGTGCACAGTGAGACGAGAGGTGAGAATTTCATGTGAGTGCACGTCCTAACATGTACTTTGCATTTAATGTTTTAAATGTTTTTAAAGCACTTGCAGGTTTTTAAAATATCCCCACCTACGGGCTCTGACCCGTTTGATTTCAAATCTATTTTTCTTGTAAAACCATTTTAGGTGCCCAGCCACAAGGACACCATGCATAGGATACTCATTCAGGTGACGAGCTGTAGCTGTTTATGGAAGCTACAGGGATTTGCTTTTAGACGCTTCTTTCATTTGGATTCCTGATTCAGTATCTATCAGTTGTAGGCCATGTTGCCTATTCCTATTAGAGACATCTTTCCATTTCAGTTTTTCAGACTTTGGCATGTATTGATTCAGTATTCAGTTTAGTTATTTCAGTTTGTGGTATTGTAGTGAGGAGTTTTCCTCCAGACTTTATTTACATTATGTGATGGTTATTCTATTTACTTCGTTATGGTGAATGGTGTTATTATTCTTCATTACACTTGTTGCATGTTAATCAGATTTAAATTAAAATTTGACAACTTACTTTTTAAATACTAGGTGGTTAGTAATCATTAAAATGTTTTCGACAGTGATACTATTAACTGGACCAACTTGGCATTTTGAATTAATTTAATAAAGGAGTAGCTACCCGGTATTTAATTAGTCGGGGTGTCACAGGTGGTATCAGAGCATCAGGTTCTAGTGTCCTCTAGGATCTGTACGGCTATTATGTTTCCGCTAAGTTTTCTTTGATATAGAGCCCTATATTTTAGGACTGTTGTACTCTTTTTGTGTATGCTTCGTTCTTCAGCTATTTTAAGTTTATAAACGGTGAACTTATAAACTTTATTCTTATTTCAGATGCCTCCACGACGTGCACGACGAGTTCCCAGGGATGCAACGCCCGAACCCGAGCCCGCTCCAGTTCAGGGCATGATGAACGCCGCTGAGGTTGCAGCTATAGTATCCCAAGCGGTAAATGCTGCAATTGCCGTAGTTTAGCAGACACCACCTCAGGCGCCGGTTGCCGCTCCAGTACAGGCAAATGCATTCCCGTCTGCTTGGGAACGTGTACGTGACGCTTTTCAAAAAGCGCATCCGCCAGAGTTTGCAGGTAGCTCAGATGTGGTAGTCTCGAGCCAGTGGAGGAAGGATATGCAGAGGCACTTGAGGATGTCTGAGTGAACGGATGTTCAGAAGCAGGTGCTAGCTACTTTCAAGCTAGTTGGATCTGCACTGCAGTGGTGGGAGTCTATTACCACCGTGGAGGAGAGGGATACTCTCACTATTCAGGACTTTTGGGTGCGGTTCGATCGCAAGTACTTTACGTCAGCTGTTCACACGAAAATGAGGAGGAAACTGATGAATCTGAAGAAGGAGGGTAAGACCGTGGCCGAGTATGAGGCCGAGTTCACGAATCTGTTGAATATCGTTCCGGATGAGATACCGACAGAAAAGAAGAAGATTGAGAAATTCACCGACGGGTTGACATGGAGGATCCGTCAGCATCTGTTAGGGAACCTATCGTTGGCCACTTATTCTGATGTGGTTAACGCTGCTTTGTTACACTGTCAGGATCACCGCTTTCATATGGCTGAGGGCAAGAGATCGGGAGAGTCTAGCCATCAGGGTAGGACTTGAGGACATGGTGCCGATGGGGCACAATCTGTTCAGGGGCAGAGACAGGGTGAGCAGGGTTCCCAGCAGGGGGATCAGAAGAGGTTCAGATCAGGGAATTACAGGGACGGACAGGGAGGTTTCCGTCAGGGTCCAAACGGCCATCAGGGCCAACAGGGGCAGAATGGGCAGCAGTTTCAGCAGGGCCAGCAGGGCCAAGGGAGGAACGGTAACGGCCACCAGGGCCGGGGACAGCAGGGGCAGAGAGGAGGGAACTTCCCAGGGAAGTGTTATGTTTGTGGCAAGACTGGCCATAAACGACAGGATTGTCCTGATAAGGGCAGGGCCCCACAGCAGCAGCAGCAGGGTGCTCGCCAAGAGCCGCAGAGGCCTATGTTTCCCGCCGCTCTCCCCGCACCGCCACAGATGGCAGCATTGCCACCCATCCCAGCAGTCCCAGTTCAGCAGGGGCAACTACAGTATGGACGTGTCTATAACGTCCACCAGGCAGCAGTTCCACAGGCACCGCCCGCGATTGAGGGTACGTTTCCTATCCATGGCACTATGGGTCGGGTATTGTTTGATACGGGGCTACACATTGTTTTATAGCTACACATTTCGCGAAGGCTTTAGGGTTATTAGCCACAGCGGAGAGCACAGTGACGTGTGTCGACTCACCATTGGGGAATGGGTCACTTATATTCTTTATATGCCGGGGAGTGGGGGTAGAGATTTGTGGTTTGGTATTACCTGCAGACATGTTGGTATTAGATATGCATGTGCACGATGTGATTATCGGTATGGATTGGCTCGTAGCTTATAGGGCCATGATTGATTGCTTCAGCGGGAGCATTGTTTTTGCCATTCCGGGGCAAGAGATGTTTGTAGTGGCGATGCCTCGCCTAGAGGGAGGATCGACCGCTCATCTGTATTACATAGAGGAGGATACCTCTAAGGAGGTTGTGATTCCTTTAGATTCTATCCCAGTTGTCAGGGATTATTCGGATGTGTTTCAGGAGATACCAGGCCTACCCCCCAGTCGAGAGATAGACTTTGTTATAGATTTACTGCCAGATACGAGACCTATAGCACGCGCACCGTACCGTATGGCTCCAGCAGAGATGCGAGAGCTACGAGACTAGATAGAGCAGCTGTTAGGTCAGGGATTTATTCGCAGGAGTACCTCACCTTGGGGCGCTCTAGTTTTGTTTGTGAAGAAGAGGGACGGTTCACTAAGATTGTGTGTGGACTACCGGGAGTTGAACAAGGTCACGATACGGAATAAGTATCCGTTGCCTCGAATCGATGACCTATTTGACCAGTTGAGAGGAGCTTCTTTCTTCTCGAAGATTAATTTGATATCGGGATACCATCAGTTGCGTATCAGGGAGGAGGATGTCTCGAAGACTGCGTTCTTAACGAGATATGGTTCTTATGAGTTTCGAGTTATGCCTTTTGGTTTGACCAACGCTCCAGCAGTGTTTATGGACTTGATGAATAGGGTGTTCAGAGAGTTCCTTGATCAGTTTGTCATTGTCTTCATTGATGATATTCTGTTTTACTCCCAGACAGAAGAGGAGTACACCGAGAATTTGAGGCAGGTTTTGCAGACGCTGCGTCAGAATGAGCTGTATGCAAAATTTGAGAAGTGCGGGTTTTGGTTGAAGGATTTCCAATTTTTGGGACACATTATTTTCGAACAGGGGATATCTGTTGATCCGGGGAAGGTATTCGCGGTGAGGGAGTGGGGACAGCCCACGACACCGACTGAGATTCGTAATTTCTTGGGCCTAGCAGGATACTACAGGAGATTCATTCGGGGATTTTCGAAGATAGCGGGTCCTTTGACACATCTGACTCATAAAGGTGTGCCGTTCATTTGGAGTGATGCCTGTCAGTTGGCATTTGATGAGTTAAAGGACAAGTTAACCTCAGCACCTGTGTTAGCATTGCCGAGACCGGGAGTTGAGTATTTGGTTTACACCGATGCGTCATTGCAAGGACTTGGAGGTGTATTGCAGCAGGAGAGACAGGCCATAGCCTATGCTTCCCGTAAGCTTAAGCCTCATGAGAAGAATTACTCCACGCATGATTTGGAGTTAGCGGCAGTAGTATTTTCCCTACGAATTTGGAGGCACTATCTTTTGGGGGAGAAGTTCCAATTGTTCACGGACCACAAGTCCCTACAGTACCTGTTCACGCAGAAGGAGTTGAATATGCTGCAGCGTAGGTGGCTTGAGTTTGTGAAGGACTACTAGTTCGATATCCATTATCACCCGGGTAAGGCTAACGTGGTAGCAGACGCGTTGAGCCGTAGGCCAGGAGATGAGGTGGCAGGGGTGTGGATGGCAAAGTGGAAGGAGTTGGGACACCAGGATGCAGTGGCCCGATCTTTCATGTCTGTGATGACCGTTACACCGCAGATTGTCACGAAGGTAGTACGGGCACAGGCTAATGACTCGTTATGTCAGGAGCAGATAGTTCGACTACTAGCAGAGGGAGCCGAGTCCTATACCGTTAGCTCAGACGAGGGATTACGCTTCAAAGGGAGATTGGTGGTTCCGGAAGGGGAGGAATTGCGACACGAGGTAATGGCAGAGTCGCACGGCTCACGGTTCGTGGTACATCCCGGAGGGGACAAAATGTACCAAGACATGAGACGCCAGTATTGGTGGAGCGGTATGAAGAGAGATATCGCTGTGTTTGTTTCGAAATGTGCCACTTGTCAGCTAGTAAAAGTGGATCATCAGAGACCAACATGACTTCTACAGCCGTTGGAGGTTCCGAGGTGGATGTGGGAGAGAATATCCATGGACTTTATCACGGGGTTGCCTACGTCGCAGAGGGGTCACGACTCCGTTTGGGTAATTGTGGACAGGTTGTCCGAAGTCGCTCACTTTTTACCCGTAAGGACTGACTACACTACGGGACAGTATGCCCAGCTCTTCATTTCAGAAATTGTGAGACTTCACGGTGTACCCCTAAATATCGTGTCTGACAGAGACAAGATATTTGTTTCGCGGTTTTGGGAGAGTTTCCAGGAGGCCATGGGCACGGAATTGCGGTTGAGTATGGCTTATCATCCGCAGACCGATGGGCAGACCGAGCGCACAAATCAGATGTTGGAGGACATGCTACGCATGTGCATTATTGACTTTGGAGGTGGATGGGAGCAGTACCTTCCACTGGTGGAGTTTGCTTACAACAACTCCTATCAGTTCACTATTGGCATGGCTCCGTTTGAGGCATTGTACGGTAGACCTTGTCGTTCCCCAGCATATTGGTTGGAGGTGGGGGACAACAAACTACTTTGGCCGGAAGTGATTCAGGATACTTCGGCAAGGATTGAGTTGATTCGGAGTCGCATTCGGGTAGCTCAAGACCGGCAGAAGAGTTATGCTGATGCGAAGAGATCTTTCAGTGAGTTCCAAGTGGGGGACCAGGTTTTGCTCAGAGTATCTCCTATGAAGGGGATTATGCATTTCGGGAAGAAGGGGAAGCTGACACCGAGGTATGTGGGGCCGTTTCCTATTATTGAGCGGATTGGACCAGTTGCGTATAGACTCGGGTTACCGGAACATTTACACCGGATTCATGATGTGTTCCATATTTCCTCGCTGAGGAAATATCTCAGAGACGATTTGGCACATTCTCACATCACTTTGGAGGATATTGATCTACAGCCTGATAGCTCCTACGAGGAGGGGCCGATTGTTATTTTGGACCGAAGTGAGAGGAAGCTGCGGTCAAAGATAGTTCCGTTAGTGCGTGTTCAGTGGCGACATCACAATGTCGAGGAGTCCACATGGGAACGCGAGGATGAGATGCGCGAGCGTTATCCAGAGTTATTTTTATCAGGTACTTTCTAGTTCCGAATTTCGGGACGAAACTCTGTTATTAGGGGGGAAGTATGTAATACCCCATATTTTTGACGATATTTATTTTTGGGATTAATTAATTAAATGCGAGTTAATTGGGAATTAATCCGGATAAAATACTAGCGAGATGTGAGTTGGTATTTGACTATATTGAGTATATATGATGATAATTGAATATTGAATTATGAAATTTTTTGTGAGATTGATATACGGCAATTTGGTCATTTTATTGGGACGCGGGTGATAGTTGCGTCAGAATATAATTATTTTATTTATAAAGGTGAATTTAAATTCTATTAACCGTATGGTCGTTTTGAGTGCACCAACACGTCCGGAAGGGTCGAGATAGTCAGAAAACACTAGCCGGGGGTTTAGTTTGGGTCCCGGGGTATTTTTAGGCCATACCGGCATCTTATAAGGGTAGTTTGGTAATATTGTATTTTTGGGATTTAATAATGACGAAAATTAGTAAATTATATCTGATTTAGGAAACCAACCACTAAACCCACTACCAACCATATTGACCCATAAGACTACGGGGAGTTTTAGAATTAGGTTTCCTAAGTTCCCAAAACAAACCCGAGCCACCTTTGGAGAAGAAGGCTTGTAGAGAGAGAGAGAAAGAGAGAAGGAATTCTTCAGAAAAAGCTTCATCAAATCAACACCAAATTCAGAGACACTCGAGGCAAGTGGTTTAATTCTATTTAATTCAGAGAATGTTTCTTCCATGTTAGATAAATTGAAAGATTTACATGTTCTTGGAAGTTAAATAAAAACCCATGTTAATTGGACTTAGAACTTGAATTTTGAGGACAAATTGCATGTAGAATAGTATGGAGATGATTACCCTGATGTTAATATATGTTGGAAGTAACAAAAACGGATCTAATTTGAGTAAATTGATGATTATAAATTCTAGGGTTTATGTTCTTGAAATTTGGGGAAAACCGTAGAGACTTGAGGATTTAATGATGTTTAGGATGAATTGATTCCCTAAAATGTGTTAGTATGTGACCTAGGTACGTTTAGGGATGATTAGAGATCTTAAACAATCGTTGGTTTGATGTTTAGATGAGTTTTGAAGAGATAAAAATGGTGAAAAATGAAACTAGGGAAATCTGGGCTCGGAACTCGTCGTTCGTTAGAAGACCTCCCCAGGTCGTTCGAACGAGCTCGTTCGAACGAGCTTCTAACGAGTTGACCAGTCACTTCTAACGAGAGGAAATTTCATTCGATACCTTCGTTCGAACGAGATGTCGTTAGAAGGTGCAGTTCGTTCGAACGAACTGAATCTCGTTCGAACAGCCTCGTTCGAACGAGACTTCGAACGAGTTGACAGTTTAGGCCTTTTGGCCTGTTTTGATTTTGGGAGTCCCGTAAACTTATTCGAGGATAGAGATAACATTCCTTTGTTAGTGTACTGGTATACTTGGGACATTTGGGATATAATGAGGAGTAAATTATAATTGTGGCACGAATCAAATAGACATTATGGACTGAGACGTGAGTGCCTACTACGACGTGAGAATAAATTATGGCGCGTATAAATATGGACCGGGATTATATAAGTTGTATATATATTAAGTTGGTACGAGAATGCGATATGTACTACAATTAAACTACGGTGATTACTAAGATGCGTGTTTACTTAGTATTGGTATATGATTTGTGTGTATGACATACCTATCATACTTGCTATCACGGGAGGTTTGCGTTCTCTTAGGGCCCTCTAATCCTTGTGTTGCGCGAATTTAGACTGGTTACCTTGATGAACATAGGTCAGAGAAAGACTTATTGGGATGTTAATAAGTCCGCTGATCGTGGGAGCATAGGTATGTGCGTGACCCATGTGATGTGACTGTGTTCGCCTCCACTGTTTATGATTTGTGTTATCTGAACGATTCCTGAGAGATTCGGAATGCGTGATCCTTATGTACGTGATGTACCGGGATGGATAGCAGAGTATGTGTGCACCACAGCTTAGTCTCGGGGTGCTTGTATTGTATATTTATGAGGTGAAAAATATACACTTAATCAATGGGAACTTTCATGTGTTATTGTGGGTATTATATGGAAACGTTGTGAGTATATATAAAAGGGATAACCTAAAATGAATTGTGTTGCTTAATTGAGAATCGGAATTTACGTTAAGCCCCTATTTAATTGAGATCGTTACTATGTTAATAGAAACCGAGTAATAAAGAGTAGAACCTATGACAGTCTAGCTAGATATAATGTCACTTAGCTAGTGGTTTGTATCATTTTAGATGGGTACTTACGTTAGGAGTGCACAGTTAGACGAGAGGTGAGAATTTCATGTGAGTGCACGTCCTAATATGTACTTTGCATTTAATGTTTTAAATGTTTTTAAAGCACTTGTAGATTTTTAAAATATCCCCACCTTCGGGCTCTGACCCGTTTGCTTTCAAATCTATTTTTCTTGTAAAAACGTTTTAGGTGCCCAGCCACAAGGACACCATGCATAGGATACTCATTCAGGTGACGACCTGTAGCTGTTTGTGGAAGCTATAGGGATTTTCTTTTAGACGCTTCTTTCATTTGGATTCCTGATTCAGTATCTATCAGTTGTAGGGCATGTTGCCTATTCCTATTAGAGACATCTTTCCATTTCAGTGTTTCAGACTTTGGCATGTATTGATTCAGTATTCAGTTTAGTTATTTCAGTTTGTGGTATTGTAGTGAGGAGTTTTCCTCCAGACTTTATTTACATTATGTGATGGTTATTCTATTTACTTCGTTATGGTGAATGGTGTTATTATCCTTCATTACACTTGTTGCATGTTAATCAGATTTAAATTAAAATTTGACAACTTACTTTTTAAATACTAGGTGGTTAGTAATCATTAAAATGTTTTCGACAGTGATGCTATTAACTGGACCAACTTGGCATTTTGAATTAATTTAATAAAGGAGTAGCTACCCGGTATTTAATTAGTCGGGGTGTCACAATTACCTCTTGTGTCAACCACAACTTAAATTCGCTGTCTGATTATACCATTGTTTTTCGTCTTTTATTGTTCTCACAGGCTTCATATTTTTTGCATATTACAAAATTAATCATGTATAAAATAATCTAAAATAATGTTAAACATTATAATAATCGAAACTCTCTTTTTCCATTCTTCGACATCTTCATGTGTGTCAAATAGATAATGAGCTACTTGTTCATGTTACAAACTCGTTAATTTCACTCGTTTTGACATCACATGACCACCATCATCGACGAACTCATCAGTGTCATCAATGTTAGTTGAGTCAGGCATATATTCCCGAGTATATATTGATGACTCCACGGTCATGTATTCCTTTGCAATTGATCCTACAATGTATCGTGTATTCTTGATGTAATCTTTAAAAACTTTCATCAATCTTTCAAACAGATACATCCACCGATATCTAACTGGACCATAAATAAGTGCCTCGTCGCATAGGTGTACCAACAAGTGAACACTTATGTCAAAGAATGCTGGGGGAAAGTACTTCTCCAATACACAAATCTCTTCGGTCACCGCCAATTTTGCGACCACTATGTGTTCTCGATTGACTAACTTCTCACACAAGAGTGAGAAGGTAATACTAATTTTCATAATAGCCCTCCGCAAATCCTTGTGCTTGGAGAAACAGTTCTTAAACAATATAGGAACCAATTGCATGATCACATGCCAATCGTGGGACTTACACTTATGTAAATCATGAGTAGCATAATTCATAATCCTTTGCAAGTTGGATGATAAAGTAGATGGGCCCTTCAAATTATATATTGTGTTTAAAAGAACCTTCCTTTCCCCACTCGTCAAAGTAAACGCACTAGGGGGGATTATTGTCCTTTTCCTACTATCTTCTTTCAACCATAGTTATGTCTTAAGTTTCAACGATTTAAGGTCTTTTCATGCATTTTCTCCATCCTTTGAATGACTCCCCCCAAGGAAAGTTCCCACAATTAGTTCAACGAAGTTATTCTCCGCATGCATCACATCCAATACATGGTGCACCGGGTTATTCTTCCAATAAGGCAAGTCAAATAAAATTGACCTCCTAGATCATGCCTTTCTTGTCTCAGTTTCATTTCCAGTTGGGGTCTTCTTATGCTTGACATTCTTCAATTTAGAATTATCACCTGGCATATTACGGCCACATTCAAAAGATTTACTTTCAATTTTGGACCCCGAAAGTTATCTCAACGGTAGCCTATGTTCAACCCCACCCAATAAAAAATTAGAACCTTTCTCAAATCTGAAACTATGAGCCGGGGGTAAAAACCTCCTGTGGCAATGGCATACATTTTTTGAGCTAAAGGATAGACGAAGAGATTCAGTCTCCTCTCCACAAATAGGACACCCCATTTAATCATGTACTACACAACCGGATAGTGTCCCATAAGTTGGACAATCATGAATTTCCCACATCAACATAGCTTTCAGCGTAAACTCTTCTTTTCTAAAAGAGTCAAATGATTGCACACCCTCTTCCCACAACTCATTTACTTCTTCTACCAAAGGATCCAGGTAGACGTCGATGTCATCACTTGGTGCCTTTGGCCCAGGTATCAACAAAGCCATCATCAAAAATTCAGACTGTGAAGGAGGGAGGTTGAGTGGGCCTAGGATCACTGGACATACACTCTAATTGGTGCTTAGATTTCCAAATGGATTAAAACCAGCTGTTGATAAAGCCAAATGAATGTTGCGTTGTTCTCGAGCAAAATTGGGATACTCATAATTCATCCTCCTCCAGGCAGTAAAATCAATAGGATGACGCATGATATTACCCCATACTTCTGCCCTAGCATGCCAAGTCATTGCCTCTTCTATCCACGGTATTGTGAAAAATCGCTTTAATCTAGGCCCAACGGGAAAATATTTCAATACTTTTTGAGTCACTTTTGAGCTTATGCCTTCCTTACTAGTAGATTGGACATATCTAGATTCATCGCATACCGGACAACGATCGAGATTTTCATACTCCTTTCGGTATAGTATGCAGTCATACACACAAGCATGAATCGATTTATACTTCATTTCCAAACCTTTCAAACTATTCTTCATAATATGATAGCTATTTGGAAGTGTATTCTCCTTGGGTAATAAGCCCTTCACCCATTTCAGAATTCTTGTCACGCTATTGCCAGACAAATCATACTGCGTCTTCAAACTGTGCAAACCAACCATGGCATGTAAAGTTGTTTGATCTTTCTCACAGCCAGAGTATAACGGTTGGGTCGCCTTAAATTTTAAACTTTGGTAGTCATCGTCAAGTTTTATCGTGATATCTTCACGAGCACTTGAACCTTCTACATCATCAGTAACCTCATTCTCCCCTGCTTCATAAACTCCGTACGCATCATTAACTAAATCCTCTAACATATTATGATCTACGTCCACTACAAGAAAAACAGTCATTTATATCAGTAAAAAACTAACATAAATGACGAGTTATGTCAGTTTTATAATTTTTCAAAACTGACATATAAAGCCATGACATAAATGTTCGTAAAACTGACATAAATAAGATCACATTTATCTCAGTTTTTAAGAACACACATAAAAACTACAACATTAAACATGTTTTTAATCACATTTTCATAAAAAACTGACATAAATAAGATCACATTTATCTCAATTTTAGTAGTTTTGTGAGAGTTTTTTCAAAACTGACATAAATGTTGATATAAAAAAAATCAATACACGATCAATATAAAAGTATTATTTGAGGTTAAATCAACCCTTATACATAGATAATAACCAAGGTCATAAATATCACTAACTTGATATACATCAAGATATTTACCATCAAAAAATATTGATGTGAGCTACATCATATCCAAAAACTACCTAGTGTGTGCGCTACATGATGTTATCCAAAAACTAGGCAACGCCTAGTTATCTACGTGGTAATATCCTAAAAATAGTGATGATACACCACAATATCCAAAAACTAGCATTGCGAACTACATCATAAGACCCACAATCTAAAATAATACTGAAGCTAGGACGTTGTATGATGTAATACTCGATCAATTTTGTTCTCGACGCTATCCAACCATGAATGAGTAACCCTGCAATCAAATACAATCAACATGGTTTTCATCAAAACACAATCATCTCAAAAAATTGTCATTACGACATAACAAAATATAGTTATTAGGAAGTACCTAATATATATAATCCGTAATGAATTCAATGAACTTCATTTACCTCAGTCAACGTATACATCGCTTTATCGAGCAATCTTCTCATCTATAAAATTGAAGGTAAAATTGAATTTATTATTACGATATATAAGAGGTAATAACTAAATAATATTTTATATAATAGGATAAAAAGTTAAAACAACGGTAACATACCCTTGTTTCAAAAGGTAAGGAAGGATCCTCCATGAAGTACTTCATGAACTTCAACACAAAATATCCACAATGAAGAGTACCGTTTCCTTGCATTGGGCACTAATTAATATAAAACATTATTAACGGACAAATAATAAAAGGGTAATGGACGTTAAACAAGGTTGTTAACATATATATATATATATATATATATATATATATATATATATATATATATATATTAAAAAACAACTATGGTGTCAAGTACAATTTCAGTCGAAAATAATTTTTTAAGTCGAGTACAATTTAAGTTCCAAAAAAAATTTATACAATGCAAACAATTGTAAGAACATTAAAATATAGGCAATCTTCCATATAGTTTGATGACGAAATACCAACTATAGGACATGCTCTGCAACAATAAAAAAAAAAAATCTAATGAACGCAGATTTAGCTCTAATAAGAGTACGTAAAGAACTCACACCTTAAGTTTACTCAGGACAGATGGACCACTAAACGGGGCTTATTTACAAGTGTGTGCTAGGAGAAGTAATTAAAGGTTCATTACTCACTTATTTAGCACGTAACTTAATGGTTTTACCATGAGGAAATCTAGTTTGGTAGTCATTATCCATGATGTAGGAAGGGGGGAGAGTTAATTGAACCGAAGAAAGCACTTGCTTATTCATTTTTGCAACACACTAAAAACTCAAATAAATGCTCTCACAAAAGCTCTAACCAAGACAACAAAAGACCAAATTAGAACATTATTATAATTATGCTAAAAGTTCATGAAATTTCTCCAAATGAATTGTCCCCGAACATTATTACCACTTTATAGCCCAAAATGGCCAGAATTAAAGATTGAATACGTTCACGTACGAATATTTTTTATAAAGAAATTGGACAAAGATATAGATATATATATATATATATATATATATATATATATATATATATAATATGTGTGTGTGTGTTTGTGTGTGTGTGTGTAGGACAACTATATGTAACTGTCATATACTATATATATGTATGTATGTATAACAACTATATATAACTGTCATATATATATAGCTAGATTATATATATAAGTCATGTATATGTACTGATATATATATAACAACTATATATAACAGCTATTATATATATTATATAATAGTTGTTATATATAATAGCAGTTATATATAACTGTTATAAATATAACAGCTATATATAAACTGTTTTGATACGTATTTGTGTATCCTCAACGACGGGCCAAAGTCGAATAACTGGATACTTGGAGGCTATAGTCAATATAAACCTAAACATTGGAAGCTAAAAGTCAAAATGACCCATACATTGTAACAATCATCAGTAGATGGATATAGTAGTAAGTCACTCACGATAGCGCGTAAAAGAGACATCTTGTTGCCATGATAATGCCCCTTGGAAATTTGGATCATTTGTTGTATTGTACCACCGTGAGATAAAAATTCCACTTGTTCCTCAGCTGCTCATTTTGTAGTTAATCAAATAGGTGTTGGTGCAATATAGGCATCCAAACATACGATGTTTCCCTCGACACAATACCAGAGGGCTCACCATGGTTATTGCATATTTTATCTCCCCATTGTAGCCCTGCCAATTTGAGGAAACATCAAGTATTATTTATAAAAAAAGGAAACATCAAGTATCAATATATATATATATATATATATATATATATATATATATATATATATATATATATATATATATATATATATATACACACACACACACACACACACACTAGCGTATGCTTTCCAAAATGTGTGTCAATGCCCATATTACCTATGGAGTTAGATCTTCGAAATTCACAATTAAAACTCAAAAACAAATATACCAAAGCGCACTGAACAGCATAATCAAGTCTAAATTGACGATCTGAGATTCGCAACTAAACATCCCCAAATAAAACCTCGACTTAAATTTCCAAGCGTATATTCAGACCTATGCCAACTAAACATCCAAATCCAAAACAAAAAACTGTAAAGATTGGCTCCATATGAATTTATGATAAAATTTGAAGTATGTTCACCCACAACTTTTCTTTCTTTTTTTGATGAGAAATGAATAATTAAAACCTCGACTTTGTGTAACAAATGTAGCATGTATCATCACGTAGATGACATGGAGAACTCAATTTCAAAATTCACAGAGGTTAAAATCAGAATACTAATTGAATAAAAAAAGTACAAGAAAGGCAAAGGAGAATAGAATGCAGGATGTTTGGCATACATGATGTTTGGCATTATCTGTCTTATAGAACTCTTTTGAATGTCTTGGTTCCTCAGATTCCGATTTGCGCATCTTCACGTTTAGTGGTATTTCCTTGTAGGATTGAACCTTCATGGCTGCTTGGCGACGCCTTCCAGTGGATAATCTTCCAAGCACTTGAGCTTTATGGCATAGGTCCAAAACATCATCAAAATTCAGTTCATGTGTATAAATAAAATAAAAATGACATAATTCAGTTCATGAAATAGAAGTTTGCATAGTGTTGTCATTCAACATATACCCCGTTTTATTGACGTGATCAACCATACCAAAGAATGGAATGGAATTTTGCCTCTGAAACCAATCACCAATATATCCATTAACTTCCCCTGGAAAAGAATTGGAAACCACTTTAGTACTGCTGAATTGAGACGAGCAACCATTTTATACCTGAGCATTATTGAGGTGAGCAGCCTACCTAAGAATGGAATCGAATGTTGCCTCTAAAACCAATGACCAATATTGACATTAACATCCTGCTGGTACTCGAAAAGAATTGAAAGCCATTTTAGTACGCCTGAATTGAGGTGAGAAGCCATTTTATACCTGAGCATTATTGAGGTGAGCAATCATTTTAGTATGGCTGAATCTTAATAGGTTGTTCTTTGAAATTTTACGTGGATACGTCAAATTAGCAACCAAACCTAAAATAATTTAGTAACAATGAAAAATCACTTCAATGAAAATTATGTTCAATTCAAGCATCGAACTAATTTTTTAAAAATATTCATTTCCTACATTTAACTACACACCATGTCTAATTTGTTTAAAATAGAAAATCGTCATTCACAATAACAAATATACACATGTTAATTATAATATTGATGGCTCAAGGGATTCACTGCCATTTGCAACTCTGAAAAATGCATGCTCTCAAATTCCATCAACTGCTACTCATGTTCTTCCATGAGCTGCTTCCTGAGTAACCCCAAATTATCACAAACTCTAATTATTATTATTATTGACATTATTATTAGTAGTAGTTGTTGTGTAGAATTGTATTTAATAATATTTATATGGTTTTTTTACAATATGTTGATGAATAGAATGCTCCATTTAGCAAACAATTTGCCATTCCTAATAGCTTTTCCAATAATTCTAACATGTAAATGCCTAAATGGAGAAAATCAAGACAAAAGGTCAGTGCCATCATATATATGTACTTAAAATGAGGCTCTAACCTATAATGTCTCATCCAAGAAACTAAAACAAAAACAAAAAAATTAAGTTGCACTGCGAGAGTAATTAGAACCAGTGAATAAATAAATAAAAACTCTTAAACAAAATATCAACATTAAACAAAATAAAAAAAATAAAAATGAGAATATCTTTTAGTCTCAATCTTAAACAACATAGTTTACTTACAATGGCGCCTTAAATAAAAGTGTCAAATTAAACATACCAAATGTCTAAACATGGTCATGAACTGCGACAATCAGGCTGAGCATTTTGCACTGAACAGGGCATACCAATTTAAATCACAATGTCTCCGCAAAATTTCAACTACAAAAATGACCCAAGAAGAGGAGAAGATAAGAAAGAAATATACAAATGTTAGCAACAACAACAAGCAATTTAATGAAGACAATAATTCAAAGCAATGAACTTGGGGAGCTGGAAACATAATGTGGGGAATGTAAATAAATGTGTATCATTTACTTAACATGCAAAAAGTGGTGATTGCTTAAAGGTCATTAACAATTAACTCAAAGCAATGAACATGGGGAACTTGAAGTCAAGTAAGGTTGTAAGGCTACCTCAACGTGTTGCAACTGCTTGTCTTCTGAGGAGATATAAGTATCGAAAAAAATACAATGAACAAATAACCAAATCAAATTAAGTAAACTGAAAAACAAAGATGCCATAAACTAAACTTGAAAAATGTACGATGGATTCCAATTTTGCATTCAAATAATACCAAATTCGCAATTTCTCTATCAATAATAAAAACAAAATGCACACAATTTCTCTATCAATGATAAAAAACTAAATGTAAAACATAATATTTATTGGGTTATACTAAATATCATCATTGGTTGTAATAATGTGGACGTCTTTAATTACAATGTGAAAAACCTTTTTAATACTAAGTAAAAACATAAGAAATCAGTGGACCCCAACATTAGGCATATTGAACATCCAATTCTCTAAAAATTCTAACAAGGACCCTGTTATATACAACAGCAGCTATAACAGCAGTTATATATATATATATATATATATATATATATATATATAGCAGTTATATATAACAACAGCTTAACATGCTTTTAGCGAAGAGTTATTTGCATCTGACATATTCGATCATGCGAGATAATGGCGCCACAAGAGGAGAAGACATCCAAAGTTGAGAACTTTGTTGGTACAAGTTTAAGTTTCTAGAATATGCAAATAGGCATATAAATTTTGACATAAGCCAAGCCGTTTTGTAATTTTATTGAATCTGATATAAATTGTTCATTTTTCATAGACTCGACACGTATTAGTCCATTTATCATTGCAAGATAAAACAGCAAGTCAGAAAGTGAAATGATTCATTTGTCTCTCGTCGTTGCCTTGTTGTCCCATTGAACACGAATGAGAATCACATTCGTTACAAGATTAGTGTGTGTGTTTATATAAAGTTAAATGATGTAAGTTACCATTTCAAACTCTGGTTTTGGGTTAAACACACAAACTTAATCGGAAAAAACTATAATAATTTCCAGGGTAATTTTCTTCATATCAGCTATATACTAATTGCACTCAAATTATTTTTACCCACTTTAGATATGAAAGGGTCATGTTCTTCAACATGGACGGATTCTTCATTACGAATTCCTTCCATTCTTCTTCATCGATCTTTCCATCACCTTTTATATCCGCTTCATTGAATGTTTATGTAAAACATAAATAAGTTGTTAGTTTCTAAAGAAATAAGCATGAAAGGTGTAGGATAACATTGATTATTCTGGACTGGACCTTTTCCACAATCGATACGACAATATCATCAGATTTGATTCTTGCTGGAGTTCCAATACCATCTCCTTTAACTGTCATATAATGTAAGATCATAAGCATTATACAAAGAGGAAGTTTTATGAAGGGTAAAATCCACTTAGATACCTTGCATGTTGACAAAATTCTGAATTTCAAAAAGTAGTAGCAATCTTTCCTTCTTTAAATAGTTCTTTAATTAACATGTTAAATTGACTAGAATAACGAGAATCGTAAAGTAGGCGGTGTGTGAGAGTATTATGCAAACAGGATGTGTATCATCTTGCAGTGAAGGCAGAGGCAATCCTTAATAACGAGAGAGGATCAACAGAATCTGTGGCCACTAACTCCCAGAAAACACAAGCGGTGTTTAAGAAGGAGAAGGGTGAATACCATGTGAGAGTGGTAAAATAGAAATGTTTTTATTCAATAATCAAACAGGAAATCTTACCAGTTATGCAGTTTGGCTTGAATGTAAAATGCTACTTGTACTAGAGTTCATTACACTACAGGTGTTGTACGGCAATACCTTTTGTACGTGGTGAGTGCCATATATGGCATTCTCCGATTTTGTTTTAGGAAGAACAAAAATAGATTTACTACCCCTGAAGTGTTTAAATATATGCATAAAATTTTTATTTGAGTAGTGTCAACAATGTTATCAGTAATCAATGATTAACTTACAACTTTTTTGCAACAAATAATTCATTGAACCACACTAGATGTTAAGCAATATATACACGAACCAAAGAAAATAAAAGCCAAGGAAATATGAGCAGATTTTCACATTCCTGTTATTTTCATAACTTATGTTTTGTGAGTACATAGAACACATTAGTGGTGAATTGAGTGACTTCATCATGAGAGATGTCCATCAGCGGTATATTCATGCTCAATTGTTTTAATCAAAACATTCACACTTTACCATAACTAAACTTTACGTTATTATAAAATGTCCATAACTAAAACATTCACAATCTATCATGTACTGACATGCCACACAAACTACTTTAATCAACACCATAACTGAACTTTATGTTATTACAAAATGTCCTTTTTGTAAAAGCTTACTCGAGACAGACGAAAATATCTGTGGCATATAGAATCCCCAATGACCCCCGCATGACTGAACGCATACTATTAGAAGAAATGCTTCCCCAAACACATCAATACCCTTCTTTGAGCCAGTTTTTCATCTTTTTACACAAGTACGAATGTGTTTCATTTGAGTAATCGAAATAATTCTCATGGAAAAATATGGATTAGCTTGGTGAATTTTACACAACATTGTATGATCTATATAATTATATCAAACACACCCTATATCAATATCATTTATAAATTTGTATTGGGTTTGTGTCGAAGTTGACAAGAAACTTTATCATCAACCACTAACACCAAAAAATAAACATGGAATCCAAAACAGATAAATAAATAAATCTAATGAGAAAGGGCATAGTCGACTTTGGAGGGGATCTACTTCTCTAGTCTAGAAATAAGATGTTGCAATACCAAAATTGCAAATGATGCAGCAAGTGCTGGATCAGTACTAGTGCGGGGTAGTGCAACATGTCCACTTCTCCTCACTATTTTGACTTCGAAAAAACATAATGGCTAAAGTGGTCCCGAAATAGTTGTTATGCTTCATGTGGCTGTTTGAGCATCGATATGCATTTCAAATATGGCCTCGGCATCATCGAGAATGCCTTGCTTTATCATATAAGATGCACGGGCACCTCCTTCTTCGGCTAGTTGCAAAATAAGTCTCACAGTACCCTTTAGCACCAAATATAGGCAAAAACCATCAAGTCTGGTGAACAGGCTCATCTTATATTAGATTTTTGTATATATAGTTATTCAAACTTTGTTCAGTCAGAGGTGTATGTATTTATTAGAAACAGAGGTGTATAATATTTTCATAAAGGAATGCTCTTGGCTCGAAACAAAAGTTCACAAACATAGCCATAAATGATTTTTTTATGCTTGTACTAAACACAATTATTCATCATAAACACAACCATAAATGAATCAAAATAAATACCATTTAACATAATAGTGAATATTGTATGCTAGAGTGGTGGTATTATTTTTATGTAGAGACAGGACCAAATACATTGTTTATTGTCATTAGTTTTACACTAACCAAGTCTTCAAGCAAGGAGGTTCACTAAACAATTAAAATATAACGTATAGATAGAGATAAGACCAATATATAGCTTATTGTAGCTACGGTTGCAGAATCATTAACGACAGCCGTGGGAGTTATTAAGGAAGATATTTTACAAATTCTGCCTTAAACAGAAGATCAATATTCTATAAAAACTGAGACAATCAAACACATTGCTGAAATTAACAACTTCAGAGATGAATATATAAAATCAATTAAAAATGGTTATGACAAGTCTCTTTTTAGGCCTTTGTTCTTGTACTTGTAAATTTATATTAGTAGTCTAAACCTAAAATATGAAATGAAGAAATTTTAATTGCGAAGAAAATTATATATTGTTAGTGATCCTTTGTCGAGAATTTGGTTGCAAAGTAGTCCTCTAATCGTCTGTCTTCATCGCTAGTTTGACGGCTTGAGTAGGCCTCCAATTGTTAGAATCTATCACCTATGAAAAACATAAAATTCAGACAAACAATAGCTATTAACAAAATTGGAAAAGAGATCTGAATGATTTATATACCCTAATTTAAGGTTGGCAATGAGATAATGTGATCGAGAGGAAATACGTAGATGGATTTATTGAATCGTTGGTCTTTCTTTAGTTTTCAACCGAGGCAAAGTTTCAAGTGATTAAGATTGGTATAATTAATGTCTAATTTAAGTTTAGGAAGGGAAGCCTGTGAGTATCGTGTGATGTTAAGCAAAGAGTGTGAACATATTGAACTCTATGCTTTGAGAAAATTTGGAAAACCAAATGAGCATTGGCAAAACAAATGTTATAATGTATTATGGGACTAATTAAACTAAGAAATAAGAGTACAAGCCTCTTTTTCCATCACAAAATGGTAGTTTATTGCAAAATTTTAATATACGTATGAAGCACCAAATTAATAGTCATGTATAATGCATTAGTATTATCAATGAAGAGAACATGTAGTGGATTCAAAACACCTTGATCAATATAATAAATGGAGTCACTGGATTTCAATGATAGCAGCAACGAGAGCATTGTATTTAGACTTTTAACTAGACAGAGAAGTGGACTGCTTTTTATAGCACAGGAAATGAAATTTACACCAAGAAATAAATAGCAGCCAGTCGAGTAGCGATGAGGGCCAGTCCAATGCGTTCGAGAAGCCATATAAGAGACTTTTGTATAACTGAAGACCAAGATGACTAATGCTTTTGACATACGAAGTATAAGCTTAAAATCTTGAAGATGTATAAGAGTAGGGTCATGCATAAATGATAGAGAGAGTTAACTGCATATGTTAATTCCGACTGAGTTAGGCTAAAGTAAACGTGATCCAATTAAGGACCAAAATATAGTGGCCACAACCCGATAATGAGTGGAAACAAAGTGCTGAAGCTACTTTGTACGTGAAATTGATGAAGTTTTCATTGGATTGGATGAGACCATCTTTGTTTGAGTGAGAATCTTGGCCGCATATAGAAGTATTAATTCACCATTGATATGGTTTCAGACCTCTAACCACAAACTTCGGTCCAATATTTGTTCCAATCATATCAAACACATCAACAACATTTTATGCAAAAGTGTGTACTTCATCTTATCATAAAGCAACGCAGTACACACTACCCATATCAAAAATCCAAAAGTCCCTAAAGGACCAAATAATTTAACCAAAAGAAAGCCAACTTTCGAAAAGAAATCAATCAACCAAAATAAGTCTCTTACTCACAATAAATATCTAATAAAACTCCTTTACCTGGCCCATCTAGTCCACCTCCTCGATCAAGCAAAAATATGGGGCTAAGCTATGTTCCAAAAGGGAAAGAAGAAGATTTAGGAAAGTCTACGGGTAATAAAACAGTAGCTAATATGAATAAAAATAAAAAAGTGGCGAGTAAAATCAGGGTTCACAAACAAATAATGTACCAAAATGATAGATAAAAGAAAATAGAGAATATCACTATCACTTAAAGAAAAAGTTACACAATTGTTGTCCAAAATTCTCTTTCGTTCTAATATTATTAGGCAGAAAAGTTTCATAGCTTCCAAAACATTTAATGGGCTAATAGTGTTTAAACTTTATAAGAACTAAATGAAATGTATTAGTTACAGAATTCTCAAACAAGTAGTATGAGGACAACAAGAACTCTCAAGCCCATTAGGAACTAGATATCAGACATATTCATTCAGACTCCAATTGGATGAAAACTGCATACTAGACATATTAAGATGGGAAGGAAGAAATTTTAAGTTATATATTGTTCTGAATAAAAATGTGTTAGGAACTGTTGAACTGAAGAGTGTATATTGGTTTGTAGGAGAGAACAACACGGTTTGAAGAAAAAAAGGAAAAAAATCAACAAAGTTCATCATATATAGTATGAAAAAGATATCATATACCCTATAGAATAAAAGAATGAAGATGGACTAAGAAAAGAGCATACAAGAGGCATACACCATTACTTACTTATAATGATGCGAAGGTACAATGTATAAAAATGAAATAACTCAAAATTGACAAAAACATAATTTGGAGCAGCTAATTGAGAGAGATTAGTTACAAAATAAAAGCAATCAACAAACATTGAAACTATACAATCAACACCATAATCTTGGTTGATAACTTCAACGATTCACACCCAAACTCATAAATGGAAATAACTTTCAGGATCAAATTATGTCAAACACCAAGGATTTCTTAAACATCAAACTTTAAAACAAAAGATATAATATATTTGTTTTCTTCAACATTAACCTCTTGATTGAGCGTTAGTATAAATATAATATATATATATATATATATATTTTCCTAAATGTGTGTGAAATAACAGGCTAGTTAAATCAAAGCTAACCCAAAGAATAATTGTTTTCTTTGTTTACGAAATAACAATGCTAAATATGTTACAAACGCATATGAAGAGACAAATTAATGGTAAAGCACATCAATATATTTCAAGATGAATTGTAACAACATATTAACCATCGATTGATTGAAAAACAAACACACACCAACCGACTATGATAGATGAGAAGAATAGATAAAAAGATCCAGTTAATTTAACATCATACCTCAGCAATACAATTTGAGTCGAGTTCAAAAAGATGAAATCATCAGTCCAAATGTCTAATCACAAAACACTGGATCACAAAACACAGTAGTCATTCAGTGTATAAGTATATTCAAGAATCCATATAGTGATTTTCATAACAAACACTTGTTTGATCATATTTTGCTTTATACACATACATATATGGACGAATACAATAATCATAGAAATACACGTGTCCTTCAAATTGTTATATAAGAAAAGACAATGAAACCATATATTAATTGTTGGTCCTATATTGTGCATATTATTTCATATGTAATATATACCAAAGTTAAGGAAATCAAACCTCTTCACTTCAGAAATAAAAATTTCACTAAAAACAGGAACTTTCATAAAGAACACCACATAATTTGATAATATAGTACCACAAACATGCCCTCACCCCTTTACAAACATGGAGACTAACTATGAAGAATAAACTAATTTGTCAAAAATTAGCTAACATTTACTTTTAATCACATTGTCACAAAAATTCCATTCAATTAAAAGAGAAGTCATAAAAGAAAGAAAGCAATCAAGGAAGAAAGAGTAAAACACCCATTTGGGTATTTTCTCAAAATCTATTAAGAATTCTAGAAAGTGACAACACAATATAGAAGGATAAAAACCTCAAAAAGCAAGAGGTTCAGGGCTACAAAAATCCAATGCTAACACGAAGAACATGGATTTATAAAGATAAAATTATACTCCCATGAAATCTAAAACTTATTAAGCTAAAAAATATCTTTAGATCTGATATATTCAATATGAAAAACTCAAGTATCACGAAAATAAAACGAATAAGATGGATTTATATAAAATTCATAAATTCATGTCAACTGGTGCTATACGGAACTCCCAAATTCATAAACTAAGTATAGGCTTTCCTTCTTTAAGAAAGTATAGTATTTTAATCATATGCATTAAATTTTATTTCTCAACTCGGTATACATTAGTCAATAGAACTAAGTCTTAATAAACACCGAGCTTTCAAAGAATCTAAAGCTCAGATGAACAAATGAAATCTATCAAGATAATCTATAATTAATTGTCTCATATAAATAAATAGTGACTAACAATATATAAGATCAGAACAAGATGGAAATATTATCAAGGTGAAAGAAAGTTATTTGGCCAAAACTTTAAAGCTAGAGTGTTATCTGAAAATCCATTACAATCAAGGACCATATCAAATATTGAGAATGAAAGTTTATACCTTTTGTTTCTCTAGCTCTAATGCCCCCATGGCCGTTTCAAATAAGAATAAAATTATACCAAATACAAGGAAACCCTAAACATATGCATATGTGTAATATTCTTTCTGTATGAAATTATAGATGTAGATAAACAAAAACAAAAATCACACAAATCAAACCATATTCATTATTAATATCAACAAAATTAAAGAAAACCTTTAGGGCTCGTTTGGCAACCCAATTCCAAGGCTTGGAATTGGAATTAGAAGGCCAATTTCAATTCCGTGGAATTAAAATTGGCCTTCCAATTCCATTTCCATGGCTTGGAATTGGGTTGCCAAACGGATCCTTAATGTAAATGCAAGCTCTAATGGACATAAACAAATTGCACAATCTGATTTGCAAAAAAAAACTAGTAACTATAAAAATTCAACAAATAAAGAGAGAACCTAACCTATTACAGAACATTCACAACAAATTCACATATATAAACCCTAGCAATGTTGTAATATTATAGAATAAATTGTGTAGTTAAATTTATTACCTACGTAGGCTTGTATGGAAATTGGAGCAAAATGGGACTTAATTGAAAACATAAGCCTCCGCCACCGCCGGGACATTATTGAAAACACAAAGAGATGTTGAGTGTCATCGGTGTGGGGGTGTCTATAGCGTCGTCGGTGTGGGGGATCTATAGCGTCGTCGATTTTAGGGGGTATATATAACTACAGATGGGAGAGAGCTCAGGAAAGTTGGGGATTGATAGAGTTGATGAAAGGAATGAGAAGAGAAGAGCCCGCTTCTTTTCTTTAAACAAGTGAATTTTCCGCCCAATTTTTCAGCCTAGCGGGAACCGACGCGCTTCATTATTTTCATTTATCTCAGCTTTTGAATTTGAGAGGGATAAAATTAAAATAGATATATCACGGTTCTACAAAAAATTGACATAAATATTTTTTTTTAAAACAAGTTTATTATAACTGACATAAAAATTAACTATTAAATTAAAACTGACATAAATATAAATATTTATGTCATTTAAACTTTAATTAACATAATATTAATTTTCAAACTGACATAAATGAGTGTTCTTCTTGTAGCGGTCGTCCCCTTCTACATCTATCCTACTTGTTGATGGTTGTTGTGAAGGTTGGTCGGGTACAAAAGGAATTTTCAATTCACCGTAAAAACTCCAAAATCGATAACTATCTTGCATACCCGATCTTAACAAATGTAGTTCAACTGTTTTCCACTCAAACACCTTACCATTCTTACACCTAGAACACGGGCACAGAAACTCTTCATCATTATGCATTTATTTGCATATTTCACAAATTCGTTATCACCTCTGTGAAACACATCCCCCATTCTATTTGTCTCACCCATCCACTCTCTGTATTTCGGATATCCCATCACAGCTACCACAACTAATCACCTATTAAAGGTACGAAGCGTATATTCATGGATTAGTATAAACAAAACTTAGATTTATAGTATGTGTGACACCCCGCCTAATTAAATACCGGGTGATCAATCCTTTATTAAATCATAACCAAGGTGAGTGGTTGGTTCATTCTCAGCATCACTGTGGTAAAAAAAAAATTCCAATTTAAACACCCTAATATTTAAGCTAAGTGTCAAAATCATTTAAACCTTATTCCCATTTTTATTTAAGTCCAATTATAAAACCTTTGATAATTAACAGTTTAAGATTCACACAATAATAGTAAGGATGTAAATGATTATTCAAGAATTTAACCATCAATAGTAAAACCTAACTTCAAAACACCAAAGAAAAACGTCTGACAGTAATAAATCCCAAATTAAAACTACGAAAAGTAAATGAATTACAATCTCTCACAAAAACCAACTGAATAATGAAAAGGGGAGACACATGCCCAACTATATAAAGTAGAACTAGAAACGGAATCAATAATGAGGTCGTCTAAGCACAAGGCCTGCAACTCCCACAAAAGCTGCAGCGCGTTCCATATCCAGAGAATCCTAAGCATGACGCCCCTGTGGCTGGGCCCCTGTAATACATACATACATATATATATATATATATATACAAGAGAGGAGAGATAACAGTAAACGGGTCAGAGCCTGATTGTAAAACAGTTTAAAAATTTAGTTTAGCAAGTATTTAAAATGTTTACTCGCTAATGTAACAACATATTAGTAACGACACTCTCTTGAGAAAGTCTCACCTCTCTCCTAGTGTGCACCCTAACGCACTATTAATCCCAAAAGATTAACTTAATTCAAATTCCTCATTTGATCCCATGCTGATACTTTCTAGGACTAAGATAATTAAATTCTAGGAATTTAAGGTTGTCACATAACTCTTGTTTAATTAAAAAGTCTTTCAACAGCGTCACAACATTTCAGTCATATATAATAAAACCGGAATATTTATCCATTAATTAACTTCTTTTAGTCTCGGTAGGAAGTTACAAAACTCAAGAATATATATATATATATATATATATATACACACACATTAATTACCCATATAATATATATATACTACTGGCACCCCACATAATATTTATGGTGCTGGCATACTGTACTATCAAGTCCCCGTATCACTCGTACTAAGGGGAATACTAGTTCGGAATCACTCTCGAACTGTATTAATACAAATAAACACAAATTGAGGCGAAGCATAGTTCCAAGTCACTAAGAGGTCAGCACATACCCTCAGGTCTCTTAGGACCGTCTGACTATCAATCCGATAGCCTGTACCAAGGATTTCTATGTTCTAGGGTACGAGTCAATATTCTCCATAAAGGTCCCATCAAGATAAGACTGTCCCAGCGCGGAAACCTCAGCGATATAAAGTAGCACGTGCATGATTTGTTTACACGTATATAAGATATATGATCCATCACAGAGTCATATAGATATATAACTATTCACATTCATAAGTTAGGTACGCCCATGGCCCAACATTATATTATTCCATTCTTAGTACAATTTATATTCGATCATTTCTTATAACGGACTTATTCATTTTATTTTCGAAATTAAATTTATTCCAACTCACTTCTCATCTCTCGAAGTATTCCCTTTACCTAAGTACAATATCAGTAGGCCCTCACTTACCTTCTAATCCAACTCCTAGACGCTTCGATTATTAATTCTGCGCACGTTAGGTTTCTTAGGTATGAATATTTCCCCGTTTACCCTTCATTTTCCCATCTCATTAAAGTTCAACTTAACGGGGTTTACCTTGACCCTACTGGTCCTTTTTATGTTTCATTATGTCATAATAACATTAATCAAGGTTTATTAAGCATTTACTCGAATTAAGTCAACACAAGGAAAAATCTAGTTTTCCAGAAGGGGTCGATCGATCGATAGAAAGGGGTCGATCGATCGAACCGTCGATCAATCGACATTCTTTGATCGATCGATCGATCAAGCAGGTATGGCAAAAACTGCAGAATACCAATTACGAGAATTATCATCCAAAATCATCCAAATCCAAGTTTTTAACTCCCACTCTCCCAAAAATTTATACCACAAGCATTATAAACCCAAATGAATAATATTCTACGTAAGGCATGCGAGTTTTCGTCAAGTATAATGAATTAAAAGGGCCAAAATCTATATAAATCTCATGAACCCTAATAATTTCTTTAATTTAGTTCTTCTCATTTTTTTTCTATAATTTCTACTTCTAACCTAATGTAAATTCGTGGTTCAACGTCTACATGTAAAGGGGATTTCCAGAATGATGTTTATATCTCTACAACATGCGATTTTTAACCTCCAACATAGGTTTTCTTTCATAAAAACTCATCCTAATCAACCCTAAACTAATATGAATGAAGCATTAAACCTAGAAGACAACCTAAGCATCTGATATAACCTAGAAAATTCGTAGGTTTCCAAGCCCAAAAATACAAAATGCCAAAAACGCCCTCCCGGGGTGTTAATTAAGCCTAAAAACTCCTCGAGACCAAAACTAAACCCTCGGGTACAGTATTTTGATTATCTCGACCATTTTGGACACTTTGGCGCACTCGAAATGACCATACGGGCGACTTATAATTTATTCACTTTTATTAATCAAAATTTAGCCCTGACACAACACGGGCGCGTCCCGACTTAAATTTCCAAAATTGTCATTTTATTCACTCGTGACATTCAATAGAACCAATATTATATATTACTTTGCTCATTAGTAATATTCAACAAGTTTTCAATAATTACTAACTCTCGTCACGTTAGTAATTATAAAAAAATAATTAATTTTCGGATTTATATTAAATTAATAACTCACATTAAATTTAATAAATCTCCAATTTTAGAAAGCATAAAAATACGGGGTATTACATACTTCCCCCCTAATAACGGAATTTCATCCCGAAATTCAGAAAATATGGCATGCTTGGTAAGAATAAATCTGGGTATCTCTCGTGCATATCTGCCTCGCGCTCCCAGGTGGATTCCTCCACATTATGATGCTCCCACTGGATCCGTACAAGTGGAACTACCTTCAACCTCAATCTACTTTCGCTATGGTATATGATAGCCACTAGTCTATCCTCATAAGATCTGTCGGGCTGTAAGTCTATCTCTTCTATCGCAATGTGGGTGTGGGTCATATCATCCCGAAGATATCGTCTCAATGACGAAATATGAAATACATCGTGAATACAGTGCAAGTGCTCTGGCAACCCCAATCTATATGCTACCGGCCCAATTCTCTCGATAATAGGAAATGGTCCAATATACCTTGGAGCCAACTTTCCCTTCTTCCCAAACCTCATCACTCCTCTCATTGGAGAAACGCACAGTAATACTTGGTCCCCCACATTAAATTCTCGGAAGAACCATTTTGCATCCGCGTAGCTTTTCTGTCTATCCTGGGCCACTCGAATGCAGCTCCTTATCAGATCAATCCTAGCTGAGGTTTCCTGAATAACTTCTGGTTTGAGCAACTTATTATCCCCCACCTCGAGCCAACAAGTTGGAGAATGACAAGGCCTGCCATATAATGCCTCAAATGGAGCCATGCCAATCGTGAACTGATACGAGTTATTATAAGAAAACTCTACCAGTGGAAGATGTTGCTCCTAACCTCCTCCAAAATTAAGGACACACATACGTATCATATCCTCCAACATCTGATTAGTGCGCTCTGTTTGTCCATCTGTCTGTGGGTGATAAGATGAACTCAACCTCAACTCTGTACCCATGGCCTCCTGAAAGCTCTCCTAGAAATGTGATACGAAGATCTTATCTCTATCTGACATAATATTTAGGGGCACCCCATGTAATCTGACAATCTCAGCAATGAACAACTGAGCATACTGACCTGTGGTATAGTCTGTCCGCACCGACAGAAAATGAGCCACCATGGTCAAACGGTCCACAATCACTCAGATGGAGTCGTGGCCTCGCTGTGATGTAGGCAACCCAGTAATAAAATCCATAGAAATACTCTCCCACTTCCACTCGGGTGTTTCCAATGGCTGAAGCAACCCTGACGGTTTTTGGTGGTCCACCTTTACCAGCTGGCAGGTAGAACATTTGGACACGAACTCAACAATGTCCTTTTTCATCCCACTCCACCAGTATTGCCGCCTCATATCCTGGTACATCTTATCTCCCTCAGTATGCACCGCAAATCGGGACCCGTGAGACAGGGTCATCACTGCATGACATAAGTCTGCTCCTTCTGGGACCACCAACCTCCCATTAAACCTCAAACCTCCATCCGTACTAATAAAATAGAACTCAGCACCCTCAGCTAAAATTCGTACAATCTGCTCCTGGCAAAATAGGTCTGCGGTCTGTGCCTGTATTACCCTCATAACAATCTCGGGTGTCACTGTCATGACAGATATGAAGGAACGGGCTACTGTGTCCTGGTGACCCAACTCTTTCCACTTTGCTTTCCAGATGTCCACTACATCGTCTACCGGTCTACGGCTCAACGCATCGACAACTACGTTGGCCTTCCTCGGATGGTACTGTATGTCGAACTGATAGTCCTTCACAAACTCTAACCACCTGTGCTGACGCATATTCAGCTCTCGCTGAGTGAATAGGTACTGCAGTGACTTGTGGTCTGTGAACCAGTGAAATTTCTCACCCAATAAATAGTGTCTCCATATCCTCAATGCAAAAATGACCGTTGCTAACTCTAAGTCGTGTGTGGGGTAATTCTTCTCGTGCGGCTTAAGCTTAGAGGAGGCAAAAGCTATAGCCTTCTCCTCCTGCTGAAGTACTCTGCCAAGTCCCCGTAAAGAGGCGTCGGTGTAAACCAGATACTCCACGCCTAGCGTAGGTAAAGTAAGAACCGGTGCTGAAGTAAGCTTGTCTTTCAGCTTGTCGAAATCCAATTGACAAGCATCGTCCCAAACATATAGTACCCCTTGTGAGTCGGGTTCGTCAATGGACCCGCGATTTTGGAAAACCCCCGAATGAATCTCCTGTAGTATCCGGCTAATCCCAAGAAACTACGTACTTCCGTCGGTGTCGTGGACTATCCCCACTCCCTCATCGCTGACACTTTACTCGGGTCAACTGCTATCCCTCGTTCAGAAACAACATGTCCCAAGAACTGCACTTCCCGTAACCAGAACCCGCACTTCTCGTACATAGCATACAGTTGATGCTCTCGTAGAGTATGAAGAACCTGCCTCAAGTGATCGGCATGCTCTTCCTCGGTGTGTGAGTATATCAAGATTTCATCTATGAAGACGATGACAAACTGATCCAAGAACTCTCTGAACACTCAGTTTATCAAGTCCATGAATACGGCTGGAGCGTTTGTGAGTCCAAATGGCATCACTCTGAACTCATAGGACCCATATCTCGTCAAGAAAGCAGTCTTTGAAACATCCTGCTCCCTAATACATAGATGATGGTACTTGACCTCAGATCTATCTTCGAAAAGAAAGTTGCTCCCCTCAGCTGGTCGAACAGATCATCGATTCGAGGTAATGGATACTTGTTCCGTATCGTGACCTTGTTCAGTTCCCGGTAGTCCACACATAGCCTCAGTGAACCATCTCTCTTTTTCACAAATAAAACTGGAGCGCCCCAAGGTGAGGTACTCCTACGAATGAAGCCCTGACCTAACAGCTGCTCTATCTGATCTCGTAACTCTCGCATCTCTGTCGAAGCCATACGTTATGGAGCGCTTGCTATAGGTCGAGTATCCGGTAATAAATCTATGACAAAATTTATCTCTCGACTGGGGGGTAGGCCTAGTATCTCCTGAAATACATCAGAATACTCACGAACAATTGGGATCGAGTCTAAGGGAATCATGACCTCCTTAGAGGTATCCTCGTCTATATAATACAAATGAGCGGTCGAGCCTCCCTCTGGGCGAGGTATCGCCACTACAAACATCTCTTGCCCCAGAATGGCAAAGACAATACTTCTACCGAAACAATCTATCATGGCTCTGTAAGCTGCGAGCCAATCCATACCAATAATAACATCGTGCTCATGCATATCTAAGACTAACATATCTGCTAGTAATACCAAGCTACCAATCTCTACTCCTATACCCCGTCATATAAAGAAAATTAGCGATCCATTTCCCGGTGGTGAGTCTACACACGTTACAGTGCTCTTTACTGTGGCTAATAATCCTAAGGCCTTCGCAAAATGGGTAGCTATAAAATAGTGTGTCGCTCCTGTATCAAATAAAACCTGACCCGTAGTACCATGGATAGGAAACATACCCTCAATGGTGGGTGGCGCCTGTGGAGCTACTGCCTGGTGGACATTATAGACACGTCCGTACTGTAACCGCTCGTGCTGTACTGAGGCGACTGGAATGGCTGGTAGGGCAGCTGGAAAAAGTGGCCTTTGTGGCTCATTACGGACATCCTATTTTTTTGGGGACCTTTCTACCTTTGGACAATCCTGGCGCCTATGGCCATTCTTGCCGCACCCGAAACAACGGCCCCTGAAATTACCTCCCCTCTGACCCTGCTGACCACGGCCCTGTAGGCCGTTACCACCCCGCCACTGGCCCTGTTGGCCTTGATGAAAATGTTGTTGGCCTTGTTGGCCCTTCTTCTGACCCTGCTATTGACGGTGTTGGCCTTAATGGCCCTGCTGGCCCTGCCTAAATCCTCCAAATCCCTTCCTAGAGTCACCTGATCGGAATCACTTGGTAGAGTCCCCTGATGGGAATTTTTCTCAAGATGATGTGATTGCCCCTGGGCTGCTGGTGCCCCACCAGCGCTACCTCCTCTTGTCCTGCCTTGCTGGCTGGACTCTCCTGTACGTTTGATTCCCTGTAGATGGAAGCGGTGATCCTAGCAATGTAATAAGGCAGCGTTGAGTACCTCAGAGTAGGTACTCAAGGATAGATTTCCTATGAGGTGCTGACGGATCCTCCAGGCTAATCCATCAACAAATAGCAGTATCTTCTTCCCCTCAGTGGGTGCCTCATCTGTCACTATAGTGAGAAGTCGCGTGAACTCCTCCTCATACTCAACAACAGTCGTATTCTCCTGTTTTAAGTTCAGTAACTTCCGCCTCATCTCAGTTTGCACGGCGGATGGAAAATATTTGCTGTCAAACCGCTCCCAGAATGAGTGAATCAGGATAATATCCCTCTCCTCCAAGGTGGTGGGGGACTCCCACCACTGTAAAGCGGCCCCCACTAGCTTAAAGGAAGCCAACAACTATTTTTGCACGTATGTGCACTCATACATACGCAGATGCCTCTAGATATCTTTCTTCCACTGGCTGATAATGATGATATTTGAACTACCTGAGAACTCAGGGGGATGCGAATTCTGAAAAGCATCCCTAACCCGCTCCCATGCAGATGGAAGCTGTGCAGGTACTGGCGCCACTACCTGAATCTTGGGTGGGGCCTGTTGCACTACCGCTAATGCGGCATTCACTGCCTGGGCAATAATAGCGGCTACCATGTTTGCATTCATCATTCCATGAATTGGAGCTTCTGGCTGCTCGGCCTGGGCATCCCTGTTTCGGGAATGCGCGTCTCGAAGGCATCTGAAATGAGAAGGAAGTTGATTAGTCTACAATTATTATCAAATCTTTAACAGCTGAAGATGTAAGCGTAAATATAATAATTCAACAGTCCTAAAAATAGGGCTCTATATCAAGGATGCTAAGCTGGAAACGAAAATAAGCCGTACAAATCCTAAAGGACACTAGAACCTGATGCTCTGATACCACCTGTGACACCCCGCCTAATTAAATACCGGGTGATCAATCCTTTATTAAATCATAACCAAGGTGAATGATTGGTTCATTCTCAACATCACTGTCGTAAAATAAAACTTCTAATTTAAACACCCTAATATTTAAGCTAAGTGTCAAAACCATTTAAACCTTATTCCCATTTTTATTTAAGTCCAATTATAAAATCTTTGATAATTAGCATTTTAAGAGTCACACAATACTAGTAAGGATGTAAATGATCATTCAAGAATTTAACCATCAATAGTAAATCCCAACTTCAAAATACCAAAGAAAAACGTCTTGACAGTAACTAATCCCAAATTAAAACTACGGAAAGTAAATGAATTACAATCTCTCACAAAAACCAACTGAATAATGAAAAGGGGCGACACATGCCCAACTAGATAAAGTAGAACTAGAAATAGAATCAATAATGAGGTCGTCTAAGCACAAGGCCTGTAACTCCCACCAAAGCTGCAGCGCGTTCCATATCCAGCGAATCCTAAGCCTGGCGCCCTGTGGCTGGGCCCTTGTAATACATACATATATATATATATATATATATATATATATATATATATATATATAAATATATAAGAGATGAGAGATAACAGTAAACGGGTCAGAGCCCGATTATAAAACAGTTTAAAATTTTAGTTTAGCAAGTATTTAAAATATTTACTGGCTAATGCAACAACATATTAGTAACGACACTCTCTTGAGAAAGTCTCACCTCTCTCCTAGTGTGCTCCCCAATGCACTATTAATCCCAAAAGATTAACTTAATTCAAATTCCTCATTAGATCTCATGCCGACAATTTCTAAGACTAAGATAATTAAATTCTAGGAATTTAATGTTGTCACATAACTCTTGCTTAATTAAAAAGTCTTTCAACAGTGTCACAACATTTCAGTCATATATAATAAAACCAGAATATTTATCCATTAATTAACTTCTTTTAGTCTCAGTAGGAAGTTACAAAACTCAAGAATATATATATATATATATATATATATATATATATATATATATACACACATTAATTACCCATATAATATATATATACTACTGGCACCCCACATAATATTTATGGTGTTGGCATACTGTACTATCAAGTCCCCGTATCACTCGTACTAAGGGGAATACTAGTTCGGAATCACTCTCGAACTATATTAATACAAACAAACACAAATTGAGGCGAAGCATAGTTCCAAGTCACTAAGAGGTCAGCACATACCCTCATGTCTCTTAGGACCGTCTGACTATCAATCAGATAGCCTGTACCAAGGATTTCTATGTTCTAGGGTACGAGTCAATATTCCCCATAAAGGTCCCGTCAAGATAAGACTGTCCCAGCGCGAAAACCTCAGTGATAGCAAGTAGCGCGGGCATGATTTGTTTACACGTATATAAGATATATGATCAATCACAGAGTCATATAGATTTATAAATATTCACATTCATAAGTTAGGTACGCCCACGGCCCTACATTATATTATTCCATTCTTAGTACAATTTTTATTCGATCATTTCTTGTAACGGACTTATTCATTTTATTTTCGAAATTTAATTTATTCCAACTCACTTCTCATCTCTCGAAGTATTCCCTTTACCTAAGTACAATTTCAGTAGGCCCTCACTTACCTTCTAATCCAACTCCTAGACATTTGGATTATTAAGTCTATGCACGTTAGGTTCCTTAGGTATGAATATTTCCCCGTTTACCCTTCATTTTCCCATCTCATTAAAGTTCCACTTAACGGGGTTTACCTTGACCCTACTGGTCCTTTTTATGTTTCATTATGTCCTAATAACATTAATCAAGGTTTATTACGCATTTACTCGGATTAAGTCAACACAAGGAAAAATCTAGTTTTCCAGAAGGGGTCGATCGATCGATAGAAAGGGGTCGATCGATCGAACCGTCGATCGATCGACATTCTTTGGTCGATCGATCGATCAAGCAGGTATGGCGAAAACTGCAGAATACCAGTTACGGGAATTATCATCCAAAATCATCCAAATCCAAGTTTTTAACTCCCACTCTCCCAAAAATTTATACCACAAGCATTATAAACCCAAATGAACAATATTCTACGTAAGGCATGCGAGTTTTCATCAAGTATCATGAATTAAAAGGGCCAAAATCTATATAAATCTCATGAACCCTAATAATTTCTTTAATTTAGTTCTTCTCATTCTTTTTCCTGAATTTCTACTTCTAACCCAATGTAAATTCGTGGTTCAACCTCTACATGTAAAGGGGATTTCCAGAATGATGTTTATATCTCTACAACATGCGATTTTTAACCTCCAACATAGGTTTTCTTTCATAAAAACTCATCCTAATCAACCCTAAACTAATATGAATGAAGCATTAACTAAATTAAGCAAGATAAATACTTGTCTGGGAATTTTTGTTTCTGATTTGTGGATGAATCCTTGTTGCGCGATCTAACGTTTGGCAATGACGGCAGTGCAAACGAGGGAGTTCTTGGCCTAGAACTCCTTGGTAAGCTTTTCCTTTCCTTCTCCATTGGCCGTCTTTTGTTTTTGGTTGTGTTAACCCTAGAAGACAACCCTAATCATCTGATATAACCTAGAAAATTCGTAGGTTTCCAAGCCCAAAGATACAAAACGCCAAAAATGCCCTCCTGGGGTGTTAATTAAGCCTAAAAACGCCCCGACACCCAAACTAAACCCCTGGGTACATTTTTTTTACTATCTCGACCCTTCCGGACACTTTGGCACACTCGAAATGACCATATGGGTGACTTATAATTTATTCACTTTTATTAATCAAAATTTAGTCCTGACACGACACGGGCGCGTCCCGACTTAAATTTGCAAAATTGTCATTTTATTCACTCGTGACATTCAATAGAACCAATATTATATATTACTTTGCTCATTAGTAATATTCAACAAGGTTCCAATAATTACTAACTCTCTTCACGTTAGTAATTATAAAAAAAATAATTAATTTTTGGATTTATATTAAATTAGTAACTCACATTAAATTTAATAAATCTCCAATTTTAGAAAGCAAAAAAATACGGGGTATTACAGTATGTTTCATTTAATTATGTCTTATTTATATTCAAATTCAATTTATAATAGAAATTTCTATTTCCTCCATCTCCTCTAAAGGGTGAGTGGTCCTATCCCATTCAAGACCGCATTTTTTTGTAATATACTTAACAGCTCATGCACATTGTTAGAATTTGAAAAAAATTCGACCTCATATCCCCGTAGTTCTCCAAGTACACGATGTAGATTGGAAAGTGTGAGTGTTATTTCAATTGATCAATTGAAATAACTGTCACACTTGTCAATCTAGTATGTACCCAAAGAACATTAAGATACGACTGCAGAACTACCTCCAAAAGTAACAACCTTAAGCCACTAAGAATATTATACGAAAATTATGCTATCCCAAACTGTCCAAACGGGACAATTCGAGAGATCTCATTATAAGGGTAATGACTCTCGAATGGGTCTAAGGGCTATTAAATGCGTACGCATAAGAACTAGAAGGTTAGTGTCTATGCGCACTATATGTAATTTCAAGTATGTTTCATTTAATTATCATACTATATATATATATATATAAATTGTTCGTGATACAAAGTAAAGTTAAGAAAAAAAGTTGAAAAATCCCACCCCCATATGGACATTAATCCAGTGGTCATACCACTTTTAAAATTAACCAACCCAACATCGATCCATAGTAATCCAACCGCAACAACAAGTGTGTATCCCGTACTCCTTCTAATTCATCTACTCAATTAATTCATTTCATCAATTAAACTAAAAATTAAAGTATACAATTATTAATTTACTAATTTACAATGAGAAGCAATCCTACTTTCATATGAAATGGGCACTAATTATTAATTTACTTTCATATAAAAGTAAACAAGTAAAGTTACAATTAAAGCAATAAAATTTATTTGATTAAAGCTATACAATTCAAGTTATTTCGAATCTCAACAATTATTTGTTAATGAGGGGCAATCCTACTTGCATATGAAAGGGGCAATACATATTTAATTTAATCAATTTGTCTGTTTCAAATGTTGAGATTGCCCCACCACACACACACACACCCCACCCCCGCACTACACACACACCACCAGCCCACCCCCTCCCCCACCACACACACGTACACGCACACACACCACCCCACCCCCTCCCCCCACCACACACACACACACCTGCACACACACACACACACAAACACCCCACCACCCCCTGCCCCCTCACCCCACCATACACACGCACACACATGCACACACACACACCACCACCACCCCCTACCCCCCACCCAACCCCCTGTCCCTCGCTCCCCCCACCACACACGCACACACACACACGTACACACACACCCCACTCACCCCCTGGCCCCACCCCCACCACACACCACCACACACACATACATAACTGAAAGAGAGAGAGAGAGAGAGAGAGAGAGAGAGAGATCGAAATCGCTTAGAGAGAGAAAGAGAGGGAAAACCAAAAACGGTGGAAAAAAAAAGAAAGCGTAAGGTTTTTTTACTGAACAACTTGTCACGGACGTGTCACGGTCATTGACCGTGACAATATTATAGGTCTTTGTCACGGTCATTGACCGTGACAAGTCGGTGACAGGTAAATTTGTCACAGCTTTGTTACAGTCATTGACCATGACAAGACTTTGTCCCGGTCTTATCACGGTCATTGACCGTGATACAAAATGCATATTTGTTGTCATGATCAATGACCATGACAATGCTAAGCGGCTAAAGGGTGCCAATTTAGCCTTGTTGGTGTAGTGTAAGGCGGATTATGTTGCTTCTATGCCTATTTTTTTAGAGTTTGTGGAGGAGCTTTATAGAGGTTTGTAGTTGTGCTTGTTTCTGGTAGGTTTTTTACATTTGAATTTTTATAAACCTTTTTGTATACACCTTCTATACTGGTTCTACTCCCTTAGCAACTAGTTTTATGAAACATTTATTTATAAAAAAAAAAGTTTACCTCTCATGGTTCCCTCTCAAACTCATATATGAATGCAAAAATTTCTGAGAAGAGACCGAAGAGATTTCGGCCAGTGTAAGGGACACATTTCAACACATTTTAGTGTAGTTATAGTGTAATTTTTAGGTTTAGTCTAGTGTGTAAATTTCTATTTCTTCTTTTACATTTTTTTAGTGAGTTAAGTGGAGGCGAAATATTTTTATGAGATATAAATTTCGAGTGTTTGAGAGTTGGTCATAAATTCAGATTTTTGCGTTGTTATTCATGTCCAAGCTTGGGAGTGAAATGAAAATTTAAGGAGACTGGTTTTAATTTTGTTCTCTCTTCCATTTTATTTATTATGACTCTTATAGTGTTATTATTACATTTCATATGTAATAATACGAAAATGATAGGTTAAATACCCCATTCAAGGAGTGAAATGACACCCTTACCATAATTATTTCTATTTTTAGTTTATTTACTAATTATGCCCCCATTGGATATTAATTTGAAATTTTACAATGTAAATTTATGTTTCGATAGGTGGGGAATTATTTTTGAGAGAAAATCATAAATTCAAATTATAATATTTATTTATTAATTGAACTAGAAATAGGCAAATTTGATACGATATCGTAGTTTGGTTTTCACAACCCTAAATCTTATTTTTTTAATGGTTTGAAATACTTTTAGTAGTTTGTTTCTAGCGAGTGATTTATTAAAAACTATTTAAATCCGATTTTTATAGAGTTTTTGAAATTTAAAATTTAATCTTCTAAAAAAGATTTTGTTTATCTTCACATTTGCAACGAGAATTAATTTGTGGATTTAAATATCTCTTGGGTATTTCAAATAGATAAATTAATTAATAAAAATAAATTGGCTAAGTGGTGAATTTCAGTCCCTTGAAATATCTCATAATGGTTTACTCCTCAAATTTAAGTCACTTTATCATTTTACTTATTTATTTATTAGTGTAGTTTAAATGTTAGCTAAATATCCATTGAAAATTATTTTAAAAATTACAATAGTCTTCATTTATTCCTTTCCATATTAAGAAGTAGATTGATATGCTTACATGTACATATACATGTTTTAGTGTATTTTGTAGGTCCAAGTGGAATTTTAATTGACGAATTTTGCAACAACATCATAAACACAAAAGAAAAGTTTTCAACAACTCGAGTCTCCCTAGTATGGATCACCTGAAAACTCAAACACGGCTTGCTATCCTTTATCATACGCCCCCTCTCAAGAATATTTGTAGCTTCTAATTAACTTTCTCATTCACGCCTGAGCCCTGACGAAAGGCTGTTTTTTCTCGTTTTTCTTAATAAATTTGAGTCTTGCTAAAAAAAATTAAATTAAACTGAGTTAATACGGTAAATTTAATTAATTTTGTCTTTAACGTATATGCCAAAATTTTATTAGAAATGAGAATGGGGTCAAATCTATCTATTATTTACAATCATTTTAAAAACAATTAGTTTGTTATATTTCTTATTGTTTTGAGGAAAATAATAAATACTTACCCACTCATCGTGCGGGTTGAAAAAATACGGCACACATAAACGTATATGTGGTACTGCTCTTGTCTTGACTGTCTCGCATATTAATAGTGCAGACTGGACATGTGTCACATGGCGGTGGCACATGTCCTAGTTAGATTGGGTAGTATGATTATTAGCGCGATGGGCTTTGATAGCGGTTATTATCCTAGTTAGATTGTGTAGTATGATTAGGATAGTAAAATGAGTGCGTTAGGTGTGCAGTGTAGATGAGAGGTGAGGTTAAGTCTCATGTAAGTGCGACCGATCAATTAATTGTGAAGGTAATTCACTACATGTTTTTATTTAAATTATTTGAATACTTCCAAAATATTTACAATTATTTTCGGGCTTTGACCGGCTGGTAAATCAATTTTTGTTTTCAAAATCCTAGGTGCACAGCAGCAGTAGGGGCAATAAAGTTAGATCTTTCACACCGTTGCGAGAAGTAGCTATGGATGCTATAAGATTAATTTAGCTCAGTTAATTTCCACTATTTTTCTTTTGGGCGTGTTTCCTGTACTTGGATGGGATTTTATTATATCAGAGATAATTATCTATCAAATTTTTATTTTCTTTGGATGATTACTTGTAGTGACTGATGGTTTATTCGACTCGCGTTAATAATTTATGTATATCAGTTATTCTATCATTTCATTTATATGTATGGTGTCATTTATTTTATATTCTATTATTTGTTGCGATAGTGATGCTGAGAAAGAAATGATACTATATTCCTATTTTATTTTAATAAATAATTTATCACCCGGTATTAGAATAGTCGGGTGTCACATTATCCTAGCGAATAATTTATTAAAAAGTCTCTAATTCTAATTTTTGAGAGTTTGTGAACGTTTTAAAATTGATTTTCTAAAAGGGTAATCTTGAAATTGCATTTGTGATAAAAGTTTACTTGTAATTTTAATATTATCTTGGACCACTTTAAATAATTAATTAATTAATTAAAATAATTAATTTATACGGCAAAGTCTCATCTCTTGTTTGTTCTCACATTTATTTATCCCAGTCATCTCTTATTTTAGTTTTTATTAGTTAGTTTAGTTTCAAGTTTCTTCCCATTTGGTCAGAGAAATTTTTCCTGAAAATATTATTTTAAAAATCATAATTATCTTTATTTTTCTCTTAGCCTCATTAAAAGGTTGGATTGATACCTCTTATTGACCATATACATGTTTTAGTATATTTTGTAAATTCGAAGGGATTTTTTATTGATCAGTCTTTGCAACGACATATACACAAAGGGCGAGCTATCAGTGCTGTTGTTTACCCGAGATCTAATACAGAATATTAGTATTTTTGTTAGAGTATTTTATTTTTCTTAAACATGGTAGATAGTCTTATAAATAAAGAAAACTTTGTCTAAATTTTCTAAATTGCTTACACGTATTTGTGTTGTAAAAATACTTTTTTAATTTAAATTATACACAATTCAATACTTTGGAAGCCAGTTCGCCAGTGTGTGTGTGTATATATATGTGCGCGCGTGTGTGTGTATAAATGTATGTATGTATATATATTGAAATGTATAACATCATTTTTTAAAAGATCATTATATTGTGACAAAAAAATATTTTCAATTTAAGATTATCCTTCTCGTGAAGTGTAAGAATTAGCTGTGTTTTTGGAATAATACCAAGGTTCTAAAAAATATGGGGCGTGATCGAGGCGTGGAGGCCGAGCCTTAAGCCCTAGAAGCCAAGGCAGGCCTTAGGCGTAAAAAGGTGTGAAAAGGCGTTTAGGCCTTCTTAACATATTTTAAAATTTTTTAACCATAATAACACTATTAAAATACTAAAATTTTACATATCATAAAAATATGTCTGAATATATGCAAATTGAAATATTATTTGATTATGTTGGATGAGATAATGGTCTGGTTTGTAAAAAAATTCTTTAACAGGCGATATCGTTTCACTATAGCATTGTTGTTTTTAGAAAAAAAAATGTACCTTAAGGGTTTTACCAAGAATAAGCCGTAAAAAGCTTAAGGTGGAGCGTTTCTCCCAAACCTCAAGCCGAGGCGGATTTTTTAGAACAGTGAATAATACGTATGAAGTTGGTGTGCAATTGGTGTTCTTATCTTAGTATGTGTGGAATGATTATCTATAGTTTTTATTACTTAATAAGTTAAATATATTCTTAAACAGACTTGGTGACTTTGGTGCGCAATGGGTGTCGGTGCGTGTGTGACATAATAAATATTTATAGTTTTTATTTCTTGTTATATTTGTAAAAAATAAAGTAAAGTACCCTAATAGTCCCTTACCTTTATATTAATTTCAATTTAGTCCCTTACCTTTTTATTGTTTCAATTTAGTCCCCCACCTTTCAAATTGGTTCGATTTAGTCCCTTACCTTTTTATTGTTTCCATTTCATCCTCAACCTTTCATTTTGTCTCAATTTAGTCCATCTGTTAACTATTTTGGATACAATTGATTATTTTACTCCTCTTTATTGAAAAATAATATAATGAATGTTATAAAATTTGAAAAATAAGCTATTTTATTATTATTTAGGGATAAAAAATAGTTTTTTATCCGAGAATAATAAAAAAAATAGTTTTTATTTTTATTCTATCCCAGTTGTTTTTAATTTTTCAAAAAAAAATGAATTATAATTTTAATAGCCAACATCGTATTTTTTTAATTATAAAATTTGATTTTTTTAATTTTAATTAAAATGTAAAATTTTATGTTTTAGATTCACAATTGATTAGTGCCGCTGGCGCAGACCCATATCATATAAAAAAAATTATTTATCAATTATATTACATAGGTAGGAAAAAAATTGATGTTTTAGATTCGCGATTTGTTAGTTCGCTTGATCGGACCCACATTTATTAAAATAACGGGCTTGACTACAGTGGCTTATTCTCAAGCCCCTTATTTTAATGAATGTGTGTCCCATCGAGCGAACTAACCAATCGTGAATCTAAGAGAATAATTTTTCCCTTATTTATGTAATATAATTGATAAATACAAAATTTCATGTGATGTGGGTCTGTGCCAGCGGCACTAATCAATTATGAATCTAAAACATCAAATTTTACATTTTTAATTAAAATTAAAAAAGAGTTTTTTATAAATAAAAAAAACTATGTTGACTATTAAAATTGGAATTCAAGTTTTTTTTTTTGAAAAAATAAAAACAACTGGGGTAGAATAAAAATCAAAACCATTTTTTTTTATTATTCTCAGATAAAAAACTATTTTTTTATCCCCAAATAATAATAAAATAGCTTATTTTTCAAATTTTATGACATTCATTATATTATTTTTCAATAAAGAGGGGTAAAATAGTCAATTGTATCCAAAATAGTTAACAGATGGACTAAATTGAGACAAAATGAATGGTTGAGGATGAAATTGAAACAAAAAAAAGGACAGGGACGAAATTGAACCAATTTGGAAGGTGAGGGACTAAATTGAGACAATAAAAAGGTAAGGGACTAATTTGAAACCAATAGAAAGATAAGGGACTATTGGGGTACTTAACTCTAAAAAATATAAACTTAAATTTTAATTAACTGCCATGCATAATCAGGTTTTTGTGTTTTATATTTGTTTTAAAGTACTCCTTATACTTACAATATCATGATCTCCAGGAGTTTTAAATATATCGGAAAGGTTTTCATCCTTCATTTCGGATTCCAACTCCCATTTTAAAAACAAAAGTTTTACTATATATATACATGCACCACCACAACTTTGTTCAATATAAAAACGAGTCAGTCCATTGCAACCCAATTTATCCAAAAGTTTTACTATATAAACAAAAGTTTTACATCTCGTTTCTCAGAGTTTATTTTTTAAAGATTTTCGTTGTTTGCAAACATCAATGTCTCCAAGTAAAATGTTGACGCTAAGAGCATCAGATGGTGAAGATTTTGTCGTGAAAGAGTCCGCGGCCATTCAATGTCAATCGATCAAAAACATGGTCGAAGATGATTGCGCTTCGTATATAATCCCAGTCCCAAACGTTGACAGTAAAACGCTAGTGAAGATCCTGGAGTACTGCAACAAACATGACGACAAAAATATTTGGAGCGACGATTTGAAGACATTTGATTCCGAGTTCCTCGACATGGACACAAATTTTCTGTATGAGCTGATAATGGCTTCTAATTATCTAAATATCAAGGAGTTACTAGATAAATTGCTTGAAAAAGTTGCTAGTTTGATTAGAGGTAAGACACCGGAACAGATTCGTGCCACGTTTAAAATCGAGAATGACTTTAGCCCGGAGGAAGAGAAGGAAATTCGTGAAAAGAATTCCTGGGCTTTCGACTGATTAATATTATATTATTAGGTATGCTATTCTTTTTCAATTATATGACTAGTTAGGGTACTAGAATTTCTGTGAAGATTTGTAGTTGACATTCGATTAAGTTTTACAAGCACATTATTTTAATAAATTCTTCTTACATCTAGTAGTGGAATTGAAAGATAAAAAGAGTTTCGATTCATTGTAAATAGTTGTAGAAACAAATTAGTTTCCTAGTCTTACCTTAACAACAACTCTAGTCCTACAAAAACTTAACAAAAATATTAGTCCTACATAAACTCAATAAGCAAGAAGAACAATCTCATAAGATAAAGTCTATATGACACTGATCACAGTTAGAATATTTCAAGAAAAGGATTTTAAGAAAGAAAAGAATGATTTTAAAGATGTTGAAATAAGTATCATTCGTTAAAGTATGTAACTCTAGACGATATGGTTGGGGACTTGCCCACCCCTAATTCTAAGTGTTTCATTATATAAGTCACATGTAAAGTCTTTACATAATGTTAAGCAGTGGGATATTATGGTTTGATTATATTATGTTTGTTATTTATGTATTGGGATGCATGATCTTGTTAATCGTGATCTTATTTATTTTGGGGCATGAAGGTTTGGGTATTGAATGTGCAGAGGTTGTGGTCAGTTGTAATATAGATTCTTAGTTAATAATTTGGTACCTAATATTTTAAGTGCTCTACGCTTAGCCTGAATTTTAGACGCGGACTTTTAATCAATTTAGCTGACAGTTAAAAGCAATTTTTTTCATTAGACGGAAAATTAACTCCTATAAATAACAAAAGTGAATTATCTCTGGCCTCATTGTTCTTTTAGTATGGTATATAAAAGATAATATTGGTAAAAAATACGAATCTCATTAATTGATAACCAACATATACATGTCTAAAGGATAAATAAAAAAAATATTTATTATTATTATAATACTATATATTTTAGATTTTTGTTTTTTATTATATAGATTTTTTCAGTAAATTACCGCTTTGGTTTTTAAACTTTGGCGTTTGTAACAATTTGACCACAAAACTTTTTTATTGTAATGATTTAACTCTTAGATTACCGTAAGTTCACCCAAATGGTCCTTCTGTTTATCCCATTTTGGTGAAAAATTGCAACGTGTGAGTTTTAGCTATTTAAATATGACTTTGGGGCTCTATTACAGCAAAAGAAAAATGGGAATTTGGGGAAGGAAAAGAGCTCGGTTTTAGGGACAAATACAAATAACATGGCACAATACTATAATATTTCCTCTAGGCAAAATACACTAAGGATTCGTTTGACAACCAAATTCTAAGGTTTGAAGTTGGAATTGAAAGGCCAATTTCAATTCCGTGAAATTAGAATTAGCCTTCCAATTCCATTTACATGGGTTGGAATTGGCTTGCCAAACGGACCCTAACAGTTTAACAATGCTAGAAAAGCCAAAAGGATAGGTTTGGTGACAAAAAGTTATTGCAAAAATAAAACAAAATATTTAAGTTACTAATAGTTTTTCGTATAAACATGTATACCTGTAAATATCAGTGGCGAACTAGTTTAGCTGCTAAAAGCAAAGTTAAGAAATTATATTTCACCTTAAGGGTCCGTTTGATTCGTGTTAAAATATCTTTTACCATTTAAAAAAAAAGTTGAATGATTAGCTTGGTGATTTTGTTTTCACCATCTCCATTTGGATGAACCACTTTTCATTAGGTGAAAATTTTAACTTTTTCACCATTTATTGTTTAGATGGTTACCGGCGATATAGTGAAAAAAATGAAATGGCCATATTACCCTCATATTTCAAATGATACAAAAATATTTATATTTAACTATTTGATTTTCATCACACAATTGTCATGGCTATTAAAAATATTCATTTACCTCAAACTCATATTTGGCTATGCAAGACAAATAAGGATCAAAAGTTTAAAAAAGCAGTCCGAACTAAAAAAAATAGTCCTAATTAAAAAAAAAACAGTCCCAATTGAAAAAGAAAACAGTCTCATTTAAAAAAAATGTTTTCAACAATGAAAAAACTGTCAATTGTAAAAAACAATCCCGATTAAAAAAAAAGAGTTCCAATTATACAAACATTAGACCGCAGTTAAAAAAAGATAGTTCTTAACAAAGAAAAAATAGTCCCAATTAAAAAAAAAGCCCAAACTATGAAAAAACAGTTCCCAATTAAAAAAAACAGTTTTCAACATTGAAAAAATCACCCAAATTAAAAATAAAAAAATAAAAATAAAAACAGTCCCAATTAATAAAAAAAAAGTGTCCCATCTATGAAAAAAAAGTGTTTTAATTAGAAGAATATAAAAAGAAAACATTCTCGAGTATGAAAAAAATAGTTCCCAACTTTGAAATCTTTCCAATTAATAAAAAAATTCCAAACACATTACCTTGCACCAACCAAATATTCTTTTATTTTATTGATTTTATTGATTTTTAATTTTTTAAAATTTTTTAAAGTTCATTATTTTTTAAAATTTTATTAATCTTTTCTGTTTTTTAAAATTTTATAATTTTTTTACAATTTTTTTTTTTTTTTTTTAATAAATATTTAATGATCGTGTTAATTAAGAGGGAGAAATGAATGTCTAATGATTGTGTGATACTTGTAAGTGGAAATAAAAAAGGTTAATATGGTAATAAGATAAATTTCACTGTTTTCACATGTTAAATTATTCACTTTACCTATGTTTTAAAATGGTTAAAGTTTCACCTCACTTTTCACTATATTCATTTTATTTCACCATGTTAAATGCCCAACCAAACACATATTTTACCTAGATTAATTATGATTTAACACGGTAAAAAATATTTCACCGCGAACCAAACGGACACTAAGGGTGATGCGTTTTTCCACAAATATAAACTTTTACAGACAGTGGCGGATCCAGAAATGTGAATAACAGGGGGTCAAACAATATATTTCAATTTTTGTGGGGGGCAAAATAATAAATATATAAAAAAATCACAAAATTTTAAAACTATAGGATTGAATTTTGAAAAAATACGGCACAGACACACACACACACACACACACACACACACACATATATATATATATATATCACTGTTTTCAAAAACCCGCCTAGGCTCCGCCTAGGCACGCCTAGGCTTGGAAGAAACGCCTCGCCTTACGCTTTTCACGCCTTATTCTTGGTAAAACCCTTAAGGCCCACTTTTTTCTAAAAACAACAATGCTTTAGTGAAATTATGTCACCTTTTAAAGAATTTCTTTACAAACCGGACCATTATCTCATCCAAAATTATCAAATAGTATTTTAATTTGCATATATTCAGACATATTTTTATGATATGTGCAATTTTTGTATTTTAATAGCCTTGTTATGGTTAAAAAATATTAAAATATATTAAAATGGCCTAAACGCATTTCACGCCTTTTCACGCCTAGGCCCACCTAGGCTTCTAAGGCTTAAGGCTTGGCCTCGACGCCTCAATCACACCCCGTGTTTTTTAGAACCTTGATATATATATATATATATATATATATATATATATATATATATATATATATATATATATATATATATATATATATATATATATATATATATATATATATATAGTACTGCTCTTGTCCGGACCGTCTCGTATATTAACAGTGTGGACTGGGCATGTGTCACCTGGCGATGACACATGTCCTAGTTAGATTGGGTAGTATGATTATTAATGCAATGGGCTTTGATAGCGGTGATTATCCTAGTTAGATTGGGAAGCATGATTAGGATAGTAAAATGAGTGCTTTAGGTGTGCACTGTAGATGAGAGGTAATGTTAAGTCTCATGTGAGTGCGACCGATAAATGAATTGTGAAGGTAATTCACAACAAGTTTTTATTTAAATCTTTTGAATTCTTGCAAAAATTTACAAATGTTTTTGGGCTTTGACCCTCTGGCAAATATATTTTGGTTTTCAAAACCCCAGGTGCACAGTAGCAGCAGCAGGGACAATAAGGTTAGATCTTTCACGTCCTTGCAAGAAGTAGCTGTGGATGCTACAAGATTGATTTAGTCCCTTTAGTCTCTTTCTATCTAATTAAGACTCAGTTCGTTTCCACTATTTTTCTTTTGGGCGTGTTTCCCGTATTTGGATGGGATTTTATTATGTCAAAGATGATTATCTATCAAATTTTTATTTTCATTGGATGATTACATGTAGTAACCGATGGTTTATTCGACTCACGTTAATCATTTATGATGCATATAAGATATTCTATCATTTCACTTGTATATATGGTTTCATTTCTTTTATATTTATGTTACTTGTTGCGATAGTGATGCTGAGAATGAAGTGATACTAGATTCCTATTTTATTTTAATAAATAATTGATCACCCTGTATTAGAATAGTCGGGTGTCACATTATCCTAGCAAATAATTTATTAAAAAGTTTTTAATTCTAATTTTTTAGAGTTTGTGAACGTTTTAAAATTGATTTTCTAAAAGGGTAATGTTGAAATTGCTTTTGTGATGAAAGTTTACTTGTAATTTGAATATTATCTTGGACCATTTTAAATAATGAATTAATTAATTTATACTGTAAAGTCTCATCTCTTGTTTGTTCCCACATTTATTTACCCCACTCATCACTTATTTTAGTTTTTATTAGTTAGTTTAGTTTCAAGTTTCTTCCCATTTGGTTAGATAAATTTCCCTCGAAATTATTATTTTAAAAATAATAGTTATTTTTATTTTTCTCTTGGCCTCATTAAGAAGTTGGATTGATACCCCTTACTGGACATATAGATGTTTTAGTGTATTTTGTAGATTCAAATGGATTTTTGATTAATGAGTCTTTTCAAAAACGACATATACACAAAGGGCGAGCTATATGTGATGTTTACCCGAGATCTAATACGGAATATTAGTATTTTTGTTAGAGTTTTTTTTTTTTATTTCTTATACATGGTAGATAGCCTTATAAATAAATAAAACTTTGTCTAAATTTTTTAAATTGCTTACACTTATTTGTGTTGTAAAAATACTTTTTTGATTTAAATTATACACAATTCAATACTTTGGACGGCAGTTCGCGAGTGCATGTGTGTGTGTGTGTGTGTGTGTGTGTGTGTGTATTGAAATGTATAACACTATCTTTAACAATTTCATTATATTGTGACAAAAAAATATTTTGAAGTTAAAATTATTCTTCTCGTGAAACATAAGACTTAGATGTGTTTTTGGAATAATACGAACGAAGTTGGTGTGCAACTGGTATTCTTATCTTAGTGTGTGTTGAGTGAAGTGGTTATTTATTTTCTTAAAAAGACTTGGCGATTTTGGCGTGCAATGGGTGTTGGTGTATGCGTGAAATAAAATAAAGGTTCAAAAACCAAAAAGTCATTTAAATATTTTTTAATATTTATTTAGTCTAAGTCTTTTATTTCGTACTAAAAACTTCCTCAAACACACATTTAACTAATATTCTCTTATTTTTAAAGGTTCGCGCCAGCGACATGGTGAAGAACTTTTTGTACCAAAAAGAAAATAGATTGGGCTAATCGTGTATTAAAAAATGTTCAAGGGACTATTTGGTATATGCCCAAATAATAAATATTTATAATTTTTATTTCTTGTTATATTTGTAAAAAAAAAACTTAAATTTTAATTAACTGCCACGCATGATCAGTTTTTAGTGTTTTATATTTGTAAAATGCTCTATTGTTTTAAGGGACTCCTTATACTTATCGGATTGTGATCTCCAGGAGTTATATAAGATTCCTTGAGATGGCAGCTCAGTGTTTTCGTGCTAGTGGTAGGAGCTTCAAACTGATCAAGGAGTCCACAGACAGTGATTACCAGTTTAGATTGAGTACCAGTGGCTTAAATGGAGCCAAGGAGTTAGTTTTGGTCAAGGGGGAGGTGTTGTGGCTGAGCTCCTGTCTTTGGAAGGCATCCAAGCTTACTCGGAATTTTTTCCAGATGAGACAATATGCGGGCCGTAAGATCATGGCATTCTCTTCTTGGAATGGTGATGTAGGCTACTTTAACATTGTCATCAGGAAGATCGGTTCGAGATTTCAACTCCAGATACCGAAATTCTCCCCGGGGATAGGGTGGACAGCAGTGTGTCATGTATTCAGAAGGTTGGAATCTTCGGTGTGTTGTAAGAAGCCTAGTATTAAGGACAAGTTCAAGAGGAAAATGGTAGATGGAAGAACTTATTTGGAGGCAGCCTTGGTGGAGGCATGGCCGTTTTCAGCTATTGACATCTCATCAGACCCCAAGCTGGGGGCGGACCTGACTGTAGTAGATGATTCGTGTAGTTCAAGAATTAAGTTCTTCCAAAAAGCTTTGGTTGGTCAGTTTGGAAGTCCGCAGAGCTCTCCTCCGGGGAAAGACCAGGTCTTACACTGGGTTATGGCTCATTGGAAACCTGTGGGTGGCATTCAAGTAAGATACCTCAACTCCTCCTTATATCTCTTTATGTTTGCTTCTGTAGAAGAAGGTGATAGAATTATGGGGGGTCATGGATGGATGTTTGAGGGGGAACCAGTCTGGTTACAAAGGTGGCATCAATTAACTGGGTTCTCGTCTGTTCCATGTGACTTGGCTCATCGCTGGATCCGTGTGATGGGTATACCTCTCCATCTTTGGGGGGATGAAGTATTTAGAGCTATTGGAGAGAAATGTGGAGGTTTCATCAAAGTTGATAATGCTACGGTGACTGGAGTGGAAACTCAGTGGGCGAGAATTCTTGTGCGTAACTCTAAGGATATTCCGGCCAAGATCAAAATTGGGGTAGGGGGTGGGTATTTGTTTTGACGGTTTGTGAGGAAATACAGGAGTGTTTTTCTGGTGAGGAAATTGCTAGTAGAGAAGATGAGTTGGTGGGGCCACGTCCGGGTATGGCTCAAGGTAAGTTGGGACTTCAAGCCTCTCAGTCCATTACTGGTTCTGAGAGGAGTGATTCGGAGTTAAAAGACGGGCAGGGGCGGTGGGAAGAGGTGGCTAGAGAGGAGCGGCAGGAGGAGGTTACTAGACTGCCGGGTGGTCTGGAAAAACCAGGAGGCCGGGCATCATCAGTCGGCGATAGTGCTGGCAGCGGTGAGGTGACGAGGATGGCAGTCAGCAGGTGTGGGGAGCCTGCGTTTGCAGAGGGGGTGGCTGCGTTTTATCCGGGGCAGGAGGTGGGTGTAGTTGGTCCGTGTTTTGCTCCTTCCAGGTCAGAGGGAGGTCACATCCATGGTTTAAGGAAACGTGTACTTAAAAGAAATAAGGAAGATATGTTGCAGGGAAAAGCGTCTGTGGTGCATGGGAAGGATGTACAAGGATCAGGTGATGGGGACAGCCATCTCATGTCTAGGGGCACTCAAGAGATTTCGGTCAAGAATAGTGGCTGTATCAGTGCAGAATTTTGTGCTGCCAAAGGTAATAAGCAAAAGGGTATAGGCAAGGTACCCTGTAGCTCTCTAGCTACAGTTTTAAAAGGGGCAGATTCGGCTAAGGTGATTAAAGTGTCAGGGTATGGGGAGATTCACCCAGAGATTGGCTTGGTTCAAGAAGCGGATAAATTGGCTGGGGTCAAGCACTTGAGTGTGGTCGACAACAGGATGTCTTATCTAGAAGAATCGTGTGTGGAGCCTACTAAAAATGGTACTTTGTCAATTGACTTAAACTTAGAGGAGTTGGATAAAAACGAGGCTCTTGGTTGCATGGACACTGTGCCGTCAAAAACAAATTTTAGTAAGAATAAAAATTTGTATGTTGGTAATGCCATGTTAGGGCTTAAAAATATCAAGGCGCTCAGGAGCTCCGGAAAAAATGGTAAAAAAGTCTTCGCTGCGAGAAAGGTGGGCGTAAATAAAAAATTACCCAGGCCGGAACGTAAAGGGGAGGGGAAAATTAATAAAGGTGGGGCATCAGAGCTAGTCAATAGTAATAAAGTTGTCGTGATGGCCAGTGAAACTACTTCCTCGGCTGGAAAGGGGTGCGGAGTGTTACGAGCTAATCAGTCGCCGAATAGAGAGGGAGTTAGGGGGGATGGTTCGAGTTTTGAGGATTTGAATAATTCCCGTCTGTGGGTGGACATTGAGATCCCGGATCATGAGGGTGATGATAGGGGAAGTGACCAAGAGGTGTGGGACGAGGATCCGGTGGGATGGAAAGAGGGTATGATGGAAGCTATTAGCAAAGACTCGGGGGTCGTTTTTGAGGGATTCGAGAAAGAAGCATGGGCTTTGTTCAAAAAAATTGAGAGTAGAAGTGGGGTCGGGGAGAGGGAGAAAGTTAACGAGGTGGAATTGGTTTAAAGTCTCTTAGTACAATGAAGCTTCGTATTATTTCGTGGAATGTTAGGGGGATGAATGACAGAGACAAAAGGGGGGTTATAGGGGGTGCCATTGCTAGGTGGAAACCCGACATATTGTGTCTTCAGGAGACTAAGATGTGTTATATGGATGCTAGTTGTATCAGGTCCATCTGGGGTGGGAGGGGGGTAAAATGGGTGAGCTTAGAGGCTGACGGTGCTTCGGGAGGGATGTTGATTTTGTGGAAATCAGACGTAGTTGACTTGCTTGAGACCATGAAGGGTGGATGGACCATTTCTTGCCTATTTAAAAATATTGAAGATGGTTTTACGTGGAGCTTCTCGGGTATTTATGGTCCAGTGGAGGATGCTAGTAGATGGGAATTGTGGGAAGAATTAGCGGGAGTAAGTAGGGTTTGGGATGTCCGCGTTTGTATGGGGGGAGGGGGGGGATTTTAATGTGGTGAGTTTTTCAGGGGAGAAAAGTAGTGGAGGAAGAATCGATAGGTATATGCGTGATTTTTCTGATTTTATCGATGACTTGGAGTTGATGGACCTTCCGTTGGCGGGCGGCCTTTTTACTTGGTCTAGCTTCCGGGCTAGGCCATCCATGTCTCGACTGGATCGTTTTCTTGTGTCCAAGGAGTGGGAAGAGCACTTTCCTGGGGTGGTTCAGTCCTGCTTGCCTAGGGTGACCTCGGATCATTGCCCCATCCTTTTAGAGTGTGGGGGATGGGGGGAGGGAGTTTCGCCGTTTCGATTTGAGAATATGTGGCTTAAGGAGACTGATTTCGTGAGTAATGTAGGAGTTTGGTGGTCTAGTTATGAAGTGGAGGGGAATGCTAGTTTTAGACTGGCTTCTAAATTAGGCTTACTTAAGGAAGATTTGAAAAAGTGGAATAAAGAGGTATTTGGGAACATTCGTCTGGGTACTACTAGTTTATTGGAGGAGGTAAGGAGGCTCGATGAGAAAGAGGGGAGATTAGGACTCTCGGAGGAGGAAAAGAGATTTAGGGAGGTGAAGAAAGGGGAGATTGGGAAGAGGCTCATTCAGGAAGAAATTAGTTGGAGGCAGAAATCTAGAGCGTTGTGGTTAAAAGAGGGCGATTTAAATACTAAGTTTTTCCACAAGGTGGCCAGTTCTCATAGGCGAGGTAATTATATTCGGAATATAAAAGTGGGGGGTGTGGTATTTGAAGAGGGAAGAGAGGTTAGGGGGGCCATCTCTCAGTTCTATGAGGGATTGTTCAGGGAAGAGCATGAGTGGCGGCCCTCTCTTGATGGGGCTGAGTTTGCGCGTATCTCCTCGTCTGATGCGATTGGGTTAGAGGGTCCTTTCACCGAAGAGGAGGTGGTGAGGGTTCTGAAATCAATGAGTGGTGACAAGGCGCCTGGTCCCGACGGTTTCTCGATGGCATTTCTTCAGCAGTGTTGGACCGTGATCAGGAGGGAGGTGATGGATTTTTTCCATGAATTCCACGACAGGGGTTATTTTGTGCCGAGGTTGAATGCTACTTTTATCACCTTGATCTCCAAAAAGGGGGACTCGATTGATATCAAGGATTTCAGACCGATAAGCTTGATTGGTAGCATCTACAAGCTTCTCGCTAAGGTGTTGTCAGTTAGGCTGAGAAAGGTTATTGATCCCCTTATTTCTGAGTCTCAAAACGCGTTTGTGGGAGGCAGGCAGGTCCTTGATGCTGTTTTGGTGGCTAATGAGTGTGTGGAGTCCAGATGTAGGAGTGGGCCTCCGGGCTTAGCTTTTAAGCTTGACATCGAAAAGGCGTATGATCATGTCAATTGGGATTTCCTTTTGTATTTGTTAAGGAGGATGGGGTTCGGTGATCGTTGGTGTCGGTGGATCGGGAGGTGCGTTAAGACGGCCAGATTTTCCATTCTTATTAATGGGGTGCCTGAAGGATTTTTTTCGAGCTCTCGCGGGCTTCGTCAGGGAGACCCGCTTTCCCCCTTCCTATTCATTTTGGTCATGGAGGCGTTTAGTCGGATGATGGGAAAGGTGGCCCAAGTCGGGTGGATCAGGGGGTTCTCTTTGGGGACTCCGGGTACTAATAGGGTGTCTGTCTCACATCTGCTATTTGCGGATGATGCGATTATTTTTTGTGATGCTGATCAAAGGCAAGTGCGTGCTCTAAAGCTATTCCTTATTTGTTTTGAGGCGGTTTCAGGTTTGCGAATCAATGCGGGGAAGAGCGAGGTCTTCCCAATCGGGGGAGAAGTTAGGGTGGAGGTATTCAGAGAAATCATGGGGTGTAGGATTGGGCATCTTCCTAGTACTTATCTTGGATTACCGCTTGGTGCGAAGTACAAGTCTAAAGCTATCTGGGACCCGGTGTTGGAAAGAATGCGTAAAAAATTGGCAGGGTGGAAGAATGGGTTTCTGTCCAAAGGGGGGTGACTCACGTTGATTAAGAGTTCGTTGTCCTGTTTGCCTACTTACTATATGTCCATTCTACCTATACCCGTGGCTGTTCGTCTTAAAATGGAAAAACTGATGTGGAATTTTCTGTGGAGAGGCTCGGAGATTGGCTTTAAGCATAGTCTGGTTAGGTGGGAGGACGTGTGCAAGCCGATTAAGGAAGGGGGGGCGGGTGTGAGAAACTTGGTTTACTTTAATAAAGCTTTGCTGGGGAAGTGGCTGTGGAGATTTCCTCGGGAGGAACATAGGTTGTGGAGAAGAGTGGTTAATGCTAGAGGGGGGGGGGGGGTACTTGTTCGGGGTGGGGGCCGTTGGTGGCGCCCTTTCCACATGGAATGGGTTTGTGGAAACATATAGCGAAGGAATGGACGTCTTTTTCCGATCACATCGAGTTCTCTCTTGGGAGAGGCGACAGGATCAAATTCTGGAAGGATAAATGGGGAGTACAGGGGTCTATTCAGGAGCTCTATCCTGGGATGTTTAACCTTGGAGGAAATCAAGATGGGTTGGTGGTAGAGCACGTATCGTTTAATGGGGAGAATGTGACGTGGAACCCTCAGTTCAGAAGAAGACTTTGGGATTGGGAGTTGCAGGAGGCGGATTTTTTCTTTGAATGGTTGGGTTCGGCCCCCCGTCCGACGGTTAGGGAGGATTCCCTTAAGTGGAGGGGGGGAGGGAAAGGGGTGTTCTCGGTTAGAGGGTACTATGAGATTCTGAGCGGTAGGAGGAATACTAGGGACCTCTTCCCTTGGAAAAGCATTTGGAAGGTGAAGGCGCCTCGTAAGGTAAGGTTCTTTGTGTGGACTGCAGCTAGACAGGCTATCTTGACTCTTGAGGGCCTTCAAATGAGAAGATACCGTCTGGCGAGTCGATGTTGGTTATGTAAGGAGGAGGAGGAAAAGACCAATCATCTTCTTCTTCATTGTAAGGTGACGAGAGGTTTGTGGGAATTGTTTTTTGCCATTTCTAGCACCACTTGGATTATGCCAGGGACTGTTAGGGCTCTCCTAGAGGGGTGGAGACCGCCGTGGGGATGGTCGGGGGATAAGAGTGTGTGGAGTTTAGTTCCACATTGTATATTTTGGACGATTTGGAAGGAGAGGAATGCGAGATGCTTTGATGGGATTGAGACGGCTCCCTCGAGGATTCGTTTTATATTTTTGAGCACGCTTCTTAGTTGGAGGAAGGATAGATTCGTCGTCTCGACTCAGGAGGTCATAGAGTTTGTCGACGGGTTTCACTCTATGACGTAGGCTGGCTCTCTATGCGGGATTTTGTTTAGTCTATTCCCATTGTTCTTGTTCATTTCGTTTTTTGTATACTTCCTGTATACGGGTTCGCTCCCTTAGCGATGGTTTTGTTATATATCATTTACTTATCAAAAAAAAAATATATGGGAAAGGTTTTCATAATTCACTTCCGATTCCAACTCCCACTTTAAAAACAAAAGTGATACTATATATATACATGCACCACCACAACCTTGTTCATTATAAAAACGAACCAGTCCATTGCAACCCAATTTATACAATACGTTTTTACATTTCGTTTCTCAGAGTTTATATTTTTTGGATTTTCGTTGTTTGGAAACACCAATGTCTCCAAGCAAAATTTTGACGCTTAGAGCATCAGACGGTGAAGAATTCGTCGTGAAAGAGTCCGCGGCCATTCAATGTCAATCGATCAAAAACATGGTCGAAGATGATTGCTCTTCGGATATAATCCCAGTCCCAAACGTTGACAGTAAAACGCTAGCGAAGATCCTGGAGTACTGCAACAAACATGACGACAAAAATATTGGGAGCGACGATTTGAAGACATTTGATTCCGAGTTCCTCGACGTGGACACAGATTTTCTGTATGAGCTGATAATGGCTTCTAATTATCTAAATATCAAGGAGTTACTAGATAAATTGCTTGAAAAAGTTGCTAGTTTGATTAGAGGTAAGACACCCGAACAGATTCGTGCCACGTTTAAAATCGAGAATGACTTTAGCCCGGAGGAAGAGAAGGAAATTCATGAAAAGAATTCCTGGGCTTTTGACTGATTAATTTTATATGTTATTAGGTATGATGTTCTTTTTTAATTGTATGATTAGTTAGGGTACTTGAATATCTGTGAAGATTTGTAACTGACATTCGATTAAGTTTTACAAGCACATTATCTTAATAAATCCTATGTTTTTAAGAGATTGGACTGTTATGTTTGTTGTTCTTGGTGTTATTTTGGTGGAATATTGTTACTAGTTGTAGAAACGAATTGGTTTCCCAGTCCTACCTTAACAAGAACACTAGTTGTACATAAACTCAATAGGTAAGAAGACGAATCTCATAATATAAGGACTATAAGACACTGATCACAGTCAGAATATTTCAAGAAAAGGATTTCAAGAAAATGCAGTGTCTAGATTTGAAACAAAACATAATTGCGTTTTATTCTTCGAGAGGTTCCATGAGGAGAGAGAGAGGGTAATAAGCAATCAAAGTAAAAGTTATTATTAACCCGTGAGATTCGCGGGTGTTTGATAAAAAAATTACAAAAGATGACATTTCCCAGCTGTATACATGAAAATGCGCCCCATATGTATGTGCATTTCATTTTCTTCACTAACAATTTTTTTTTTTAATTTAATTCAAAAATCTCTACGTAATCATAAAAAATGAAATGTAATACATATGTTAAAACCCTTTTTAATATGTCATAAATTTTAAATTGGCAAAATAATGAGCAATAAAGAAGTTATATAATACACGATAAAGAAATTTTAAATTGACTAAAAATCTATGCCACACCTTCTCATCTGTCTCATGAATCTGAAATTAAAAGATCAGTGCAATATCATATTTGTTCAATGTACATAATTGAAAAGCTCACATGTGAATAGCATCTATTCTTTTACAACGTCAATTAGGGAGTTAAATTTGCAGATTGAGAAAAAAAAACATATACCATTGTGCATATCTCTTCTTATGCATATACAAAAACAAAGAGAGGGAGTTATATCTCAGATTAAAAAAAAGCGAGCCCTAGGTTTTAAATTGCTATGCATCTAATGGTTTTGATGAATCTAAATGTTTTACCAATGGTGGCTAATAAAACATGGTAAACTTCAGTCGGCGGTAAGAAATATAGGAGCAAGGTAACATATCAATGATAGTATTCACTTAATAATACGTAGTGTTGAAGGAGACGGGGAGACACACGATTTGATAGTAGGAAGATAGTGGGTTATATAGACAGGGATGCTGATTAAACTATAGATTTAGGGGAGAGGGACATATTGTTGTTTAAATCAGTTTCAGTATTTATTGCAAGGTTCTTCATTTATACTTCTAATACTATTGTATTAGAGATATTATGTAGATATATTTTGTTGTGATTTATTTTTATACATCTATTGACTATTACTTATACATTCTGAAAATTACCGACACAATGTGGAATAAATGCATATTTCCTTGCATCAGCTTCAGTGGTTTCCAAATGGCTGATATTTGATATTTGATAAATCTCAGTGTTATCTAATCGGTTTGGTTGAAATAAGCTTAAGAAAGAAAAGAGTTATTTTAAAGATGTTGAAATAAGTATCATTCGTCAAACTATGTAGCTTTAATCGATCTAATTAGGGACTTGCCCACCCCTAAGTGTATCATTATATAAGTCAACAGGTAAACTCTTTACAAAATATTAAGCAGTGGGATATTATGGTTTGATTAGATTATATTTGCTATATATGTATTGGGGGTGCATGATCTTATTAATCGTGATCATAAAAGAGTAGACTGCAATAAGCCTTCATCAACTTTAATTTGCTTTTGGGGGCATGAAGGTTTGGGTATTGTATGTGCAGATGTTGTGGTAAGTTGTAATATAGACTTGGTGTAAGTCCACGCGATACGCGATGCACGTGGCACAATACCATACACATAAGGATGAAAATAAATATGGATTGAAAATTTAAATTAAGTAGATTTTTTTTCACCACAAACATTGAGACATTTGTTGAAATAATACGTACACAATATGGATATAAGAAAGAGGTAAATCAATATTAAAATCACATTTGTTGTTCTATTTCGACATTCAAAATACAAAGAATGATACTAATAATCATAAGAACAATAAGAATTAAAATTAAAATCTGAAAGCCAAAATGAGAACAATGACTACCACAGACCTTCCTCACCATTTCTTGCCATATGGTAAATGCTACATGCGAGTCTAAATTGGTTTTGCATCTACTATCCCTTTATCTATAATCTAACACTATAAATTATTATGTTCTGAATGTGAGATACTACGATAGTACTGAAAGATTGCAACCTAGGATTTATTTTCTGGTTTTAATCGCTCTTCGAAGATGGTATATGGCGAATTATGCCGCTTCCATGCCTATCTTTTTAGAGTTTGTGGAGGAGCTTCATAGAGGTTTGTAGTGGTGCTTGTTTCTGGTAGGCTTTTTTACATTCGGCTTTAGCCTTTTTGTATACAGATCTATACGGGTTCCAATCCCTTAACAGTTGGCTTTACGAAACATTTATTTATAAAAAAAAGTTTGTCTCTCATGATTCCCTCTCCAACTCATATGTGGATGCAAAGATTTCCGAGAAGAGTCCGAACAAATTTCGACTAGTGTAAGGGACACATTTCAACTCATTTTAGGAGTAGTTTTAGTGTAATTTTTAGGTTTAGTTCGGTGTGTAAATTTATATTTCTTCTTTTACATTTTTTTTAGTGAGTTAAGTGGAGGAGAAATATTTTTATGAGATACAAATTTTGAGTGTTTGAGAGTTGTTCATAAATTCAGATTTTTGCATTGTTATTCATGTCCATGTTTGAGAGTGAAATGAAAATTTAAGGAGACTGATTTTAATTTTGTTCTCTCTTCCATTTTATTTATTATGACTCTTATTGTGTTATTATTACATTTCATATGTAATAATACCAAAATGAGAGGTTAATATCCCATTCAATGAGTAAAATGACACCCTTACCGTAATTATTTTTACTTTTAGTTTATTTACTTATTATGCCCCTTTGAATATTAATATTGAAATTTTACAATGTAAATTTATGCCACGATAAAGGGTGGTGAATTATTTTTGAGAGAAAATCATAAATTCAAATTACAATATTTATTTATTAATTAAACTAGAGATAGGCAATTTTTATACAATATCATAGTTTGATTTTCACAACCCTAAAGCTTAATTTTTAATGGTTTAAAATACTTTTACTAAGTTTTTTCTAGCGAGTGATTTATTAGAAACTATTTAAATCCGAATTTTATAGAGTTTTTGAAATTTTAAATTTAATCTTCAAAAAAGATTATGTTTATCTTCACATTTGCAACGGGAATTAATTTGTGGATTTAAATATGTCTTGGGTATTTCAAATACATAAATTAATTAATAAAAATAAATAGGCTAAGCTGTAAATTTCAGCCCCTTGACTTATCTCATAATTGTTTACTCCTAAAATTTAACTCACTTTATCATTTTATTTTTTTATTAGTGTAGTTTACATGTTAGCAAATCATTAGTTATGATAAATATCCCTTGAAATTATTTTAAAATTATACTAGTCTTCATTTATTCCTTTCCATATTAAGAAGTGGATTGATACCCTTACTTTCCCATAAACATGCTTTAATGTGTTTTGTAGGTCTAGGAGGAATTTTAATTGACGAATTTTGCAACATCATAAACACTAATGGAAAGTTTTCAACAACTCATGTCTCCCTAGTATGGATCACCTGAAAACTCAGACACAACTTGCTATCCTTTATCATATGCCCCCTCTCAAGAATATTTGTAAATTCTAATTAACTTTCTCATTCGCATGTAAACCCCGAGGAAAGGCTATTTTTTCTCTTTTTTTCTTATTAAATTTGAGTTCTTGCTAAAAAAAATTAAATTAAACTGTGTTAATATGATAAATTTAATTAATTTTGTCTTTTACCCATATGCCAAAATTTTATTAGAAATGAAAAATGGGGTGAAATATATCTATTATTTACAATCATTTTAAAAACAATTAGTTTGTTATGTTTCTTATTGTTTTCAGGAAAACTATAAATACTTACCCACTCATTGTGCGGGTTGAAAAAATATGGCACACACACACATATATGTAGTACTGCTCTTGTCTTGACTGTCTCACATATTTACGGTGCAGACTGAACATGTGTCACATGGCGGTGACACATGTCCAAGATAGATTGGGTAGTATGATTATTAGTGCGATGGGCTTTGATAGCAGTTATTATCCTAGTTAGATTGTGTAGTATGATTAGGATAGTAAAATGAGTGCGTTAGGTGCGCACTGTAGATGAGAGGTGAGGTTAAGTCTCATGTGAGTGCGACCGATCAATTAAATGTGAAGGTAATTCACAACAAGTTTTTATTTAAATTTTTTGAATACTTGCAAAATATTAACAAATATTTTCGGGCTTTGACCAGCTCGCAAATCTATTTTTGTTTTCAAAAACCTAGGTGCACAGCAGTTTTAGCGGGGGCAATAAAGTTAGATCTTTCACGCCGTTGTGAGAAGTAGCTGTGGATGCTACAAGATTGATTTAGCTCAGTTCATTTCCACTATTTTTCTTTTGGGTGTTTTTCACGTACTTCGAAGGGATTTTATTATATCAGAGATAATTATCTATCAAATTTTATTTTCGTTGGATGATTACTTGTAGTGACTGATGGTTTATTCAACGCACGTTAGTTATTTATGCATATCAGTTACTCTGTCATTTCATTTATATGTATGGTGTCATATATTTTATATTTTATTACTTGTTGCGATAGTGATGCTGAGAATGAAATGATACTAGATTCCTGTTTTATTTTAACAAATAATTTATCACTCGATATTAGAATAGTCGGTGGTCACATTATCCTAGTAAATAATTTATTAAAAAGTCTTTAATTCTAATTTTTGACAGTTTGTGAACGTTTTAAAATTGTTTTTCTAAAAGGGTAATGTTGAAATTGCATTTGTGATGAAAGTTTACTAGTAATTTTAATATTATCTTGGACCACTTTTAATAATAAATAAATTAATTAAAATAATTAATTTCTACGGTAAAGTCTCATCTCTTGTTTGTTCTCACATTTATTTATCCAACTCATCTCTTGTTTTAGTTTTTATTAGTTAGTTTAGTTTCAAGTTTCTTCCCATTTGGTTAGAGAAATTTTCCTTGAAAATATTATTTTAAAAATCATAATTATCTTTATTTTTCTCTTGACCTCATTAAAAGGTTGGATTGATTCCTCTTACCGACCATATACATGTTTTAGTGTATTTTGTAAATTCAAATGAATTTTTGATTGATCAGTCTTTGTAACGACATATACACAAGGGGCGAGCTATCAGTGATGTTGTTTACCCGAGATCTAATACGGAATATTAGTATTTTTGTTAGAGTATTTTTTTTATTTCTTAAACAAGGTAGATAGTCTTATAAATAAAGAAAACTGTCTAGATTTTCTAAATTGCTTACACTTATTTGTGTTGTAAAAATACTTTTTAAATTTAAATTATACACAATTCAATACTTTTGAAGGCAGTTCTCCAGTGTGTGTGTATATATATGTGCGTGTGTGTGTGTATAAATGTATGTATATATATTGAAATGTATAACATCATTTTTAATAAGTTCATTATATTGTGACAAAAAAATATTTTCAATTTAAGATTATCCTTCTAGTGAAGTGTAAGACTTAGTTTTGTTTTTGGAATAATACCAAGGTTCTAAAAAATGCGAGGCGTGATCGGGGCGTGGAGGCCAAGCCTTAAGCTTTAGAAGCCTAAGCAGGCCTTAGGCGTAAAAAAATGTGAAAAGGTGTTTAGACCATCTTAATATATTTTAATATTTTTTAACCATAATAAGGCTATTAAAATACTAAAATTGTACATATCATAAAAATATGTCTGAATATGCAAATTAAAATACTATTTGATTATTTTGGATGAGATAATAGTCTGGTTTGTAAAAAAAATCTTTAAAAGGCGATATCGTTTCACTATATCATTGTTGTTTTTAGAAAAAATGTACCTTAAGGATTTTACCAAGAATAAGGCGTACAAAGCTTAAGGCGGAGCGTTTCTCCCAATCCTCAAGTCTAGGTGTGCCTAGACGCCTAGGCGGAGTCTTTAGAACACTGAATAATACGTATGAAGTTGGTGTGCAATTGGTGTTCTTATCTTAGTATGTGTAGAGTGATTATCTATAGTTTTTATTGCTTAATAAGTTAAATATAATCTAAAACAGACTTGGTGACTTTGGTGCGCAACGGGTGTTGGCGCGTGTGTAATATAATAAATATTTATAGTTTTTATTTCTTTATATATTTGTAAAAAATATAAACTTAAATTTTAATTAACTGCTACTCATAATGAGGTTTTTATGTTTTATATTTGTTTTAAAGTACTCCTTATACTTATCGGATCATGATATCCTGGAGTTTTAAATATATCAGAAAGGTTTTCATAATTCACTTCGGATTCCAACTCCAACTTTAAAAACAAAAGTGATACTATATATATACATGCACCACCACAACTTTGTTCGTTATAAAAATGAGCCAGTCCATTGCAACCCAATTTATCCAATAATTTTTTACATCTCATTTCTCAGAGTTCAATTTTTTTAAGATTTTCGTTATTTGGAAACAACAATGTCTCCAAGCAAAATTTTGACGCTAAGAGCATCGGACGAGGAAGAATTCGTCGTGAACGAGTCCGCGGCCATTCAATGTCAATTGATAAAAAACATGGTCGAAGATGATTGCGCTTCGGATATAATCCCAGTCCCAAACATTGACAGTAAAACGCTAGCGAAGATCCTGGAGTACTGCAACAAACATGACGACAACAAAATTGGGAGCGACGATTTGAAGACATTTGATTTCGAGTTCCTCGACGTGGACACATATTTTCTGTATGAGCTGATAATGGCCTATAATTATCTAAATATCAAGGAATTACTAGACAAATTGCTTGAAAAAGTTGCTAGTTTGATTAGAGGTAAGACACCCGAACAGATTCGTGCCACGTTTAAAATCGAGAATGACTTTAGCTCTGAGGAAGAGAAGGAAAGTCGTGAAAAGAATTCCTGGGCTTTCGACTAATTATTAATTTTATATGTGTTCTTTTTGAATTATTTGTATTTCTGTGAAGATTTATATTTGACATTAGATTAAGTTTTACAAGCACATTATTTTAATAAATTTTAAGTTTCTTCAGAGATTGGACTGTAATGTTTGTTGTTTTTTGTGTTATTTTGTTGAGCTGCATGTGTTTATTCTTATATCTAGTAGTGGAATCCAAAGATAAAAGAGTTTTGATTCATTGTAAATAGTTGTAGAAACGAATTGGTTTACTAGTCCTACCTTAACAACAACTCTAGTCCTACAAAAACTCAACAAAAACACTAGTCCTACATAAACTCAATAAGTAAGAAGACGAATCTCATAATATAAAGTCTATATGACACTGATCACAGTTAGAATATTTCAAGAAAATCCAGTGTCTAGATTTGAAACAAAAGATAACGAGTTGAAATAAGTTTAAGAAAGAAAAGAATGATTTTAAAGATGTTGAAGTAAGTATCATTCGTCAAAGTATGTAACTCTAAACGATCTGGTTGGGGACTTGCCCACCCCTAATTTTAAGTGTCTCATTATATAAGTCACAGGTAAACTCTTTGCATAATGTTAAGCAGTGGGATATTATGGTTTGATTATATTATGTTCGCTATTTATGTATTGGGGTGCATGATCTTATAAATCGTGATCTTATTTATTTTGGGGCATGAAGGTTTGGGTATTGAACGTGCAGAGGCTGTGGTCAGTTGTAATATAGATTCCTAGTTAATAATTTGGTACTGAAATATTAAGTGCTCTACGCTTAACCTGAATTTTAGACGAAAACTTTTAATCAATTTGGCTGACAGTTAAAAGCATTTTTTTCATTAGACAGAAAACTCCTATAAATAACAAAAATGAATTATCTCTATCCTCATTGTTCTTTTAGTATTGTATATGAAAGATAATATTGGTAAAAAATACGAATCACATTAATTGATAACCAACATATACATGTCTAAAGCACAAATATAAAAAAAAATTATTATTATTGTAATACTATATATTTTAGATTTTTTTTTTTAATTATTCAGATTTTTAAGTAAATTACAGCTTTGATTTTTGAATTTTGGCGCTATTTGCAATTTGACCACAAAACTTTTTTATTGTAATAATTTAACTCTTAAATTATTGCTAGTTCACCCAAATGGTCCTTCTATTTACCCCTATTTTGGTGAAAAATTGCAACGTGTGAGTTTTAGCTACTTAAATATGACTTTGGTGCTCTTTTTACCGCAAAATAAAATATGTGAATTCGGGTAAGGAAAAGAGCTCGGTTTTAGGGACTAATAAATAAGTTTTGCTAAGGGCACCATTTTGACACGAACGAACACGACATGACAGGAAAAAATTTCGTATTATCTAACACGGACATGACTAATTTCAAAGATGACAAACATGATTACTAATTTTTGCACCCAATTAAACAGAATAATACACAATTGAAAATACAAACAACACGGCACAATACTATAGTATGTACGGGTTTATATTTTAACATGAAAGTCTTAGTGTCATAAAATCCATATTGGGTGCATCTCATGTCATTTCACGTCCTGTAGGAAAAATACATTGACAGTTTAACAATGCTAGAAAGGCCAAAAGGATTGGTTCGGTGACAAAAATTTATCGCAAAGATAGAACAAAATATTTATGTTACAAATAGTTTTTCGTACAAACATGTATACCTATAAATAGCAGTGCCGAACTAGTTTAGCTGCTAAAAGCAAAGTTAACAAATTATATTTCGCCTTAAGGGCTCGTTTGGTTCGAGGTTTGGAAGGAGAATAAGAATTCATGATTCCAGGAATTCTAAGTTCTTGGAATCTTGAATTCCTTTCCCTTGATTGGTTCAAATAGGAATTATTTTTTCTCGGCACCAAAAATTATTTTCCCATATTAGGAATAAATATCATTTAATTAAAATACCATTCTACTTTATTTGAGTGTGTGTCGTGAGTGTGTGGTGAGTGAGTGTGTGTGTGTGTGAGAGAGAGAGAGAGAGAGAGAGAGAGAGAGATTATGTGTATGCGCGCACGTGCGCGTGTGTGAGAGAGAGATAGAGAAATAGAGTGTGTGTGTGTGTGTGAGAGAGGGAGAGAGAGAGAGAGAGAGAGAGAGAGTATGTATGTGTGAGATAGTGTTTGTGTGTATGAGAGATTGTGCGTGTGTGTGTGTGTGTGTGTGAGAGAGAGAAAGAGAGAGAGAGAGAGAGAGAGAGAGGGTGTGTGTGTGTATGCATGTGTGTTAGAGAGTGTGCATGTGTGTGTAAGAAAGAGAGTGTGTGTGAGAGAGTGTATGTGTGC